>CM014270.1:60090496-60103059 GCA_004135705.1 Alloteropsis semialata
ACTGGAACCGGTCAGACCGGTCAGGAGGAACCGGTCAGACCGGTGTCGCCTAGAGAGTCGGTAGCCGACGCATTTTCTTCTTCGGCTAAGTTTCCGATTTCGCCCGCTGTTGTTTCAGATGTTCAGATGGGTGAAGATGATGGAGCTGTTGACTTTGAGCCTTCTCCTAGCAGAACAGACATGGACGTCAATGTTATCTATTTGAACGCCGACTATTGCTTTGT
The DNA here is from genome assembly GCA_004135705.1 of Alloteropsis semialata. Classification (NCBI taxonomy): domain Eukaryota; kingdom Viridiplantae; phylum Streptophyta; class Magnoliopsida; order Poales; family Poaceae; genus Alloteropsis; species Alloteropsis semialata. The sequence continues at coordinate 60,090,721 of CM014270.1, forward strand.
CGGAGATGATGAGAGGGTGGCTCAAGTTGATTTTGCTCCCAAGAACGCTGTGTTTCAAAGACCTTTGGAATCGGATAACCATCTGAAAGCTCTTTATGTGAAGGGTCACATTAAGGGAAAGCCGATTTCTAGGATGCTTTTTGATGGTGGTGCTATTGTGAACCTCATGCCATACACTTTGTACAAGAAATTGGGAGGTTTGGACAGCGAGCTAATCAAGACAAGCATGACGATCAGCAGCGTTGGAGGAGGAGAACCGATGAGCGCCAAGGGAGTTGCATCATTGGAGCTCACCGTAGGGAGCAAGACGTTGGCAACTGCTTTCTTCGTCACGGAGGTGCAAGGTAACTTTAGTGTGATCTTGGGGCGCGATTGGATTCATGCAAATCAATGTGTGCCTTCTACCTTGCATCAATGCTTAATTCACTGGGTTAGTGACGAAGTTGAGGTGGTTCATGCGGATACTTCGGCATGTGTTGCTATGGCCGATGCATCTATTTTAGGAGCTCATGATAATGTCAAGTGCTTGACCGGAATTGATATTTCGGACTTTGAGTTCCTTGCTTGTACTAAGGATGGCTTTGTGTCTGCTGCTCTAAGGCCGGTTCAAAGATTGGTTGGTTCAGATAATGAAGAGTAGATGGATGCAAGCGAGAAGTGGCTAAAGGAAAGGGTGGAGCATTATCGGTCAAACATGAACATCGTGAAGCTATTAATGACTTTGAAGAAGTAGAGAAATTAGGACAAGGATTTACGTCGGTTGATCCTTTAGAAAAGATAGACATAGGTGATGGTTCTATACCAAGGCCAACTTTTGTAAATCAAAATTTGAAAGCCGATTATAAAGCTGAATTAATCAAGTTATTAAAAGAATATTCTGATTGCTTTGCTTGGGAGTATCATGAGACGCCTGGTTTAAGCCGTGAGTTAGTTCAACATCGGTTACCAATTAAACCTGGTTTTAGGCCATATAAACAGGGCAATAGACGATTTAATCCTTTATTTTATGATCGCATAAAAGAAGAGGTTAATCATTTGCTTGAAGCTAAGTTTATTCGGCCGTGTCGCTATGCTGAATGGATCTCTAATATTGTGCCTGTTGAGAAGACGGGTTCTAATAAGATTAGAGTGTGCATTGATTTTAGAGATCTTAATAGAGCAACTCCCAAAGATGAATACCCTATGCCTATAGCTGATATGCTTATTAATGATGCTTCTGGACATAAGATTATTAGCTTTCTTTATGGCCGAGGAAGACGTATACAAAACGGCCTTTAAATGTCCCGGCTTTGTTGGTTTATTTGAATGGGTTGTGATGACTTTTGGTTTAAAGAATGCCGGCGCAACTTATCAAAGAGCGATGAATTTGATTTTTCATGACTTGCTTGGTGTTATTTTAGAAGTCTATATTGATGATATTGTTGTCAAATCGGCTGGATTAAATTCTCACTTGGCTGATTTGTGTCTTGCTTTTGAAAGAATGCGTCGGTATGGTTTAAAGATGAACCCATTGAAATGTGCTTTTGGTGTATCGGCTAGAAGATTTTTAGGCTTCATGGTTCATGAAAGAGGCATAGAGATAGATCTTAAGAAAATAAAGGCTATTGATAAACTTGAAGCGCCTACTTGCAAGCATAATTTACAGAAATTCTTGGGCAAAGTTAATTACTTAAGGCGATTTATTTCTAACTTGTCCGGAAAAGTTAGTGCTTTTACACCTATACTTCGGTTAAAAAATGAAGCCGATTTTACTTGGGGGGCAAAGCAGCAAGAGGCCTTTGAAGAGATCAAGAAATACTTATCTTCGCCGCCTGTGCTTAAAGCACCTAAGAATGGGGTGCCATTTAGGCTTTATATTTCGGCCGAAGATAATATTATTGGGGCTGTTTTGACTCAAGAAACAAATGGCAAGGAGCATATTATTACCTATTTGAGTCGACGGATTTTGGATGCGGAAACAAGGTATAAACCTATTGAAAAATTATGCTTGTCTTTATATTATGCTTGTACAAAGTTGAGGCATTATTTGTTGTCTAGTACTTGCATTGTGGTATATCAAGCCGATGTTATTAAGTATATGTTGCATAGACCGATTTTGAGCGGAAAGATCGGTAAGTGGGCATATGCACTTATTGAATATGATTTGGCTTGTGAACCTTTGAAATCCATGAAAGGCCAAATTGTAGCTGATTTTATTGTTGAACATCGGATTAAGGATGAGCATGATTTAGAGATTGATTACATGACTTTTACTCCATGGAAATTGCATTTTGATGGATCGGTTTGCAAGAACGGATGTGGCATTGGAATTGTTCTTGTTTCTCCTAATGGAGCTGTTTTTGAAGCTCTTAGCCGATTAGAAGATGAGTGCACAAATAATCAAGCCGAATATGAGGCTTTATTATACGAACTAGAGATTTTGCATGACATGGGGGTAAAGCATGTTGAAGCTTTTGGTGACTCATTACTGGTTGTACAGTAAGTATCTAAGGTGTGTCAATGCTTAGAAGATTCATTAAATATTTATCTTGACAAGTGCCTTGATATTATACCATATTTTGATGAGTTCACCATATATCATGTTCCAAGGTGTGAAAATCCTAGGGCTAATACTTTGGCACAGCAAGCATCTAGCTATAATGTCCAGAAGAGACACTTTTATAGAAAAAGGCCGTTGATTGCTAATGTCATAAGTGAAGCTCTAGCGCACGCAGCAGTTCCAGACTTGACCGGTCAGACCGCTGCGGAGACCGGTCAGACCGGTCTAGGAACCGGTCAGACCGATTCAGAGACCGGTCAGACCGGTCCGACGCCTTCTGGTCCAAATTTAGCTGCTGAAAATCTTCAAAACAAGAAAGCCAAAGTGGATGATTGGAGAGCGCCCATTATTAAGTATCTAAAGGATCCTAGTTCTGGAACGGATAGGAAAATTCAGCGTTTGGCTTTCAAATATATTTTGGTTGACGATGAGTTGCTTCGTCGCACCGCCGATGATTTGTTGCTTAAATGTTTGGGTGCTGATCAAGCTAGAGTGGCCATGGGTGAAGTTCATGAAGGGATTTGTGGAACGCATCAATCGGCTCCTAAGATGAAGTGGTTACTTAGAAGAGCTGCCTTCTATTGGCCTACTATGATGGCTGATTGTTTTTGTTACTACAAAGGATGTGAAGAATGTCAGAAGTTTGGTAATATTCAGATGGTACCTGCTGCATTACTTCATCCTATTATTAAACCATGGCCTTTCCGAGGATGGAGATTGGATTTTATTGGAGAGATACATCCTTCTTCTTCAAAGGGTCACCGCTTCGTGTTGGTTGCTACAGATTACTTCACTAAATGGACCGAAGCTGTTCCTCTCAAGAATATGACCCATAAGGAGGTAATTGAGTTTATTACTGAACATATTATTCATAGATTCGGCATTCCACAAACTTTAACTATGGATCAACACACATCTTTTATGTCTAAAGAAGTGCGAGTTTTTGCCGATATGTATAAGATCAAATTGCTCAATTCATCTCCATACTATGCTCAGGCCAATGGTCAGGCCGAGTCTAGTAATAAGACTTTGATTAAATTGATCAAGAAGAAGAGAGAGAAAAATCCCTGAAGATGGCACGAAGTCTTGTCTGAAGCTTTATGGGCTCATCGCATATCTAGACATGGTGCTACCAAAGTCACTCCTTTTGAGCTTGTTTATGGTCAAGAGGCCGTTTTGCCCATTGAGGTAAATCTGGACGCTTATGGACTTGCTAGACAAAATAAGCTTTCGGTTGGTGAATATTATGACTTGATGATGGACAACATTGATGAAGTGACCGATAAGCGTTTACAAGCTCTCAAGGAAATTGTGAAAGACAAGATCCGAGTTGCTAGAGCATACAACAAGAAGGTTAAAGAGAAGACTTTTGGTATTTCTTAGCATCACCACTACAGGAGTGATGGCACTAGAGTTGCCTTTATATAAATCTTAGCGTTACATAAGTTCTGCAAGCGCACAGAAATATATTGTAGCATTTCACCTGGGAGTATTCTAGAGTATCGTATTTATTTCCTCAGGGAAAGCGTATGGCAAAGTAATATGTTTTCCAATGCATCAACTATGTCACGATTAATATACCAAGACTAGAACAGGGGATAATATGATATGAAAAGTTGGGTAGGTTGACACACAGAGGATTTCACTGCTCATTATGTAAGTCTAGTTAATTTGAAGGTCCTACAAGAGAACTAGGGATTCTATGTACTTCTTACTTACGGGTTACACTCCTACAAGTATATCCTATACAAGCTCAGCAAGAGACACAAATTAGAGGGCAAATCGAGGAGTCATGGGATCCCCTCATCCAAGGGTACTGTCACGATGTTTATCACGAAGGCATGCAAACGCCCAAACCCGAACGGCGAGGATGACAAAGGACGGACAGGGCTATCACCACCTGCCGCCTACCTCTGAATACGTGGGGTAGGGTATCCCCAACGGCATTCCATACCCCAAACACCACGTTTGTAATATGAAATACATCTTTACCAATTGTACGGAAAGGTAAAGAACAATCATAAAGATTCATTGGGCCATTGCCATAACATGTATCTTCTACACTAAGGTGCAAGACATACAACTCATATGATGCACACACAAGACTATAAGTCAAGTAACATAAGCAAGATAGCATATCCATTAAGGCTCTAAGTCTTACAAATAAGCAAAAGGATACAAGATAACTGAGCTCTAGGCTTACCAAGACTCCTTCAGAAACCCGTAGAAGCTCAACTCCTAGAACTACTTCTCTACTAACTAAGACTATGATTTGTAGCAATTGGAGCTCTTCCTTCTGGTGTGTGTTGTACAGGAGGCGTTGGTCATCTATTTATAGTGCTGGGAGGCGGTTCAGGGTCGGTACAAGGCGGTTGAGGACGAGTGGGCCCACCCCCGAGTCGGCCGACGTCTTGACGTCGCCCGATCGTCCGATGCACCGACTGAGCTCATCCACGGTGAAGATCTGGTCCTGAAGTCGGTCCAAAGGCGCTGGAGAAGGAACGGTCACAATGGCTTCTAGACTGGGTCGGTCGACCTGGATAGGTCGGCCGACCTGGTCTAGGCTCGCACCGCCTCGGTCTTCTTCTGTGTAACTGGAATGTGGACCCTGATAGTCGTGGAGTCTAGGTATGAGATCTTTGAGTAACTTTTGGTTCTCATGTGGGCCCATCAATCCATGTGCTTCTCCTTATCCTCCTTGTCATCCCTTGGATGTAACTGTCATTGATTCAACGTTCTGGATGACATGGATTTGTGCTTCTTCTGCATGGCCAACTTGGGCTAATTTGGGCGCCAGGCCAGGTCAGGCGACCATGGCAGGTCGGGCGACCTGGGCTTAGCCCTGTTTTTCTTAATCTTTTGGCCCATATCTCCTGCAACCAAATAATCTCCACGTACAAGTGGAACTATATTAGTTGGAACCAAATCCTACTGATTATTGTTGGTTTGTTTTATATTACCATGTTGGCATTACAGGATAATCATGACTTAACAAGCGCCAACAAAGACTTTTCAAGTTGGTGATCTAGTATGGAAGACAATATTGCCACTTGGTACTAGAGATAATAAGTTTCGCAAGTGGTCTCCAAGTTGGGAAGGTCCATATCGAGTATTCAAGATTAATGGCGGAAATTCCTACATGGTGGAGACGCTGCAAGGAGGACGTTTGCCTAAAGCATTAAACGGGAGGTACTTGAAAAGGTACTATCCAAGTGTTTGGCAAGAGGCATGAAGTGGCATATGGCCAATATTTGGATATCGCCCTTAGAAGAATATAATGGCCGATGAATTCTGTTAAAGCATCGCCCTTAGGTGACAATTTTGGTGCTGATGTGTTTTATGGTACGCAAACTTTTTCAAAAAATAGGGGGGTATATGTTGACAACCAAAATTGGCACAGGCCATGGCGAACCGGTCAGACCGGATAGCCTGACTGGTCTGACCGGTCCGGGTCAGGAAGTTGCGGTGCTGGCGCATTGAAGACCGCAATAATCGGTCGTAGGTCGATGGAAGCGACATGGTCTCTGGAATGACCGACTGTTGCGGTGATAAGGGTTTTGGAGGACCGCAAGAAGTGGTGCGAGAAGAAAAAAGATGACATGGCATCTGGAATGACCGGATATTGCGGTGCTTGAAGTTCAGGACGACCGCAACAGTTGATGCGAGGAGCAAGATGAAGGATTGGCGCAAAAAGGCGAAGTCCGACCCCGACCGGTCTGACCGGTGTGGGGGACCGGTCAGACCGGTTACCCTTTTGTAATCCGACTAGGACTCTTAGATTTGGGATTCCGAGATTGTTACGAGTTGTAACTTGGTTTCCTTGCGGGACAAGACCTACCCTTCCTATAAATATAAGGGGATTCGGTCGATTGAGACACAACAATCGAATCTATCAAATTTACTACTTTTACCTTTACTTTTTTGCATCTCCAAACCCTAGCTTTTCCAACCTCTACTTGCTGTTCTTCCTGCGTCTCCGCGACGTTTGAAGGCGTCCTAGGTGGCCTGCCGACCCTAGGGCACCCCTGATCACGTTCTCCCTGACGGATCCTTCTGGGAGGCGTTTTTAGGGTTTACCCCCTTCTTCCCCGACGGAAACTGGTCTGACCGGTGCCCCTGACCGGTCTGACCGGTCGGCGCAGGGAAGCTGCGGGTTTATCGTGTTACGTGCTGCGCGTTCTAGCGCTCTCGTGTGTTGACCTAATTCTGCGTCAACAAATACACACGTAAACCCTACCCTTATGAGCACCATACACTCCAATGAATACACACACAAACTCTGTCCTTGTGAGAACCACCGATAGACTGGACCGGCTATTCCGATCTTGAGAATGATGAAGCCCCGTCCTTAGAATGACGAAGTAACTACATGCCGACGTTGAGAATTACGAAGCAACTATAGGCACATCGTTGTTGATGGGCATGTCGTCTACCATTAAATAAATAGCTCTGGTTAAATTCCGGGATAAATCCAAAAAAGGACATGTGCCGAGTTGGGAACTCGAAACGGGTGAAAAGGTTTCACCATGAGGAACCTAACCGACTAAGCTAAGATTAGTTCATAGATAAATTGATACTCTGATTGAATACCATGGCTCATGTTTCATATATTTGATAACGGGACTACTAATTTGAAAATTTATGATTCATGTGATTTACGTATCTATCGGTTTGTGATTCAGCTAAGTGGTATTTCTTTCATCCAAAAATAAGTATTATTTTAGCATTCAAATCTGTCCCATAAAAAGAGTTCTTTGTAGTGAGATTCATCTAATTAATGACACGCCAACACTAAGAAACAAATTGTATTGAGAAGCACATAAAGCAATCAAATGTTTAATTAATCTATTTTAATTCATGGTTCATGTCGTTTGAATGACTATCAATTTCTTATTCATCTTGTTGTTTATCAACCTTTCACGCACGAAGAACATAGCAACTAAGGTGGAACTCACACCATCCTAAAATAAGTGTTCTTTTAGTATTCAAAATTTGCCACATAAAAGGTGTTGTTTTAGCTTGTAATGAGATTCATCTAATTAAAGCAATGTCAAACACTAGGAAAAAATATAAGAAGAACATAGAACCAGTCAAATGCTTAATTAATCTATTTTGACTCATGGTTCATATGGTTTGTATAACTATCAATTTCTTATTCTACATGTTGTTTATCGACCCATGAGGCACGAAGAACTTGCAACTACGGTGGTACTAACTCCGTCCAGAATAACTGTTCTTTTAGCTTGCAATGTGATTCATCTAACTAAAACAGTGACAAATACAAATAAAAATTATATAAAGAATCACATGGAACAAATCAAATGCTTAATTGATGCTATTTTTCTTGTACAATGCATGTGCATTTATTGAAAGTGTGTGATTCAATCACAACTACTAGGGGTAATATGGTTATTTTTCATGACTAATAAAGAACACTTATTTTGGGATTCAATGATTATGGGTTATGGTTAGTCTATCTTTCATCGCCATGAGAAAAAGCCAAATAGACAAATTTTGTGCCGCAATTCCTGATTATCTACCAAACAAGTATGTAATATGTGATGGCTGCCATGTTGGGTTCTTGCGTTTGTATACTCCTATGTGATCTCTTTGCATAAGTCATTGCAAATGTGTCTTTATGTTTATTCTGGTCATGATGTATTGTAACAACATGTTGCATGGTTTAAATTTAGAACATTCTGACATATTGTGTGTGTAAAAAATATAAACAGAAGGGCATGTTGATCTTGGAGTCTTCTCATTCTCATAATAAGGCGCGCCAAATGTTCTAGTGTTCCTCAATGCCCCCTCCGCGCGCAAGGGCGTACAAAGGCCACGCCGCAGACTTTTTTAAGAAAGGGATCGATTTCATTAAATTATAATCCTTTTTACAATTGAGACCTCAACATAAAATAAAATTACATTGAAGCATGTCACTAGGTCTCTAACCTTCGTCTTCATTACAACCGGCGCTGTCCACTGCTTCGGGAAACTCCATCGCCGTGGAACAGCCATGCCGCAGACTTAGGAGGAGCAAGAGACACGACGGCGAGTAGAGCAGGGAGACACCACAAACGCGCAAAATTAGGTCGGGGAGAGGGATTAAATGTTTGGTGTCAGGAATTCGAGGTACTAGTCAAATGGTTTTTAGTTCACGGAGGAATCATGGATTAAGCCAATAGTTGAAAGAGTAAAAAAAATACTTTTTCCAACACAAAAAGCACTACGTGAATACCTCAAATAGGTAACACGGGATTGGTAACGGGCCACACCAAATCTTATAGGTAACGGACTTTATTTATGCCCGTTATAAACTAAACCTCCAGACCGCAGCCTAACCTCGATAACAATGATGCCCGTTACCAATAACAACACAACGGTAATAGACGTCAACACAGCCCGTTACATCAACTGTAGATTCCGGATCAAAAAATCATCAAAATCGCTTTAAGTTGCGTGGCGTCCGTTATCCTCTCGCTCCCCTCTGTCCCCGCCCGGCCGCCCCCTCCTCCAATCCTCGATGGCGCCGACGCCTCTCTCTCTCCTCCAACACCCGCCCGTCCGCCATCATCGGCGAGCTCCACCGGCGGCAGTGGAAGAAGAGCGGGGGGCCGAGTCTACCAGTAGAGGGAGGATGCCGAGGCGATGGGGCAGCAGCCGCTGATCTACGCGTTCATGGCGCGGGGCACGGTGGTGCTGGCCACCTGGATTTGCGTCGCCCCCACCTCGATTCGGGTTCCCGGCGCGTAGATCTTGAGGGCCTCGCTCGATCCGTCCGTTCCCCCTTGGTGCCGATGTGCTTGTGCCGGAGGGACGCCAGGTACTCTCATGTTCCGCTAGGGCCGGCTAGGCCCCTGCGGGCGCCACCGCCGGGGCGGCCAGTTCCTACGCAGCGCAGCCCTCTCTCGGCGGTGGCGAACGGGAGCGTAGGCCCATCCCCTGGTGGCGGCGGACGACAGAGCGGGCACATTCCTTGGCGGCGGCGCAGCCCTATCCTTGGCGAAGATGAGGCAAACTTCTTCAGCTCCCACTTCTGGAACTCCTAGGTGATCTATTGACTCACCCCCCATGCTCCCTCGCAATTTCCTAAATTCCTCTGGTCCCTCAGTGCCATGCAATTTTCCTCTTGCAATTCCAGTGCGTGGCTTTGTGATCATCTTTTGTTGCTCTGCACGACAAATTGCTCATGCTCGCTGATGTCCCCAAGGGGTAACCTGGTATTTAGCACTGTGCTGGACATGGACTGTCAGGTAGAATCGCTCTTTGTCTCACTAGGCAATTGTACTGTATTTATTTTCCCTAGAAATACGATCTCCCAAGTTGAGAATTCATGGCTGTACCTTTCCATTTTTTCAGCATGGTTGTTGCTGCTTCACCTGTAATTTTAGTCATTTCTGCCCATGAGCTCTTCTCCTATTCATCTACTGAGACTTAACCTGTAGTTTTAGTCATTCTGCCCGTCAGCTTTTTTTTTTTGAACGAACGACACTCGACGAGTGTGTTTCTATTAATATAGCAGAAAAAATACAAGATTATATCCCTGGGAGGACATAATCAGGAAACAAAAAAAGAAAAACACACGAAAAAACAGCATCGCTGGGTTGGATTGGGACATCAACGCGCAGCGAGCTCAGCTCAACTCAAACAAACTCAGGCCGGTCGGATTGGGGCATCGACGCAAGCCGCATAACTCATCTCCACTGTACAACTCTACCGGTCGGATTGGGGCATCGACACGGACCTAAACAAACTCCACGCAGCTGGACGCGGCACCTACCAGAACTTCCCACACAGCCGAAAGCATCGCAACCGCAGCACTCATCCAACCTTCCACTCACTAGTAGTCGTCGAAAGCGAAGACAAAACCCAGCATCAAAAGGGAAATCGAGAGAGGCAGACCGCACCACACCGAAAGGCCACAGCTATGCAGGACCCAACGCCGCGGCGCAGCTGCAAAAACATCACACGCCACCCGACGGAGTGAAGCCACCAGACCCAGACCACTCGCAGACTGCCACGCAGTCGCCACCACAACCGTTGGACTCCACCTCTCGTCGCCTCGAAAGAAACTGTGCGTGGGCCTCGCCACGTCCGCCACAGCTCTCCACAGCCCAGATCTGTCTCTTAAGTCGCCGTCAAGGTGTAGAGCAATGCTGCCCCACCCCCAAGATCCCCAATATCAGCTCGGTCATCACCGCGAAACGACTTCACCTCGTTGCCTCACCTGCGCACAGAGCCTCCACCACCGTAACAGAAGAACAAAGTAGTCGCTTGCGCCATCTTACGACGATGTACCGCACCGGATAACCCAGCTATGCTGAGGAACCCGCCGCAGTCCGCTGCAAGCCTAGTCGTCCCACGATATCGTTGCCGCATGCGCCGTCTTTCGACGTAGTCCCTCGCCGCACTGACCGTTGCCGAGCAACGCCAGCCGCCGCGGTCCGCTGCAAGCAGCCAGGCCGACAACCGTGCGACAACCTCTGGCCGCCACCAACGTTGCAGAAGCCTCCACGTGGGCTCGGCAACCCCCGTGCATCTTGCCATGCGATGGAATTGCCACCCCAAGCTGGAGCCGCCATGACCACTGGTTTGTCATACCAAAAACCGAGTTGAGTCTCCAGAGATGATGCCTCCAAGAAGGGAACGACGCCAATGACGCCGCCATCGCTCGTCCAATACTGGACAGGGTTTTCACCCAGAGAACCCCGCACAGCAGAGTTGTAGCTCCACAATGACGCCCTCAGTAGGGAGAACGACGCCCTAAGACGCCGCCGTCATCTCCACCAGCAAAGTGCCAGCGAGGGCTTTCGCCCGGAGCGTTCCAACCCATGCTGCACGTACTCGGCTTGGCAATGCCGAACCACGGCCATGTTAGTCCAGCCGGGACAGCGCCGCCGCCACCTCCTCACAAGCCATGCCACTGCTGCTCTACCTCCGCAACCTCCTCCCGGCCACACCGCGGACCACCAACGCCGCCTCAGCTCCTCGTCGAGGCCCTGCCTCGCCTCCCGCGCCGCGGTCGAACGCCACGTCGCCGAAGCTCCGCCTCCTCTGCCGCTCCTCAAGGCCACCGCCCGTCGCACGACCTCCATCGCGCAGCCCGGCACCATGCCGGCCCGCACACGCCAGCCGCCCTGAGCCAGCATCTCGCTTGGCACCGTCGGGGGCAGCCGACGCAGCGACGAGGGCGCCCTGCACCACTTGCGCAGGGCTCCCACCACGCCGGGCAGGACGCCGCCTCAACGCGTCGGGAGAGGCCACCCCCGCCGTGACCAGACGGCGGCGCAGGCCTCCACCACGGCGGGTCGTCGCATCGACGTGGACCGTCGGAGGCCGCCGAAGCCTTGCCTCCGCCGTGTCGAGGCCCAACTCCGGGGCCACTCACCGCCGCCGTCACACGCCCGACGAGCGCACGCCGCCGCCTAGCCGACCACCCCGCTTCTGGCACCAGGGCCGTAGATCCGCCCGGTGGGGCGCCGGATCCACCCAAGGCGACGCCGGATCCGGCCACCAGACCACCGCAGCAGCCCCCAGCCACGCCGGGGAAAACGCTGCGCCGCCCGCACGACGCGCGCGCCATCCGGCAAGAAGCACCCCGCCGCCGTCCCTGCGGGTGCTGGGCATCCAGCCTCCCGCTCTGGCGACGGCGAGGAGGAGGAGGGGCGGAGGGCGGGGGTTCGGCGGCGGCGGCGCGCTGGGGACCCCCGTGTCGCCTCAGCGGGAGAGCGACGCGGGGGTGTTTTTGCTATCTATGTCCAGATATTAATTGATTGGGTTGTCGAGCATTGGCACAAAGGATC
>CM014270.1:60104059-60125435 GCA_004135705.1 Alloteropsis semialata
TGTCAAAACTCTTACTCGGCCGTCGGGATTTTGACTTTAAATCTCTTGGCACCAGGAATAAGCTTTGATGATTGTCTGGTCGGACGATTTTCCTGTCGAGAAATCTCCCGATCATGTTTAGCTTTGGTTATGCGATCAAAAGCTGCGAATAAACGCCCAAATACGATCATGCTCGATACCTGGGCATCAGGACGAGGCGGATCACGACTGGGCTGCAGATCGGCGGACCTAGGCGATCCAAGAACTCCCGAATCCAGAACTGTCCTCTCCACACTGCGAGAGCGTTTCCGGGTTCGGGGGATAATCGCCTTGGGGCTGCTCGGGACCTCATTTTCCAAACCAGGTGATGGTTCAGGTTGTTCGTTGGTCGGGGCCCCGGTGCCTTGATCAACGGGCTGATCTCCCTCCTCCTCTACATTGATGGCACCGCTCTGGGTGGGGGCATCAACAATAGCTGGGGCCTGGTCAAAAAAAAAAAGAGTTGCATCATATCAATATTAAGCAAGAAAAAGCTTTTTCTGAGTAACGGTTTACCTCTGGAGGAGGGTTGTCAGCGCTGTAGGGTGCTGGGACGTTCTCCCAGTCCGGGGGATCAGCCCCAAACATCTTCTTCAGGCGCGTGGCCACTTCTGTCTCTGGGACAACTGCTAGTTAAGAGTCATGAATTCAAATGACCGAACAAACTCGGAAAAACAATCGAACAGAAAAACAAATACTCACCATCGGGTTTCATTCTGTTCGGGTCGTTGTCGCCCCTAAATGTCCAAGCGTAGCGGTCGTGAGTCATAAGCGGAATGAATCTCCATCTAATGAAGATTTCTGCTACATGAACCGCCGTCAGACCAGCATTGCGGAGCTCCAGGATCCGATCAGTATGCTTCTGCATCTCCGGGGTGATCCTTGGTAGGGCTTTGGTCTCTTCCTTGAGGTAGGGCATCAGATACTTCCCTTTTGCCACTGAGGCCGTGGGAAGAGTGATGTAAAACCAATGACGCTCGTATCCTTTCCAGCTGTCCTTAACTGGAAAGGAGATATAGATCTCCCGATCTCTCAAGGAAAAGCCTATAGACCCGATCATGACTTGTTTCTTGTAGTATGCAGGGGTGTAAAAATATCTCCACAATAGCAGCGAAGGTTTAATCCCTAACCAGGCTTCGCACAGAAAAGCAAAAACGCTAAGCATCGTCAAAGCGCCAGGCTTAAGGTGCACGAGCTCTATCTGATAATGCTCGCATATGTTGTGGAAGAAATCAGAAGGATAAACCCCGAATCCACAATGGAAGAACTCCAAGAATGCCACCATCTCAAGGGTGTTGGGGGTCGGATACACTTGACCTTTGGCATGCCGGCGAGGGAAGAGGCTGGTGTCGTGGAGCAGTCCGAGGTCCTCCAACTTCTGCAATTGCTTGGCCGTCGTGGTGGATTTGTGCCAATACTTGTCCGTGGTGCAGACCGTGCCCCCGCTGCGGAGCTCTCGCCCGGTGGCGGCGCTGCTCTGGTCCCCTGAGGACTCAGTGGCGGATGAGGATTGGTGCGTGGATGCCATGGTGATCGTAGGCTAGCCCAGGGAGTTGGAGGAGCAGGGGGAATGAAGGGAAGAAAGCTGATAAGAGATGGCAAGTGTTCTGTAGATGCGAATGGAGAAGACGAAGGCCCAAATGGAGTCCAGGCGGCCGCGCCTGTGGGCTTTTATGGTTCAGCCAGGGAGCACGAACCCCGAGAAACCTGCCCTTGAGCCGCGCAATCCGCAGTGACTGTTGGGTCAAAAAGATTCTTTCCTTTTTCTACGGCACGCGTCGTTTCGAAGAATGTGCAAGTCCAATTCAATGCATTTAGGATTGTTAGCTTATTTGGTAAGTTACCAGTTTTAAATGATCAAACGATCGGTGTGAATCAAGGAAATACCCCGATCATGTCTGATCAGGGTCAAATTTTCCGAATACACTGAAGATAGTTAGTCTGGTCGGAAGAAATTTTTCGTTCGAGAATTTTGTTTCTGGATGAGCAATTTCGTGAACAGATTGACACAGATAAATTTCCAAAGCACAAGGGATTAAGTTACATCCATCAAGTGAAATTTCTTCATTAAATCCAAAAGAGGGAACATTTCACAGGGGATTGATAATTATCCTGAAATCAAAATACAAAAGCGCCCTGATCTTGGGTTGATGATCGTCAACCAATCTGATCAGGGCGATGGTGTGCTCGCCGGTGGATCATCATCTACCGCGTTCTCTTCTTCAGAGTCGCTGACGAGATCCACGAGCGCTCCGTCTCCAGGGATCCCGATCAGGTCGCGGTTCAGGGAGACGAAGAGGCACCGGGCGAGTTCCTCGTCGCCGCTGGTGTCCACCGGAGCAGAAGACGAAGATGCGCCTGCGTGCGCCGCCTCTGACTTCAGCCGGATTCCGCTCCCTCCTTGTTCTGGCTCGTCGTCGGAGGAGAGGGAGACAGGAGATGCCGGGGCTGGGGAGGAAGACGCAGGGCGTTTCCCGGCGGCAATGCTTGACGGAGCAGCCTCGGGAGACGGCGGCGCCACCGCCGGAGCCTCCTCCTCTGGTGGCTCGACCTCGACTCCATCATCCCCGTACCAGGGGAGAGCCAGGAGCGGAGCTTGGGGAGGAGCAGTGGCTGGTGACGTCTCCGGCAGGTCCTCCGGCTTGTCGGGCGGTTGTTCGCCGGAGCTGTGAGGGGAGTCTCTGAAAAGGAGGCGAGGAAGCTTGAACCTGCGGCTAAGCCTTTTCTTTCCCATGGCGAGTGGAGGAAGAAGGCTTAGGATGGAAGTTTCAAGTACACATCAATCCAGGAGAGCTGATATTTAAAGACTCAGGGGTGCGACGCTTCGCACGAGAATCGAGGAGCCAGAGCAGAGCCGTATCGCGTGCGCTGCTAAAGTTCCGGGAGACGTGCGGAGTGGGTTTTTAATGTGCTGGGCAGCAGTTACATCAATCCTGAGGCGTTTTGTTTTCCAAGACGGAACAGTTCTTTTTTACTATTATTATGGCTGATATTTTTCTTTGACCTTATCATTCAGATGCAGGTTTCAACATTCAAGAGTTCGGGAACTTTTCTGGCTCTCATGTACAAGTGATTGTCGAGGTATTAACATATCCAAAAATCACCCGAAGAGCAAAAAGACCCGAAGGCTACTAAACAGTCAACCTTTTCTGAATAAGATAAGCTCGGGGGCTACTGTTGAGGCCATAATACCAGGGTGCCCGATCACGAGGATTACCGACTACTGACTCCGAACTATCAAGACTCCGAACAAGACACGATGGCCAGATCGCAGAAGGAAAGCCTGAAGATAGCTAGAGTCCTACTAGGTTTAGGTCTGTTTTGTCTTGTATGGCACGTCTCCCTGGATATAAATAGCGGGGGTCCTGTACGTAGAGGGTATCCACAATCTTAGACAATCCACCTGAGGGTACTTGTTACGCATTGTAATTTGTACTCGACGAAATAATACAAGCAGCAACTGGACGTAGGGTTATTACTCGATCTCGAGGGCCCGAACCAGTATAAAAATTCCGTGTTTCTCTATTCGTCACCGTGATCAATCTTCGCACGAAGCGGGGTGCCTGCCGGACAAATATCTGACGAGTACAACCTCGACAAGGTGGTTTGTTTTATCCAGGTGGTTTCATTCGAGATGGAGCCATTCCACATGCATAGAAGCTGTTTGGCAATTCCAGGTGATTTCGTTCCAGTCATAGCCATTTCAAACCTAGAACAGAGCCATTTCAAAGCTAGAAAAGAGCCGTTTGCAATACACTTTTCAGCAGTTCAAGTACTGCATAGTTCAATCACAGAAATAAGAATCACAAGGAGTATCTAAATCCAAAGTTTTCTTAACTTTGTTCTGATGACAACATTTAATTTATGAAATTGCAGAAATGATCAATTTCAAAAAAGAAAGGTGACAACATTTATCTCTGTTGTTCTTCTCTGATGCTCCTTGCTTTAATTTCCCTCACCGGAAAACACTCTGGTCCTGCAACATTTGCCAATAACATCAAAATCAGATTGACACTCTGGTCCTGCAACATTTGCCAATAACGGAAATATTTTTGTTTTGAGAGTTAACACAAAACTTTCTCAGAAAGTTGCCAAAATAGTGCTCATATGCATGAAAAATAGCCAATTTTGAAGAATCTTCAGAATTTTGTGATGACAACTTACCTTAGTGTTGTCAACTTACCTTAGTGTTGTCATCAGGATTTTTTAGGATAGCCCTGACAATCTGCAGCATTGGTGTTATACCAGTTCCACCAGCAATCTAGAAGCAAAGTTGTATACATTATTTAGTAGATATTCTATGAAAGACATGAACAATTAAATAAAAAGGGTGCACCAGGTGCTGAAAATCACGTGAACACTAAATAGTTAACATAAATAATTCATCTGTCATTGTCCTTGTGGGGATGAATCAAAAGGCAGACTATTGGGTCAAGTTTAGGCTATCTTAACATGCCAATCTGTTTTTTTTTCATGTTTGGGCTATATCTGAGCTTTTCAATGGGCCTAACAAAAGCATAAAAATGCTTCAGTTACAAGAGGCAGTAGTGAAAGAGGAAGCTGAGAATATTTTTAAAAAAAAACATGTATATTTACCTATGAACAGAAATCAAATGCCAGAGACCTCTATCCTACTATTCTTGATTCCATGTTCAAGACTACCTTAAATTGGAACTCCAGTGATCACTGAACAATAAAAGGTTCTGCAATTTATACACTGGATTTTGTGGATACCTTGATCAACAGGTCAAAATATCCTTTAGAATCTGGATCAGAGATAGGCGTGTACCTGCAGAAAACAGGATAAAATACTCACTAAATCTGATTGAAGAATAATAAGGTTGTGTCCTTAACTACAAATATCCTATATTGGTGAACAACTTGTGTTTATGCTTATTCCTAGTCTGTAGTAATGCTTTACAAATTACAAGAAATAAAGTTCCAAGAGGATGTCCATGTTGATGGCACTAAAGACACATGCATTTGATTCAGTTCGTGCAGAACTTACAGGCGAATAACATATTTTCTTCTTCCCTCCACTTCCTCACCGATAGGAGCCCTGCAATGAGTTCATTTCTAGGTGGTCAACACACAGGATAGAAACTAGCTCACTCATTTGATGCAAGATTCAAAATAATCACTGCAATCATACAAGCAAAATAATCGGCTGCACTTACAGAATCTGGGATTGTTTGGTAATTTGGTTCCATTGCCGGTACAAGCTAGCTGGACAAGAATTGCTTAGGCCTTTTTCCCCAACAAAGGTGATGATGTCTGGTTTGCAACTCCTAGCTCTATCTTCTTCCCATCAGCGTTTAAATGCAATAGTGCTATCATTCTAGGGAGCCAAGCTATGGTTCTTCGTTTGTCCGATAAGTTGAACTAAGATGATGACACAGATATTAAGGTTACACACCAAACAAACAAATTCATCATGCAGACAGTACCATATGAACTTAGTTCATGGTAGAGTGTATTTCAAGCATCAACAACATTAACCTTTGGCGTTTACTTCATCACTCTGCATTCTGTGCTATCAGCTGCAGAAGTGCATAATTTAAATTGGACTGCCTTATTAATCATGTTGATCCATGTCAGAATGCCCACCGAGAATAACAAGGAGCGTAAGTCGCTCCAAACTGAGAACGCATCAGTGAGCCAATACTTTCAAGATTCATCCTCTCCTAAGATGACAAAATCACCTTCACTTCAAAGAACACATGGCATGCTTCAATTTTGGCGACCAGATACCAACAGAAACTCTCATGATTCACCAAAGGATCGAAGTCCACCTTCAGAACAAACTATAGACAATGGGATACCTATGGTTGCAACTGAAACCGAAAGAACACCGTCCATAAAGAGACAGGGCAATCCCGTAGCCAAGAATTCATATCCGGACCTCAAGAACTCAGATCCAAGCCCCAACAACTCAGATCCAGACCCCCAACGGCCAATCCCGTATGCCGAGACCCTGTCCCGCCGACGACATAGGGTAAGAAGCTAGGGTTTCCCTAAAAATCAAATCAAGAATCTATGCATATGCGCCATGGATCTCAACTGCCTCGGGCAAGAACATGAATGAGGAGAGGGGAAGGACGAGGAGAGGGCAAGGCCTACCGGCGAGAAGGGGGCGGCGAGCGTTGCTGTCGGAGGGGCTGTCGCCATCATGGTGGAAGCCATCGAGGGAGATGTGCCGCGCCGCCACGTCGCCGCCTCGCGTGCCGCCAGCGGAGCCGCGCGTCGTCTCTCCCGTGCGTCGGCTCCGTTCCGGGAGGGAGGACGTGGGGATTAAAACCAGGTCGTGGAACGAAGGATTGAAAACGATCCGGCCATGTTTTGCTTCCGTTCCGGCCCAACCGAAGAGCAATTTTGATAGGGGCGGTCTTCATTCCGGGCGACGCGAAACCAGCCGAAACGGACGTCGTTCCGGGCCGCTCCGGCCTAACTGAACGAGACACCCCGTGGTTCTGCCGGCACTGGCTCTGCCACCAATAAGAATAAAAAACAGAAAAAAGCTGAGGCCCAGGAGCCTGCTCGACGTCACTGCGCCCCTCTGGCACCTGTCGTCGCTGCTCACCAGCCCGGGGCGCGCGAAGCATGGGGGCCACCTCGAGCCACCATCTTGCAGCCATGCACGCCTCAGCAGCCGTCCTGGAGCTGGCGCGTGGTGGAACGGGGGCCGAGCTCATCTCCGTGGCGCCGCCTGGAGAATGAGTGGGGAGAAAACAAGTATTATAGTCCGTGTTCATTTGGAGTTTGTCAAAAAAAAATTTCAAAAGAAATTTTGCATGCATGGAGCCCTAAACGATGTCTATTTACAAAACCTTTTCACAGATGAGTGCAACTTTGTGCGACGAATCTAACGAGCCTAATTAATCCATGATTTGCTACAGTAATGCTACAGTAATCATCCTCTAATCGTGCGGTCAAAGGTCTCATTAGATTCGTCTCGCGAATTTACGGGGGTTGTGAAGATAGTTTTGTAAACTGACTTTATTTAATACTCCTAATTAGTGATCAAAACTGCTGTCAAAAAAAAATTTACCGAACACGGCCTATTGTCGTCCCACCGCCGAAGCGCCGAAGCGGATGAAGCTGAAGAAATAAAAAATGGGATCACTGGACCTTGGCGGTTCCCGGCGCGTGTGGCCGATGGTCGCGGCTTCTGCGGGTAGAGGAAGCAACGGCAAACGGAGATCTGCGGTGTCGAAAACTTCGCGACTGCTTCCCCCTATTTTCTCCCGGGCGGTGACTACCCTTTTTCCTTTTCTTATGGGTCCCACCTTAGAGCCGTGTGTGATCTTAAAAAAAAAATCTTAGGGCCGTGTGCGGCATCACATACCGCAGGGGGACTCAAAAATCGGATCGCCACTTTGTTTGTCTGGGACATACGTTGGTGTTAGAGACAATTTAGCATTGTCATTTATTATCCCCATTTTGTATAAGTATTTCCATTTTGTGTGATAAAGCTCTTTAATTTCACATTGCAAACATTTTTTTATAGACATTGCAAACATCCTTGTACAGATTTTTCTTCTTGGCGCCATTGCAAAACTTGGTGCCACTGTTGTTACATATCCTCTTTAGTTCTTTTTTTAAAAAAAATGGAAGATCCTAATGCGCCATTTCTTGTTTTGTGTACTTAATAATGAGTCTATGGTGCTTGGTGCATGATCAAATTGATTATAGTCTCGAACACCATATTTATTCATTTTGTCTTATTATGTTGAAATTTTTTGGATTCCGGTGACAACATATGGACAGATGCCTATGAAACGAGGAGTGTTTCTTGGAACAATATGAAGACACATATAAGGGGAACCATTCGAACTCGACATATCTGAAGATTTATGAAATTATCTCTAACGTTACATTAGCCTTACAAATACAAAATAATTAATTGTTGTAGCATTCTAGTGCCAAAAAATATATGATATGTTTCATATTCTTTATTTTCACTTGCTTTTTATTTTATATTATATGTTTTTTAAAAGTAGTTGTGACTTATTTAAATTTTTTATGCCCATAGCAACGCACGGGCTATTACCTAGTTTGCATAAATATTTGTAGAAAAAAACGAATAGTCAAATGAAAGAAAAAAGTCAATGGTGTCATGTATTTAAAAACGGAGGTAGTAATAAGTAACATACATGTAATAGTTTTTCTCAATAGGATTTCGTTGACCAAATATAATTTTGCATTCTGACGCGCAAGGAAACTGTCGACTGGCACCTTTCATCGAGCATGTTGTGCTCCTCTCGTTTGTCGTCTTGGTGCTCCTCTCGTTTGTCGCGTGATGGGGGCAGGGTTCGGAGGAAAACAGAAACAAAGCCGTAGGGTACTTACCAGGTGGGCAATGTTTTTTCAAGAGTTGGATATCCACAGCAGGTAAAAGAATATCAATACGTTATGTGAAATTTGTACTACGCAAATGCGGTATATGTGCACTTTACATATTGTATTGCTTTGTCTCTGCCTTGCCTACAATCCTTGGCCCATGTAGACCTAGAAGAAGGCCCATGTTTGATCGAACTCCTTTGATTGGCTTCTCTGGGCTGGTGTTTGGCACAGCACGAAGACGAAGATGGTGTTTGGTAATGTGACTGCTTTTTGGCTTTTGCAATCAGTAACGCTTTCACTTCGCACTGTTGTCCTACCTGATGTGTGGTGACTCCTGATCTGAATATCTGATCGATGTGGTCTTCTCGCTCGTCCACGGGACCCTCAGCGCGCTGATTTGGAGTGAGAAAGAGAGAGACAGAGCGAAAAAAAAAAGCGCTGTGGACTGCAATTGCAGCCAAGCCCAATCAGAATAGAAAATTAAGGCTCTATCCAAAAAAAAGGCCCAACAAAACGTTGCTGTAGTCATCGAGCGTATCCAAATGGTAAAAATGCAACATTTCCACGTTATATCACTTCCTTTCAGAGAAAGGTTTCAGGACTGGTTAGCAAAATTATCTTTTTGAAAAGAAGGTTGTAAAATTTCTCCTGAAAAATATACTTCACCTAAAAAAATTGGGGGGCAGTGGAGCATGCAGAAAATCACGCGCCATCCATCGCTTTTTGGCGTCGAGAGGATCATTGCTGAGTGCCTGAGTGCCAAGGCAAGCATCAAATGCATAGCTGCATTGGCATATACTATCGGTGGAGTGCTAGGCTTTCGGTCTCTGAATTCATGTGTCATTGGCCGACGTTTTTTTTTTGGGGGTGCGAGTTCAGGGTGTCCGGCTGCAATTCGGCAGTCCGCTACTTTTTCTAGGCGGACGTCGCACGCGCACCTGATTCTGTACCCATAGATATTCGGCCCAGCCAATGGAAGACCGAATTCCCATCCAAAGGGGAAACAAAAGAACATCACCAAATTCCATTAACCCGTTACTACCTTTAAGAAATTGGACGCCGGTAGTATGTGTTCGCCAAAGTGACAGCGATGTGGAGGCAGCGAGCAGTTAGTTCCTCACAGACACAACCTGGAGGATTGTTACATTAACCTAACTCAGTTTCCGTCGTGGGCTCAGCATGGTTCTCAAACTAAAGTTGGGTCACGGTAGCCGTCACAATCGGTCACGCATCAAAAGGGCACGGTGGTGAGTTGCTCGTGCTCGCTTTTTCCTGATCTGCCTGACGCCCAGGTGGTTGCATGAAAGAGCTGGTGCAGGGATGACGAGAAAGGCAACGGAGCTACTGATCGGGAGAAGCACCACGCCGACTCCAGCGTGCGTGTTCGGTCGTGTAAAGAGCAAACCGCCGCTGCCTGAGGTGCCGGCACCAAACCTCCTTTCTGTTCTCCCCGTCCCAAAACTTAAAGAAGGCCATTGAGTCACGATGTTAAAGACTACAGTCGTCCGCTCATTTAGAAACTGGCGGTGGATTTGACTGCGCGTCCGTTTCCTTTTATATGTTATTATTAACTGCTCTGTCTGTCTCCTCACCTCTCCGCGAATCTCATTCCGTACATTTGTTTTTTTTTCATGAAACCAATTTAGCCCACACATCCGTATATATCAACAGCGTTGCTGCGGTTTTTTTTTCAAACTGATACACGCACCCACGTGACACCTTTTCCTTTTTTTCTTTTCATTTTTCCTTCGTATTTTGTAATATCAAGTATTATCCGGGATCCTGTTCCACGAGAATCCAATTCCAGATGATTTTTTCTTTTCTTTCTCCATGTCTTGTGCTACACAATAATCATATAATAATTTGTTAGAAAGATGTTGCACACATAAATTGTTTGTGCATAGGATATAATTTTTTTTTAAAATAGAACCCCTATCATAGAAGGCTAAACTGTTTCGGTTTCAGGGCCCCTGCCATAGAAGGCCATACTGGTTAGGGTTCTGCGTTGTTGGGGCGACTCCGTCCTATCGGGTTCAGAAGGGTGTTCAGGGTTTCCATAGAAGCCTAAACTGCTTCAACTTCGGGGCCCCTGCCATAGAACGACATACTGGTTATGGTTCGAGGTTGTTGGGGGCGACTCCGTTCTATCGGGTTCAGAAGGTTGTACGAGTTAGGGGCGGCCATGTCCCCCTGCTATAGAAGGCCAAATTACTTTGGTTTTGGGCCCCCTGTCATAGAAGGTCATACTGGTTAGGGTTCAGAGTTGTTGGGGGCAATTTCGTCCTATCTGGTTCAGAAGGGTGTTCAGGGTTAAGGGCGGCCATTGCCCATTGCCATACTATCCAACTCTTTTTGAAAACTATTATTTTATATATTTGTATTACTAATTATTTTTTCAATTTATTTTTACAAGGACTGGCAGAACCAAGTTCATGAGATAACAAAGTACAAGTTTGCTATATAAGTTATGCATGAAAACTTTTGTATGACATTTCTTGATTATTATGTATTTAAAGTTAACTAAAGTTCACTAAACTTGTGTATGAATGTTTAGCATACAATTTTCTATGGTGTCCGCAATATTATTTAGTATAACTTCGTCACTTAAATTTGTATGAAATATTTTTTTACTTTTTATTTTAATGTAACAACAAAATAGAAGTTTGTTATATAACTTATGCATGAAAACTTTTGTATGACAGCTCGTGAAAACTTATGTAGGAAAGTTTTATCATATTTGTGGATCTGAATGAACAATGTATTCTTGAAGAGATTTGCCGGTGTTTTCCTTTTTTTCGCCCTTTTACCGTTAATTATGATAAACTTTTATGATAAACATTTATGATAAACTTTTAAATTGTAAACTTTTTTTTATAAAATTCTACATTACGAATATGACTTAGCAGTAGTATTATCAGAATTTTTAATCTAAAACTTTTATATTATTAAATTTACATGGAGAAAATATGGTGTTATGCATGTCTTAAAAAATCTACTTTTCTTCGGCTTTGGTCCATCTGCCATAGAAGGCCGAATTGGTTAGTGTTCAGGGTTGTCGGGGGTGACTCCGTCCTATCAGGTTCAAAAGGACGTTTGGGGTTTAGACAGCCATGTATCCCTGTCATAGAAGGCTAAACTGTTTCGATATCGATCCCCTGCAATAGAAAGTTGAACTGGTTAGGGTTCAGGGTTGTTGGGGCGCCTCCTTCCTATCGGGTTCAGAAGGATGTTTGGGTTTGGGGCGGCTATGTATCCCCTGCCATAAAAGGCTAAATTGCTCCGGTTTCAGTCCCCCTGCCATACAAAAGTTTCATTTAGTGCGTAAAAGTTGTTTATGGAAGTTTGCTATAAAACTTATGGATGAAAACTTTTGTTACCTGTTTGTAGAAAAATTTTGTATTAAACTTTATCTGTAGTTTGAAAAACATAGGTATTACGTAGTTGTAGGAAACTTTTGTATTCAAACTTATGTGAAATTCGAAAAACTTGTGTAAGTAATTTTTCCTTTTATTTGTATTGCATTTTAGTTTTGAAAGTTACTTTTATTTTTTTTCACCTTTTTCTTCTCCCTCCTTCCACCATCCCAAATATTTTAGCTTCGTGAAAAGAAAAACCACTAAATAGTTACGCGTGGAAAGGGAATGAGCACGGAAAGAAAATGACAAAGATGCGTATAAAAAAAAGTTACGAGGCTGTCGGGATCGACCGGTGGGAGCACCGGTCGCCCGTAAACTAGGTGATCCGCCATTGAGTTTGTGTGTTCATCACAAACGCTGTGATCAAACTGCGATCTGACATTCTCTTGTTTCCCTTCTCCAGGGGACAGCAATGGCGAACGGATGGTCCACTAGCCATGAGTGGAGTGGTGGACCATACAGGCGGACAAACCGACAGGGTTACACCGTACACGTACATGTACAGCACACCACCGATCCTTTTGTCGCTGGGCACGGCCATTTGAAGAACTTGTCGGGACGTTCTCGCTCGCTTGCATCTGTGTTGTGTGGTACGGTGCACCGCACGTCCGCAGCGCGCCAACACGGCCGGTTTGGTTTTTCGGTACTAGAAACCGTTCATAGCTTTGATCACTAATTAAAGGTATTAAATAAAGATATTTTACAAAACTAACTCCAGAACCTCTGTACTAGGAACCCTCAAGAATCTAACGAGACCTTTGACCGTATGATTAGAAGATGATTAGAGAATGGTTACTGTAGCATCACTGTAGCCAATCATCGATTAATTAGGCTCATTAGATTCGTCTCGAAAAGTTACGCTCATCTGTGAAGAGATTTTACAAATAGATTTCATTTAGTCTATCATGAAAAAAAATTCCTACCCTTGTTTGATGCTAGAGAAACAAACGCAGCCACGGTAACGCGTAACGCCAACGCTAGGACCACAGGATGCAGAGGCGCGAGGCCACGCGTCGGTTCTGGAGTTCGACACGTGCACGGGTCGCTGCAGTTCGTACAAGCCACGTACTGCCACGTACGTGCTTCGTGCTCCACAGGATCGCCTTCGCAAAGCAGTTCAAGTTTCACTTCGACCCTTCCTCATCTCTCCGCGCATAGTCAAGCCAACTGCTCATTTGGATCTTCCTCTTGGTTTCATTCCCTTCACATCGTCAGCCCATGCTCAAGGACAACGGCCGAATGTGCTGGTCCACCTGGCCGTCCAGTGGCCACTACGCCCTGCACGGAACGCCGACGGCGAGCGCTAAGGGGGCGTTTGGTTTACTCCTCAGTCCAGCTGGGCTCGTATCTATGAGCCAGGCTCCCGTTGGCCAGGCTCATTGGATGTAGCAGTAGTTTGTTTGGTTGATTGCTTCTATAGAGCCAGGCTACGTATAAAGCTGTTCGGTTGCTCGCATGGGTATTTATGACATCAGATAAAATATTAAAAACAAGTATCATTATGACGTTAAATATATTTTAACATGTTATAGTTTATCTTGTTAAGTCTTAATCAACTTTGAAAAACACTAACATTAATTAATATATACTAATCATCTATTAATACTGTCATTAGTTGAAACCCACCTCGCGTCCAGCCAGCCAGGCCCGCAGGAAATGTAAATGAAATCTGTTTCCGCGGAGCCTGGCTCGCGAGGCTTCTTTGCACGCCGGTGGCCTGGCTCCAGTGGCTGACCAGCCAACCAAACATCTACACGCTGCATGCCGTGAGCCAGGCTGAGCTAAGGCTGTCCGCACTGGTCGTCCTCTAAATGCATCCTCTAAAAGGAATATCCTGTCCTGGTCATCGAGATTCCGTACTCTAAACCAACTTCTCCCGCACCCGTCATACTTCAAATCACATACTCTATCCCAACTCTACTATATTTTATTTATCCATCCCAACTACCATATCATCTCTCTCCTCACCTTTTTTTTCTTTTCTTTATGAATTTTATCAAAATATATCCATCTGAGATCTTGTTTTGAAGGATTTATTGCAACGAATTTAATGGTGCAATCGAAATTTAATTTGGTTTTTTGGTTTGTGAGTTATAACATTTTTTAGTTAGTTGAAAACGTGGGGTCCACCATCTCTCTCTCCTCTCTCCCGCGCGCGCATGCTGCCTGCCGCGCATGCTGACGCCACGTCAGGCGTAGCGGACGAACTGGAAACACGCCAGGAACAGCGGAGACAGACTCGTCCGGGACTCCGGCGTTCCTTTTACCGGACGCCGCTGCAGCGATTTTGACACCGCTAAAAGGATACCGGATGGCGTCCCGTATCCCACTGCGGACAGCCTAAATGCAGCCATCCAAACGTACCCTAAGCTATTCTCGCTCCGGGGGGCCATCCGATCCAGGCTCTCTATCCCTAGGTTCTTCCCTTCTTAGCCTCGACACCATGATTGTTTCTTGAGAAAATAGAACACCATTATCGCGTTCATCAGGATAAGCTGATAGGGGACAAGTGAAAGACCGCGAAGAGGACACCCGACCCGCCTACCGGAAAGGGCCGAACAGAAAGCGATCCGCACAGTACAGGTAGCTCGTCCGGCGAGCACTCCACTCGAGCTCCAGCGCCAGATTCGATCGTATCCGCCTCGGCGACCACACCCACGTGCCCGGCCGCCGGCGGCCGCGAGCAACGTGGCCTGTCCGCTGGGGTGATGGGGGCGCCTCTGTTCCGCCCGGGTGGATGACCATCAGAGAGATTTTTTTTTTTCCCCGAATCTGAAAGCTCTGTCCCATTCCATGCTCTTATCAGCTTATCAAAAACCCTACTGTTGCAGATGCATGACCCGGTGCTCTACGCCCAACTGGCGACGTGTTAGCCAAGCAATTTTCTCGCTGTCGCCGCACGCAACCTCGCATGTTCTTTTGATCATTTCTGATCGATAAGCTGGAGGGGTCTCGATCTGTGATTCAGTCAGGCCGCACGGTAGCGTGCTAAAAAGTTCGTGCCGATGTTCCAGCTGACGTCGATCGGCCGCGAATGGCGTTGGATGAGTAGGGCACAGAATGCGCGCTTTAATCATGTCAATCACTTTGGCTCTCTGGCTTGGCCGTGAAGGTTCACTGATCCGAACTGCCGAGTTATTCTAGGACGGACGAAGATGAGGACGACTGGACGAGGATGGCGACCTCGACGCCCCAGGTATACAACACAACTGATTGCTGTGCTCCGCCGGACTGATTGTCCAGAGATTGCAACATTTCTGAAATTATTGGTTCCCTGAAAGGGATGGCTGGCCCAGCAATCGTTTACTGGCTCTGTCTGCAGTAACTGCTGCTTGGTGGTTTGTTTGATACGTAGAGATCTGGTGATCAGAAGGGGGAAAAAACCCTCGCAGCTCGATCTGCAGTGATATTGCTGTATCCAAGTAGTACACCGTGGTGGTAACATGCAATCTGACGCCAAGCACGTGGCTTAAGCTGAGCAATCACACTTGGGAGCAGTAATCAAATCAACAAACAGCTTTAATCTCTGTGGCCACTGACGACCCAGCTGTGGTGCCACCAATACAAGCGATGGAGTCCGGTCCCATAGGCCAATATACTAGTGCTTCAAGAATCAGCGGACGGACGCATCTGAGATTCCTATACATCTCAAAATAATAAGGTTTTAAGCCAAGATTACGTGGCCAGGCTGCTAGCTGTTGGTTGGCAGTGGCACGGCTCCAGTCACAGAGCTCATTTGATGGGGCTTTGGCTTCTTGAGGTATGTGGGAATCAAAATGAAGCTGGCAGAGAATCATGTAAAGAAGCTGAATCAGTTTTGAAGAAGCTGAAGCTGAAGCTGAATCAGTTTTGAAGAAGCTGGCTCGTGAAGCCGGCCCAGGAGCCGAATCAAATGGGCTCACAGCCTGTATTATTCCCGGTTCACTGTTGCCGGTTTGACCTAATAACACTCCTCGACCCTCACTCTCTGAGGCTCCATTATTGACGTTGGTGGGTGGCAGGACGGGTGCGCGGAGGTGGACGGTAGTGTGGTTGAGTGCTCGACATGTCGCAGCACGCGAGCCTGGGATCCAATCCTGCACGCCCACAGCGCGCCATGGAAAAATAAGGGGAGAGGCCTATCATATCAGGAGGAGCCAGGCCAACTGCTTATAGTCAAACGGCGTCGTGAGAACCGGAGCCGTACCACGTCTCCTACATGAGTAGTACCTTTGATTTCGATCGGCACAAGATTCCAGTTCCACCCGAAGCGATCCGTCGAATTTTCCTTGCGAACCAAGCAAAAGCGAGCTCTGGTGGAGAGAAGGGACGAAAGCGATCGGTCCGGACGGGGCCCGCGCGCGACGCAACCGCGGGCGGCGACACGACGGGACAGCTGTCCGCCGAGAGTGAGGCGAGAGGACAGGGAATAAGCCGCCGAATATGCCGCGGGGAGGCTCCGTGTACTGTAGCTTCTGTTGCTGTTGCTCCTTGTTCGTACGGCCGGGCAGGGATTGCCCGAGGCGGCGCCGGCGCGCACGCAAAGCGTGACAGGTCGCCGCTGCGCGCCACGGCACCAGCCAACGACGCGCTTCGGAACCGGAACGTCCTCCTCGTTCAAGGAAACGGAGAGAAAAAAACATGGAGAGGGGGCGGTGAAAAGGGTGGGCCGTGGAACCGGGACGAACAGAGAAAAGGCGAGGAAATTGCGCGGCAGTGGGATCTTTTCATCGGTCGGTCCCCGGGGGAAAGAAGAACTTGGACACTTGGAACGAAAGGGAGTACGAAAAGCTCCGTGTAAAGTTGACAGCGTCGGAAGAGCACTTGAAACGATAGAAGCTCCTCTCATTTTAAGCATGGCAGCAGCAGAACAATCTAGACGTGACTGCCTGATTAGAGCCGGAGGCCTAGCCTCAGCCTGAAAAAACTGAAACGCTAAAACAAAGCAAATGCCTCCAAACGGTGCTACGTAACAGCACAGGTCACGCTGCTACAGTGGTGCGCTGTCCGGTTCTAGAATCTTTCTCATTTCTACACTCAAGTCTCGAACAGAATATTGCTCCCAACTCCGAGGTGGAGCAGATGTGCTCCCCGGATTGAAATACTTTTCACTTCTCGGACTCTCAGAAAAGAAAACAGCAAGATGGAACAGATGTATTACTACATAGGAAGCATTTCGCTGGCTTCATTATTTATTCATCTCCATTTGTACAAGACGGTCAGTGTATGTTCACAACCAGCTGCCAGTACTTTCCCAAAAAAAACGAAAGCCGAAAGGGGCGCTCTGTTAGGTAAAGAGCATCCCAAAAACCGGGAGGAAAAAAAACCCAGAAACCCAAAAGCTTCTTCTTCGCTGATCGATCTGCTCTGCTGCTATGGCACCGCCCGAGATGCTACTCTGCAGCCGGCAGCACGCAGCAGCGTACACTACAGCTACTGCTACTACAAACTCTCTCTCTCCTTGGTCCCTGCTCCGTACGTACAAAACCGTACTGTACACAACGTCGGTACTCGTCGCCGTATCTCTACGGCGATACACGCCCGTCCGCCATGGTCTCCGATGGTATGTGAGCCTCTTCAGGTCGGCCGTTCCATTGCACGGGCTCCGCCGCCGCTCACGATCCACGGGTGAGCTGCATTATTACCAAGGGCAGATTCGTTAGATTCCTGGATCGAACTTGGAAAAATCGGCGAGGAAATCGAGGAAAGAGGGAGCAAATTGTGTGAATACTCACCGAGGACTTGCTCGGCGGTGAACCTCCTCCACTCGTCGCGGCAGATCATGCGCCTCATCAGGTCCTTGGCGGCGGGGGACACGCCGCCGAACAGCCTGGGCGGGAACCGCACGCTGCCGCGCATCACGGCCGCCAGCACCTCCGCGGCGCTCTCGCCGCCGAAGGGGAGCGCGCCGCCGGAGAGCAGCGCGTACATCACCACCCCGACGCTCCACACGTCGGCCTTGGCGCCGTACTCGCCGCCGGCCACCACCTCGGGCGCCACGTAGTGGGGCGTCCCCACCAGCCCCTCCGCGCGGCCGAGGCCCCCGGCCCCGACCCACGCCGCGGACCCGAAGTCCGCCAGCCGCGCGCGCGGCGCCGCCTCCTCGCCCTCGGCCTCGCCGTCCTCGTCCTCGTCGCCGTCGCTGCCGGCGGGCGTGTCGACGAGGATGTTGTCGAGCTTCACGTCGCGGTGCGCCACCCCGCGGCGGTGGCAGAGCGCCAGCGCCTGGGCGACCTGCGCCACGATGGCGGCCGCCACGGGCTCCGGCACGGGCGCGCCGCGGCGGAGGCCGACCCAGTCGAGCAGGTCCGGGCCCGTGCACAGGTCCATCACCGTGTGCGTCCACGCCTCGTCCTCGTACACCGCGTGCACCTGCACCACGCCGGGGTTGCCCGCGCCGGCGAGCTGGCCCAGCTTCGGCTCCAGCTGCGCGAGCTCGCGGTCGAGGTCGTCGGCGAGCTGCGACCGGTCCACGGACTTGACGGCGCAGGCCTCGCCGGTGGCGCGGGACGTGCAGCGGTGGACCACCCCGAAGCGGCCGCGACCGATCTCCTCCCCGATCTCGTAGTCCCTCTTCAGCTCCGCACTCATGCTTCAGTAATTTCCTCTGATTTTTTTGGGTTACCTCGATCGCCGGAGGACGGTGGCCTATTTAAAGACACGAGTGGAGGCTACGGACACGCGGAATATTCGGATCCTGCCGGACCGGGACCCGGACGGAACAGAGCTTTTCTCCTCTCCCGATTATGCCCTCGATCTCATTTGGGTTCGGCTCAAAAACAGATCACAGTGGAGATGGTTTTAGGAAAACTTAAATACTATGTTTAAGAGCAACACTAAATACTTACTACTATACTTTATGCTACCACGTAGTAAGGGTCAAGTTCCATATGCAGTAATAATTTAGTGAAGAAATTATACACGACTACTAGAAAGGGAGAGTGAAAATTCTAGAAAATGACGACATGATCTGTGCAATTAAATTAAATAATCATACCGATTTTACTAAAACCTGGAAGACGTTCGCAAACATTTCGTAGAAGCTGATGGGTTGAAACCACTGTAAAATACGCAATCACTTGGACGACTACAGTTGGATTTCGTACAAGACTGCCCTGCCTCTCGCCCTCTCGGTGTCTCGCATATTCCGAGACGGGGGGTAGGATGGGAATTATGCTCAAGAGCGTTTGCTTGGAGTGCGTGCTTTTGGGGGTAATTGTAAACTCTTGTTGGACCGAGGTGGTTTAGTTACTAGTTTGATTCCATATTCTGTGTGTTAATTTTTGTGTTTTTTTCATAGACTGAAAAAATTGGCAATATCGCGAGTACAAGTTATTGGTTGAGAATGAGGTTTATGGACGAGAAAAAAATAGATTAAATGCATGAAAACAAGAGTGGCTCGATCGCCAAACGTCCGTCACCAGCAGCAGTTGATGATTTTGATTGTGGGGCAGCTTTCATTAATGGAGAGGCTATCAAGTGCTGACGCACCAACGGAGGAATTTGAGGGACAGCCCGTGCTTCTTCTCCTGATGTGTGGGCGACCACTAGCACCAATTATGCATCCGGCCCATAAGTTCGGATAACGCAAAGTAATTGAGGTTTCCAAATAAGGTCTTGTTTAGTTCGTTCAATTCGATCGAATTCACGCTCTGTTTTACGCATTGAACAACGTGCCTCTCTCTGCTTTTTCGATTCCCAATGCATTTTTCTACAGTACATTCGATCGAATTCGCGCGAACTAAACAAGGCCTAACTGGTTAACTGGTGCCGTCTGATTCACCAAAAGATGGTGCCGTGAAGGAAAAACCAAACATCATTGCGATGCGTGGAAAATACGTTCACGTCCCAAGCTAAAAGCAGCCCATCGCCAACTTTTTCCTCAGCAAAGCAGCAGCGATTAGAAACAGTGCTATAATCAGTATTTCTACTGAAAGTATTATTTTGATTTCTTTTTTGAAGAAAATAGTAAGTAACAAAATACTGAAAATAGCTTGGCCTGTGAATAAGTATCGCGTCCTTGTGAGGATAAGGATATATTCTATGGACTGGAGGAGCCCAGGAGCCGTTAGATTTAGCGCTGGAAAGCCTGATTAGCTAGCTAAAGACATTGCTAACCTACGCGAGCTTGTTTATCTGCCACTTGATCGTCTCCGGGGCCCTTCTCAATCAAGCACAGTCCATGATGGGGCGCATGGATGCCACCTCGACGCAGACGGCTTTCAATTCTGTGGACCCTTCCAATCTCCCCCACCACCAGGACTCCCCCGGTGGGGCCCACTGCCGGTGCCGGCCTGCCGGGGCAGCAAGCGGCTTGGATGACGGAGCAGCTGCGCCGGAGCCCGGCCAAAACGTAATTAACGCCTCTTCGAGAACGTTTCGGCCGCGCCCGAGGGGCCTTTCCGGACGGCCAAAGTACGGCCCAGCGCGTCCACCAATCGCGGGCATCCGCGTCGCTGTCCCCGCAGCGCCCGGCCAATCGCGGTGGCGCAGCGCGGCCAACGCGCGGCCACGGAAATGACCGGCTCGCCCCTGCGGCCGCGGCCTGGCGCTTTTCCCGTCCGGGTCAGAGACGGTGACGGGACGGAAAGGGGACGGCGAGCCGGGCCCGTTTGATCTGTGGACGTGGCTATATAGGCCGTGCCGTACGCGCGTGTCCGATCCGGCTATCGTGGCGTGTCCGGTTTTGGTTTTGGTTTTGGCTTTGGGTTAGTGGCCCGTACGGCGGGATATGGTTTGATTATTGGGGGAGTGGAGTGGAGTAGCACTCTCTGTTAAGCGGAAGCTCGTGGTATCTGTTCCCATTGCATATCCCAACTTGATTTATAATTATGTCATGTTTATCTATTGCAACTTGATTTATTTACAAACCAAACCATGTTCCGTTAGGTGGCTAGGTGTAGTATTTGATTCTCTCTTTATTTCGATTCTCTCTTTATTTCTAGTTTAATGAAGATTCGTTAGGGCTTTGTGGGGATTATAAAAGAGCTAAGCTAGAGGAGCTGTTTCATTTTCCAGAGGTTGTTCCTACGGATTTTGAGTTGCGAGGTTTTTGAAAGGCACAGTGGTTTTACAAGATTCCTCGGCAACGACTCATAATAAATTACTTTGGCAAGTATATTAGCTTTGGCTATGTAGAAATAGACAAGTCACTGTCGAGGAGCTGCAAGCTTGCAAATACAGCTGTCATTTTGTTCACTAGAGTTTTATATTTTTGTGTAGGGTATAGTTTATTACTTCTGTTGTTGTTTGGCGCTAGTAGCAGCTGGCAGAAGTAGACGCTCTCCGGATTTTTTAGATCTTATTTAATGACTGATAATTTAATACTATTTCAGATATGCAAACAATATCAAAACAGGAAAAATCGTCCCTTTCTAGAAGGACCCTGCCTTGATATATTTACATCACTAACATCATCCATGATGCACTCTAGTACCTTGCAAATGAAGAATCCACACATTTGCAGTTAACACCACCGTGGCAACAAGAAATCTGATGGTGGGATTATGTCCCAGTTCGAGTTCAATGCCTGAACTGTCAGCTCGGTCAATATAGCTCAACCCAACAATCACGGACCACCCAAATTCCTCAAGGGGAAAAAAAAACGTCAAGAAACTAAA
>CM014270.1:60126435-60167089 GCA_004135705.1 Alloteropsis semialata
AGTACACTTGGCTGTTTGGATGTCACATCCTCCAATATCCTGCACACCATTACAAAGCAACAGATTGGAACACATGAAAACCAGCACATGTACCTCTATATCAACTATTTCTTTTTTTCTTGAGGGATCTATATGAACTATTTATGTACCATGGAAGACAAGATATTTCTATTCTAGTCTTAGCTGCACGATTCACAACACTGCTCAAGTTTCATATGATCTAAACTAAAGAACTACAACAGCAATTCCATAATTCATTTAAACAATGAGACAGGTAGATAGCTAAGTAAGACAACAAGTATGAGATTACAGAAACACACGGCTCATGGTGTTTGTGTACATTCTCTTAATGTACCAGGAAAAATTCTTTTAAATGGAGATCATGTAACAATTGAAGTATACTAGTGCAACAACAAAATAAGACAAAAAAACAGAGGCTGGACATTATACACACACACATTCTGTTGGTCTTTTTTTAAAATTCACACACGTACCACATGGCACATTACCCTGTTGAATTCTGTTGAATTTCGTCTGAAATCCCAACGAACTTCTTTCTGGGTTTATCGCTTCATGTTGTTCCAGTAGGCTAACGTATCTGGTACACCTAAGCATTTGGTTAAGGGGTCTGGCAAATCTACCAAGGAAAATATAATTCTCGTCCTTCCAGTTAGATGTCCTAAAAGGTATGTTATCATGCAAAGTAGACCTGCTCAGACTAAATCTACGTTATCACGTAAAATGGACCAAATAAAGTCAATATTGAGGAAGAGGGTACTGTTCCAAAGCTATACACTGCAATTCATGCTATATATTCACTTTGCAGAGACCACTTTGTCGTATGCAGAATAAGTTACGGTTTGCAGGTTCTAACTAATTGATTGTAATTTCTAGTGCACGTTATATTTCTGTGAGTCAATTTAGGCACAAT
This sequence comes from Alloteropsis semialata, assembly GCA_004135705.1. Classification (NCBI taxonomy): domain Eukaryota; kingdom Viridiplantae; phylum Streptophyta; class Magnoliopsida; order Poales; family Poaceae; genus Alloteropsis; species Alloteropsis semialata. The sequence goes on from CM014270.1 coordinate 60,127,367, forward strand.
CCTATAGATGAAGAAGGCAGGCACTGACACATGCACAACAGCACAACTGAATTAAGTAAACGTACTAAATCAGTTACCCTTGTGCTCCTCAGCAGCATCATGGTACTCGGCGTCCTCCTCGGGCACAGGGTGCAGCACATCCTCTGCACCCACCGCTGATGACAGGCCACCGGCCTCCCCATCCTCCGGCGAGCCTTCATCGGGGAAGCGCACCACGACGACAGGGCAGACACAGTGGTGCACGCAGTAGTCGCTGACGCTCCCGAGCCTCCCCTTGCTGGTCCTCTGCGCGGCGCCGAAGCCCTTGCTCCCCATGATAACCGCGCTGAGGCCGAGCCTCTCGACCTCGAGGCAGAGGCGCTCCTTCATGTCGTGGTCCCTGACGATATGGATCTTGTAGGGGATGCCCGCGTCCTTGAGCGGCCTGGCGAGGTCGTCGGCCTTGGAGGCCGTGAAGGCATCGTAGTCGTCCTCCATCCTGCGCGCGGCGGCCTCGGAGTCGTCCTCGTCGCCGTCCTCGGCGCCGGCGCTAGGGTTAGGGAGGGAGACGTCGACGGCGCCCCAGTCTGCGCCGTACAGCACGGAGGTGGGGCGCACGTGCAGCAGGATGACGGCGTCACCGAGGCGGAGGTAGTTGGCGACGGCCCAGCGCACGGCGTAGGCGGACTCGTCGGAGAGGTCGACGGCGATGGCGATGCGGCGGTGGGAGGAGCCCGAGGTGGCCGCGGCCGCCGCGGCGGAGAAGAAGACGCCCGGGGACTCGGGCTGGAGCGAGGCCGGCGGGGGCGGGCGCGGGGTTGGCGCCTTCACCGGCGGCGGCGCCGCCGCTAGCGGCAGGTCGACGGAGGCGGGGGTCGCCGGGGCCTGCATCGCGGGATCTCCTGCGGCATACCAGCAAGCAACAGGGGACCCGGCGCGAGCTCCGTCATGGGGGGCCTGTGCGAGCACGGGCTGGCCGCGCGCCCTGCAGTGCCGCGTGCTGCTGGAGACCCCGTACTGCTCGAGGCCGCCGCCGTGTACGACGCTGCACGCCTCCGCAGCCGCGGCCCTACGCCCCCACCAACTGCCGTCGCCCCCTCCAGATCCAGATTCGGGATGGAGAGAAGAGTACCTGTACGCGCAGCTCGACAGGTTTACCCATCACCGTGTTTATGTCCAACATCGTCGCCGTGCTCCGCCGCGCCTGAGACATCCGCGCCAGGATCGAGTCCCTCGACCGCACCAACGCCGCGGCGCGGAGGCTCTCCGCCGGCTGACCGATTCCGGCCGCCGCGCCCGCCGCGAACGCCGGATCTGGACCCGGTGGAGAGGAGAGAGATGGACGGTGGGAGGAGAGAGGGGCATACACGAGAGGAGAGAGAGGGTCGGATTTCAAATGATTTTGAATCCGGCAGAGGGTGGTTGGGGTTTATTTATTATGTATCAAAATACGTACATGTACCGGTCTATATGTATATGAAAATGTATTTCATCTGTTGCCTGACACAGGTTCAGATCTCGATATACACAGTACCGATACATAAACGATTCGGATAGCACCTGTGTATATACTAGGGAGCTAAATATCCTTGTCCGCCGCGGGGAGGCTCCGTGTACTGTAGCTTCTGTTGCTGTTGCTCCTTGTTCGTACGGCCGGGCAGGGATTGCCCGAGGCGGCGCCGGCGCGCACGCAAAGCGTGACAGGTCGCCGCTGCGCGCCACGGCACCAGCCAACGACGCGCTTCGGAACCGGAACGTCCTCCTCGTTCAAGGAAACGGAGAGAAAAAAACATGGAGAGGGGGCGGTGAAAAGGGTGGGCCGTGGAACCGGGACGAACAGAGAAAAGGCGAGGAAATTGCGCGGCAGTGGGATCTTTTCATCGGTCGGTCCCCGGGGGAAAGAAGAACTTGGACACTTGGAACGAAAGGGAGTACGAAAAGCTCCGTGTAAAGTTGACAGCGTCGGAAGAGCACTTGAAACGATAGAAGCTCCTCTCATTTTAAGCATGGCAGCAGCAGAACAATCTAGACGTGACTGCCTGATTAGAGCCGGAGGCCTAGCCTCAGCCTGAAAAAACTGAAACGCTAAAACAAAGCAAATGCCTCCAAACGGTGCTACGTAACAGCACAGGTCACGCTGCTACAGTGGTGCGCTGTCCGGTTCTAGAATCTTTCTCATTTCTACACTCAAGTCTCGAACAGAATATTGCTCCCAACTCCGAGGTGGAGCAGATGTGCTCCCCGGATTGAAATACTTTTCACTTCTCGGACTCTCAGAAAAGAAAACAGCAAGATGGAACAGATGTATTACTACATAGGAAGCATTTCGCTGGCTTCATTATTTATTCATCTCCATTTGTACAAGACGGTCAGTGTATGTTCACAACCAGCTGCCAGTACTTTCACAAAAAAAAACGAAAGCCGAAAGGGGCGCTCTGTTAGGTAAAGAGCATCCCAAAAACCGGGAGGAAAAAAAACCCAGAAACCCAAAAGCTTCTTCTTCGCTGATCGATCTGCTCTGCTGCTATGGCACCGCCCGAGATGCTACTCTGCAGCCGGCAGCACGCAGCAGCGTACACTACAGCTACTGCTACTACAAACTCTCTCTCTCCTTGGTCCCTGCTCCGTACGTACAAAACCGTACTGTACACAACGTCGGTACTCGTCGCCGTATCTCTACGGCGATACACGCCCGTCCGCCATGGTCTCCGATGGTATGTGAGCCTCTTCAGGTCGGCCGTTCCATTGCACGGGCTCCGCCGCCGCTCACGATCCACGGGTGAGCTGCATTATTACCAAGGGCAGATTCGTTAGATTCCTGGATCGAACTTGGAAAAATCGGCGAGGAAATCGAGGAAAGAGGGAGCAAATTGTGTGAATACTCACCGAGGACTTGCTCGGCGGTGAACCTCCTCCACTCGTCGCGGCAGATCATGCGCCTCATCAGGTCCTTGGCGGCGGGGGACACGCCGCCGAACAGCCTGGGCGGGAACCGCACGCTGCCGCGCATCACGGCCGCCAGCACCTCCGCGGCGCTCTCGCCGCCGAAGGGGAGCGCGCCGCCGGAGAGCAGCGCGTACATCACCACCCCGACGCTCCACACGTCGGCCTTGGCGCCGTACTCGCCGCCGGCCACCACCTCGGGCGCTCTCGCCACCGAAGGGGAGCGCGCCGCCGGAGAGCAGCGCGTACATCACCACCCCGACGCTCCACACGTCGGCCTTGGCGCCGTACTCGCCGCCGGCCACCACCTCGGGCGCCACGTAGTGGGGCGTCCCCACCAGCCCCTCCGCGCGGCCGAGGCCCCCGGCCCCGACCCACGCCGCGGACCCGAAGTCCGCCAGCCGCGCGCGCGGCGCCGCCTCCTCGCCCTCGGCCTCGCCGTCCTCGTCCTCGTCGCCGTCGCTGCCGGCGGGCGTGTCGACGAGGATGTTGTCGAGCTTCACGTCGCGGTGCGCCACCCCGCGGCGGTGGCAGAGCGCCAGCGCCTGGGCGACCTGCGCCACGATGGCGGCCGCCACGGGCTCCGGCACGGGCGCGCCGCGGCGGAGGCCGACCCAGTCGAGCAGGTCCGGGCCCGTGCACAGGTCCATCACCGTGTGCGTCCACGCCTCGTCCTCGTACACCGCGTGCACCTGCACCACGCCGGGGTTGCCCGCGCCGGCGAGCTGGCCCAGCTTCGGCTCCAGCTGCGCGAGCTCGCGGTCGAGGTCGTCGGCGAGCTGCGACCGGTCCACGGACTTGACGGCGCAGGCCTCGCCGGTGGCGCGGGACGTGCAGCGGTGGACCACCCCGAAGCGGCCGCGACCGATCTCCTCCCCGATCTCGTAGTCCCTCTTCAGCTCCGCACTCATGCTTCAGTAATTTCCTCTGATTTTTTTGGGTTACCTCGATCGCCGGAGGACGGTGGCCTATTTAAAGACACGAGTGGAGGCTACGGACACGCGGAATATTCGGATCCTGCCGGACCGGGACCCGGACGGAACAGAGCTTTTCTCCTCTCCCGATTATGCCCTCGATCTCATTTGGGTTCGGCTCAAAAACAGATCACAGTGGAGATGGTTTTAGGAAAACTTAAATACTATGTTTAAGAGCAACACTAAATACTTACTACTATACTTTATGCTACCACGTAGTAAGGGTCAAGTTCCATATGCAGTAATAATTTAGTGAAGAAATTATACACGACTACTAGAAAGGGAGAGTGAAAATTCTAGAAAATGACGACATGATCTGTGCAATTAAATTAAATAATCATACCGATTTTACTAAAACCTGGAAGACGTTCGCAAACATTTCGTAGAAGCTGATGGGTTGAAACCACTGTAAAATACGCAATCACTTGGACGACTACAGTGCTACCACGTAGTAAGGGTCAAGTTCCATATGCAGTAATAATTTAGTGAAGAAATTATACACGACTACTAGAAAGGGAGAGTGAAAATTCTAGAAAATGACGACATGATCTGTGCAATTAAATTAAATAATCATACCGATTTTACTAAAACCTGGAAGACGTTCGCAAACATTTCGTAGAAGCTGATGGGTTGAAACCACTGTAAAATACGCAATCACTTGGACGACTACAGTTGGATTTCGTACAAGACTGCCCTGCCTCTCGCCCTCTCGGTGTCTCGCATATTCCGAGACGGGGGGTAGGATGGGAATTATGCTCAAGAGCGTTTGCTTGGAGTGCGTGCTTTTGGGGGTAATTGTAAACTCTTGTTGGACCGAGGTGGTTTAGTTACTAGTTTGATTCCATATTCTGTGTGTTAATTTTTGTGTTTTTTTCATAGACTGAAAAAATTGGCAATATCGCGAGTACAAGTTATTGGTTGAGAATGAGGTTTATGGACGAGAAAAAAATAGATTAAATGCATGAAAACAAGAGTGGCTCGATCGCCAAACGTCCGTCACCAGCAGCAGTTGATGATTTTGATTGTGGGGCAGCTTTCATTAATGGAGAGGCTATCAAGTGCTGACGCACCAACGGAGGAATTTGAGGGACAGCCCGTGCTTCTTCTCCTGATGTGTGGGCGACCACTAGCACCAATTATGCATCCGGCCCATAAGTTCGGATAACGCAAAGTAATTGAGGTTTCCAAATAAGGTCTTGTTTAGTTCGTTCAATTCGATCGAATTCACGCTCTGTTTTACGCATTGAACAACGTGCCTCTCTCTGCTTTTTCGATTCCCAATGCATTTTTCTACAGTACATTCGATCGAATTCGCGCGAACTAAACAAGGCCTAACTGGTTAACTGGTGCCGTCTGATTCACCAAAAGATGGTGCCGTGAAGGAAAAACCAAACATCATTGCGATGCGTGGAAAATACGTTCACGTCCCAAGCTAAAAGCAGCCCATCGCCAACTTTTTCCTCAGCAAAGCAGCAGCGATTAGAAACAGTGCTATAATCAGTATTTCTACTGAAAGTATTATTTTGATTTCTTTTTTGAAGAAAATAGTAAGTAACAAAATACTGAAAATAGCTTGGCCTGTGAATAAGTATCGCGTCCTTGTGAGGATAAGGATATATTCTATGGACTGGAGGAGCCCAGGAGCCGTTAGATTTAGCGCTGGAAAGCCTGATTAGCTAGCTAAAGACATTGCTAACCTACGCGAGCTTGTTTATCTGCCACTTGATCGTCTCCGGGGCCCTTCTCAATCAAGCACAGTCCATGATGGGGCGCATGGATGCCACCTCGACGCAGACGGCTTTCCATTCTGTGGACCCTTCCAATCTCCCCCACCACCAGGACTCCCCCGGTGGGGCCCACTGCCGGTGCCGGCCTGCCGGGGCAGCAAGCGGCTTGGATGACGGAGCAGCTGCGCCGGAGCCCGGCCAAAACGTAATTAACGCCTCTTCGAGAACGTTTCGGCCGCGCCCGAGGGGCCTTTCCGGACGGCCAAAGTACGGCCCAGCGCGTCCACCAATCGCGGGCATCCGCGTCGCTGTCCCCGCAGCGCCCGGCCAATCGCGGTGGCGCAGCGCGGCCAACGCGCGGCCACGGAAATGACCGGCTCGCCCCTGCGGCCGCGGCCTGGCGCTTTTCCCGTCCGGGTCAGAGACGGTGACGGGACGGAAAGGGGACGGCGAGCCGGGCCCGTTTGATCTGTGGACGTGGCTATATAGGCCGTGCCGTACGCGCGTGTCCGATCCGGCTATCGTGGCGTGTCCGGTTTTGGTTTTGGTTTTGGCTTTGGGTTAGTGGCCCGTACGGCGGGATATGGTTTGATTATTGGGGGAGTGGAGTGGAGTAGCACTCTCTGTTAAGCGGAAGCTCGTGGTATCTGTTCCCATTGCATATCCCAACTTGATTTATAATTATGTCATGTTTATCTATTGCAACTTGATTTATTTACAAACCAAACCATGTTCCGTTAGGTGGCTAGGTGTAGTATTTGATTCTCTCTTTATTTCGATTCTCTCTTTATTTCTAGTTTAATGAAGATTCGTTAGGGCTTTGTGGGGATTATAAAAGAGCTAAGCTAGAGGAGCTGTTTCATTTTCCAGAGGTTGTTCCTACGGATTTTGAGTTGCGAGGTTTTTGAAAGGCACAGTGGTTTTACAAGATTCCTCGGCAACGACTCATAATAAATTACTTTGGCAAGTATATTAGCTTTGGCTATGTAGAAATAGACAAGTCACTGTCGAGGAGCTGCAAGCTTGCAAATACAGCTGTCATTTTGTTCACTAGAGTTTTATATTTTTGTGTAGGGTATAGTTTATTACTTCTGTTGTTGTTTGGCGCTAGTAGCAGCTGGCAGAAGTAGACGCTCTCCGGATTTTTTAGATCTTATTTAATGACTGATAATTTAATACTATTTCAGATATGCAAACAATATCAAAACAGGAAAAATCGTCCCTTTCTAGAAGGACCCTGCCTTGATATATTTACATCACTAACATCATCCATGATGCACTCTAGTACCTTGCAAATGAAGAATCCACACATTTGCAGTTAACACCACCGTGGCAACAAGAAATCTGATGGTGGGATTATGTCCCAGTTCGAGTTCAATGCCTGAACTGTCAGCTCGGTCAATATAGCTCAACCCAACAATCACGGACCACCCAAATTCCTCAAGGGGAAAAAAAAACGTCAAGAAACTAAACAAGCACCCATGCGTGTCGATGCAAGTCAATAGAGAATTCCACCGCCCCACTTCGTTCTCCGCTCCAGCTGTACAAGTTTGAAAGAAACGTCGACCAGGTAAAGCTAGATAAGCGATTTATATATATATATATTCTTACAACTATATGCCACATGCCGTGCATGACGGCTTATTAGTCCCGGAGTTTCAACGTATCACTTTGACGGGTGTGCCGCTGTTCCGGCTGACGTCACACGTGACGCTCTCACACACGCCGGCCTGTCGTCCCCGCAGCTGGTCCCTGTCGCGGGAGAACGACGCACGCTCCGGTACGGTTCGACGCCACTGGCCGATGGGCCTTTGGTTTTTGTTCTAGACGGCACGGTACCGATTGACTTTTCGGAGCCAGCCCACGCATGGAGAGAAAAAGAAATGGAATCAGGCCAAGAGCTGGTTTCTCGAAGACGAACCTATCGAAGATGCCAATGATTATGCCGTTTTTTCCTTGCCGAGAACTGGGTTCTGGAATTCAATTCAAACCACGCACACGGACGCGGCTGCTAATCTTTTTCGGACTATTCGTTCGTGTGTTTTCTCTGGTCATTGCTGTGGTGCTGTCGTCGTCTCCCGATCGAGATCGGTGAACGCTCGTAGCCTTCAGCCTTTGACAAAATTTCGCGCAGCCATGTTAGAGGAGTGGTACGTGCCGGAATATCGACGGGAGCACACGCGAAAAACACGACGAGCAAGTTGCGGGAATCCTTTGACAAAGCCAAGTAGCCGGAGCATCATGGTGCGTGCAAGGTTGACACTGAGGTTACATCATTGCAGACGGTCACATTCCGGTCTTAATTATCTGGGGATTCTGCCATTCTGGCATGCAAGATACCATAAAGGTCCTGGGATGATGCCTCGTACGTTTATGTCGAGTCTACGAGGCTTATGTAATGCAAAAGAACGGCCGTGTGCATATCAAATTTTCTGTCCGTTGAAATGCAGCATTCTCGAATGATGAAATGATGGGTACCGTTTCCTTTTGTTGAATAACGAATGGGTCAGCACGTTGCTTACGAACGCGATCGCCACGGAACTGGTTAATTAACACCGCGTGTCTTCGTATCACATAAGCAGATCTGCAGAGTACTCCATTATACTAGTAGTGTGTAATGACTTTGATTGGTTGCCGCCTCGCTAAGCAAGAATTTTGGCTGCACGCTTCACGGCTTCAGGCAGGCAGGAACAGCGAGCACCGTCCAACTGCAACTGGTGATTTGTTCCACGGGACCGGCCGCGGCATCGCGGCTCGGAAGTTTCGGCGAGATTACATGACGACCAGTCCAAGATGCCCCGCTGCCAGTTCGCCACGTCCACGCAGCGGCTCGAGCGCTTCGGCGAGTCGCCGCCGCGCGGTCGTCGCGCGGCCATCAGATCCGACCCAGACGGTGACCACGCACCGGCGCCCTTCCGGGAAACGCCCTCCCCTCCCGTCCCACTGGCCGGTGGCGGAGTATATTCGTCTGTGTGTGTGGGCGTGGACGCTCCGCGCTCGGTTGTTTGCCTGGTCGAACACGCCGGGAGCTCCGAGCCTCATGCGCATCTGCTGCCGCGGGCGCACGAGTCCGCGCTCCGCTTCCATTGGCGTCGTCTACGACGTCGGCGACGGTGACTTTCACGCGCGCTTGGCAAGCTGGGCGGCGCTCACGCAGCACGTGCTGCCGTTCTTGATCCCGTCACAAGACTTCCGCGTCTCCGGAATTGAGGCTAGAACTGTGGATGTAAAGGGGGACCTGACGACGAACGACCGGGATGAAATTGCAGACTTGCAATCGTACTAACCCAGTTCATTTGGCCCAGCGAGCTCATAGCATGATCCGTCTAACTTCCTGGACTGGACCCAAAATCTCCCAGAATAGGCGACTCACCTCGAAAGGGCCTCCCAAGTCCCACGCCTTGGTCTGCGGATAGCAAGCATAAACACTGGAAGCAAATTCGTCGACTCGATGCAATAATGCGACGAAATGCAATGCTCGTGGTTCCGTTCATAACAGCCCACTTTGGCTAGAATCGTTATTCAGGCCCGGTCGCTCTTAAGGCCTTAAGCCAGGCTACTGCCCTTCATGGGTCATGGCAGGCCAATGCAAAGAAACCGTCGCCCTTAATAAGGCCTTAAGCCAGGCTATTGCCCTTCATCGGTCATGGCGGGCCAATCCGCTTGTTGGGCCAATGTAAACAAACCCGTCGCCATTTGAATGTTTAAAACACATCCTACAATTATGAAGCAAATACCTGCAAAAAAAAAACAATTATGAAGCAAATATAAATAATTGAGAGACTATCAGATTACATCTTACTTAACATCAAAATCTGAATATATGCAGTTGAACATGCTACTGTGTTAAGCTTGCTTACCTGATAGAAACCCAACATGTTAGCAAATTTACCGTATCCTTTGTTTCCAGCACTGTTCATTCAAAACAAAAATACTAGGACCCTCTGATGCCATATTATGAGTTTATGACAGTCAATAATAGATAAACTACAGCAGCTTCAGTATAAAGCTCAGGACATCCGAACTTCCCAAGGATTCTGGCATTCTTGCTGCTTCAGGAATTCATACAAAATTCATTATTCACATATGATTCTGATATGACAATACAAACAGATAATTATCTCCCCGGACACCAGCAGCACTGCACATAATATATAAACTAACAGCCAGATGCAATATATGCAAAAAGCTGATATAAAAAAATAAAAATAAAATAAGCATGAGCTTATAACCCAGAAAATTCAAAGTTACTTGAGAAATATGGTAAAAGTGCATTTTTTTTTCTTGAGAATATCATATAAGTGAACTTATGCAGTTGAAAAAACTGCCATTTGAACGGGCATGGTTGAACTACTTTAATCTCAAGATGCCACATAAACAAGGTTCAGGAACTAGTGGACGAATCCTTCCATGAACGGATGAACCCGAATCACCTAACACCTAACTGTTCATACTACAAAATTGTTAATTTAATCCTAACAGTCCTTGAGTTTCTGCCCTTTGAGCAGCCTGTTCGCTTGGCTTATCAGCCACCAGCCAGCAGTACTTTTCTCTCACAACAAATCAGCACCAGCCACCAGCCAGCCAGCAGTAATTTTCTCTCACAACAAATCAGCACTAGCCACCAGCCGCCAGCCAACCAAACAGGCTGGAGGTCATTTTTCAAGCACCAACCTGCACTTCTTGCTAGGATTTTTGCAGTTGCGCTCTCTGTATGTGCAATTACTCAATGCAGTTCATCTCGGGCAAGTAGGCATATGTTGACATATCAATAATAATAATAAAACTTCTTTCAGGAGTTCTATTTTAGTCCTCCCAATCTCTACTAGGCTCATGGATCTCATGATGCTCCTCGGCCCAACAAGTGCAAAATTTCAATGCCCTTCTCAATATAAGCAGTCCTAAATCCTTATCAAGAATGGATTTATTCATTCCATGTGCTGGATGTCATTTCCAACCACAGCATTGCCAGTGCCCTTGGGGACCTTGCGACGCTTGAGGAGCTTGCGCACAGTGGCCATGTCATCCCATCTATTCGCTGAGCCATATAAGTTTGACAGGAGAATGTACCGGCTGCCATGCCGAGGTTCCAGTTCAATTAGCTTTTTGGCAACCTCCTCGCCAAGCTCCACCTCTCCATGCATCTTGCAGGCACTTGCTAGTGCGCCCCATAAGCCAGGGTGAGGTTCCACAGGCATGCTCTTGACGAAATACACTGCCTCCCTAACACGACCAGACCGGCCAAGCAAATCAACCATAAGACCATAATGCTCTGGGACTGGTCGTATTCGAAATTCCTCGATCATACTGTCAAACAACCTGCGACCCTCATTGACTAGGCCTGAATGGCTGCAAGCACTCAGCAACCCAATGAAAGTTATATAATTTGGTCGGACACCGGCCATCTGCATCTTCCATAAGAGCGACAAGGCCTGCCTCTCTCCACCATTCATTGCAAGCCCAGCGATCATTGAGTTCCAGGAGTATATGTTTCTCACGGGCATTGCAGCGAACACCCTAACAGCATTGCGGATACTCCCACATTTTCCGTACATGTCGATGATTGCGGTGGCAAGGATGAGGCTCATGCCCCCCTCCAGCTCCCGCTCAGCATACGCGTGCACCCACGCGCCGTACTCCACCGACCGCAGCTGCGCGCATGCTGAGACGGCGCTCACAATCGCAGGCTCATTCGGCACCATACCGCTACTGATCATATCCCCGAACACCCTGAGCACCTCCTCGCAGTGGCCGGAATGCAAGAGCCCATTGACCATAGAGCTCCACGTGGCGGCGTTCCTGTCAGGCATTGCATCGAACAGCTCGCACGCGTTTGTCAGCATCCCGGCGCGAGCGTACGCACCCAGCATCGCGTTCCAAGAAACCACGTTCCTCTCAGGCATTGCCTCGAAGAACCACCTCGCCCGCTGCAGATTGCCGGCGTTGGCGTGCCCCGTGACCATGGTGGTCCAGGTGACAACGTCAGCGACATCCTTGGAGATTTCGGCGAAAAGCCGATCGGCGGAGGCGACATTGGAAGCGGCGAAGTAGGATGAGACGGTGGCGTTGACGACATAGACGTCCCGGGAGTGGCCAAGCCTGAGGGCAAGCGAGTGGAAGAGGCTGGTGAGCAGTTCGCTGGGGACGCGGGGGCAGGACTGGAGGGAGAAGGAGAGGGAGATGTGGTCGGGCGGGAGGCGGTGGAGGAGCAAGAGGCGGAGGAGGAGCGCGCAGGCGGAGGGGAAGGGGGCAGCGCGAAGGAGGGAGTTGACGGAGGTGCGGGAGAAGAGGTGGCCCGAGGTCAGGAGGACGGCGTGTGCGCGGCGGAAGATGGCCGGCTTGGCGGCGGCGGCGTCGGCCACGGCGGCGAGCCAGGAGGAGGGCCGGGCGTTAAGGATGCCGCTCCTCATGGCCCATATGGAAGAAGTAGATTGACACTTCGTTGTTGACAGGCAGGGGCCTCAGAGACTTAGAAGCGGTCGGCCTCCGGATCTTGGGCCCGAAGAGAGTCTCAGTAATAGGCCCGTGGGCTCAGTTCAAAAAATGTACTACTTCGATCTCGATTTCTTTTATCTTCAGGGTTTACAGTAACCGTTTACTTTCAATTGACATGTGGTGCCTCCTCGTACCTCTGTACCAGCTAGAAATGCGCATAGTCATTACTAAAAATGATTATAAATTAATAATATTACTAAAGAGGAGAATAAGTTCATTTTTTAAAGCACCAAAATAAGATTATTTTGAGCGAAGCTCATTCGGACATCAAAATGGCTGTACACAGCAGACAGAGCAAGTATAATAGCACCAGAAGACCGGAAGTGACGTGAAATGTCTAATCCCCGGATAACATCGTTGAATTTCCACATCTCCACTTTGTACTCTGTCTTTCGTCCTGAATGCTCTTCATTTTGTGGTAGATTCTTTTGTCCACGCCGTATATATCTGTTGCCTTACCACTTCCTTAATCATGCTGCACACCTAAACTCATGTAAGAATCCACTGGACTCGGCTGCCTCAAATATCGTTACTACGCTGGAAAAGAAGCCGTGCACTACGAGTCCACGACACACGACGGATCCTGTGGGCTGTGGCAGATCGGCAGCTCGCATTTTCTACTATCTCTGTCTGCTAGTTTAGTGGAGGCTTCGTCCATCTCCTAATTCGCCACCCATTTTCATAGACTTTTGGAACGGGAGATAAAGGCGATGCCTGCCTCCCATTTCGTTGCTTCAAGCTGCTCCCCTTTTTGACAGTAAGGGTCATCGGAGATCCTAAATGTCGGAAAGCTGGGTAGATTTTGGCACTCATCACCTGCTTTTCACTTGGAAGCGCAGACAATCAGGAAGAACGCGATGGCATGATTCACTTGACTCCGTGATGATGGATGACGGAGAGATGACGAACAATTGACGACTACTACGCATGATTTGCAAAAAGGAAAAACGAATCAAAAAAGAACGTGCTTTATGGATCATTGCGGCTTAAATTTTGTTAAATGACAATACATCATAACGCTTTTTCCCCCTGTACTCATGGAAAATGGGCAGACTACCGTTCTCTGGACACATGCACCCGTGAGCCACTGCCAAGTCCCTCTGTTCCCCTCCCACCTCACCACCGGATTTAAGCTTTGTTTGGATCCACCAGCTAAAGTTTACTAGCTGATTAGCTAGGTATTGATTAGCTGGAAGCACCCAATTAATCAACTAAACTTTAGCTAGATGATAGACAAGACACTGGCTAAACTTTAGTTGAGATCAAAATATGCCTCCTAGCTAAACTTTAACATGGCTTAAACGTCGGCCTGGAGAAATTTGGCGCCCGATTCAGCAAGAGTCTGCATCAAAGTTCTGGATGTGATCGCTCATAGTCAACGGTCAAATTTTAGCCGATTTACCGCAGGTCCGCAGCCCACACCCCACAGGTGTCCATGTAAACCTACCTTTAAGCATTACCTGGACCCTGATCTACAGTGGGCCCTTGGGCATTGTAGCTAGGGCTGGATGTCGAGCCGGCTCGACTCGGCTCGGTCTGGCTTGTTAGCCTAGCGAGCCAGCTTGGCTCGGCTCGTTAACAAAACGAGAAAAAAATGTTAGCTTGGCTCGGCTCGTTAATAGCTCGAGCCAGCTCGCGAGCTAGATGTAATTTTTAGATTACTAACATGAAACACAAATAACTATGAAGAAATTATAAATTTTCAAACTTCCAATGAACACTTAATGAGTAGAGTAGCTAAATGGAAAAGATTTGGGATGAGAGAAGCAGAGTAGGTGATCAGATACGACCTTGTTGGGTTGCGGTTTCCTGTGTTGAGCCTTCTGGCTCGTTTGGCTTGTGAGCAGCTTGCGAACTAGCTCACTAGCTCGTCAACGAAACGAGCAAAAATAGTTGCTTGGTTCGTTTAAAAATACATCGAGTCGAGCCGAGTTATAACCGAGCTGAGCCGGCTTGCGAGTTTCGAGCTCACATTCCAGCCCTAATTGCAGCTTACGGTGTCCTCATCGCCTGGCTGACCAAACCAACATGTGCCTGTCCCCTTGGCCTTTCTCTAAATTCACTTTGCCCTCAATTCCAAACCTTATCTATCTATTATCTTTGTTAGAGTAATGTGTTTGGGCTATATGCCCTGGCTGGCCCATGGACAGCCGCCGGCCTGTTGCCGTGCGTGCAGTCCATCTGGCCTAGGTAGTAGGGGTGGGCATAAAACCCGATACCCGAAGACCGAACCCGAATAACCCGACCCTGAACCCGAACAACCCGAACCCAAAATAACCCGAAGCTAATTCGGGTAGTAGTTTATAAAACCCGAAATTATTTAGGGTAATTCGGGTTTAGAACCCAGGTACCCGAATAGCCCGAAAAACCCGAACTTTAGTGTCATCCTAGAGTGGGAGGAAATCTCTCTATACAAATCTTTGTTTGATTTGTGTGGATTCATTGGATCAAATCTTGGCTCAATTTATCCTTGTTGTATGTGATATTTGTATGCATATCAATTAATTGGATCTACAAAATTGTTTGATTACTCACTATATTTTCTTGTTCTCTTAGTTGAGATACGCAATTTCGGGTAATATGGGTAACCCGAAACCCGAACCCGAATTTTTGGGTACCCAAAATGTCGGGTAGCAATTTTTTTAAACAAATTTCGGGTTTCAATTATGAAAACCCGAACTTCCTAAAACCCGAAAAACCCGACCCGAAATTTTCGGGTAACCCGAATGCCCACCCCTACTAGGTAGATTAGGCAAGGTTCCTCCATGATTGGTGCTTACTATAAACCAAACCCTAGGAGACCTTGCCTATATATGTAAGAGTGCTTTGCACCTCCATAATCAATCTACTATTTTCCCAGCCATACCTTCCTTCATGGTACCAAGAGTCCGGGTCCTTTCCCCGATTCTGCTTCCGCATCCCTAGCGCTCCGCCGTTCAGGCCGCGCCCCCTGCTCCGGCGTCCCTCGTCGTTGCAGCCATGGTTGGGTCAGCACCCTCCCACGCCGCCGTCGCCGCTGCCGCAAAGGACGGCGTCCTCCCCGACGCCCAGGCGGAGGAGCAACGCCTCACCACCGAGGCCGCCGAGGCGCAGCGCCTGGAACGTCTCCAGGCCCGCGACGCCGCATCTGGCGCACGCCGCTGAAGCCGAGCGCAAGGCCGCCGACGCGTCCAAGGAGCGCGACGCTGCCGATGCTCGCATCCGCGATGCCCTCGCCCTCGCCGCCAAGGAGCGTGCCGCGGCGGAGGCCGCTGATCCTTCCCCCAAGCCGCCGCTCGACGACCGCGACGACGACAGGAAGACCGAGGTCTACGACGCCATGCTGCTTCATGAGGCGGCCGCCGTCCTCAGCCTTCACTCCCAAGCCGTCGCCGTCCAGAACATCCGGAGCTTGGTTCCGGTTATCCTCGACCTCGCCGCTGACAATTACACCCGGTGGCGTGAGCAGTTCCTGCTCATCGTCGTGAAGTTCTCTCTCAAGGATCACGTCCTCCTCGACCACCCGGCGGCTGGCTACCCCGACTGGACGCGGATGGACTGCGTCGTCTGCGCCTGGATCTACGGCACCATCTCCAACGACCTCGTCGAGACGGTGATGGAGCCCGACGCCACAGCCCGCACGGTCTGGCTTGCCGTGGAAGCACAATTCCTCGGCAACCGCGATACGAGGGCGCTCATCCTCGACGCCAAGTTCCGCACCTTCCACCAAGGTGATCTCTCCATCTCGGAGTACTGCAGGCGTCTCAAGCAGATGGCGGCCACGCTGGGCAACTTGGGCCAGCCTGTCACTGACGGCACCCTCGTCCTCACGTGCATCCACGGCCTCAACGCCAAGTACGTCGCCATCGGCCGCCACATCCGTCGCAGCCACCCCTTCCCCTCGTTCAGGGAGGCCACCAACGATCTCCTGGTGGAAGAGATCACGCTTGGCGACATCGGCACTGAGCCCTCCACCGCCCTGATCGCCGCGGGCACCGCCGGCTCCCCTGCACCCCCACGGTCGCCTGCACCTCCTCCGCAGCACCGCCCGCCCCAGCAGCAGCACCCTGCCAGCGGCTCTGGGGGCGGCGGCTACAAGAACCGCAAGAGCAGCAAGCGCTCCAACCGCCCGCCCAAGTCCGGCGGCTCCGGCGGTGGTTCTGGGGGCGCTCCTCGCGGCTCTGGCGGCTCCGGCAGCACCCCTGGTGGTCCCCCTCCGGCTGCTGCGCCCAGCGTGGCGCAGTGGCCATCCTTCCACAATCCGTGGACTGGCGCCATCCAGATGTGGCCCGGCCAGCGCCAGCAGGCTGGTCTGGCCACTCCCCAAGCCCTCCTGGCGCAGCAGGCTCACCAGGCGCAGCTGCAGCAGATGGCGGCATGGCAGCAGGCTCAGGCGCAAGCCTAATAGGCACAGGCACAGGCGCAGGCCCTCCAGGCCGTTCAGCCTGCGCCAGCGGCCCCCCAGACGTCTCCCGGCTTCTACAACCCTGTCACCGGCCTGCCATCTTGGGATCAGCAGTCCCTCGCCTCCACTTTCAGCACCATGACGCTGAATCAGCCGCAGCAGAACGAGTGGTACTTCGACTCAGGTGCTACCTCCCACATGACTTCTGATTCTCGCACTCTTTCACATATTTTTCCACAGCGGTACCCTTTTCCTTTAGCTATTGTTGTCGGTGACGGCTCCTTACTCCCTGTCACCTCCACTGGCACAGCACACCTCTCAGGGCCTTTGCATCTTAATAACGTTCTTGTTTCATCTAACCTTATTAAGAATCTGATTTCCGTGCGCCAGTTTACCTCTGACAACAACTGCTCAGTTGAATTTGACCCCTCTGGTTGTTCTGTGAAGGATCTCGGGACTCAGAACGTGATCGTCAGGTGCAATAGCTCCGGGCCGTTGTATCCTCTGCACCTTCCTGCTGCCGCCACTGCCCTCACTGCTGGCTCCACCTCCACCCTTTGGCACCGACGCCTAGGCCACCCTGGTCAGGAGGCCCTGGCTAAATTAGCTTCTATGCTTCCGTCATGTAATAAAGATGTTAGCTCGTCTCTTTGTCATGCGTGTCAACTCGGACGCCACACCCGTCTACCTTTTCGGATGTCGTCATCCCGAGCGTCACACAATTTTGATCTTATTCATTGTGATCTATGGACATCTCCCATTGCTAGTGTCTCTGGTTACAAGTATTATTTGGTCATTCTTGATGATTGCTCTCATTACTTGTGGACTTTTCCTTTACGTCTCAAGTCCGACACCTATGACACGCTCGCTAACTTCTTTGCTTATGTGACTACACAGTTCGGTGTCACCATTAAGGCCGTCCAATGCGACAATGGGCGCGAGTTTGACAACTCCAGCGCCCGCACCTTCTTCCTTACACGTGGCATCCACCTGCGCATGTCGTGTCCTTACACGTCGCCTCAGAACGGTAGAGCTGAGCGGATTATTCGTTCCACTAACAACATACTTCACTCACTACTGTTTCAGGCTAGCCTCCCTCCCTCCTATTGGGTCGAGGCCCTCTCCACTGCCACATACCTCCTGAACCTGCTGCCAACCAAGACGCTGGCCATGTCCACACCACACATGGCCCTGTACGGATCTCCACCATCCTACGATCACCTTCGCGTCTTTGGTTGTCGCTGCTACCCAAACCTCACTGCCACCGCGAGCCATAAGCTAGCACCTCGCTCTGCTGCTTGCGTCTTCCTCGGATATTCAGCTCATCACAAAGGGTACCGCTGCCTTGATCTCTCGTCTAATCGAGTCATCATCTCCCGGCATGTCATCTTTGACGAATCCGCATTCTCCTTCGCTGAGCTGTCCTCAGGGCCTACATCTCAGGCCTATGAGTTCTTGGATGACAACACTGACTTTGTGCTGGCTCCTATAGGACCGTCCCAAATTCCTTTGCTTGCAGGTACTACAGCTCTTCCTGCTGGTCTGGCGCCACAGCAGCCGCCCCCCATGGTGCCTGGTACTGCTCCTGGTGCTGGCACCTCCACGGTGCTTGCGTCGCCCATCGCTGCATTGCCACATGCGGCCCCTGGAGCTTCTTCCCCGACGCCTGTACTGCTACGTGCGGCATCTGGAGCTCCTTCGCCGGCATCCGCACTGCCACGTGCGGCTCCGGCGGTTCCTCCTGGCTTCGCCCCGCTGGCCTCCGGCAGCCCAGCCCCATGCGGCTGCCACCGCTCCGTCTCCTGCAGCTGCTCCTGCTCCGGCGCCCAACGCCCAGCAGACTGCCCCCTGCTGCGGCGCCCACCGTCCAGCCGGCGCCCCGTGTCCAGCTGCACCGCCAGGTGTACAGCCGGCGCCCCCGAGCTGCCCCAGCGCCGGCGCCATGCCCTGCTCCCTTGCCTAAGGGAGCTGTGCCCGTCGCCCCGGTCGTCAACCAGCATCGCATGACCACTCGTGTGAAGCTCGGCTTTCGGCTGCCTGCTCTCTTCGCCGCGGCGCCCCTGTCGCCGATTCCGAAGACCTTCCGTAGTGCCCTCGCCGATCCGAATTGGCGGGCAGCTATGGAAGAAGAGCACGCGGCCCTCCTCGGGAACCATACATGGGACCTGGTTCCTCGCCCGCCGCGTGCTAATGTGGTCACTGGCAAGTGGATATTCAAGCACAAGCTGAAGCCCGATGGCACTCTAGAACGGTACAAGGCTCGCTGGGTTCTTCGGGGTTTCACCCAGCGGCCCGGCGTTGACTTCGATGAGACGTTCAGCCCGGTGGTTAAGCCTGCAACTGTCCGCACTGTGCTCTCTCTAGCTCTTTCTCGTCACTGGCCTATTAATCAGCTGGATGTCAAGAACGCGTTCCTCCATGGCACGCTATCAGAGACAGTCTACTGTGCACAGCCAGCTGGGTTTGAGGACACTGCTCATCCGGAGTTTGTTTGCCGCCTCAACAAGTCCCTGTACGGCTTGAAGCAAGCCCCCCGCGCGTGGTACAGTCGCTTTGCTGCCTTCATTCAGACACTTGGTTTTGTGGAGGCCAAGTCCGACACGTCTCTCTTCATCCTTCGTCGTGGTACTGAGATGGCTTACCTTCTCCTCTACGTGGATGACATTGTGCTCACAGCTTCCTCCCAGGGCTTTCTTCGGCAGATTGTTGAGGCTCTACAGTGTGAGTTTGCTATGAAGGACCTCGGCGAACTCCACCACTTCCTGGGTATGCATGTCCAGCGAGATGGCCCTGATGGGCTCCTCCTCTCTCAGCGCCAGTACATGGTTGATATCCTGGAGCGTGCTGGCATGTCGGATTGCAAGTCTTGTTCCACCCCTGTCGACACCAATCCCAAGGTGGCAGCAGACTCTGGACCTCCAGTGGCGGATCCCTCGGATTTTCGCAGCCTTGCAGGTGCTCTGCAGTACTTGACTTTCACTAGGCCCGACATTGCCTATGCTGTCCAGCAGGTGTGCCTCCACATGCATGATCCCCGGGAGCCCCACCTTGCCGCCCTGAAGCGCATCCTGCGCTACATCCGCGGCACCCTGCACCTCGGACTACTGTTGCGGCCTTCCTCTCAGGATCACCTCATTGCTTACTCAGACGCAGATTGGGCAGGATGTCCAGACACACGCAAGTCCACCTCCGGATATGCGGTCTTCCTTGGCGACAACCTGATCTCCTGGTCCTCCAAGCGACAACCGACAGTATCCAGGTCCAGCGCTGAGGCCGAATATCGAGCTGTGGCTAACTCAGTGGCTGAGATCACTTGGCTGCGCCAGCTGCTTCTTGAGCTGCACTCTCCACTCCGGCGTGCTTCCCTGGTGTATTGCGACAACATCAGCGCCGTCTACATGTCCTCCAACCCGGTTCAGCATCAACGCACCAAGCATATTGAGATCGACCTCCATTTTGTTCGGGAGCTTGTTGCTGTTGGTGACGTCCGCGTGCTTCATGTTCCAACTTCATCTCAGTACGCCGACATCTTCACCAAGGGGCTGCCTTCTTCTGTCTTCACAGAGTTTAGGTCCAGTCTAAACGTTCATGGCAAAGACGGTTAGACTGCGGGGGTGTGTTAGAGTAATGTGTTTGGGCTATATGCCCTGGCTGGCCCATGGACAGCCGCCGGCCTGTTGCCGTGCGTGCAGTCCATCTGGCCTAGGTAGATTAGGCAAGGTTCCTCCCTGATTGGTGCTTACTATAAACCAAACCCTAGGAGACCTTGCCTATATATGTAAGAGTGCTTTGCACCTCCATAATCAATCTACTATTTTTCCAGCCATACCTTCCTTCAATCTTAATACAACAAGGTTAAAAGAAGCCATCACGTTCACCGAGAGGGTCTAGAAATTCCCACATTAATCCAAAAAAGAGAAGAATATGCACCGTTGGATTTAATGTATATCTAACGGTCTACCTTAATGTATATCTAACGGTCTACCTTACCTCTAAATGTTAGAAATTTTCACGTTAATCCAAAAAAGAAAAAGAATATGCACCGTTGGATTTAATGTATATCTAACGGTCTATCTTACCCCTAAAAGTTAGAAGCCACCACGTTCGCCGAGAGGGTCTAGAAATTCCCATGTTAATCCAAAAAAGAAAAAAATATGCACCGTTGGATTTAACGTATATCTAACGGTCTATCTTACCCCTAAAAGTTAGAAATTCCCAGGTTAGTCTAAAAAAAGAATATGCACTGTTGGATTTAATGTATATCTAACGGTCTATCTTACCCTAGAAATTCTCACGTTAATCTAAAAAAGAAAAGAATATGCAGTGTTGGATTTAATGTATATCTAACGGTCTATCTTAACCCTAAAAATTAGAAATTCTCACGTTAATTAAAAAAGAAAAAAATATGCACAGTTGGATTTAATCAATATCCAACGGTTCACCTTGCCCCTAAATGTTAGAAATTCCCACGTTAATCAAAAAATAAAAAATATACACCGTTGGATTTAATGTATATCTAACGGTCTACCTTACTGAAAGGACCTTGGATGTCAACTAGAGGGGGGTGAATAGTTGAAACAGAAAATTTTCGCTCAAAACAACTGTCAGTCACAGAAAGTGCGGAGGCTCCGAAGAAAAGTCCGGAGGTTCCGAACAAGTTCGGACACTCCGAAGATTTCTCCGGAGAGTCCGGAAATAATCGCCGAGGTGAATATGACAGATCAAACCTCAATGGAAATCAGATCGCCTAATTTCCATACAACCCTGGGATGTATACAACACAATCCAAGTGTCACTTGCAGCAGGAACCTTCACAGATGATAGATCGGGACCAAACCCTAGAATATAGCACAATAGCAACAAGTAGCACAAGAACAAGAACAAACACAAGGAGACACAGGGATTTGATTCCCGGAGTTCAGTCCCACACAAGGAACCTACGTCTCCGTTGAGGAGCCCACGAAGGGCGGGTTTATCCACCAAACCACTTTCCTCTTCTTCAATCAACCCAAAGGTCAAATGAAGAACTTACTCAGCTGCAGGGTAATGCAAACTCCTCAAGGCAACCACAGCGGATTGGTTGCTCTTGAGTGACGCCTAGCCGTCTAGGAGCTTGAAGCTCCAAGAGTAAAGAACGCGAATCACCGGCTTGAAGGCGACCAAGGTGCTCAAACGATTGGGAATCAGCTCACAAGCACAATCTCTTGAACTCCACTCAATCCCTCACTCAATCCCTCACCAAATCAACCTTGGGAAGCAAGAGGGAGTGAAAAGGGGGATGGAAATCGCCTTTGGAAGCTTCAGTTCGAAAATGAGTCAGAGGGAGAAGAAAGGAGGGGACCGGAGGGGTATAAATACCCCTTCAGCCGAAATAGCCGTTAGACCTGTTAAGTTCCGGAGTCTCCGAACTTTCTGGAGAACACCTCCTCCAGACACCAAAGTCCGGACACTCCGAACAAATGTCCGGAACCTCCGAAACTTCACAGGTAAAGCACTCTAAAATAATTTCCCAGTGAAGTGCAAGTGCAAGGTGTCTCTCATGGTTAAGTTAGTTGATATTTTGAGCACCTTGTCACCACCAAGCTAGTTTTTCGGCATCCCTCTTGATAGTACGGTTTTCATAAACTCAATGTTCAAAAGAATAAAAATTAATCTTTATGTAAGCTTCATCCATGCTTTCATTTCCCTTTTTGAGTGCCACATTTCACCAAATGTTTTCTATTGATTTCACCTGTTACCTGTGCTTTGCCTCATTGCAAACATTAGATACTAAAGTGTGTTGTCATTAATCAACCAAAACCAAAAAGGATCATAGATGCACTTTCACTTACCCCTAAAAGTTAGAAGCCACCACGTTCACCGTGAGGGTCTAGAAATGTCCACGTTAATCCAAGAAAAGAAAAGAATATACACTGTTGGATTTAATGTATATCTAACGGTCTACCTTACCCATAAAAGTTCTCATAAAAATGATTTGTAATAGCTAATTGTGAAATAAAAAAAATTAGCGATAAGTGTCCATGTCGAATACGATTATAACTCTAAATGAATATGCAAATAGAACATCGATTTGATTTTTATTTATTTTAACTTTCGGTGGATTTAATTAGCAGTCATGCAAGATCAACGCAAAAGTATTGCAGGTGACGCAGACGATATGACCACCGAAGGGTTCCTATGTGCCATGTAAACGCTGTGTCGCCCGTGCGAAGGAGCAACATATATAGTTGTCGACGGAGCCAAAACGTTGCAAAAAGTTGGTGACTTTCCATGACTCATGCACAACTTTTATGGGAGCACCTTAGCGAAACAGAGGATACATCAATTTTTGTGTCTGAATTTGCAGCTACTCAAGCCGTGATGTGTGTAAGACTCTGGCTGGCAGCGGGCAGGCAGCACACCAGTTATGAAAATTGAGCAATGATGTGGTTGAAGGCTGAAGCCGTGTCCGTATGTTGCGTCAATTCAGGGGTATGGTAAATTGCATGCGTGCGGCTGATGACCAGGTGAAGTGCTGCATATATACTGGTCATGCCATGCGCATACGACTGGCTGAAATAAAGAAACAATCGATGACAATGACAGCGTGTAGATCAATTGTGAACAAGATCAGGGAGGCCACAGAAGCTACATCCACAAATGAGTTGCATTATTTTAAACTGTGTGATTCAGCAGGTTAGGTGCTCTGCCATATGGATAAATAGATAGAATCAAAAGATGCTACCCTTAGCCAGATGATGCTGTAAAGGAAGAAATTCATGAAATTGACGTGTTTTTACACACGCGCACATGTATGCTGATGTATCCAATTTCTAGACCCTTTATTGGATAATTTCATATTGCCACTAAATATATGTGGTAATCTCTAGGTAGATGCATACAAGGAAAAAAAGACAAGATGGCCAATTCATTAGAATTGGGTTATGAATTTTTTTTGAAACACCAGTACAGACACAGACACTCACACACATATGTACACTCACCCCCTATGAATACACGCACGTAAACCCTAGAGTTATGAGCATCTCCGAAAGATTTGGCCTGTTGTTTCGATGTTAAGATTGACGAAGTCACCACAGACACCTCGCTATGCAACACCAGTGCCGAGTTAGGAACTCAAACCCGGTGGACAGATTTCATCACAAGGAACCTAAGCAACTAAGCTACTCTTAATTCATGGTACAAAGATTTTTTAGTGCAAATAGTATACCACCAAATTTGTTGACAAATAAATTCGGCCAACCACGGTTTGTAACAAATGTAAGTAACCTTAGATTTATGAATCCAAAAAGGAAAAAAATATATACTGTTACAATGATCTATCGGCCTATGTTATCTTTAGAAAAAGTCCTTATTGAAAATAATTAATAGTCGCTAATTTCATAATAAAAAAATCAGTAATTAGCACAAAAGTATCCATGTCAAGTATGATTACTAAATAGTTAAATTTGAAATAAAAATAAAAAACAGCACTTGACCAAAGAGTACATATTGAATACGATTAGTAAATAGATAAACTAAAAATTAAAAAAATATAAAAATTGGCAATTAACTCAAGAGTCTATATCAAACACAATAAGTACATAGCTAAATTCAGAATAAAAATAAGGAAACTAATAGTTGTTTTGTGTATGAATTGGGGAGCAATATATAGCTAAATAAAAAGTATGTGTGAGATACAATTAACAAAGAACTAAATGGATACATACAAAGTGAACACAATATTATATATCTTTTGATTAGTATGGTAATTAAAAATATTATATTTTTTATTAGAATGAATTTGATACAATTAATAAAGAATTAAATGGATACAAATAAAGCTTAATTTTGACATAGGACCTGAAATTACCATGATAATAAAAAATACTACACAATATTGATTTTATAAGATAATATTAAACATTCATATTATTTCAATGAGTTTCTTAAATTCAATTAACCAGAGATAATTAGTAGTATTATATATAAATTTGGAAGAAGATAGAAAAATAAAAATTACCTGAAAAATACAAATAAATATAATACATGACAAAAATGAAAAAGATATTTTATTTCATTTATTTTTGAAGAATTTTACTTATACAAATACTAGAAGCACAACAATTATCCACTACATGATCGATCAGAATTAGGCAGTCAAGGTCGAGTATAATCCGAGCACGGCAACCAAGGCATGGTGATAAACTACTAGCAAGTATGAGAAGTAGAAAATATGGTGATGTCTAGCTATGTAGTATTGTGATTAGTGGACCAATGAGATCTAAAAATTTTAGGACAAAATGAATGATAAATTTAGGACAAAATGATTGATAAATGATGCAATTACATCGAGAGTTCTAACAAGATCCAGAACAAGCAACATGGAAATCGAGACTTAACATGCACATCCATCCATAGCAAGCTGAATGTTGTGTTCAAAAAGAGGAAAGAACAGGCATGGTAAGTTTTAAGCGTTAGGAATACATCTTTAATGATCGTGACATAGCGGATAAAACTCCTTCGGAGCAGAAGCAGGAGAGAGAGGACGAGTTCAAAGAAAAAGGCTATACCATGCCAACTGTAATAATGAATGTATAAAAAATTCATTATGGAAACATGCATAGAATTGAAATGGTGAAAAACATAGATATTACCTTAGTTACGACACCATTAGAAACAAAACTATATGCATTTGTTTTTAAAATTTGAACAAATGTTTAACATCTGATGGAAGACAAACGTGAGAGACGAGGACTTACATCCTTCAAATATAAGTGATTTGAGTAACTAATAGAGTAGAAGTAAGATGAGAAAAAAAGATGTGATGAAGACAGGGACACAACCAAATAAATAGACCACACATAGTGAGGGCTGATGACTTAACAAGCATGCATGGGGCTATAGCAATTGTATATTGGGAGCGCAAAATAAAAAATTGGTAATGGTACGCATTGAGCAAATAACCTAAATCTCATATTCAAACTAAAAATTAAATGGTAATGGTATGCATGGGACAAAAACCAAAAATAATGCATCTATTGCCCATTAAGGTTTCAAATTCAAACTCAAAGTTAAATTGTAAGTATTGCCAAAAATGCTATGCATTGAGCCAATAACCTATATCTCCCTGTAAATATGAAAATATAATTTATCAACATCACTACAAGTTTCAACCAAAAATGTGCATCGCTAGTTATAAATTTTAAAAATATAGTCATGTTAAAAATACATAATATTTATATTAATTATATTAAAAAAAATTCTATATAAGTTATTTCCTTCTCACTTGAACTCATGTTCCAATAAAACTATGATATATTACTCTAGGTTTATAAGATAAAATAATTACAATGACACAACTAAATAAAACTATTTTCATCTATTAATTTGAACTCAAAATCCGTTTGTTAAGAAAATAAACGCTAGCTTCCCGTGTTATTTGCGCGGGCCACCTTGCTAGTTCTGAATACGAGAGGTGAAGAAGAAAAAATTGCGAGTTCTTTTACAGTACTCCATACTACTCTATACTAGTATCTAAAAAGGACTAGTATAAAAAGATTGTACGGTTCAGATTAATTATATACTATTGAAAACTTTAACTTTAGTATAGTAGTATACAGTGGGTAGTATAGTAGTAATTTTAGAAAATGGCGTAATTGTTTTAAAAAATTACTTTGATCCTTGATATATATTTTTGCATCTTCAATCTCTAATTTTATTTTCATCTAAGTGAAATTATTACACTACCCCTTATTTATAGAGGTTTATACTATATACCACTCGTTGGTAGTATGGAGTACCGTAAAAGAGCTCAAAATCGCGAAACACTCACAGCGAGGTTTTAACATATCCATAGTAACCCAACGAGTGAACCCTGGTGTGAACGCACGTGCTCTTTGCACTACATAATTGTCTTTTCGTTTACTCGTAGTTCTAGTTCATTAGCGCACTGATGAACCCATGCAGCGCATTGCGCTGCGCACATGTGAACTCATGTCATCTCTCTCTGTCTGGATTATTACGCTCTACGCTTTGTTCCAAACGTCCAATCTCTAGTCATCAGTCAATACGCAATGATGCAGGCATAGTGTTTAGTTTACTGCAAGTTCAGTCCTCGCACGAGGCTCTTCTCTGACTTTTGTAACTGAACGTCTCCAGGCACGCATTAGCTAGTGACCGCGCGGGGTTACAGAAACACTACTACTACTACTAATCACTCGCATTACGGGTTGCTTTAGGAAAGATCCTTGTGGTTTCGTGCCATCCATTTTTTGTGACGCCAGCGACGAAGGTGGTGATGGCGATGGCTATAAAAATAGCCGGAGTACTCGAGTGCAGATTTTGTGTGGACCCGTGCCTTGTCCTTGCTTATGCATTAGTTCTGGCATCATGCTTTTGTCTTTAATGAGTTGAACACTTGTACCGCTACCACAAAGTGTACATCCATGCGAGTTCACATGCAATGCAGCGTTTAATTACCTTTAGCAAATAAATTATTTGATTGTTCACAGGACAGTTTATAAGCTACAGCCTGCTTTTAAAAAGCTTTAAAAATAGTCAGCTAGCTTCCAACCAACCGTGTGTTTATTTTTATCTCAACAAAAAAGGATCACCTACACGTTTTTTTTTCTTTTTTGTGAAAAATGGGCTAATGTGTTATGAACTTGCTAAGGTTTAAAAGTAGTGCTCCAGCATATCTAACAATTTGCCAAAAAAAAGTGTCTATGTACTAATGTGCAACTGCTATCTAAATCTACTTTGTCTTAAGGTTTTGGAGTGCTTTTCAAAAAGTCATAGAGGTGCTGATAATATAAAAAAATCAGAAATAAACCCTTCTCATCGAAATATCAAGTGATGGTAACGTCAAGTACTCATGTGAAATCAAGATTGTTTCAGCATATATGTTTGCCTATGCTAGCATCTAACTTAATAATGTTTTTTTAGATTTAGTTTAAATTTGGAGGAGACCGAGACTGATGCCATAGAAGAAAGTGAAGCTATGGCAAAAATGCCCTTGATGATCTTGATATGTCGTGGGGTGAAGATCTTGAAACAGTCCTCATAGTGTTGCACCTGAAGCTGAACATGATTGGGAGCCATTTTACTAATTATGGAGATGTGAACTTGTAGCGGTCTGGTTGTGAAGTTGTGCCTATTTAATTTGGTTTCACATTTGTGGTGCCTGTCCTGTGTACTCATTTTGTGATTTGAATTTGAGAACCTATGAAGTATAAACTGTTATTCACATTTCACAGGTTGAACATGGAATGCAATGGTTTTGGTTATACTACCGTGTCATTTATGAGATTAATTGTTTTTCTATGATCAACTACATATTATTAATTATCAACTGTTTGGAATATTTGTGGCCAGTTCAATTCAGCCGATCAAAACTTTTGAACCGGTTCATAACGGTTGAACTGGCTATAAACATACACCATTTACGGTTTGATAAATAGTATGGTCCTCATGACACATGGCGTAAAGGGCGAAATGGTAATACAAGTCTAGAAATAAACTCCTCTCATCGAAACATATCCAAAAAAAACAAGTGGTCCAACCAAGAGGCACAAATATCTTCGAAGAAGAAAGGGACCCCACGACCATTTTCATTTTTCAACACTTGTACTAGTATGAACATGCGTGAGACAGCAGTCACAGGCAGGAACGAGCACCCCGCCCAGAAGGCGTCGCACCTAGCAGATTTGACTCGGTGGGCCCGAGCAGGCGAGCACGAGGGTCCGTTGACACTCTGACCGTTGAGTTGCCGCCGGCATGCATGCTGCATGCAGTACGCTACGCTACAACCGCGGCACTGTTTGCAGCAAGAACAGTACCGTCCTGAATGGCTGAATCCAGTCAAACCTTGCTTGAGCATGTGCTTGCATCCAAGGAAAGTTCTGCAGTTCTGCTCGATCGAATCGATTGAAAAGTTTCATGTTTTCGGATTTGTCGCAGAGAAGAATGCCAGTGGGCAGTGGCCGTCTAATTTCCCTAGCTCCGCTTTAATTGTGTGCTGATTTTCAAATGTGTTGAAAGGAATCCAGCTGAACTTTGTTTACTACATACTACTGTTATTCTTCAGTAAACACTTCAGTAAACAGATGGAAAAGAAATGTCAGTAAACAGATGGAAATTTCACGAAACAACATTTCAGTAACCAAAGATTCCTGCCAGGCCCTTGCTGTCGCTGCTGCAGCGGCAGTGTCCCAGCAGCACACGTCCATCTCATCTTCTCCACCAAATACTGACCCAGAAATCATCTACTGTACTCCACTGTTTGGCGAGCAATAGCCGCCGGAAAGAAACTTCTCTCATTTCGCTCCGATCCAGTGCTCGTGGCCAAGGACTCCGTCCTCCCAAGCAGGCAGGGACGCCCTCCTCATCAGTAGATCGCTAGCTTATCCCTATGGAGCATGACGATGCACGACCGATCGAGACGCGAGGCAATGCTTACTTGTAAGCCCTGAAACAGTAGCAGAGAGTAGAGAACAGAGACCACCGCTAGTCACTGGATGCAGCCGAGCCGGGTCGCCAAGAAGCCTCGCTCTCCCCTCATTATTTGCTGTCGGGTTGCGGAGGCCGAGCTCGTGGTGTGTCCTTGTCGACAGGGAGATACGCTGATGGGTTCTCGGTTCTCCCGGCCTCTATCTTGGAGGTTTCTTTGGGGAAGCTGTTTCCATCATGCATGCCTCACAGAGACGATGACGTTGATAGATAAGGAATGATCCAATTAGGGTGTGCTAGACAGTGGGTTAAAGTTTGACACTTTGACCACAAGCGCTTAATTTTCTCGAACTTTTGTGTTTCTGACCATAAGCTTTGATGGGTTCGTCTATTGTTTTTTTTTTTGGTTGTATGGTTGGCTTCTCTGATTCCTCTTGGTTATGCTGTGCATTTCTGTACCTGAAAGTCTGCAACTTCTTTTACGCTAGCTTCTGAACTTGTAGCCAGTATACAGTATATCTGACCAAAACCATTCTTTAACAAAATTTGACTGTAAACTTTGATGGTTTCATTCTCGCCTACACTGATATGACTGCTGCTTTTCTGAAAAGTTCATATTCTGATTGATATCCGATTTGCCCGTTAAAATCAAACCTGGCACAGTAATTCATCACCTTCCCAACCTGAAAGCTAGGTGTGCAGATTTTACACGCTTCTGATGTATAATCCTCGGCTAATACTTATTGCCCGAAGGTTTGGCTAATAATTACTTATTGCACGTTAGGTTCCTTGTGGTGGAACCTGCCCACCCGGGTTCGAGTCTCCGACTCGGCACGGGTGTCATATTTTCCTGGATTTATTCCAGGATTTAACCGGCGCTTTTCTTTCAGTGGTAGGCGACGTGCCCGTCGATAGCGAGGCGCCTGTGGTGACTTCGTCAATCTCAAGATCGGAACAGCCGGCCCAGTCTCTCGAAGGTGCTCATAGGGGTAGGGTTTGCGTGCGTGTTTTCATAGAGGTGAGTGTGCGTGCGTGTGTGAGCGTCTGCGTCTGTACTGGTCTTTCGCAGAAAAAAAAACCAACTGGGCTCGCAGCTGTAATCCACTCCAGTTAAAAATGAGGATGCCATAAGACCTGGCCCCGGTCACCCTTTAATTTAAGCTTTGCTTTAGCGCCACTTCATCACCCATGAAGACATCAATCACAACTTGTGTTTTCATACCCGCTCTGCTCATCATATACCGTGTGTTGCATTGCGTGACGATACATAGCTGCGCTGTAACATTGACATGGTCTAGGAAGATTGTTAACAAGTCGACCCGCGTCACAACTGATAATGTATATATGTGTATTCTATAGCTTTTTTTCAACATGAGAGCTCTTTTATTAATTTCAAAAACTTTACATCTTGATAGTATAGTCAAGGTACAACGTCTCTTGAAATAGTCCCGACCTTTGCTAGCGGGGACTCAAAACTCAACAAAAGTAACAAAAGGAGCCGACGCGCTAATGACCATAGTTTACACATATATTCTATACGCTACATCTTACTGTTACTAATTGGAGACTCCTTTTGGAGCATCCAGGAGAATCCACCTAGGATTCTAGGTGGACACTCTAGAAAAAGAGAGAAATCTTAGAAATTTTTACAAAAAAGCAAAACATCTAGCCATCAATTGGAATACTCAAATCATCATAGCCATTACATGTATTATGTTTTCTAAAAAACTACCCACCTATACCATTATGAAAATAGATTAGCAACCTCCTAAATCTATATCTAAATTATCCACCTTTGCCATTATATAAAACAAACCAAATTAACCCCCAAAATTACCCACTTATGCCATTATAAACAATATTTAAAATAACTTCCTAAATTTGCAACTAAATTACCCACTACGAATACTTAAAAAACAACTTAAAATAACCCCTTAACTTTACATCTATATTACCCACATATGTCATTATTAAAAATAAAATGAGGTAACCCTAAATTTGAATCCAAATCACCTTAATTAAAATATACACCAATATAAGACTCTAAATTTTGTATTTCATACCCCATTGGTATATGATATAGTGATTAAGATACATACGCATGATGTGCGTTGTTATTTATAAAGATACAGGAAAAGTGATAAGAATATAGATTTCTATGTTAAAATTATAGTTCAAACTTAGAGTTTATTAAATAAATTCAAGCACATACATGTGATGCAAAGTGAAAATTTAAAGATCATAAATGTGTATGAAAACGTTATAGAGTAATTACTAACTAAAATCTATCACAGTCGGATGAAAATAATAAGTATATATCTATATAGGTATTCTGTTCGAATATTTAACAAATGAGAGATAGTTCAAGATAATTGTTTGGTAGCAATGTAGCCTTAATCTTTTAATTGGAGACTCCGCATAGTTCTCGCGAGACACGGAAGAAAAAAAAGACAAATACTAGAAATTCTCACGAAAATCAGAAACATCAATCATGTGAACTCTAATAACCATTGGTCTATTATATTTTTAAAAAGTTACCCACCACTATCATTATAAAAATATTCTAATAAACCCTAGAACTATATCTAAATTATCGAGCTATGCCATTATAAAAAATAATTTAAAATAACCTCATAAACTTTATGTAATTAACACATGCATATCATTATAAAGGATAACTTAAAATGACATTCAAAATTTGTATCTAAGTTATCCACGTATATCATTATTAAAGCTAACCTAAACTAAACACTTAAATTTTAATCTAATTATCTTCATGTGCATCCTACCAAAAAGTACAAATATATGATTCTATTACCTACTTATCATTGTTAATATAAAAATAATAAGTTAAGGTATATACGCATAATGAGTGTCACTGTCACATTTAGAAGCCTTGCTTTAGCGCCACTTTATCACCCATGAAGACATCAATCACAACTTGAAATTTCATAACTGTTCTGTCCATCATATACCGTGTTGCATTGCGTGACGGTATGTCGTATAGCTGCTGCGCTGTAACATTGACATCGTCTAGCTATGAAGGTTATTAACAAGTCGACTGCGTCACAACTGATAATGTATATATGTATATCCTATAGTTTTTTTCAACATGAGAAGCTTTTTATTAATTTCAAAAATATTACATCTTGCATTGATTGTATAGTCAAGATACAACGTCTCTTGAAATAGTCTCGACCTTTGCCAGCGGGGACACAAAACTCAACAAAAGTAACAAAAGAAGCCGACGCGCTAATGACCATAGCTTACACATATATTCTATACGCTACATGACACATAAAGTCAATCAGACGTGCTTGCAGACAACACCACCGTGCCGGGGTTCCTCGCTCCTCCGTCGTCCTGACTCCCGAGGCAGGGCCAAGTTGATGTCCAAAGAAGAAGGCCCCCGGCGCTCTCGCCCGACGGCGTCCGATGACGACGGCGACGCGCCGCAAGGAAAGCGCTCCGATTCGTCCCCGTCGCGACTTGCCGGAGACCAGATCAATCGAACTGATCGCCGGACCCCGTCCAAAATTTTCCACTTGATGGCCGTACAGGCACACTGGTCGTCTCCTAAGAGCAAATTAAAAGCTGATCGGTGATGGGAAAAGTCGTTTGCGTGCGCATCAAATCACGCCGGCGACCGGGCCGCCGTCGGTTGTTTTCAGAGGGAGGATAAAGCGCATGCATGCATGTGTGCGTCGACCATCAAAGCGAGATAACGATGACATCTTCTCCTCTGAAAATCTCAAGGAAAAACAGGGTTCCAGCGATGACATCGTCGTCCTGCCTGCGAAATGGTTTTCGCCATGGAGAAAGGAGGGCGACATCTGACTCTCTTTCGCGTTAGCCTTTATTATCTTATCATCCAGAATGTTGGAGCGAGCACTAGAGAGCACAGTATGTACAGGAGTATCATGTAAAAGTTACGGCTCGTTCAAACAGCTCCACTGATCCTGTTGATTATCGTTCAATGGTAGAATTTGTCATTATTTAGTCCTCCGGATAAAGCACAACGTGAGGAAATGGTCTAAAGTTCTTGTTATCTGACAGTGTGAGCATAATCACAGAATAACGGTCACTTTAGCACCCCCTATAGTCAAAAAAATAGATCCGTTTTCTCCAAGTGGTTTTGGTTGTCATCACTCATCAGCCTCTATCTAGTTAATGCTCATAATTGAAGTTAACTAGCCAAGTGGCTCCTCAACACACTTTCTAAAACTTCTTATACATATAGTTGAGAGCTCAAACTTGTAACTTTTAAAATTAGAACGGATTTCATTGGAATACATAAATTTGTCTCAAATTCTTATCCTCGCTAAAAAAAACTCTCAAATTGTGTATTTGGGACCTTTAACTTGTCTCGGATAACCTGAGTATGCAACTTTAGAGTTTGTGAACCTAGATAAGAAGCTGACAATCAGGGTGAACTTCATGCAAAATTAAAGCTTACAACTTGAAATCAATCTTTCAGTATAGTGGCGGAGCCAGGAAAAAAATAGAGTTGGGGCGGCTTCTAAGGACCGAAATAATCGAAACAAAAAACATAGCAATTCACATCGCGTTAATGTATTCCTATATTGCAATCACACAACTTTCATACGAAGTTGAGATATTACCTCAAATTTGTAGAATAAATTCATAATTCTTGCGCCAACGCACCATACATGGTAAAATGCAAAAATAGAAATAAGAAATAGCCGAACCTGCAAATTGGATAAAGACACCATTAGCAAATAACAAATAAATAATAAAGTGATCAAATGACTCAAGTGCTGGTTAACATCATAAATTCATAAGAATATACATACCACTAGGAAAGTTCTAAGAACCTCTAGCTCTAGGGCGTCTAGGGCTCTTTGACAACTGCACTCTTCGATTTTTTATGGCTTGAAACCTCTTCTTAACTTTATCAATACCAAGTCCTATGAATATCTCTTTCTCAATGTAACACAATAACAGGTTATTGAGCCATTCATCACGCATCTTATTTCGCAAATCTGTCTTGATTATGTGCATAGCCGAGAAGGCTCTTTCAACTGATGATGTTGCCACAGGTAGGATCAATGCTAACTCAATAAGGCGATAGACCAATGGAAACATCTCATGTCTCTTAGTTGCAACCATTGTGGTAGCCAAACTTGAAAGGTCATAACAGGATTTGAACTCATCAAGTCTTCTCACATGGAGAATATATGTCTCAAGTTGATCTCTTATATTATCACGATCACTAATAGGGAAATCTTCCACATAAATATCCGTTAGCCGAGCAATCTTTTCAATATCAAACTTAGAGAAGGATTCTCTTGGATCAAGGCAAGCAAAGGAAACAAGCAACTCAGATGATACCTCATTGAAGCGATGATCCATCTCTGAGATAATAGCATCAAGTGCAGCAAAGAAAGTGTCAACACGGTAATGATGCTCTTGTGTGATTAATTTGCCACCAAGCCTTGATCTGCCCCATCTTGGTACTGTCTCTTCCATATTTGGTATTGGAATTTTTTTTCAACACAAAATAATGTCACTTCTTCCAGTAATGTTTCCCAACCTTCATTTCTCAATTTGATCAAACGCTCTTTAACATCAATAAGCAAAGACATGGCTTGAACAATGTTTTGATCTTTTCTTTGCAACAAGAGAGATAACTCATTTGTAATGCGAAATACTTTCAACATCAACTTCATATTGAAAACAAAGGAAAAGCTTTCCATTTTCCCAACCAAACCACCAGCTCGACCAGGATTACGTTCATCTTCATGAATCATGGATAACACTTTGACTACAGAATCCCACATTGTTTCAATACGAATTAATGTTATGAAATGAGAACCCCATCTTGTATCTCCTGGTCTAGCTAAGTTTGTCATTTGGTTCTTCCCCCTGCCTTTAAAAATTTCACCACTCTCTAGTTTTTTTAAAATGGTTTCCCAATGCTTTGCAATTAATTTATATTTCCTCTTGCAAGATGCACTAGTACTTGTCACAATTAGACCAACATAGTTGAAGAAATCATCAAAAGAGGAGCAACAACTTGCAACAGAAACAATGACCAACTGCAATTGATGAGCAAAGCAATGAACATAGAAAGCATAGGGGTTCTCATCACGGATTGTTTTTGCAAACCATTAAATTCACCTCTCATGTTTGAAGCTCCATCATATCCTTGTCCCCGTAGCCTAGCAATAGGTAATCCATGAGTAGCAAGAATCTCCGTCAAAGCTTTCTTTAGAGCTTTTGATGTTGTATCCTCAACATGCTTAAGACCCAAAAATCTTTCCACAACCTCTCCTTTTTTGTTCACAAACCTGCATGACACATCACAAATGTCACAGTTAGTTGATAAAACAATGACAATGCATATAATAAAACAGTAAATTTCATTTCAGAAATTACCTCACAAGCACAGCCATTTGTTCTGCTACTGAGACATCACGAGATTCGTCAATTAGAACCGAGAACATACCATCCCCAATCTCTTCCTTTATCGCTTCGGTGACCAATTCTGCATAACTCCGTGTCATATCCTGTTGGATTTCGGGAGCAGTCATCTGAGCATTAGCTTGACATAACTCTTCATAAGCAGCCCTGACATCCTCATCTTTTTTTTGTACCAATCAATCATTTCTAGGAAATTTCCCTTGTTTAAGGAAGTAGCAGATTCATCATGCCCACGAAAAGCATGGCCTTGTGAAATAAGAAACTTTGTAACATCTAGACCAGTGGTCAAACGCACTTCATACAGCTCTTCTGCTGCCTTTGTATTAGCAACTGCCTTCTGATTCTTAAAATCTGCAGCACATAACCTTGCTTTGTTGTGGCAACTACGAACTCCACCAACATGACCTGGCAATCCTCTATATGCATGTTTCCAATCAGTATAACCTGTCTTTGAGAAAACATCATGACCAAATTTTTCATGCTCGGCTTCTTGCCTAAAAAGGAAGCAATACAAGCAAAATGCCGCATCTTGTGACACACTGTACTCTATCCAATCATAGTCTGTAAACCATTTTGGGTGAAAAACTCTCCAATCTTGACCAAAACGCTTGCGAGGAAAATTATGTCCTCTAGGTTGGGTGGGTCCTTTCAATAGATATGCTCTCTTAACCTCAGATTGAATGTTAGGATGAAATCTTTCAATTGGTTTTCTAAGAGCTGGATCAGCTACAACATGAACAAGAGGGTCAAATTCCATGATAAGCTCAGTACCTTCATCTTCCTGTTCTGGCATTACCTCTGCTGCATCTTGCTCTGCTGCATCTTGCTCTGGCTCTGCTAGCTCTGGATCTGCTAGCTCTGGCTCTGCATCTGCATGTACACTCTGAATAGCTTCATTTTCTTGCACAACTTCTCTAGAACCAGTAGCAATCCCACTTCCATGAGTGCTTGGGCGGCTGCCACTTGAACCAGAACCCAAAGTTGTAAAATAATTCTTCAAACCTGCACAAAAATTACTTGTCAATTTGTCGGGGTTCTCTACCGCCGGCAAGTAAATTTCTACGATCGCGTGTCAGGGACCGGATGGTGACTCAAGAGACAGGGGGTTTAGACTGGTTCGGGCCTCCGGAGAGTAATACCCTACGTCCAGTATGTGCCGATGTTCTTAAGTCTAAGTCTGTAGTAGGGGGTACAAACTGGTCGGGAGAGGGAGAGGGTCCCAAGTCCCTGTGCTGTGCTAGTGAGCGTGCTGTTCGTGCTGTGTCCGAATGTTCGACTGATGTTCATCTGTCCCCCACTGATGTCCCCTTGTCCCCTTTTATAGTCTCAAGGAGAGAAGGGAGCGGGGGGTAAGAAAGAAAGAAAATTACAAGGGGAGTTACTGCCCCCGAGGCCTTTAGCTTGTGCCGCGCGTCGAGCCGTACGAGGAGCAGGTGTTGACGGAGTGGGCACCCCGCCGGACCCGGGATCGTACATCCCGGGTGGTTGGTGTAGATGTCTTCTCGGGTAAGTTCCCGGGTAGTTCCCGGGTCGTGGTTGACTCGCTCGAGGCCTTTGGGTACTCCAGGTGTCCTCTTCGGGTTCCAGGTGTCGTCCATGGACGCCTGGGATCGTCCTTGGGCGCCTGGTGTTGCGCATGCATTTCTCTCAGGACTGTAGCGTTCCTGTTCGGATGAGACGGGCGCCACTGTGGCTGTCGTGGCGAAGGACGGACGCCCATCATGCTCTGACGCGGCGGGTACCAAGTGGGTACGGCGCTGGATGGGCCGGGACGTGGCCGAGTAGTCTTACCGGGCGAGCCGGAGACTCCTCGGAGGCGGAGAACTCCCCGGGCGAACCGGAGAGCCACTCGGAGGCGGAGAACTCCCCGGGCGAACCGGAGAGCCACTCGGAGGCGGAGAACTCCTCGGGCGAACCGCGGAGCCGCTCGGAGGCGGAGAACTCCTCGGGCGAGCCGCGGAACCGCTCGGAGGCGGAGAACTCGTCGGGCGAATCGGAGACTCGTCGGGCGGCCTCCGAGTTGTTGGGGCATGGAGAATCTGCTTTGATTTGGTTCTTCGGCTTTTGCTTTTGAGGGGTGGATTATCGTGAGGACCCGGATTAAGGGCTTGATTGGGTACCCCTAATTCAGACCCTCGTCAGTAGCCCCCGAGCCTGGGGGGAGATGGAGGCTCGCGCCCAGGCTGAGTGGCAGCGTAGATATGGTAAGTCACGGTTCTTCCGGTGGGGGCGCGCGAGCGCACCCGCCGGGTGTAGCACCGCCCAGCTGCCCAACCGTTGACGGGCCGGGCACGGAAGCGTCGGCCCGTTCTTCCGCCGCGTGGGGGGTGGATGCGCCTTTTGAGGAGGTCAGGTGAAACGACGGGCGCACGTCGCACGTCGCCGGCGGTGGGCCCACGCAATTAATGTCGCAGCCGTTCCGCTCCGCCCTTACTTATAGCCCTGCGTTGCGGCCGCCTATGGTTTTACCCAAGCCAGAGCCTTTCGCCTCCCATCGCGCGTCTCGTCTCCTTTGCCGCCGCTGCGCTCGTTCCCTTGCGTCCTCCGCCGTCGTCGCTTCGCCGTTCCGGAGAGCGAGTCCCCTATTCCGCCGGCGCTTCCTTCTTCAGAGAGCCTTGCGATGTCGACCTGGGAGCGCTCGCGGGTTTCGCTCCGGCAGCTGGAGGGCCTCGTAGCGGAGGGGTTGCTTCCGCCATTGACGGCGGCCGAGGAGTGGAAGATTCCCGGCGTGGAGGACTATCCCCGACCGCCGCGGGGGTACGTCGTCTCGTTCATCGCCTTCCACGAGCGCGGGTTCTCCGTCACCGCTGGAAGGTTCATCCGCGCCGTGCTCAACGAGTACGGGCTGGAGCTCCACCACATTAACCCCAACGGGGTACAACAGATGGCGGTGTTCGCGGCGCTCTGCGAGGGGTACCTGGGGATGGAGGCTCACTGGGACCTCTTCAGGTACTTCTTCAAGTTCGCGCTGCACACCGCAGAGGGCGGCGCCCCCGCAACGATCGGGTGCGCCGTGTTGAAGGCGAAGCAGGGGAGGTCGAAGGACTACATCACGGGGACCCTGATCAGCTCGAACAAGGGCTGGCACCCGATGTGGTTCTACCTCAAGAACGACACCAAGAACCCTCTTCCGGAGTACACCGGAAAGACGTTCGAGAAGGCGCCCGACGAGTGGGCGTACGGGCCCGAGAAGAAGCTGCAGGAGAAGCTCCTCGGGAACATCTGGAAGGCCCTAGCGCGACTCCGCGACGCGAGGGTGTCCGCGGCGGAGGTCCTCGGCGGGTACCTCTCGAGAGGTATCGTGCCGCTGAGGCGGCGCGCCCTCCAGATCTGGCAGATGGTGCCGGAGAAGGCCCCCTTCGTGGGGACCGTGACGATGAGCCCCTTGCCCTCGGAGGCCGAGGTGGAGCGCCGGGTGACGGCGGCGATGGGGAAGGGTCACGACGCGTATCCTCCCCCGGGCCTTCTGCCCATGCTCCCGAACGCCCGCACCCGGGCTCTGGTAAGGTTTCCTTCATCCGCCTTAAATCCCCGAGTGGTCTTTAGTTGGCTGATCCCGAGTTCTTTTAGATGAAGGGCTTTGACTGCTCCTACTCCCGGCCGCCGCTTCCCGAGGACAAGGCGAAGAACCGGGCCGAGGCCGAATGGGCCAAGGCGAGGAAAGACCGCCGGGAGGAGTGGAAGAAGAGAGAGGTCGCCAAGCGTGAGAGAAACGCTGAGCGGTCCAGGAGGAGGAGGAGGGGAGAAGAGGTCTCCGAGGACGAGGACCCCGAGTCGGAGCCCGCGGAGGACGACTCGGGGAGTGGTGACGACGAGGAGAGCGACGACGACGCGCCTCCTAGGAAGCTCAAGGCGGTCGCGGCGATGACCGCCTCGTCCTCGGCGCAGCGTCCGGGGTCGAGCGGGAGAGGAGGGCCGCCACCGCCGGACGCAGGGAGGAGCGAAAGCTCCCGGTCGGACCGGCATCGGCGGTCCTCCGAGGAAAGCCGGCGCGAGAGGCGCAGCCGCACGCCTCCGTCCTCCCGTCACATGCCCGAGGGGGGAGGAGTTCCCGACGGGAGCCGGTCTCCCCTCGTCGGGAAAGGAGTCGGAGCCGGGACCTGTCGGAGCGCGCCCACAAGGGGGGTTCGTCCTCGGGGGCGTCGCGCTCCCCCAAAAGGCTCGCGCCGCGGGACGATAGGCGGCCGCCGCCGGCCCCTCAAACGACGCGGGCGCAAAGCGAAGGGCGGGACGCGCCCCGGACGCCCGTGGTGGAGGCGCAGGCCCCTCCCGCCCCGGTGAGGGCCACGACGAGGCGGCCGGACCCGTTACCGGTCAAGGGAGGAGGCTCGTCTAGTCGGGCGGCGCC
>CM014270.1:60171698-60186203 GCA_004135705.1 Alloteropsis semialata
CCTTGCCCGGAACTTCTCGAGGCGTTTGAAGATTCGTGGCTTCAGTCCTTGCAAGATCATGCCATTGGCTCTTTCCACCTGTCCGTTGGTTTTGGGGTGGCTGACGGCGGCCCAGTCCACTCGAATGTTGTTGTCGTCGCAGAAGTTGAGAAACTTTTTGCCCGTGAACTGAGTGCCGTTGTCGGTGATGATCACGTTCGGGATCCCGAAGCGGTAGATGATGTCGGTGAAGAACTGGACAGCCTCTTGCGAGCGAACCCGCCTGATGGGCCTTGCCTCGATCCATTTGGAGAACTTGTCGACGGCGACGAGGAGATGCGTGAAGCCCCCGGGTGCTTTCTTCAGTGGCCCGACTAAATCCAAACCCCATACGGCAAAGGGCCAAGTGATGGGGATGGTCTGCAGGGCTTGCGCCGGGAGGTGGGTTTGCCTTGCATAGAACTGACAGCCTTCGCAGCTGCGCACGATGTCCTTGGCATTGGCCACCGCGGTTGGCCAGTAGAATCCTTGCCGGAAAGCTTTCCCGACAAGTGTCTTTGGCGCGGCATGGTGCCCACATGCTCCTGCATGGATGTCCCTTAGCAATTCCTTGCCTTGGTCGATCGGAATGCAGCGCATTAGGACGCCAAAGGTGCCTCGCCGGTAAAGCTCCCCCTCAATGAGCGTGAAAGTTTTGGCCCAGCGCGCGATCCGCCGAGCCTCGGTCGGGTCGGGTGGGAGCTTGCCTTGCACGATCCACTCGAGTAGCGGGATTCTCCAGTCGGGATCCTCGAGGTTGGGCTCGGGCGCTGCGTCTATCTCCATCACTTCCGCCTCCTCCTGCACTGGAGGCTCGGGTGGCTCGTCGTCGAGTCGGATGGAGGGGGCGTGCTGGTCCTTGGCGAACACTCCATGGGGGACGGGCTTCCGGTTGGAGGCCGCCTTGGCGAGGGTGTCGGCCGCCTCGTTGTATCGTCGTTGGACGTGCTTGAGCTCGAGGCCGAGAAACTTGTCTTCCAGCTCGCGGACCGCCCGGCATGCAGTAGGCGGCCATCTTGGGGCTGACGCAGCTCGACTCCTTCATCACTTGATCGACGACCAACTCCGAGTCTCCTCGGATCTCGAGACGCCGTATGCCAAGCTCGAGGGCAATACGGAGTCCGTTGATGAGGGCCTCGTACTCGGCGTCGTTGTTGGAGGCCGAGAAGTGCAGCCGAACCATGTACTCCATGCGCACGCCCAGAGGCGAGACAAAGACCAGGCCGACACCTGCCCCTTCTTTCATTAGCGATCCGTCGAAGTACATGACCCAGGTCTCGTGTTCGATAGAGGTCGGGGGAGTTTGGGCCTCAGTCCATTCGGCGATGAAGTCGACCAACGCTTGTGACTTGATGGCGTCCCGAGGTGCATAGGCGATGTTCTTCCCCATCAACTCGAGCGCCCACTTGGCTATCCTCCCGTCGGCCTCGGGGTTCTGGATCACTTCGCCGAGTGGATACCTCGACACCACCGTGATGGGGTGGGCGTCGAAGTAGTGCCGGAGCTTCCGCCTAGTGATGAGGACGGCGTAGACGAGTTTTTGGATCTGAGGATATCGTACCTTGGTGTCGGACAGGACCTCGCTGATGAAGTAAACGGGGCGTTGTACCTTTTGGATCTTCTCGGGCTCGTTTCGCTCGACGACGAGGGCGGTGCTAACCACATGGGTGGTTGCCGCAATGTAGAGCAGCATGGGCTCCCCTTCCGCCGGAGCGGTCAGGATCGGTGGGTTTTTGAGCGATGCCTTAAGCGAGTCGAGGGCCTGCTGCGCCTCGTCGTTCCAGACGAAGTGATCCGACTTCTTGAGCAGTCGGTACAAGGGCAGGCTCCGTTCCCCGAGTCGGGCGATGAAACGGCTGAGTGCGGCCAAGCATCCCGTGACGCGTTGGACCCCCTTTACATTCTGGATCGGCCCCATGTCGGTGATGGCGGTTATCTTCTCGGAATTGGCTTCGATGCCTCGTTCCGATACGATAAAGCCGAGGAGCATGCCTCTCGGGACCCCGAAAACGCATTTCTCGGGGTTGAGCTTTACTTTGTTCAGCCGGAGCTTCTCAAAGACAGCTGCGAGGTCGGAGACTAAGTCGCCAGTGCGCTTGGATTTTACTACTATATCGTCAACATACGCCTCGACCAGTCGGCCGATTAAGTCGCCAAAGACGCGTCGCATGCATCTTTGGAACGTGGCGCCCGCGTTTTTCAGCCCGAATGGCATAGACGAATAGCAGAAGGTGCCGTAAGGCGTGATAAACGATGTTGCGAGCTGGTCGGCCAGGCTCATCGCGATCTGATGGTACCCGGAGTACGCATCGAGAAAGCAAAGGGTTTCGCACCCCGCGGTGGAGTCGACCACCTGATCTATGCGTGGAAGAGGGAAAGAGTCTTTTGGACATGCCTTGTTAAGGCCAGTATAGTCAACACACATCCTCCATTTCCCATTCTTCTTTTTTACAAGGACGGGGTTAGCCAACCACTCGGGGTGGTATACCTCCCTAATGAAGCCGGCGCTGAGGAGCTTTTTGAGCTCTTCGCCGATGGCTTTGTACTTGTCATCGTCGTAACGTCGGAGCCTCTGTTTGACGGGTCGAGCGCCAGGCTTAATATCAAGTTTGTGCTCGGCGACTTCCCTTGGAATCCCCGGCATGTCCGAGGGCTTCCATGCAAACACATCGAGGTTTGCGCGAAGAAAGTCGACGAGCGCGCTTTCCTATTTAGGATCGAGCGCCGTCCCGACACGGAGGGTGCGACCATCGTTGGCCACGGCAACCTCCTTGACGTCCTTGGCTGGCTCAAAGGAGCACGCAGCACGCTTGGAGGTCTCGGGGATATCCGGGTCCCTGGGTGGAGGCTCAGCGGCGAGCCTCTTGGACTGGACGAGCGCCTCCGCGAATTGGAAGCACTCGGTTTCGCAGGCGAACGCATGCTCAAATGAAGTCCCCACGGTGATGACTCCTTTGGGTCCGGGGATCTTCAGTTTGAGATACGTGTAGTTCGGGACAGCCATGAACTTTGCGTATGTAGGCCTCCCGAGGATGGCGTGATACGTCCCAGGAAATCCCACCACTTCGAAAGTGAGGGTTTCTCTGCGGAAGTTCCGTGGAGTCCCGAACGTGACGGGCAGGTCGATCTGCCCGAGCGGTATTGCGTCCACCCCGGGGACGACCCCATGGAATGGCGCCGCGGATGGCCGAAGCTGGGAGCGCGGGATCCCCATCTCATCGAGAGTGTCAGCGTAGAGGATGTTGAGGCCGCTCCCGCCGTCCATCAACACCTTGTGGACGCGTTTCGTCCCGAAGAGAGGAGCCACCACGAGCGGGTATCTTCCGGGTTGTGGGACATGGTCGGGATGATCGGAGCGATCAAAGGTGATCGGGGCCTCGGACCATCTTAGGTAGGAGGGTACCGCGGGTTCTGTGTGGAAAACTTCTCGTCGGATCAACTTCTCATCGCGCTTCGAGGGGCAGGCCGCCGACCCCCCAACGATCATCAGGACCGCGCCGTCCTCCCTGGGGTAACCGTCGTCGTCGTTCGGGCCTCCGGCCCCGTCTCGGTTCTCGTATGGTTTCTTCTTCAGGGTGCCGGCGAGGAAGCTCTTCATGAGTTTGCAATCCTTCAGGGCGTGCTTGACGGGGCCCTCGTGGTTGGTGCAGGGTGCCTCGAGGAGCTTCTCGAAGTGGTCCCTTGGCGCCGGGTTCCCTTTGGGTTTAGCGGTCTTCCGCTCGGCCGCTGCTACCATGCGGCCATCGCGCCTCCGCTTGTCCTTCCTTTTCTTCTTGTCGGGTCGGGCGGAGGTGCCCTCGCCAACCGCCTCCGACTGCTTGCCCTTGCCCTGAGGCCGATCAAGGGTTGCAGCGACGGCGTCCTCCCCATCGGCGTAGTCGGTGGCGATGTCGAGGAGCTCCCGGATGGTTCGTGGCTTCCTGCGCCCCAACTCATGGATGAGGGTCGCGCAGGTGGTTCCGAACCGGAACGCGGAGACAACGTCGGTGTCGGCGGTGTTTGGCAGCTCGGTGCAGCGCTTGGAGAAGCGCTTGATGTAGTCGCGCAGGGTCTCGTCCTCTGCCTGGAGGCAGTTGCGGAGGTCCCAGGGGTTCCCGGGACGAGTGTAGGTGCCCTGGAAGTTGCCAATAAAGGCATCACGCAACTGCGCCCAGCTGTCGATCTTGCCCGCAGGGAGATGCTCCAGCCATGTCCGGGCCGAGTCGGCGAGGTAGAGGGGGAGGCTTTTGATGATGAAGTAGTCGTCTTGCGCTCCCCCCGCATGGCACGCGAGCCGGTAGTCCTCCAGCCAGACGCTGGGGTTTGTGTCCCCGTCGTACTTGGGCACCGTCGTGGGAGCTCGGAAGCGCGGAGGGACCTGAGCACCGAGGACGCGGTCCAAAGGCACGCGGCCCCCTGGGGTCGGGTGACGCACTCCTGCTCCGGTCCTCGCCGCTGTCGTAGCGGCCCCCGCGCCGCCTGTTGTAGGCTCGGCGTGGGCGGTGCTGACGGTGCTCGTCCCGTCGCCTAGCGCCTCCGTCGGTCGTGGCCCCGTGATGATGTACGGAATGATCGGGCTCCCGGGGAGCTCGCTGGCGTGAGGCGGAGCTTTCCGCCTGTTGGACTGCTGCGGTTTCCAGGAGCGCGCGGAGC
Source organism: Alloteropsis semialata (assembly GCA_004135705.1). Lineage (NCBI taxonomy): Eukaryota > Viridiplantae > Streptophyta > Magnoliopsida > Poales > Poaceae > Alloteropsis > Alloteropsis semialata. Next base: position 60,176,349 of record CM014270.1, read on the forward strand.
TGCTGATGGAACCTTCGATCTTCGGGCGCCGCTGGTTCAGGGTGCTCACGGAGTAGGACAGCAGCCGCTGCAAGGTTCTGGGACGCCCGGTTGAAGACCGGCGCGTCATTGGCGTTGCCACCGTCGTTGATGATGCGCTGTTGCACGTCCCGGGCCCGTGCGCGGGCGGCTCCTCCATCCGCGTTTCTCCCGAGCTCGCGGTTGAGCTGCTGGCGTTCTGCCTCGATCTGACGCCGGGCCTCATCGAGCTCCTGTAGCCTGACCCGCCGGGCATCGTCCGCCGGGGCGTTGGGCGGTGGTGCCGCAGGGGCGTTGGCAGGCGGAGCAGGGGCAGCTGCAGGGGCTCGGGCAGGCGGAGCCGCAGGGGCATTGGCAGGTGGCGCCGCGGGGGCGCCGTCCCTCGTCGAACTGCTGGCAGACTGCACATCCCCATCGGGGGTGTGACACATGAAGCATTCCCGAGAAGGGTCGAAGTTCGGCGGAACCCACGTCAACCGCGGGTGCGGTCTTTGCTCGCTCACCGTGCTTTTGGCAGTTGGCAAGACGCAGGGGTCGACTCCGTCGGTGCCGGGGTGGCCGCCGGGTCGCTCGGCAGGCCTGGCTGCCCCTCCGGGTACATGGCGTTGTAGCAGTCGATGAACTCGTCCCAGGGGAGCTGCTCCTGCCCTCCAACCTGGAGGGCGAGGTTGGTGATCATGTAGGAGACATTGCGGAAGCGTTCCTGGGACGGGCTCCGTCCCAGGGCGGCCGCGAGGTCCCCACCGAGCAGGTCGAAGACGTAGGCGGTGGCTCCCGCCGTGGCGTGGGAGGGCTTGGGCCCCTCGTCGTGGAACGTCTTGTCGTCGTCGCGGGCAAGCTTGGGGCGCACGAAAGTTGCCCCGATGATAGGCTCCACCGACTTACCGAAGACGAAGTCGAGGGAGCCGAACCGCAGGTGATCGCCGGGCGCCAGCGAGGCGCCACTGTGGGCCATCCGGGCCCTGGTGAAGTGTCGTGACACGCGAAAAGCCCCTACCTGGCGCGCCAACTGTCGGGGTTCTCTACCGCCGGCAAGTAAATTTCTACGATCGCGTGTCTGGGTCCGGATGGTGACTCAAGAGACAGGGGGTTTAGACTGGTTCGGGCCTCCGGAGAGTAATACCCTACGTCCAGTGTGTGCCGATGTTCTTAAGTCCAAGTCTGTAGTAGGGGGTACAAACTGGTCGGGAGAGGGAGAGGGTCCCAAGTCCCTGCACTGTGCGAGTGAGCGTGTCGTTCGTGCTGTGTGCGAATGTTCGACTGATGTCCTTCTGTCCCCCCACTGATGTCCCCTTGTCCCCTTTTATAGTCTCAAGGAGAGAAGGGAGCGGGGGTAAGAAAGAAAGAAAATTACAAGGGGAGTTACTGCCCCCGAGGCCTTTAGCTTGTGCCGCGCGTCGAGCCGTACAGGGAGCAGGTGTTGACGGAGTGGGCACCCCGCCGGACCCGGGATCGTACATCCCGGGTGGTTGGTGTAGATGTCTTCTCGAGTAAGCTCCCGGGTAGTTCCCGGGTCGTGGTTGACTTGCTCGAGTCCTTTGGGTACTCCAGGTGTCCTCTTCGGGTTCCAGGTGTCGTCCATGGACGCCTAGGATCGTCCTTGGGCGCCTGGTGTTGCGCATGCATTCCTCTCAGGACTGTAGCGTTCCTGTTCGGATGAGACGGGCGCCACTGTGGCTGTCGTGGCGAAGGACGGACGCCCATCATGCTCTGACGCGGCGGGTACCAAGTGGGTACGGCGCTGGATGGGCCGGGACGTGGCCGAGTAGTTTTACCGGGCGGGCCGGAGACTCCTCGGAGGCGGAGAACTCCCCGGGCGAATCGGAGAGCCACTCGGAGGCGGAGAACTCCTCGGGCGAACCGCGGAGCCGCTCGGAGGCGGAGAACTCCTCGGGCGAGCCGCGGATCCGCTCGGAGGCGGAGAACTCCTCGGGCGAGCCGCGGAACCGCTCGGAGGCGGAGAACTCGTCGGGCGAATCGGAGACTCGTCGGGCGGCCTCCGAGTTGTTGGAGTATGGAGAATCTGCTTTGATTTGGTTCTTCGGCTTTTGCTTTTGAGGGGTGGATTATCGTGAGGACCCGGATTAAGGGCTTGATTGGGTACCCCTAATTCAGACCCTCGTCACCATGGAATCAATGCCTATTAACTCAGTACTCGGCTCCAAAGGGCGAATATCTGGAGCCTCCACCTTCATCATTACCCATCCATACACCTGGCTATGAACTTCGCCCCGCCCTCATAGCCATGGTACGGGAGCAATCTTTTTTTGGAGCAGAAGAGGAAAGTCCTTACACTCACCTACGAGATTTTGAGCAAGTGTGTTCCTGCCTTGTCATTCCTGGCATGTCGCAGGAAACACTAAAGTGGAAGCTTTTCCCGTTCTCTTTGACGGGAATTGCCAAGCGATGGTACGCTCAAACCGTAGGTAGTACCAATGGAGATTGGGGAGTACTGCGAGACAAATTTTGTCTAGCTTTCTTTCTGATATCCCGAATAGTGGACCTCCGAGTAGAAATCCTAACCTTTCGGCAAAGGGAGAAAGAAACCTTAGGAGTGGCCTGGGCCCGATTCTTAAATCTAAACATGTCTGGTCCCGACCTTGCTATCCCCGAACCTATGCTTTTACAGCATTTCCATCGAGGACTTAGCAAGGAATCCGCTGTCATCTTGACACGTCTTCAGGTGGGTCATTCACTCATTTGACACCTAGTGAAGGGAGAGTTGTCCTTGGTAAAACACTTGAGAACACCCCTTTCACTGGTATCTTTGATGAATTCCCCAAACCAGAAGTCAGAGAAATCCCCGAGCCAGAACAAGAGGTCCTATCTATCAAGCCTACACCCGTGACTACTCCTCTTTCGGAGCCCGTAAAAGAAGAGCCTCCCGTGGGGAAATCCCACAGTCCAGAAGATGAGGAAACTCATCCAATGGACTTTATTGGTGAATTCAAGGATGATCTTTTCACAGATTTTGGTAATGCGTCGAATTTACCAACTCAACCTAAACCCCGAGCATGTAGATCTCTGCTCCAACAAGATCGTAACCCATTTGATAAGCCTAATCTCATGGAAGATCGGAAATACTTATCGGCGATTATGAGTAGAGAATGGCTAAAGGAAGCAGAGACATCGCCCGAGGTAGTCCGACTTGTCAGCCCCATAATCCCTCACTCCTATCAAATACAGGGGGTCACAATTGACATTCTTTACAATCCTACCATTGGGATAAATGTCATGTCAAAATCTCTTGCCCAAACACTTTGTCCCAACGCGGCTTTATCCCGTTCCCAAAAGCTTATGCAAGAACCTAATGGGAACATGTTGGAGTGCTACGGCATCCTTAGAATGATCCCCGTAGTCTGCAATAAGGCCAAGGTTTTTCTGGACTTCCATGTTTATGACGGTCCGAACATACCCATTCTTATCGGCAGGCCTATCGAGAAACTCTTCCAAGAAATGCCTAAAGAAGGCCTAGCCATTCAAATGGGAAAATCCACCTACACCGTTCCTTTAGCTCGTGCAAATAATTCGATGGCAGAGCCAATGCCAATTCCTGACCCTATCGAAGAGCTTATGGGAGTGTCATTGTCCGACATGGCCCAACCAAACTGGGACGACGATGCAATAAACTTCTCTCATGAAGAAGAGGTCATTGCCGAGCCCATTGAGTTGGACATAACAGAACAATCACCACCACCCACAATCGAGCTAAAACCTCTCCCACCAGGCCTAAAATATGTTTTCCTCCATGGTAACCGTCAAACCCCGGTTATCATCAGCGACAAGCTCACTGAAGAAGAATCCAATAGACTTGTTGCTGTCTTAGAAAAACATCGTTCAGTCCTGGGTTACTCGCTCCATGATCTTAAGGGCATAAGTCCTACTCTTTGCACTCATCGCATCCCGACCGATCCCGATTCCACACCTTCTAGGGAACCCCAAAGAAGGTTGAACAACGCGATGCGAGAAGTAGTTAAGAAGGAAGTCCTTAAGCTGCTTCATGCAGGGATTATTTATCCCGTGCCATACAGCGAGTGGGTGAGTCCGGTGCAAGTGGTACCAAAGAAAGGAGGGATGGCAGTGGTGAAAAACGACAAAAATGAGTTGATCCCTCGCATGTGTATCGATTACCGGAGGCTCAACAAGGCTACTAAGAAGGACCATTTTCCGTTGCCTTTCATCGATGAGATGTTGGAACGGCTTGCTAATCACTCCTTCTTTTGTTTCCTTGATGGATACTCCGGATATCACCAAATCCCCATACCCCAGGATGACCAAAGTAAGACCACTTTCACATGCCCCTATGGAACATATGCTTACCGTAGGATGTCCTTCGGTCTTTGCAATGCCCCAGCCTCATTCCAAAGGTGCATGATGTCTATTTTCTCTGACATGATTGAGAAAATCATGGAGGTGTTCATGGATGATTTTTATGTCTATGGCAAATCCTTCACAGATTGTCTAGAGAATTTAGACAAGGTCTTACAACAGTGTGAAGAAAAGCACTTAATCCTGAACTGGGAGAAATGCCATTTTATGGTTCGGGAAGGAATAGTGCTTGGACACTTGGTGTCCGAACGTGGCATAGAGGTAGACAAGGCTAAAATTGAAGTTATCAAAAAACTTCCACCTCCCACGAACGTGAAGGGAATCCGCAGTTTTCTAGGGCATGCCAGGTTTTATCGGCGTTTTATCAAAGACTTCTCTCATATTGCCCGGCCCCTAACCAATCTTCTAGCAAAAGAAGCGGAATTTGTCTTCACTGATGAGTGCCATCAAGCCTTCCAAATCCTAAAGAAGGCACTCATCTCGGTCCCAGTCATTCAACCACCCGACTGGGCACTACCCTTTGAAATCATGTGCGACGCTAGTGATTATGCCGTAGGAGCTGTCCTAGGCCAAACCAAGGACAAGAGGCACCACGCCATTTCCTATGCTAGCAAAACCTTGACCGGGGCCCAGCTGAACTATGCCACCACTGAAAAAGAGTTGTTGGCTGTGGTCTTCGTGATAGATAAGTTTAGATCCTACTTAGTGGGGGCAAAGGTAATCATCTACACAGACCATGCTGCACTAAAATACCTCCTCACTAAGAAGGATGCTAAATCTAGGCTCATCCGATGGATCCTTCTTCTCCAAGAATTTGATCTAGAAATCAGAGATAAAAAGGGAGTAGAAAACTCGGTAGCCGATCATCTATCTAGGTTGCAGGTTGAGGAGACACATGATCTACCCATCAATGACTACCTAAGGGACGACACACTCCTTAAGGTAACGCGTGATAACCCATGGTATGCAAATATCGTAAACTATATAGTGGCAGGCTATGTTCCCTTAGGTGGAAACAAAAAGAAGTTGGAGTATGAAAGCCGCTTCCACTTGTGGGATGAGCCATACTTATATCGGGTCTGTGCCGATGGGTTGCTAAGAAAGTGTGTCCCAATGATTGAAGCCACCAAGATCATAGAGAGATGTCATGCATCTCCATATGGGGGACACTATGGAGTGTTCAGAACCCATGCCAAAATTTGGCAAGGTGGGTTCTTCTGGCCAACCATGTATGATGACACCAAAGAGTTCATCAGAAGATGTGATAGATGTCAGCGGCACGGCAACATCAACAAAAGAGATGCCATGCCCCTCACAAGCAACCTTCAAGTTGAACTCTTTGATGTGTGGGGCATTGACTACATGGGGCCATTCCCAAATCTCACGACTGCGAGTACATCTTGGTAGCTGTGGACTATGTGTCCAAGTGGGTAGAAGCACTACCTTGCCGGGCTGCCGACTCCAAACATGCCAAGAAGATGTTCCATGAGACCATCTTCCCTAGATTCGGTACGCCCCGAATGGTGATAAGTGATGGAGGATCCCACTTCATCGACAAGACCTTCAGGCAATACTTGGCAGATTTTGGGATCCGCCATAATGTGGCAACATCCTATCACCCACAGACGAGCAGTCAAGCAGAAACGTCCAACAAACAAATCAAAAATATTCTGTAGAAGACCGTCAATGAGATGGGAAAGAACTGGAAGAACAAACTCCCTGAAGCATTGTGGGCATACCGCACAGCATTCGAGACACCCATTGGCATGTCCTCCTACCAGCTCATATATGGTAAAACATGTCATCTTCCAGTTGAGTTGGAGTTCAAATCCCACTAGGCTATCAAGAAATGGAACATGGACTTCCATCTTGCCGGAAACAACTGGAAGATGCAAATTTCCGAGCTGGAGGAATGGAGGGAGAGAGCATACCACAACTCCAAGATCTATAAGGATAGAACAAAAAGGTGGTATGACAAGAGGCTTAAGCACAAAGAATTCAAACCCGGAGACAAAGTCCTCATGTTCAACTCCAGAGTGAAGCTTTTCGGCCATGGTAAACTTAGAAGCAAGTGGGAAAGACCATTCAACATGATTGACACATCATCCCATGGAGCCATTACTCTTCAGGATGACTCAGGTAATATATTCAAGGTAAATGGCCACCGCTTAAAAGTTTATTTTGAGCCTGAAAAGATGGAGGAAGTCGATGAAATCGAATTCCTCAATTTTGGTGATTAAATGTTTCACCATTAATAAAATAAAAAGAACCTTTTTAACTTTGAATAAATAAATACTTCGCTTTGATTAGGCTAGTAGACTTGTAGTAGCCAAATCCTTGTATCTCATCATTGTATCTAAGAATGTGCAGGAGAAGACATCGCAGCAGAAGATAGTGTGGGGGAGGCACCAAGGATATTTTCTTGAACACTTAAAGAGGCATCATGGTTTGCACAATTCTATCTCTTAAACTCCCCGATTCATGAGTTTATTTAATTCTTGTCTATCACTAAATTAAACTCAATGAATCCTGGTGCTCCATTGATACACATGATTTTCATGTTTGGCTTGCATATTCTTTATTCCTAGCACATACATCTGTTTCTTGTGAACTTATATATCATTAGGAAAGCATGTTAAATCTAAATGGTTGATGAATGAGATATGGTATAATGACATGAACCTTGCTTATTCTGTATAAGTGCTTGGGATGTTTTACTCTAAATAATTTAGCCTTACAAAACTCCTCAGTGATATATATTCCTACCAAAGCCATATGTTGTTTACTTTGCCAAACCTCATACATATGCCATTTGTTATTGCATTGAGCTTTGTCAAATTGTTGTGACCCCTGTAAGATGCTTTTCATGCTTTTATGATCAAGATCACGTACACTCCACATTCATATGCTAAACTTCTACACTGGAAGTTAGCAACCCTCATTCATCCACAAAATAAATGCTCCATATGTTTTGTGAACCTCTCTCCTAGATATTCCTTTAAAAGAGACATGGGCTAAAGAAAAAAAGAGAGAGAGAGAAATTTATTCTCAAGCATGATGAAAAAGAAAAAAAGAGAAAAAAAGAGGAAATAAAGAGATAGCCATGTGCTCAAAATAAAGAGGAGAGAGATCACATAAAAAGGAGCTATCATAAATTTCGCATACATTCTCCATTCACATGCACATCTTGATCAGATTGTATGATTAGTTTTCTTCTTGGATCCGGTCTTTGGCTTTGCAATAATATGTGATACAAGTGTGCCTCATATATTCATTCCCTACCTGGAACTCCACATAAGCTTTTTAGAAGTAGGATGAAAAGAGGCAAAGCAATACCTTGTGAGGAAATATATATACACAGAGCAATCTGAGAGAATCATTTGGAGAGTCAAGTAAGGCTAAGTTTTGAAAATTTATCAAAAACCCAAGTTACCTTACAGAAAGAGTTAAGGCGATTCGAATCAAGACCGTTCCGTTTCTCAACCATCCAAGATGACATGATAGACACTTCACAAATTCATAAGAGCGGGTATGTCATGGGATAACTTATATGCTTGCATCATATCTTTTGGAATCATGTTGTTCTCTACCTTAGTCATGAGCTTTACTCGAGGACGAGCAAAGGCTAAGTGTGGGGGAGCTTGTAGACGGTCCTTAAGTGCCATGTTTGACCGTCAATTCCTACCAAATATATGCCAAATATAATCACCAAACATAGTGGTAGGGTTTATTACTAACTATTTCCACAAGTCTTGGTGTGTTAACATGTCATGCAGGAATTCACACTTTAGGCCAGAGAAAGATCCAAATATACCATTATCACAAATTATCTCAAATGGCAAGATGGATTGCACCACTGCATAGAGCTCGTCGAGACGATCAAAATGAATATATATTTCATATTTTTTGGAGCTCAGAAGAAAAAGATGCAAAAATCCCATTTAATATGCAGCGCTGACGTCATCGCTGACGTCAGCGCTGCCGACGTCAGCAACCGCAGGCGGGCCAGCGGCCCAGCACCCAGGCCAATCCCGGCTCGACGCGTGGCAGCTGCAGCTGGCCGTGCGGAAAAAGCCGTGCGCGTCCATAGGCGCGCGGAAGGACTTCGCCCAGGACAGATGGCGGCCAGGGAGTGGACGCGCCCCTGGTTTCGCGTCCGCGCGCGCGGGAGGCCGACCTCGGCCGGGACAGGTGGCGCCCAGGGGTTGGCCGCGGGGCCGGTTTTGCGTTGGAGAGCGGCTGGCGGGGTTTTCTGCGGGCGGCCAGGACAGGTGGCGGCACCGGATGGAGCGCCGGCCGGTTTGGCGCGGTTCAGACAGCTGGTTGAGCGGTTTAATCTCTGACGGCCGGTTTTGGGTGGTTTTCTTCCGGTTTTGGCTGCAACCGACCTATAAATGCTACGCAGATCCGGTTTTCCTTCGGTTTTTTACCAGAATGACATGGTTTTCTCTGGTTTTTGCCCCCACCGACTCCAGAACGTCGGTGGGAGCTATTCTGGCGCCCCAACCGACCTGAAGTACGTCGGTTTGCTGCCAGATGTCGTGAGGGAAGGAGGGGTACCCCCTAGTTTCTAGTGGGGAATCTCCACATGCCCAAGTTTGCTCCCCTATAAATAGAGACCCTCTCCTTCACTCCAAAACACACAGAGAAGCAGTGAAGATCCAATGCGAAGCTATATCCACATAGTTAGTAGAAATAGGGGAGAGTTGAGGTGCGAGCCGGGGAGAAGCCGGAGCTGTTGGCTTCCTCCCTTCCTCTTGTATCTCGGCAGATGCGGCTCAGATTCGAGTAACATCCGGGTATTTCTTTTGTATTTCTGGATTAATATTGGTTTAATATAGTTCAAGCTTTACTTTATTTACTTGTGGGCTCTTTGCTGTGATAAGTGTCTTAGTAATTGCAAAGCTGAGAAAGTATTTAATTGAGTATATGTGGTGTATAGTCTTTTGAATACCTTGGAGTGCGCCTAGTGCCACGGATTTGTAGTGGTAGCCCCAGGTGGTGACAGCCCTGACGGCCTACGTAGTCCACCACGTGAGAAGCACTAGAGTACAGTAGGACCATTGCTTGGCTTGCCTAGTCCCCTTCGCATCCCTTTCCGGACTAGGACGGTTGAGCGTCCCGAAACAAGTAATATCGTAAACAACTTGAGCTCATCCTTAATTAACCAGAATACATAGAAGTAACCCTCTCTACCTTCTACATAATTACCCCTTCTCTTGTCCTCGATCGTTCTTAATTCTTAACTAATACACACACGTTCCATGTGGATTCGATACCCTGGAATACTCTCGGGTGAAAGCTACATCGGTATCCGTACGTTTGTGGATTCATCTGTAGTCGTTAAAAATACCAACACACATCATGCATCTCATCTAAAGCAATCTTTAAACCCTTACCTCCGGTCAACCTCCCAAGAACTCCACCCTACATGGGATCACACCCTGTCACGATGCTCCCTATCGACGTAGCTAGTAACAAGGGCACGTCCACAAGTGAATGTGTCTA
>CM014270.1:60186946-60226422 GCA_004135705.1 Alloteropsis semialata
GATCCCCGGGCTGCAGCAGATCCGGCTTGCTCGTCGGCCCTTTTTCTCATCTTCTCCGGCGAGCTCTAGGGCGGCGCCGTCGAGGGGGATGGACGCCCAGCCCAATTGGCGAGCGGGGACGGCGGCTTCGAGGCTGTCGTACAAGAACGCCACTATTGCGGTGTGCGCCTTCAACCTCCTCGTTGCTGCCCTCCTCCTTCACAACTACTACTCGTCCTGGACGCGCATCCCAGGCGGCGACCAGTTCGATTCTGGTATGCTACCGTGATCCACCGTAAAGTTATGATTTTTGCATGGTTTGTTTCGATTGAGAGACGTGTTCGCTTTTGTCCCAATTTAGTAGGGTTCACTGGTTAGCGAACTAAATCTAGCAAAGTTCAGGAATTTTCTTTCAATTAAACGTGGGGATGTCAGGTGTGAACTTCTAATTACAGCTCGTCACAGGGCGTGTTGATCCATCTTGCAATTGTGAGCACCTGAGGGGAAAGATTGATGGTTGCTCCAAAATCGACGCCGTTAGGGTTATCCATTACCTGTGTCATCGTTCTCTGCTCAATTGCTAGATCCTTGCAGCTATTTCGACTTCATTGTATAAGTATTAGAATTTTACCACGAGTCCTTGTAACATTCTACTCATATTGAAGCTGTGCACTTTACTTTTATTATTCGATAACTCAATTCGGACTAAGTGCCGGGTCCTACTATTGTGCAGCTCAGCTTCGGTATATATGGGAGTCTGAAGAGTTGCGTCGTGCTATGGAACCTGTGGATTTGATTAGAAGAGTATGTTTCCATGGACTTTGTTATAGTGATTGAGAAAGAAATGGGGATGCACACCATATTGCTGCATAGAAAACTTAATTTTTGACAATTCTCATCGATCTATATATACATAGATTAAGGAAATTGAGCAAGAAGCTTATGATGAGCATGGCATAGCAACACAAGAAGATACTAAGCAGACTGCTGCTGTTGATTTATCAAATAGGCTGAAAGATTTAAGGGCAGCGAATGATGGCAGCAGCCAAAAAGGTTTTCTTCAACCCACTGCTCAGTCTTTTACTTCCTGCAGATTTAGGAGAAAGCATAATTGGATCAATTTATTTATTTTCTGCAATATGTTTGATAGGATTTGATAAACATGGCTCTTAATCAGAATAAACCAGGGGTAATTTGGACCTATGTGCATGTGCTTTAGGCCTTAATACATGGTTAAAGAATCATGTGGTCTATGATTCCATACTGCTGATTTGTGCCCACAATTTTTCAGAATTAACATGATAAGGGTGACAGATTCTACACCTTCGTTGGTTGTGAAAATAATTTATCCTGTTGTTTCCACTGGATTGACAAAAAAATATGCTTGCTGTCTTCTTAAATATATTTCCCTCGAACATCTTGTTGAATTAACTAAAAGACGCAGGTAGAATAAACTAAACAGTTAGATAGCATAGAGATTGATCAGAAAAACGATGTGATGGTAGTGTCATCAGCACTAAAGCCAGCATATGTGGGAAATAAACTTTGTTTCCAGTGTATTCATGGCAGATTGTAGTTAGCAACTCGGTGTTCTTGATATAGGGATTTGTAAGTGATGGTACTGCTTTGCTAGGGCAGCTTGGCATTTTTTTTCTCCCTTTATTATGATGTGAACTTGTGGAACCTGATGATGTTTTGTGAACATCCCCAGCTCTTCAAGAATGGCGTAAACGGAGGATGGAGCGTGCAAGGCAGCGGGCAATTGAAAGAAACGGAAGAGAAGTATTATTCAGTGCAAGGGGTTTTTCTTTTGCTGAGGTCTGGAGCTGCTGTGGTGTGCGTCCAAGTCTGTTCAGCCTTGGTACAAAACTGTGGTCTCTGTCCCCCGGAGCTTTGTAAAATTACCTGTACACTGCCGTTGGTGCACGAAAATGGGTTCACATCCTATCCTTGATTTGTGCGGTTGTGCCTCTGAATGTGCAGGAAAAAGTTGTGCGGTTGTGCCTCTGAATGTGCAGTAAAGATAACATCATTTTATTGTCGTGTCAAGCCATGTTGTGCGGTTGTGCCTCTTGAATGTGCAGGAAAAAGTTGGGTTTTGATCCTGCAGCTATCGTCAGCTGTTGCTGAATTGCTGGTACCTGCGGGCAGTTCGGCTCCCAGGAAGCAAGGCATCGGTACAACACACAAATAGTTTCGAGCATACAAACAAATAGTTTCAAGCAACATACAACACACCGATACAGAGGATACATGTCCTCAAATACAAACAAACGGTTCTGACCAACATACAACACTGATACATATCCATGGACGGCGCCGATGGAACAACAACTGATACATGTACACCTAACTGTTAAAAACCATATCGGCAATAGCTTCACGGAGTTGACTCATAGCTATCTCGGAGTTTGGTGCGTCGTACGCGTCAGCGAGTGGAGGATGAACGGGTTGAATGGGATAACCATTGTATAAGGGGTTCTTTGTAATAAAATGCGGGTCCCGAGAAATGTCCATTCTAAAGTTGTGGAGAGCAAACGCGGCGAGTATAATGCTTGGGTGTGTCGCAGGATCGGGGAAATAAGGAATTCCCCCTAGAATTCTCCATTGCCCCTTAACAATCCCAAATACCCTTTCTATTGCATTGCGTAGAGATGAGTGAAGAAAGTTAAACTGCTCTTCCCTTCCAATTGGCGCAGCTGCTTCCCACTCATTCGTGTGGTACCGAACATCCATGTATGGAGGTAGAAATCCGTACCAGCACAAATACCCCGAGTCAACTAGGAAGTACTTTCCTGCAAATCAAAAAATAATAAATATATCTCTCGTACCACGTTAAATGTTAACAGTCAATCCAAAGAAATGTCATTCGCATACTTACCGAACGGCGGTCTTGGAAAAGTGAATCGATAACGACGAATATCAGATGAAAGAGCTCTTTGGTCATGGGTAGATCCAGGGGTACCAGCATCGGCAAAGATGATCCTATCATCCCATCCAACCACCGCAAGAACATTCTTTGTTGTCTTCCTGGGGCGACCTCGATGCACCATTGAAGCCTGACGTGGAACCACAACATGAACATGGGTGCCATCGACTGCACCGATAGACCCATGAAAGGGATGGAATCTTGCATCTTCCATGATTCGAGGGTGCACTCCTTCGAAGTTGGGATCGACTGGCTTCAGAATATCTGCCGCCATTGCATTCATTGCATTTAGGACTCGATGGAAATATATGGAAACAGTGGACCCAGAGCGCACCATTCTATTGTTTGTTGCTCTATTTGGCTGAGCCCCAGCCATAGTAAATAAGAACATACCAAGGGCTTCCATTGTGCATACCTCATATGAACCTTGTAGGTGGTAACGAGTTGTCAAGAGGCCATGCAAACAATGGATCTGGTTGGGAGTCAAACGAAACATACTATGGCACTGCACTTCGTTGGCCATTGTTTCCATCATCCATTGCATCCCAGTTTGTTGTGGCACCCGACGTGGAGCTCTCGAGTTCAAAATCTGTGACATCCAAGTTATGAGTGCATCATCCTCTTCACTTGTGTAGTGCTCCTCACTTTCATTACTGTTGTCCGAAGTGGAACTCATTCTCGGTCACCTTCAATGACAAAAATAGAGTGATTATTTGCCACCCTGGTCATTATCAATAATACCATCAATCAAAAATATCAATCATTCTCGGTCACCTTCAATCATACCATCAATCAAAAATAAAACAATGATTTATGAAAAATAAAATTTACCCATTAATTAAAGAACTGAACGGTCATTATAAACATACAACACAAATTTTATTTTGGTGCCAATTAACAAGTTCAACAAATCAGTTCAACAAATACAACACAAATTTTATTTTGGTGCCAATTAACAAGTTCAACAAATCAGTTCAACAAATACACTACACAACACCGCCCATGCTCTTCTCTGTGGCCGGCTCACTGCACACTCACTGCACACTCACTGCACTCTCACTGCACACTCACTGCACACTCACTGCACTCTCACTGCACACTCACTGCACTCTCACTGCACACTCACTGCACAACACTGCACATCACGGGGAAAACTGGAAACTGCACATGGCAAGAACATCACCATCTCCATCAACTGAAAGCTCCACCATCCATCAACAAAGCTCCACCATCACCATGTCCATCAGTACGAGCCACCATCTCCTCCACCATAACCTCCTCCAAATCCACCATCAAACCCAAACCCAAAACCTCCTCCAAACCCACCTCCAGCACCACCTCCAAACCCACCAGAACCATCCCCTCCACCACCATACCCCCCAAAACCAGTTGGACCTCCTGAGCATGTTGGAGGTGGTGCTGGTCCTCCTCCAAACCCACCTCCAGAACCTCCTCCAAACCCACCTCCAGAACCTCTTCCAAACCCACCTCCAAACCCACCAGAACCATCCCCTCCACCACCAAACCCCCCAAAACCAGTTGGACCTCCTGGAGGTGGTGCTGGTCCTCCACCTTGGGTATAGTACATGATGAACTGCAGCCGGTCTTCCGGTGTGTTGCAATCATCCAAGAATAACCCACACCAATAACTATTGCTAAACAGCCCCCGTGCCCTGAAATACACTTCACTCTTTTTTGAGTGTCCATCTGCCTGCACCAACCCCAAGCATACCGCTGAACTCCTTGCTTCCTTCTCCACCATCCTTCTAGCACGACTCCCGTTGGACTGCACCCAAAGCTCAGTCAGCCTGTTTAAGGCATCTCCGGCCGAAGTGCTCTTGGTCCTCTTGGATCCACCAGAAGTGCCTGCACTTGATGGACTGCCTGCCCTCTTGCCTTTGCCCTTGCTCCCACGAGACGAGCCAGCCCCTGCACTTGGTGGAGGTGGAGGTGCAGCGAAGGTGAAATTAGCTGCCAGCTGCTCAAGGTCTATGGGCACCTGCTCTTATGCTTGCAGCTCAGGCCCGGCCTCAGCACCGGCGACAAATGAGCTCTCCTCAACCGAAGTGCGTGTCGCAAATATTTCATGGTGCAAATCAGGATATGGCAGCGGCCTCTTTTGAAAGTACTTGGCACCATCCCTCTTCTGCAACACCATGGAAACAAGTTATGTGTTAGCAGATAAATAGGGGGAAACAAGTTGCAATAAAGGATTGTAAAAACAGTGCAATAGTAATGGATTGTAAACACATGAGTTAACAGCGTTGCAATAGTAATCAAGGCAGTGCTGCTAGCTGCACTGCTAACAAAATAAAGCTACTGATAGCTGACTGATAGCTGCAGGATACTAGTTGCAAAATAAAGCTACAGATTTGTGTTAACAAATAAAGCTGCCTTGTTTCCAAAATAGTTGCAAAATAGCAGTGCTGCTAGCTGCAAAATAGCAGTTTCTCATATAACAGAATGAGTTTCTTGTCTTGTTCACGGTGCCAGGTTACCATTAGGGTACACTATTGAAAGTGCATCTAGGCCTCCATGTGGGTTTTGGTGAGTTTAATGACAAAACGATTAAAGGTCTAACTTGTTTGTCTAAGACTATGAGCAGGTTGTTGTTGGCACATTCATAGTGTCATGATTTAATTATATATGAAATGAATGTTATTTGGCTCATAATGTGAAAGGCAAGCAAGTGTGTGATCTCCTTGTGCATAAATAATGAATGACAAGCATGTATGTTGATACATTATGGACAAGTCAACCAAGGTATATCTATGTGGTTCCAATCTATGAGAAAGCTTGTTGATATATGAAGGGATCATTCAAAGTGGAAATTGCAAGGCTTCATGTATGTACACCGAAGGGACATATGGATATGTGACATACGTTGGTCTCATTGTTGGAAGCTTGCAATTCATGGGATATTCTTTATCAAGTCAAAACAAGCAATAATGAAGCAATGACTTGGAGATATGCTATGTGGGTCTCCAAGAATATGAGATGATTTATTTGACAAAGAAGAATGATATGCAAGACTTCTTGTATGTATGATAAACGGACATGAGCATATGTGTTACATATTGGTCTTCAATTGGAAGCTTGCATTATGGATATTCTTTATCAATCAAGAACAAGCATTTGAAGAATCTTTCAAGTGGAATTCATTCAATGGCAAAGCAAAGCTAACTTGATGATGCAAGGGTAAGTGGTGAAGAAACAAATCGTGATGACTAGAGCGAGGGACTAAGCAAGCTTTGGCTAAGTGACGACTTATGACCATGTGTGAATGCTAAGGTGAAGTATCTAGTATCCGGGGGGTTTCAAAGTATCATATCCAAGTGTTGTCAAGAGAAGCAATGCAATGCATATATGTTATGGTTGATGAAGAAAGTGGCTTATGGATTAAAGTGAACTCAAACATAAGTTGTGGAAAATCCTAAGTCACTAGCTCAAGGTTGATCTGCTCAAGATGATGAACAATGTTGAAAGCCCTCAAGTGAAGAATATTCAAGTATTGGCATGATTATCAAAATGGAAGCTCAAGTGGTTGAAATATGTTTATTTATATGTCTTGAGTTTAGGTATGCCGTACTATCAAGAGGGATGCAACATTGGTTGATAGACATTCACTGAAAGTGCTCAAAGTCAAACCCATGAGAGTCTAACCATTAGAATTCTAACTTAGTGGGGTTTTCAGGCAAGAACCGGTCTGACCGGTTCTGGGGACCGGTCTGACCGGTTCATGGCCTCTGAGCGTCTAACGGCTAGTTCAGTTTGAAAACCGGTCTGACCGGTTTGGCAAACCGGTCTGACCGGTTTTGTCTGACAGAATAACGGCTAGTTTTGGAAGGGTTGGGTATTTATACCCAAGAGCTCCTCTTTGAGGGGCTGCTGGTTCTTTGCGTCCCTTATACCTTCTTGAGGCCAGCTGAGCTCTCTCCAACCTCTCTTTGTGAGATTTGAGCAATCCTTGTGAGATTCTTGAGTTGGGTTGAGAGAGAATATTGTGTGTGAGCTAATTGTGAGCAATCTGATCTTGAGCACTCTTGGTGGCGTCCAGCAACTTGTGAAGCATTTGTTACTCTTGGAGCTTTGCTCCTAGACGGCTAGGCGTCGCCGTTGAGCACACATTCCTTGTGTGGTTGTGCCACGGAAGTTTGTATCACCCATCCTCCTTGTGAGGAAATCAGTAAGTAAACTCAATCCCCTTGGTGGTCGATTGGGTGAGGAAAGGGTTAGGTGTGACAACCCGGCTCTTCGTGAGCACCTCAACGGAGACTAGGATTCACCTTGCCTTGGTGGCTGCTTAGTGCATGTGGTGAATCTGAACTTCGGTAAACAAATCCTTATGTTTGTCTCCATTTACTTACATTTGTCAATTCTAGCATTTACTCGTAATTCCGCATATCTCTACTTTGGTAAACTTGTGCTGTGTGCAGGAGCTTCATAAATATACTTGGAAACACCTGGTGAAGCTTGTTGTCCAAAGTGGTTTGTGCTAGAATTGTTTGGGGGTTGTTCTTCATTATTGTTCCCTGTCTGTCAGAGGAAACCGGTCTGACCGGTTTCAGGAACCGGTCTGACCGGTTCCAGTGCTGACAGCTGGGTTTCAGTTTTGTAATTTGCAGAAATTCGAAGAAACGCCTATTCACCCCCCCTCTAGGCGACATCAAGGTCCTTTCAACTATTCAGTTTCTCATCAGCTACAAAGTATAAGACTGTTCTAGTGTCAAGTCAATGTCTGTCCTCTTCAGACGAACAGAAACAAGCTGTCCTAGTAAAATCTTAGGTTTTTTTTAGTCTTTCATTTTTTTCCACTTTATGATAACTAATAATCCTGCTAGGTTCACCTCGTAATAGCAGGCTAGTAGCTGTTACTTATCAATGTTTATAAGAGTTGTTGTTTGATGTATACTAGTAGTAGCTTAGCTATTACTGAATTGGTGTTGCTTGATGTTAGACCAATTAGGAGAGCAAACTGGTAATATAACCCTGAAGAAGATAAAAAAATCAATATGGTGGTAGTAGGCAAATGTAAAATGTTGACTGATAGCTGCAGGATACTAGTTGCAAAATAAAGCTACAGATTTGTAAACCATTCATCCTGCTAGCTGCAAAATAGTAATCAAAATTGCAAAATAAACCATTCATCCTTTCACTACCATCACAAGTTGCAAAATACAGCTAAAGAACCAAAGCATTCATTCAAGAAAATCATGTATGGAGTAAAAAAAATACGAACCCGATTAGTTATCTCCCACCAGTCATCAGAGGCGGCATAGGAGCCTGTGCGCTGATCTATCCCAAGCCCGCTCGCCTCTATTTCAAGCCACTTCCACAGAACATAGCGGCGCCGACAGCTGTCCCACAAGTTCTTCAGTTGTCCCTTCTTGCACACTTTTCCGGTCCGCAACAGCTCTTATTTCAAGCCACTTCCACAGAACATAGCGGCGCCGACAACTGTCCCACAAGTTCTTCAGTTGTCCCTTCTTGCACACTTTTTCGGTCCGCAACAGCATCTTTTTACCAATGTTGATGTAGCCCTGAGCGTTGGGGCAGTTGGTGACAATGGTGCCACCGTGAATTTCCTCCCTGCAGATTTCCAGGAAGGTACGGAGCTCGGCATCGGTCCAGCGCCCAGTCTTGTTCGAAGCCATCTGTCATGAACCGTCAAGCAACAAATTTCGGGGGAACACACAGAAGAACAATTATATGATGGACAAATCAAAAACAACTCCTATGAACTGACTGCTGTTCCTGCACTGCAGGAAGCAAGGCATGTGCATCCTCAGTATATTTGATTCAAAGAAATGCACAAAGGGCTGAAGGAAAAAAAAGAACAAGGCATTGTAGCAGCATCACTACCATGTAGCGCTGTGGCATTCTTTAATTAAGTGCCTGGTCTATCAGATAGGATGGAATCCTCTCTGTTTATTTGGGCCATTTATGCACAGGCAGCACAGCTATGGATTATATAACAATATATTCATCAGTGGCAGAATACTATATTGTACATCAGTTTTCTAACAGGACTCTAAGAAAAATGTGCTGGTCACCATGGCCAGACTACCAAGTTCAGGGCTCCATGCTTAAAATCTTTCATCATAGAAAGCTGAACACTACCAACTACCAAGTTTATCAGAAATAAAATTCAATGTGTGCAAAAAGGACTAGTAAGATAAAATTCAATGATCGTAACCTAATAAATACCGAACATGCTTATAGCTAAACAGGACAGTAACTAATCAAACATCTTGCCTGTACCAACCAAACATTTCAGGGTTAATAAGGAGAAATAAATTGAAGTCTTGCTTGCCTATATTAGCTGCAAGCCTGATTTGTCAAGAGCAAATTAATAAGGAGAAATCATTGCAACACGGATGCTAGGGAAACTAAAACACTCGAATTGCAAGATGACAGGCAATGAAATCCACAGAAATGTTGTGCCAAATGTTTGTTCCCAACTAGAAGACTGAATAAACTTAAAAGATGCCCACTGAAAGTTCATAGGATGGGAATACAGTTCAGACTGCTAGCAGCAGGCAGGCCACACGCAGGCTTCAGCATCCAGCAATACTACTACAATAGCTACACGGGATCTGTACGTGCTGCTGCTGCTGCTGCTAATCCTTATGTGCCATTTGATTATTCAAGTCAAAGATAACGTCTCCAGGTTGTGGTGGCCCACGCAGAAACAATTCCGTCTCAGTTTCAGTTTCACATGAGCTCAGCTCTACATCTACACCACTAACACTACTGCACTACATGCATGATTTGTACAAGCTAGTTGGCTAGTTGCATTATATACATGCATGAAGAGTTGTTTTTCAGTCATCTAGAAATAAACACAGCCGAGTACGTTTTCTTTTTAGGGCAACACACGCTGAGTACTAAGTAACTGGGGTCTAAGATTACTGTGCAAAGAATCAACATTGAGTCCACTTTCAAAATTTACTTCACTGCTTTTGTTTCGGTTTTGCCATATTTGCAACGGTTCACGTAGGTTAACATTGTTTTGACTAGTTGGGTCATTCTGTTTTCGGATATTTTGGACTTTCACAATATTCGCAGTAGATAGAACTCCGATCTTTAATTCAAAATCCATCGTCAATACAGACAAACACAAGACACATTTGGATTGCAAAAAAAAAAGAACGGGAGGGGCAGGCTTCTATCTAACAAGGTAATGTGGATGTTGAATCAAGATCTAGTTAAACTAAATGCTGATAAAAAAAGGTGACTCAAATACCTAAAACTTTAGTCTCTCCTGGGCATGCATGAGACATTATCTAGGCGATTGACAAAAGATTTCAAATTCACTAAATAAAACTCAAGGGGGAAGCTCCTCTATGTACAGTATTGTTATAAGAAGGTGATGAATCCAGATCGGGACGAGATCAAGCTTCAACGACTCACAGAATTCACTATAAATTGGACAGTATAATTAATTTGAACCTCGATGGGAAAAGTAAAAGAACACTCAGTACCACCAAATGTACCGCATCAGAAGTTCAGAACAGACAAAGGATGCTGCAGCAGTACAGGCAGGACAAAAGCCTAACCAAATTAAGCTAGCTACACACATTTTTGTGACTATTAATCCAATTAGAACAATTCATCTAGATCAACAGTGATGACATGCAAGCACCAAACAAGAACTAATCATAGAATCAACTACCAAGAAATAGATAGTAATCTATCACCCAACTTAGTTCAGATAGTACTTCCATTGAGGATTGATAAGATTAATGGTTTATATTGTATCACAGATGTTGTGCCCATGGCATCTCGAACTAACTAGATATTAATTTATCAACGAAATCAAGAACTTGTGATTGGACACCAGGTGGGAGAGCAAATGTAGACAAAATAGTTGTTTGAGTCAACTTTTAGTGATGACTCCATAGAGAAAATAGTAATGAATTTCTCCAGGCATATGAAACAATCATCTAATAAAAAAGTGTAGTCTGTTATTAAAAGTGTAGTCTGTTTGACCAAAACATATGAAACAATCATCTATAATCAAGCAAATCAAGTATACTAAAGTGCAATCAAGAGCATTCAGCTGCAGATCTTTGACACAATTCATATGCACAGAGAAGCTGACAGGTCTGTGATGGGGAATGGGTATCAAATTTCAGTCAAATTATTATCTGTGTGCATAAACTTGTGAGCTGATTCCCGATAATATTATGTGATGCCAGATCTGGATGCATGGTGAGTGGTGACACAAATCTGAAGTAACCTATGCCTATTGTATCTCATTTACATGCTACTTGTACTACCTACATGAATGTATGTTTGCAGCCATCAATCTCTGCTCTCTCTGCACTGCAGGAAGCAAGGGATGTGCATCCGAGATCCTACTGGCTAAAGTAATGTTCGAAAGCCACAAATGGTATTATCAAACTCGATACTACACTCTGCAGTACGTTAATGAGCAGCAAAGGACTATAATTACCAATCAAAAGGAAGGCAAGAGAGACGGCAGTTGCAAGTACCTTGGCAAGCTTGTCGGACTGAAGGAGATCCCAATCGAGCGAACGCACAACGGCCTCCGGAGTGAGCCGCCGCACCAACTGCCGCGCCGCTTCAGGGGAGTCGCCGACAACCTCGGTGAGGCATTGAGCAACCAGTTGGACGGCGGATTCTTCAGATGCGACGGAGGAACCGTCGGATTTGAGGGAGGCGCATGAGCCTTCACTCGATTCCAGGGCCTCGGCTACCTTCTTGCGTCGGGGAGAGGATGACCTTGATGGATCCCGCGGTGTCGCCGCGGGGGAGTCAATCTCGTGGTGGTTCCTCTTGCGCTTCCGTTTGCCCATGGCACCGCCGGCTGCTCTCTTATGGACTCTCGCTCTCGAATGGTGCGCCAAAAGCAGCACGCGGGAAAAGGACGAAAGCCAGGATGCGACGGCGATACTTTGCAGACGGCCGGCTTTCGCTCCCCCCCAAGGCGTCGTCGCCGCAGAGCTCGATGGCGCGATGCGGCAGCGACCGCGCGTGCTTGAGGCGTCCCTTTCGCCGGGCCCTCCCGAGGTGCACGCCGTGAAGACAACGACGGACCGCCTCGACGACCGCCGGTCTCTCGGGTGCGCTCGTGAGCTGGCGGCGGATTGCAGCGGTGGACATGGACTGGATGGAAGACGGGCGGAAGACGACGACGGCGAGGGAATTGAACCCTAACGCCGTTACGCGTCGGTGGTGGACTTGTCCCCGATGTTCTTCAGAATCGTATTGGAAATTGGCCCATGTTCGAAACAGATTATTTGGGCCTGGCTTTTGACGCGGCCCAGAAATCACTTCCGAGCGCGGCCTAAGTCAATTTATGTTAGCTTTGACTATCAATATCTTTATATAGAATGAACTTACTATATTCATTATGCAAAATACTTTTCTAATGTTAAGATAATATTTTGTAGATATTGTTCGTCAAAAGCTAAAAGATTTGACTTAGAACATACCTTGATGAACTAATATTTGTGATGAATGGAGAAAATAGAAAAACAATTTTTAGAGAACTAGAAAACAAGAATATGATATTATGTACTGTAAGAACTTTGTTAGTTGTCTAGTCATATGTCAGCAATATGTTACAAGCATGCAAATCATTAGGAGTAACCTACTGCATTTTTGGCCTTGCTACAGAGATAATGTATGAAAAAGTTGTCATAATGAAAAATATGACAAATAGAAGAAAAAGTGTAAGTGGGCCATAAACATGTGCCAATGAAAACTCATTAAGTGGTACATAAATAATTTTTGCAAGCTCTTTACACTTTATAAATTATCTATAAAATAAACCTTCATGTAGAATGTTAATTTCTGATGTTTTTTTTATTTTTTTCCTTTCATATTAGCATAATTTTAAAACTTCATCATGCATAGAGCACTATTTGAATTCAACATCTAATTTATAATATATTTTTTGAAAAAAAATCATTACATTATGGGCCTGTTTGGCTATTTGATAGAGCTTTATTTGATTCTGATCCTCTATAGAAGCCGATTCTCTGAGAAAAATGATTCTTTGTTTGAAAAAAATTATCCACAATGAACTTTATGGAGACAGGATGAACCACTTCATAGAATCGGTATAGAATTACTTCTCTCTGAAAAACTGTTTGGCAGAGTTCCACCTGGATTCAGCTTAGAAGGTGCTCTGGGAGCTCTACCAAATAGGCCCTAAGTTTCTAAACCAATCTTTTGGAGTGCCAACGTATGACGCACTGCAGCTATGCTCAAAATCAAGAGCGAGAGAGAGAGATGGTACAAATGAACAATGCAATAACTAGTATAGATATTCTTCGTTTACATATAGTATACACACTTGGGTTAGCTAATGATCTGAAGATGTTAAATAAGTAAAGGTGAACGAGTGAAACGTGTCGATAAAAATAATTGATTAGACAAAACTATTAGCACATAAACAAACTTGATTTATACTAATGACCATGTTAAGTATATGATTAACACCGGAGGTGTTATAAGTTTGCACTAGTTAATTTCAGGTATTGTCTTTTTTTCCACAATACTAACTATATTATTTAATCAAAATAGTCGTCATTTATATTTACATATACACCTTCCATCTCATTCATTGGAATTACGTACAAAAACTGCATTTTAGTTGCTGATTCTGCTATTTCGGAAGTTATACGCAACTCGCAACATATGGTGCAAGCACATAACTAGGAAATTGCGACTGTGTACCTTATACATTTCGAATGCTAATGAAATGACGCTGGGATAAGTATCCATATTGTCAAAAGACATGATCAGGGCCGTAGTTCGCAGTGGGAAGAATATTGTCAAAAGACTCTGAGATCACACATTCAAGCTGGTTGAGTTTAATAGTAGCTCGCGATTGAGATATTTTTCGTGGTTTAGCTTCACTTGTATCATTACAAATTCACTTGTAGTATGCATTGCCCGACTGGGCTTCGGTCACCCTGCGGCCGCTGAGAGCCTGAGAGGGAGTGTGTGTGTGTTGATCCATGCGGGCCTGTGGGCTGCCCAGCTGCGCGGCAGCCTGTTTCGGCCCCATTACGAGTTATCTCACCAATTGGCTCGCCGCTACTAAAAAGGCCAACATCTGAAGATTCGTTGTTGCAGGCCGCGCCCAGCCTCACACCCATGGACGTGTACAAGGGCTTCCGGCCCAGTTTATTTCCGCGCCTGCCCCTTTGCCCTTTCTTCTTCTTCCGGTCTTCCCTCCCGTTCAGTTTACGTCGAAACTTTTTCCTCCGGTTATCCGGTATGCGGCTATTTAACTTTTTTTTTTACAGCGAGCTAGACCTGGAGGTTCCCATGTCAAAGTTGGCAAGTTGCTGAGCTGCTACTCTGATAACCCAAGGCACTGACAAGTCAGACACCAGGGACGTCACGGCGTCTGACAGAGCGCCCATGTGTGCATCAAGAAACTGCCGTGTGCCGTGGGCCGTGGCCTGAAGCCTGATCACAAATCACAATCCACTTTTGATCCTTTCAACGGTTGCTTTGTTGATCGATGATAGAGTGGGCCATACCAGTTTATGATGGCCATGGTTTTCAGGATAAGCGATGTTTTGTTTGGCTCCGGAGCCCTGACGACGGCGACAATGATACACGGTAACGGCGTGCCGCTGCAGCTTCCTTGTTGCTGAGTTTCTTCCTTCAGTCTAGCCTCTAGAACTGCAGAACTTGTCGGGCAGCCGTTTTTTCCACGTCCAATTCACCGGTTGCTTGCACATCCCTGTCGAACTCATGGCTTATTTAGGGCATTTTTAGTTCGTCAACTTTTTTCATTGCTATAGTAAATTTGAATGTTTGGATGTTAATTAGGAGTATTAAATGTGGATAACTGATAAAAACTCATTTCATAACATCTGGGTGAAATTGTGAGACGAATCTATTAAGCCTAATTAGGCCATGATTAGACAATGTTGTGCTACAGTAAATAATATCTAATGACAATTAATTAGGCTTAATAGATTCGTCTTGCGATTTTCCGTCTATGCGTAGATCATGTTTAGTCCCCCTAATCTTCGGGTTAAAATTGCTACAGTAAATTTCGCAAAGTTTCGTACCGATCTAAACAGGCCCTTAGTTCGAAAAGTGAAAATTTGCTGAATCGTAAAAATGAGATGTCGGAAGGGGTATTCGGATACTAATAAAAAACTAATTATACAACTCGCCTGGAAATTGAATTTCGAATCTATTAAGCCTAATTAATTCGTCATTAGAGATTATTTACTGTAGCATGACGTTGTCTAATCATGGCCTAATTAAGCTCAATAGATTCGTCTCACGAATTTACTCGGGGTTATGGAATGAGTTTTGTCATTAATCCACCACGTTTAATACTCCTAATTAGTGTCCTAATATTCGATGTGACTGGTAAATAGTGAAAACTTGCCGGATACTCGCCGATCTAAACAAGGCTTAAGTGAACTCCAGATTTAAAATTTGCAAGGGGTCAAAGTCAAACGTTTTCGAAGCAGCATCCTGGGTGCAGTACGTAGGTCGGAGACACGTGGGGAAATGCTGGTGGATCAAGTCGGCTATCATGTTCAGACAGTAGCTGAGACTTCCTACCACGCTGCTGATGAATGTGTTGCCTTTCCTCCAACTTTGCAGTTGACTAGGCGCTAAGACAAATGAAGGTGAACAACATTATGAATTTGCCTTCACATTCCAAGAGGCGATTCTGAATCAGAATCACACTATATCCACATAAACTTCGTAGACTGAATTGACTTAGCTGAGTAGGATGGTACTACTATTGCTGTCGTCTCATAATGTTTCAGAAATACCCAAATACCTCCATTATTCAGTTATTCTGTTCATACCACGTCAAACGGAGATGAACGATAAACAGTCGCCGTTTCACTTTGGACGAGTGCTAGATCGAGTGACCCATCAATCGCTGTCGATACGCAGCTTGAGCCTGAAGATCAACGTGCATCAACCACCGCGGCGCCACATCGGAGAAAAGCAGGCGTCTCCTTTGAATTTCCCACGCACCTGTCGGCGTCGTGCGGTGAAGTCCACCCGTCAGTACTGCGTGAGAGCGAAGCGGAAAACACTTGCGGTTTGATCTCTTCAAGATTAACCTCGGCGCGCGCCTGATTAAAGCCTCCATTAGTTCACATGATCGAGCACCTAATCGCCACATTAACAGCGCGCCCGGCAAGGCCGCGCCACCTAATCACGCCGCCGCCGCGAGAGGCCAGCTGACTGTGAGCGCGAGAGACATGGTTCCTTCGCTGATCGCAGCTCTGCTGGTCTTGATCACTGCGCGGCCGTCGGCGACGGCGGCTGCGGCGACGGCGATGCAGCCGGGCGCGACGTGCCTCCGGCGGTGCGGCGACATCGAGATCCCGTACCCGTTCGGCGTCGGCGCCGGGTGCCACCTCGAGACCGGGGACTGGACGTTCGCGCTCAGCTGCAACCGCACCGCCGACGACGGCCGGCTCCGGCTGTACAACTACAAGATCGAGGTGATGGACATGTCGGTGCGGCTGGGGCAGCTCCGGATCTTCAACAGCATCAACCCCTGGTGCTACAACGGCACGACGCGGGCGATGAACGAGCAGAGCAACTGGTGGTACAACATGTCCATCACCAACTTCCGGATCAACGACGCGCAGAACCGGTTCACCGTCGTCGGCTGCAACTCGCTCGCCTACATCCGGTCGCTCGACGACGACGGCGCCTCCGACGCGTCGAGGTACATGACGGGGTGCATGGCCATGTGCCCCGACGTGGCGCGGCTGGAGAACGGCTCCTGCGCCGGCGTCGGGTGCTGCCAGACGGCCATCCCCGGCGGCCTCAACGGCTACCGTGTCTCCTTCGAGGAGAAGTTCAACACCTCCGGGATCGCCGGCTTCAGCCCCTGCAGCTACGCCGTGCTCCTCGAGGCCGCCGCCTTCGACTTCCGCACCACGTACGTCACCACCGACGCCTTCTTGGCCGACAACGGCGGCCAGGTGCCGCTCGTGCTCGACTGGGCCATCGGGAACAGGACGTGCGAGGAGGCCAAGCTGAACGCGTCCGCCTACGCCTGCGTCAGCGCCAACAGCGAGTGCGTCGACTCCAAGTACGGCAAGGGCCGGGGCTACCTCTGCAACTGCTCCGCCGGGTACGACGGCAACCCCTACCTGCTCAACGGCTGCCACGGTGAGCTCTCTCTTCCTACCCACCGTAGCGGTGTTCAATTGGGTGAAAAAATTTTGGTGAAAAATTTTACAAGAGAATCTTATCATTTAGGAGTACTAAATGTAGACTAATAATAAAACTAATTATAGATCTCGGCTAGAAATCGCAAGACAAATCTAATGATGGTAATTAATCCATGATTAGTGGATGTTTAGCGGATGGTTACTGTAGCATCACCGTTGCAAATCATGGCCTAATTAGGCTCATTAGATTCGTCTCGAAAAGTTACCTGGGGTTATGGAATGGGTTTTGTCATTAACACATGTTTACTACTCCATGCATGTAAGATTCCCTTGGAAAAAAATTTGGTGAAAAATTTTTAGGGGAATTGAACGCCCCCCATGTCTTCGTCGTGGTCGCGTCAAACCAAGCAGATACGTAGTGTACCATTGCGGCCAACTTTTTTCTTTTTCATTTGGCGTTGCAGATATCAACGAGTGCGAAGACGCAAGTTTCAGGTACCCGTGCTCTGTTCCTGGTACTTGTGTCAATACTGTTGGATCATTCCACTGCGCATGCCCGGACAAGACGACGGGCAACGCCTACAATGGGACGTGCGAGAACATCAAGACCCAAATTGGATGGCAGATCGCCATTGGTAAGGACAAGTCTATCTTCTCGCCTCAGAGGATGAAATCTAAACACCGCAGATGATGAAATGGCGAGTCTTTTACGCAACAATTTGAGTAACCATTTCTTGCTGAAGGTGTCACCAGTGGCGTTGTCGTACTGATCGTGACGGCGACCTGCCTCTACATGATCCACGAGAAGAGGCGGCTGGCCAAGATCAAGAGCGAGTACTTCAAGCAGCACGGCGGCCTGCTCCTGTTCGAGGAGATGAAGTCGAGGCAGGGCCTGTCCTTCACGCTCTTCTCCCAGGAGGAGCTGGAGGTGGCGACCAACAAGTTCGACGAGCGCAACGTCATCGGCAAGGGCGGCAACGGCACCGTCTACCGCGGCACCACCAAGGACGGCGAGGCCGTGGCCATCAAGAGGTGCCGCCTCGCCAGCGAGCGGCAGAAGAAGGAGTTCGGCAAGGAGATGCTCATCCTCTCGCAGATC
The DNA here is from genome assembly GCA_004135705.1 of Alloteropsis semialata. NCBI lineage: Eukaryota > Viridiplantae > Streptophyta > Magnoliopsida > Poales > Poaceae > Alloteropsis > Alloteropsis semialata. Next base: position 60,205,113 of record CM014270.1, read on the forward strand.
AACCACCGCAACATCGTCAGGCTCTACGGCTGCTGCCTCGAGGTGGATGTCCCCATGCTGGTCTACAAGTACATCCCCAACGGCACCCTGTACCGTCTCATCCACGGCCGGCGCGCCGCCGGCGAGCCGCGCGTCCCGCTTGCGCTCCGCCTCAGGATCGCGCACCAGGCCGCGGAGGCGCTCGCCTACCTGCACTCGTGGGCGTCGCCGCCCATCATCCACGGCGACGTGAAGACGTCCAACATCCTGCTCGACGAGGACTACACCGCCAAGGTCTCCGACTTCGGGGCCTCGACGGTGGCGCCGACGGACGAGGCCCAGCTCGTGACGTTCGTGCAGGGGACCTGCGGGTACCTGGATCCCGAGTACATGAGGACGTGCAGGCTGACGGACAGGAGCGACGTGTACAGCTTCGGCGTGGTCCTGCTGGAGCTGCTCACCTGCCGGAAGGCGCTCAACCTGGAGGAGCTGGAGGAGGAGAAGTACCTCTCGTCGCAGTTCCTGCTGGTGCTGGGCGAGGGCCGGCTCCAGGAGATACTGGACGAGCAGGTGAGGAGCGAGCACAGCCTCGAGCTGCTGGAGCAGGTCGCGGAGCTCGCCAAGCAGTGCCTGGAGATGGCCAGCGACAAGAGGCCATCCATGAGGCAGGTCGCGGAAAAGCTCGCCAGGCTGAGCAGGGTGGCCCAGCATCCGTGGGGACGGCAGAACTCCGAGGAGATTCTGGCATTGCTCGGTCGATCGCCGAGCACGGCGTCTGAAATTGAGCTTAGTAGTAGCCGGAATATCAGCTTTACTGATACGGCATATATCGGAATTAGATCTCCGCGTTAGTGAGATGTTTTAGTTTTATCCGTAGAGAATTTTTTTAGAATTTTGATATGAAGCCCTTATAGAAAAGTGCACATCTATAGTACCAAGTGAACACAAGATGTGTTAGTTTTGTCATTAGTTAAACTTTTAATTCTGAAAAAAATTATAGAAAAATGTATGCCTATAATATAATAACACCATAAGAACTAAAACATTGTAGCATGCTAATTGCGCGGCAAGACTCGGCACACTGAAATGTTTTACATGTTGTATGTTAGCACAGGCTATGTCTTCGTTCTTGTTTCTTTTCATCTTCATGGCCTCATGTGGTGTGTATTAGATTTTGCAAAAAAAAAAAAAGCCTAGCCCTTATGTATGTGTTTCTCTGATTTGCTCAAAACAAATTTCAGAGCTATCTGCTAGGTGCCATGTGCAGCCCTAGTAAAAAAACGTCAACTTGTATTAACATGAGAGGACATTGCTTAGAAAAGATTTTAGCTCACGCAGAAAATTTGACTGCTGCCATCCAAGCTCTCCTAGTATATGATTCCATTTGAAACCTATGCCGAGACACTCACACGTACGCAAACTCTACATATATTAACACCTCCAATAGACTACACCAGTAAGCAGTAGACATCTCGAGAAGTCACCACCTGCTCATCGCTGTTGACGAGCACATCGTTATCACTGAGGAAAAAAAACACTGACTGATTATTAAAACTAGCAAGGTGGCCCATGCAAATAGCGCGGAAAGCTAGTGTTTGTTTTGTTAACAAACTGATTTTGAGTTCAAATTAACAGATGAAAATAGTTTTATTTAGTCTTGTCATTGTAATTATTTTGTCCTATAAACCCAGAGTAATATACCATAGTTTTTTTTTGCAACATGAGTTCAAGTGAGAAGGAAATAACTTATATGAAATTTTAGTTTAGAATATAATAATATAAATATTATATATTTTTAACATGGTTGCATTTTTAAATTTCTCAATGGCGACGCACATTTTTCGTTGAAAGTTGTAGTGATGTTGATGAATTATATTTTTCATTTTAGAGGGAGATATAGGTTATTGGCTCAATGCATACCATTTTCGTTAATAGTTTGAATTAACTTTGAGTTTGAATTTGAAACCTTAATGGGCAATATATGCATCATTTTTGGCTTTTGTCACATGCATACCATTGCCATTTAATTTTTAGTTTAATTTAATTTTGAGTTTGAGTTTGAGATCTAGGTTATTGGCTCAATGCGTAGCATTACTATTTCTTTTTTTTTGCTCCCTCAATATTCAATTGCTATAGCCCCATGCATGCTTATTGGGTCATCGGCTCTCACTATGTGTGGTCTCTTCATTTGGAAATTCCGCCAGCCACGGTTTGTAGCAAACATAGATAACCTTAGATTTATGAATCGAAAAGGAAGAAATATACACTGTTACAATGATCTATCGATCTATGTTATCCTAATAAAATGTCCTTATTGAAAACAATTAATAATAGTTAAATTTAGAATAAACAATTAGTAAATTAGCACCAAAATATCCACAACAAATACAATTACTAAATAGTTAAATTTGAAATAAAATAAAAATTAGCGTACATATCAAATACAAATAGTAATTTGAATACATATTTTGTTTCCTTTATGATACTTTCCAAAATTGTTTCCCAGGATGTGTACGTAGTCCAAACCAAAAAAAGTATATGTCACGTTTTTTCTTATAGCCTTATGGGCTTATGTCATCTTCTTTTTAGCATTTTCTTGTTGGAATGGATCTCCAGCATGATTTTCTACTCTATTAGTTACTAAAAACACTTATATTTGAAGGATGCAAGTCCTTGTCTCTCCCGTTTGTCTTCCATCAGATGTTAAACATTTGTTCAATTTAAAAAACAAATGCATATAGTTTTATTTCTAATGGTGTCATTTTTTAATTTTTTTCTAGATGGATCAAACCAAGGTACCTTCTATGTTTTTTCATCATTTTTATTCTATGCGTGTTTCTATAATAATTTTTTTAATACATTCATTATTGCAGCTGGCATGGTATAGCCTTTTTCTTTTTAACTCATCCTATCCCTCCTACTTTTGCTTCCAAGGGGTTTTACTCGCTATACTGCGAAGATGTATTCCTGACACTTAACATTTTACCATGCATGTTCTTTCTTTTTTTCAATGCAACCTTCAGCTTGCTATGGATGGATGTGCATGTCATGTCTCGATTTCCATGTTGCTTTTTTATGTATCTTGTTAGAACTCTGCACGTACTTGCATCAGATTTCATTGGTCCAATAATCACAATACTACATAGCAAGACATCACCATATTTTTAATTCTCATTTTTGCAAGCCTTGGTTTCCACGGTAGGATGATACTCGGCCTTGATTGCCTAATTCTAATGTGATCATGTAGGGGCTATGACATGACTCTATAGCCATACTATAATGGATGTGCTTGTAATATGTGTATAATTAAAATTCTTCAAAAATAAATAAAAGAAAATATTATTTTTATTTTTTCCCTTTGTATTATATTTATTTGTGCTTTGCATGTATGTTGATGGTCATTAGTGGTACACTTTTAGTGCTATTTAGGCGGTGTTTTTGGACCAATTCATATACTAACCCGCCATTTGGCAGTTTGGCACTTGAAATAATCACGTTTTCGTATATATGTTGTGTTTTGGTGCATGTTGTGTTTTTGCAGGAAAATGGCCCAATTTGGGGCATTTGTATTCAAAGTCCAAAACTAACTACAAGCTCAAAGGAATCGAGCCTAGCGGAGGGAGCCCATCGAATGGACCATATGGGCTTTCATAGCCCAACTCATGGTCCTAGGTGTCTACATTCAATGAGCCTTGGGCAGGAGAGACTTAACCATGAAGGAATTGAAGATTTGAAAAGTTATCCACGAGATCAAGGCAACCTCAGAGATATTCGCGCAGCCCAGGATAACATGATCTTTTGGTGCAGATTCGGAGATCTAAATGGACTCTAATGACAAAATGTTGAATACCAAAGTTGTAGCCATCATCGAGATCTTCAATTTGGACATATGTAAAGCATAATTTGGAATATGAAGCTAGGAGATATGACCCTCGAAATGCATGCTGCGCAGAGGAGTCAGGAATCAGATAGATTATCTTCCAACGCGGTTTTGGGGATCTTAACTTCATTTCCAAGGAAACTTATGAATACCAAAGTTGGAGATAATTTCTTGATACACAATTTAAAATCTGAGTTTGCCCTATTTGGAGTCCAGACGTGAGAGATATGATGTCAGGAAGGCAGGGCTGCGAATTAGGAAAATCTGGGCGAGTCAAATCTTATGGAAACCAAGTTTGCTTAACTTCCAAGCAAAGATTCGTGGAAAGAAAGGTTGAGCACGTCCCAAGGCTCTCCTAGGGTATAAATACAACCACCTAGGCACCCTCAAGAGGGGGAGATTCAGATCTATTCACCAAAAGCAGCCGAAACAAGATGAGGAAGAGAGATTAGATGAGCTCACCACGATGATCAACGCCGGCGAAGGAGATCAAGGAGGCCCTCAAGCCGTCGGCCTAGGAGGTTCCCCTCCCATCTCGGCACCATCTTCGGTGACGACGTTCCTCGAAGTCTCCATCACCCCTTGTGCTTCAATTCTTGAAAGATGATGGGCTAATGCCTCCGTTCGTCCCTAGAGTTAGATGGATCTATGATTTATAATCTCTACATGCACATTATTCCTATCAATGCTTCATGGTCTATGTCATTGAAATGCTTTATTTACATATGTGAGCGCTTTGTTCTTGATCAACATATGTCCTTAGTAGGGTTTGTGGTAATCGTGGTGATTAGCTTAACTCTATGGATGCTTTGTCATGGATGTGATAGCGAGGTGTTTGACTACCCTTGTGTAGTGAGAGTATGCAAGAGGAAAAAGACCAAGCGAGCACATAACCGCTATGATGCTAGTAAAGGCAACACCCATTTGTGTAGTAGATGCATATTCATGAGAACCTAGACCCTAGGGAGGGAACACTTATCTATCTTTGTTTCTCTCTTGTATCAACCTTTGTTACTTAGTTTGATCTTAGATTGATCTAGTTTAGTTTGTCATCTCTCTACACGACCATATTACTTGCTTAGTTAGTAAGATTAGCACAAAGTAAGAGCCAACATCCCACTTGTTCCACGGATTGATAAATCTTGGGGGAATACTCTAAGAGAAAAGCTACCAACGATCCGTGCGCTTGCGATTCACGAATTGACGCGTCTAAGGGCCGTCAACAATGTAATATATAATACTACTAATTATCTCTTATTAATTAAATTTAACAAACTTATTGGACTAATTTGAATGATTAATATTATTTTATAAAATCAATATTGTATATTATTTTTATTAACATGGTAATTTCAGATCCCATGTCAAAATTAAGCTTTATTTGTATCCACTTAATTCTTTAGTAATTGTATTTAATTCATGCTAACGAATATATATAATATTATTTTAGTTACCATCCTGATTAAAAATGTATATAATATAATAAGTCTTTAATTAGTTTGTATCCATTTAGCTCTTTGTTAATTGTATTTGACACATACTTTTTATTTAGCTATATATTCCTTCCAAATTCATACACAAAATAACTATTAATTTCCTTACTTTTATGATTAAATAAGCTATGTATTTATTATATTTGATATAGACTCTTGAGTTAATTGCTAATTTATATTTTTTAATTTGTAATTTATATATTTACTCTTTGTATTTGATATGTACATAATTTTTATTTTATTTCAAATTTAACTATTTATTAATCGTATTTGATGTGGGTATTTTGGTGCTAATTCACTAATTTTTTATTCTAAATTAGCTATTATTAAATGCTTTCAATAAGGACCTTTTATTAGGATAACATAGATCGATAGATGCTTGTAACGGTGTATATTTTTCCTTTTCGATTCATAAATCTAAGGTTATCTATGTTTGCTACAAACCGTAGCTGGCGAAATTTCTTTGTCAACAAATTTCGTAGGATACTATTTGCACTAAAAAATTTATACCATGAATTAAGTGTAGCTTAGTTGCTTAGGTTTCTTGTGATGGAATTTGTCACCGAGTTTGAGTTCCTAACTTGGCGCGGGTGTCGCACAGCGAGACGCCTGTGGTGACTTTGTCAATCTCGATCATAACAGGCCAAATCTTTCGGTGGTGCTTATAAGAGTAGGGATTATGTGCACGTATTCATCGGGGTGAGTGTACATACGTGTGTGAGCTTCTGTGTTTGTATTGATGTTTCAAAAAAATCTTCATAACCCGACTCTAATGAATTGGTCATCATGTCTTTTTTTTCCTTGTATGCATCTGTCTACAGATTATCCCATCTCTTTAGTGGGTAATATGGGATTATCCAATAAAGGTCTAGAGATGGTCTAGAGATTGGATACATCAACATGCATGGGCGTGTGTGTAAAACACGTCAATTTCATCAATTTCTTCCTTTGCAGCACCATGTGGCTAAGGTTAGTATCTTCTGATGCCATCTATTTGTTCATATGGCGGAGCATCTAACCTACTGAATCACATAGTTTTCAAAACAATGCAACTCATACATGCACACAACTTTTATGGTCTCCTTGATCTGGTTCACAATCGATCTGCACGCTGCCAACGTCATTGATCGTTTCTGTATTTCAGCCAGTCTTATACGCACGATGTGGCCAGTATATATGCAACACTTCAGCTGGTCATCAGTCACACGCATGCAATTTACTATACCACTGAATGGATGCAACATGCAGACACAACTTTAGACTTCAGCCATATCATTGCTCAATTTTCACAATTGGTGTGCTGCCTGCCCGCTGCCAGCCAGAGTCTCACACACATCAATGACATCACGGCTTGAATAGCTACAAATTCAGACACGAAAACCGGTGTATCCTGCTCTAAGATGCTCCTACAAAAAAGTTGTGCATGAGTCATGAAAAGTCGCCAACTTCTAGCAACTTTTTGGCTTCATATTCGACGTGGACACATCTTGCTAATTTCCTTTTTTATTCCAAAATTAGCTAACCGTGTATATTCTTTTCTTTTTTATTAACATGGGCATCTTCATTTAGAGTTATAACCGTATTCGACGTGGATACATGTTGCTAATTTACTTTGTTTATTCCAAAATTAGCTATTACTAAGCATTTTTTATGAGAACTTTTAGGGGTAAAATAGACCGTTAGATATACATAAAATCCAACAGTTTATATTCTTTTCTCTTTTGATTAACGTGGGAATTTCTAGGACCGTTAGATATACATAAAATTCAACGGTGTATATTTTTTTCTTTTTTGGATTAACATGAGAATTAGACCGTAAAATTTAACGGTGCATATTCTTTTCTTTTTGATTAACGTGGGAATTTCTAGGACCGTTAGATATACATAAAATCCAACGGTGTATATTCTTTTCTTTTTTGTATTAACATGGGAATTTCTAGGTCCTCTCAGCGAACGTGGTGGCTTCTTTTAACTCTTTGTATTAATCTTTCACAAAAAAACTCTTTGTATTAAGATAATAGATAGATAGATAAATAAATAAAAAAATACAACCACCCTCAGATTGAGGATTTCCTCAAACCTAAACGGACAAGTTCGACGAACATAATCAGCGCTGAGCTCAGTTCACAGATGCTTTACGTGCGAGCGCCGTCGGCTGGGTGGATCTGGTCCTGGACACCTGGCCCAAGTCCTCTAGCATCGAAAGGACTGGCGCTTCACGGTTCACGCGCAGTAGTCGCGCCGCACTGCTGCATCCCGGTCACCTTAGCCTGATTGGTTCTCGGACGCGCGGAGCCTGGCTCGCACGGCAGATGCTCTTCCCCGCTGGCCAGGTTCACCGGATACCGCAGCTTGTATTTGGTTCGTGAATGCACTTATGCACGCAACCAGGCCAGCAGGAGAACGTGATTGGTTGCCCGTTCATTGGAGTGCCCATCCTTTTTTTCTGCCTACGAGCGCTCGCCAACGCGCTCAGTCCTGCACCGCGCGGACCAGGCATGGGAGAAATGAAGAAAAAATCTGTACCGCGTGAACCAGGCTGAGCGGCAGCAATTGCATCATACGGGCCAGGCCTAATCTCTACCGCAGGCATCCAATCAACGACGTGCTGCATGTGGCGAGCCTGTGCGACCTAGCCTGGCTCGTATCCAGGAGCCAGGCTCTTGTGGGACAGGCTGAGCGTATGCAACAGTATCATGTTTGGTTGATGTATGGTTTGAACTTGGCTGAGAAGAGATGGTGTTTGGTTGCTCGTTCGAAGTTATAATGTATGAGACAAAAATAGATAAATTTGTGCTATTGAGATATTTTTTGGATAAATATACTTTCATGGCTCTTACTTTATCTCATTAAATCTTAATATCCTTTGAAATATGTTAATACCACTTAATATATGCTAATCATAGTCTAATCTCATCATTAGATGATGCAGGATCTGCACGCCACGAGCCTGGCTCGCCAGGAACGATTGAAAAAATCTGCATCTGTGGATGCAGGCTAGGGCTTGCCTTTTGCACCAGCGGGGGCAGGCTCTAGGCCCCATGCAAGCATCCAAACGCCAGAGGCTGCACGCCACGGGCCTGGTTCGGCCTTCATGCAGGCAACCAATCGTCTCATAAACCAATCGGCCCGTGACAGGAGGGCCTTGCCGACAGTACCAGCACCGCGGAAAGCCGAAAACTCCTCCCGCCGCAGTGGGGGCAACCGGCAACGTACGCCGCGCTGGCCCGGTCCCCGTCCGCGACCCATCCATTCTCATCGACCGCGCGCCGCCGCTGGGACAGTCTCGCTCTGGGCTGGTGGGCGGCTGCGAGCGAAGAACCTGAAAGAAAGACGCGCGCCGCCGCATGGACCGGGGAGGGGAGAAGGGCAACCGCACCTAGCCCGGATGCGGCTCCGTCTCGCTGTCCCATCGTGACGCCGATGTGCTGCCGCTCGGTGGTGGTGCGGTGCAGTGGTGCCGCGCCGCCGAGTGAACGAAGTCATCAGTGCCATCATCAGCAGGATCGGAGCCACGACGGCCCAAGGATAAGCGTAAGCGTGGGCCTGTTATCCGAGTTCCCATCATGACGTCTCGCGCGCGTCTTTGGTTGGGGGATAAGCCCTGACATCGTCTGGGGAATTATTTGGGTCACCTGACCTGACTCTCGATCGATCGCGCCGGCCGCGTAGTGTATTGCGTCGTCGTTCACAAGGCTCTGACCGCGCGCACTGTCCACGGGAGCAACGTCGCCTGGTGATCGATCGTGAAGGTAGTCCATCTTGTCAAATTCCTGGTCCGGAATGTCTCACTTTCTCTCGAGACTAGCCAACAGTTTGTGGATCGGCTAGCGAGCTGTTACCGAGATTGGATCCCGCACCGTACCAGATGTAAAATGTAACCAGGCCAGGTGCAATGCACGTACTCAAACTTCACTGATAGGAACTTCAGGGGGGATCAGCTGTTGAAAATTATTAAAAGAAAAGGGGAAGTCAAGTACAACTAGTCTGCTGATTGAAAAACACGAATATTAAGAATTTATAAGAACATTAGGACCCTACCTTGCACTCTGATACGTTAAATATCCTCCATATATGTTTGATTGAACCCTCAAATTGAGTTATGTGATTAACACGGAAGTCAGTATTCTCAATGTTTACTCTACACATGTATTCATGGTATACATGTGAGACACATCATGTATATACACCTGGATAAGTTAAAATCTTTTATATTAACAATGACAGAATATAAGTACTCTATAATTTTATACCAGTAATGCCATATATAGGTTATTTTTATTAATGACACACACACACAACACACACACACACACACACACACACACACACACACACACATATATATCCTGCATACATTCGTTAAGTTAATATTTTCTATATTGGTAATTAATGATATAAATGGATAATTTAAAATCATATAGTGTTCCCTTTGGGATATATTTTATAATGACATATGTGTGTTATTTTCAATAATGAAAGATAGAGGTAATTTAGATGCAAGTTTAGGAGTGAATTATTTTATAATGGCATAAGTAGATAATTTAAATGAATAATTAGCTATAGATTTAGGGGGGTATTTTAAGCTATTTTATAATGAAAAAAGTGGCTATTCTTTAGAAAACATAATAGATCTAATGGCTATATGATTAGAGTCTACGCATTGATGGCTAGATGTTTTTAATTTTTTGAGAATTTCTATAATTAATCTTTTTCCTAGCACCTCTTGTGAGGATTAACTTGGAGGTCTCAAAAGGAGTCTCCAATTAGCAATAGTAGAATTTAGGGGCTATTGCGTTCTTGCCCCAACTTTGTACTCCAATTGTGATTTTACCCTCACTTTTCGCTTCGTTGCATTTTTACCCCTACTTTTCGAATACGAAGCCTCAGTTTACCCCTACTCCGTGAAGAGCACTTGACGGTGTGAAAAGAGCTGAAAAAAGACTAGTTTGCCCATGTGAATATGTCCCTATTTTGTTGATCACATTGTGAATTTACCCCTGTTTGACATCAAATATCTAGACTTCACTTCAAAAGATATTCAACATTTGGACAGAAAGCTTATATAATAGTTTTTTTTGAAGAGTTTTTTTCCATTAAGTTGAAAACCAAACCATATCCAATCTGCATGTCTCCTCAAACTAAAACGAACTGAACAAATTACTCCTATACAAACTGCACTAGCTTGTTAGTACACTAACTACACAGATCAGCATCAATCAATAGCGAAACTGCCCATCTCTCTGCTCCCATCTCCCTTGACGCAGCACGGCAGCAGCAGCAAAATCAATCCCTCAGGCCCTCACCATCTATCCTTTCTTCTCTCCCTGTCATGGCTATGCAGGGCAGAGCCGCTGCAGCACCTCGTGCGCAGGGCTGCGAGCCACGCAGGGTTTGTAACACCCGTGGCCTCCGGCGATTTGCCGAGGACGTGAGCAATGGAAATCGAAGGATAATTGGGGATAATTTGGTGGATCGGACGAGGTCAGATTCCTCGCCGATGGTTTCCAGCTTTACTTCTAAAACAAGTTCATGAGTTGTTTGTTATAGCAAGTCTCTCCTTTAAACCTCTCTCCCTCCGGCCTCAGGCCCACATTACAAAGTACTTAGAAAATTTAACTTCTAATATAGAAAACATATTCTTCAAATATACGCCACCCCTTTCTCGGACACGCCTGCTTCATCTTCATGTCCTGGACGTCTCGTCCATGACAGTTGCCCCCCTAGAATGGTGGCTTGCCCCCAAGCCAAAGCTTCCGGAAACTTTTGCTTGGGCACATAGTAATCCTCCCAAGTAGCAGATGTTGCTGGCAACTTAGTCCACTTGATCAACACTTGTGGCATAGCTATGTTACCTTTCTTAACCAAACGGCGATCCAGGATGGCTTCAGGTACTGGTGTATGAGCAGACAGATCCACCAACTTCAAAGTATCAGAGTAGACAGGAGTAGAGTTTGGGATAAAAGGCTTGAGTTGAGACAGGTGAAACACATTGTGAATCTTGCTATCAGGTGGAAGTTTGAGTTTGTACGCCGCCCGACCAATCTTCTCCAGAATTTCAAAAGGGCCAAAGGACTTGAAGGCCAGCTTAGGATATGGCCGGTTCACCACCGATGCTTGAGCATATGGTTGGAGTTTCAACAAAACATGTTCCCCAATCTGGAATTCTCTATCTATCCGTGATTTGTCTGCTTGGAGTTTCATTCTGCTTTGAGCAGTAGCCAACTGAGTTTTGAGCAGCTCCACATAAACCTCCCTGTGCTTTAGCAGATCGGCCACAGTAGGTTCTGTAGTTGCTGTCGGTGAGGAAATAGCCAACACGCCCAAATTGGGTTCATACCCATACAGAGCTTTGAAAGGGGAACAGCCAAGAGCAGAATGAAGAGATGAATTGTACCACAACTCAGCTAAGGCCAACCAATGCTTCCACTGTATTGGGGATTGATTCACTGAGCACCTCAAATACATCTCTAAACATTGATTGACTCTTTCGGTCTGCCCATCGGTTTGAGGATGATATGCTGTACTATGAAAAAGTGTTGTGCCTAACAGTCCAAACAGATCTTTCCAAACTTGACTGAGGAAAATTCTGTCTCTGTCTGACACAATTGTTTTGGGGACCCCATGCAACTTGACTACAGCATCAAGAAGGAGTTTGGCAACTTGTAATGTAGAGAAGGGGTGTTTCAAGGGTAGGAAATGTGCATACTTGGTGAATCTATCCACCACCACCAGAATGGAATTGCATCCACCAGATAATGGCAGGCCCTCTATGAAATCCAGGGAAATGTCTTGCCAAGCTCCAAGGGGAATAGGTAAAGGTTGGAGTAACCCAGCTGGATGAGTGTGCTCGTGTTTGGCATGTTGACAGATCTCACATTGCTGCACAAACTGCTCCACATCATGCTTCAACCCTTTCCAGTAGAACAACTGTTTGATTTTGTAGTAAGTGGGATGAATACCAGAATGACCACCAATTGGACTAGAGTGGAAAGAAGCAATAATCTTTGTCCTGAGTGCAGAATTGTTTTCAATCCAAATTAATTTGTTTTGTTTGATCAAGCCATTCTCCAGAGAAAAACCTTGGTCATTTGGGGATGCCGTGGCATCAGTGTAATAGGAATTCAGCACCTCTTGCATCCAGGTAGGAGTAGCTTCTGAAACAGCTTGAATGGCCATAAAATGCCCAATCCTTGACAATGCATCTGCTGCTACATTTTCTTTGCCTTGTCTGTACACAATTTTGAACTGAAGACCCATTAGTCTAGTCATTGCTTTCCTCTGCAGCTCTGAATGCAAGTTCTGCTCAGACAAATAAGCCAGACTCTTGTGATCAGTTTTAATTGTGAACTCTTGGCATTGGAGATATGGTCTCCATCTCTCAATAGCCATGATCAAAGCTAGGAATTCCTTTTCATAAATGGATAAGTGTTGGTAGAAAGGCCCCAAAGCTTTACTTAAGAAAGCAATAGGTCTGTCCATTTGCATTAAAACAGCTCCTATTCCCTGTGAACAAGCATCGATTTCCACCACAAAAGGGAGAGTAAAGTTGGGCAAAGCAAGAACTGGAGTTTGTGTCATAGCTTGCTGTAAGTGATGAAAGGCTTCATGAGCATTATTGTCCCAGATGAATTGCTTCTTCTTCAACAAATTAGTAAGTGGCTTTGCTAAGACACCATATCCTTTAACAAAACATCGGTAATACCCAGTGAGGCCTAAGAATCCCCTCAACTCAGTCACTGTTGTAGGTGTAGACCATTTCAGCATAACGTCAGTTTTTGAGGGATCAGTAGCAACACCATGGACAGAAATGATATGTCCCAAATATGCTATTTCAGTTTGGGCAAAAGAACATTTACTACTCTTGAGGTAGAACCGATGGTTTCTGAGTTGCAGTAATACCTCCCTGAGATGTTCATATGGGTGTCCAAGGAAGGGTTGTAAATCAATATATCATCTAGAAAGACAAGCACAAATTTTCTGAGGAATGGCTGCAGCACTTGATTCATCACACATTGAAACGTTGCAGGGGCGTTGGTTAACCCAAAAGGCATAACTCTGAATTGGAAATGACCATGATGGGTCTTGAAAGCTGTTTTATGCTCATCTGATTCAGCCATTCTGATCTGATGATAACCAGCAGTCATGTCCAACTTTGTAAAATACTGATTACCAGCCAACTCCTCCAAGATCTCTTCAATTACAGGTAAGGGAAACCTGTTCTTAACAGTAAGGTCATTCAGTTTTCTGTAGTCAATACAAAACCTCCAACTCCCATCCTTTTTCTGGACCAACAAAACTGGAGAGGCAAATGGACTGGTCCTGTGGGAAATGAGTCCAGCAACTAAGAGCTCTTTGACTTGCCTTTCTATTTCATCCTTATGCAAAGGTGAATATCTATATGGTCTGGCATTGACTGGTGTAGCATTTGGGACTAAAGGAATGGTATGGTCAGAATGTCTCTTTGGTGGTAAGGAGGTGGGTTTGGCAAAGACATCTTGAAATTCTTGAAGAACAGCTTGTATTTCAAGAGCAGTTGAAGCTGGCACTTCATCCACCATGTTGACCACAGCTAAGGCCCAGATGTCATTTCCCTGATGCCACTTCACAACACTTTCAGCAGAAATGTTAGACAGAGAAATAGTAGGTGGCTGAACTCCTTGTAATGAAATATGTTTACCCTGATGCAGAAAAAACAGCAAATTGATCCCAGTGACAAGTCATTGGGCTGTGTGTCTTCAACCAGTCATAGCCAAGGATTGCATCATAAGCTCCAAGATCCAACACTTGCATATCAGTTGTTAAAGTGTGCCCCTGACACCACCACTCTAACTGACTGACTTTGTGATCTAAAATCAGGACTTGACCATTTGCTACGTTGACCTTCTTTGGAGTAGTACTGACAGCAGTGAGACCAACAGCTTTCACGAAGGCAGAATTTATGAAGCTATGAGAACTTCCACTGTCTAGCATAGATTTATTTTGAACCATTGCTCTGAGTTTAATCACCTCTCCATCAGATCTGCCAGAAATAGCATTCAGGGATAACTGCTCAAATTCTTCAGTTAAGGAATCCTCCACTGCTAATTGATGCAATACCTCATCAGTTAGTGGTGCATCCAAATCATTAACAGCCAGAGCATGGACTTGAGCATTAGGCCTCTTATCACAAGATGCAGCATGGGCTCTGTCATATTTATCACCACAATACATACATAAACCATTGGCTTTTCTGTAATCTCTTAGCTGTCTTTCTTTCCAAAGTAGGCTAGTAGGGGCACTGTTCTTGTTGTCAGATTTACTGTTTGTAGGCTGAGCTCTAGAGGTGGAACTGAATTTGGAGAACTTTCCCTTTCTGCATTCCCCAACTTGCTGCTGAACCTTTGCAAGCATAGTAGCTTTTTTCATCTTAGTGGGTGCCATAGACTGAACTCTAGCTCTCAACTCAGGTTTGAGCCCTTTGATAAACTGAGTCACAAAGAAAATTTCATCCAACCCCGAGTTGTGCATAGATGTCTGATACTGAAGATCAGTAAATGCAGAGATATACTCTTCAACAGAGCTTTCCTGTTCTAGAGTCACTAATTCATTTATAGCATCTCTGTAGTCATAAGCACCAAATTGCTCTTCCACAGCAGTGATGAACTGATCCCAATCTCCTAACCCATGTTTCAACTTATGCACTTGTAACCACTTAGAAGCATTACCCTCAATGTTCACAGCAGCTGTCATGGTCCATAAGGATGAAGGAATATTGAAGATATGGAAGTAATCCAGACACTTATCTTTCCAGATTCTAGGATTGTCCCCAACAAACTTAGGAAATTGCATTTTAGGTAGAGCACCTCTATTCCAGTTATGATTATCACTATGCCTTGAATGAGAACTATTGGGATCATTAGAATTTTGCCCAGAGTGATGTGGGTGAGGTACCTGAGGAGCAGAAGGTGGAGCTTGTGGTGGAATCAGTGTGTTCAGAGTGAGTTTAGCAACTGCTTGGCCAGTAGCCTCCATCTGCTTGGAGAGCTGCTGCTGATCCTTCAACACTTGCTCTAGAATCTGTGCGGAGAGCCCCTGCTACGTGGCCATCTGCTGCTGACGCCGATCCATGTCGCCAACTTGTGTGAACAGCAGATCAATACTCTCCATCATCTCATCCCAACGCTTATCTTCCTGCCGAGCCGTCTCAGCCATGGCGTCGAGCAGGAACTTGGTCTGGACCGAAGGCTTAGGGGGCGCCGTGGTGAATCACCCGCAAACCAAATCCGCTTGAACTGAAATTACGGAAATCGATCTCTGAGCGAGTGTACTCACAACCGAGCTAATCCAATCAAGTTCGTTTGCAGACTCAAGACCGACGGAGAATCGGACTCACCTTGGCGATAGGAACCCTGAAGCGATCGAGATCCAGAGTCGTCGTCTTCAACTCCGGGAAGTCGCCGCCGCGAAAACGGAAACGCCCGCCGAGAACCGCCGAATCTGATACCAATGTAACACCCGTGGCCTCCGGCGATTTGCCGAGGACGTGAGCAATGGAAATCGAAGGATAATTGGGGATAATTTGGTGGATCGGACGAGCCCAAATTCCTCGTCGATAGTTTCCAGCTTTACTTCTAAAACAAGTTCATGAGTTGTTTGTTACAGCAAGTCTCTCCTTTAAACCTCTCTCCCTCCGGCCTCGGGCCCACATTACAAAGTAATTAGAAAATTTAACTTCTAATACAGAAAACGTAATTCAAATATACGCCACCCCTTTCTCGGACACGCCTGCTTCATCTTCATGTCCTGGATGTCTCGTCCATGACAGGGTTGCGCATCGGTGTTTCTTTCGCGTGCAACACTGCGCCGCCGGCTGCCGCATTCGTGTCGGACGGTGAATCTGTGAGCGTCGCGCCGCTGGACCGAACTGCCGCCAGGGACCGTCAACGAGCGCAGCAGCGCCCAGCCNCCAGCGCTCGCGAGGCCGCGGGGCCGAGCGCCCACGCCGGGCCTTGGTGCGGACCGCGAGTAAAGGACAGGGGTAGTTGTATCTTTTCCTCATATTATGAAGGGTTTTTTAATTTATTTTAATTTGTTTAATCTAGATGGAAGTAACAGAGTTAGAAATAGGGGCAAACGGAGCCTTCATATTCGAAAAGTAAGTGTAAAAATGCAACGGAGCGAAAAGTGAGGGTAAAATCATAATTGGAGTGCAAAGTTGGGGTGGGCAAGAACGCAATAGCCCCTAGAATTTAGAAAGGCTTATGTGAAATATTTTCACCGGTATATATAACCAAACAGAATTGGCTTCATCTAGTTTTTATTAGTACATAAACACGGTTTCCCGTGTTTGCACAACACGTGTTTGCGCAACACAGATGAAGCCAGAGTATGGAGCCAGTATATCAGAAAATTCGAATGTACTCCCTTCGTTTCAAATTATAATTCATTTGACTCTTTTGACCTCAAGTTTGACCGCTCATCTTATTCAAAAAATTTGTACAAATATAGTCAAATCTTAAGTCATTCTTGAACAACTTTTATTAATAAAGCAAGCCACAACAAAACATGTGATTTGTTTGCACAATTTTTTGAATAAGACGAGCAGTCCAACTTTAAGTCAAAAAAGTCAAATAAAATATAATTTGAAATGGAGGGAGTAGTAATTTGATCTACTATTGCTAAGTACTTTTCAACGAAGGGTTCCCTGGCCGAAGATCCCCAATGAAGTACATAGCTTGTTGCACGCGTTTATTGGGTTCCTAGCCGAAGATCCCCAATGATCACATTGCAAATGCTAAAACTATGTACATAAACACGATTTCATGCTTCATCAGCTTGTTGCAATATACATGACTCACAACTTAGGCGATTACATAATTTATTGCCATTGGTTAATTATTCTATGATTAAAATCAATTAACATCATGCACATGCACATTTCAGCATTTGCAATGTAATCATGAGATGTCCTTTTGTAATTAAAAACAACAATATTTGTTACCGTGTTAGATAAAGATTGGACATCCATTTTTGGAGGTGGCAGACAGGAGGACCAAGCGAGGGAGGACTACAGAACGCGAAACAGACAACGTGATGGACCTATATATCATTGTAACTACCACAAAATCAAAACATGGGTCCCGCGACAAGTAAACGAATAGTAAAAAAAATACAAGAAGCAATCCCCAATTTTAAAAATAGGGTAAAGATTTACTGGAATCGTGAAATCAGACCATCACATTTTGTCCTAATGTCAGACGATAGAGCTGAGATTCTGGAAACCAATGCATATGTTGCATGGTTATCATCCCCTGTGGTCGCTTTGCCGGCAGGATCCTGATAATATATCGCATCGAGAGATTGCATTGCTCACGAGTCCCGGTCCACTATCTCTTTCGTATCTCCTGTCCCCGTCGATTGGCAGATCGATCTATCTCGATCTCAAGCTAGGCATCTCCAATCGCGACGTCAGGATTGATGCATACTCTCGAACAGAAGCAACCCCACGCAGGGTTCATCGAATGAGCCCCCGATCGACTAGTGCAGGTGCGCGCCGGAAACAGCACAGATCGGCTAGGACTAGCAATAGAGACAATGAGTGATGTGCTTGCAAGATGAAACGGCCGGGCTGGGTTAGAATCTTGAACCTCCAGTGAGCTGAGCTGCTTGGCAATAGAGACAATGAGTGATGTGCTTGCAAGATGAAACGGCCGGGCTGGGTTAGAATCTTGAACCTCCAGTGAGCGAGGTGCTACAGTACCGGAGCAACATCTGCCACGGAGACGGACATGACACCAGAAACGGGCTCAGGGGTTGTTTAGTTCGCGCAACTTGGGTTGCAACTTTACTGTAGCAATTATAAATCTAAGATTAGGAGGACTAAACACGATCTAATTATAAAACTAATTACACGGATGGACGGGAAATCGTGAGACGAATCTATTAAGCCTAATTAATCCATCATTAGAGATTGTTTACTGTAGCACGACGTTGTCTAATCATGGCCAAATTAGGCTCATTAGATTCGTCTCGCAAAGTTAGGGGGTTATGGAATGGGTTTTGTAATTAACTCATGTTTAATACTCTATGTATATAAGATTCCCTTTTATGAATAGTGAAGTTGAATGAATAGTAAAGTTTGTTGTGGAAACTAAACAAGGCCAATCTTTCTAAAATCTGTACATCACCAGCACCAGCACCAGCGTGCAGCAAGCATGAATCTGCCGCTCTGCATGATTCGTGCATGTGTGTGTGTCACAGAGGCTCTCATGAAGGTCGTGATGATCTGCTTGTGGCAGACGATGTTGCATGTTCCGCCTCTTCCATCCGGCCTCGTAAGGCGTGTTTAAACATGGTGAGTCGGTGAAAAATGATGAAAAATTTTGACACTGAGAAACGTGTCTTGTGAGAGAAGGTACGACTGTCAGTGTGAAAAATTTTTATGCTTTTTTTTTTGACTTTTCAGAATTAAACATGCCCTTTACCCGCTCTTCAGTGCTGAGATCGCGAGCTCGAGACTGCTGTCGGAGCGCGAGCGAGCTCAGACGACCTCAGAGCTAGCGCAGGCAGCAGGGGAGCAGCAGCTGCATGCATGCTGCCCTCGAGAAAGGTCTGGGTCGATGTCCGTACGTCGCCATATTTTACGGCTTTGCAGTTCTCAGTTCCAAGAAGCCCGCCGACAGATGATAGTAAGCACTGTGATTGGCTCGGTCTTTGTAAATGCCACATAAACAAAGAATTCCAACTTCCGAGCATCACATGCAGGCCTTTGAGTAAGGCCCTGTTTACTTCCCCATCCATTCTGCAGAATGTCCACGTTTTGCAAAATACGTGTTTTTCAATGTATTTTTTTTCTCTCTGTACACGCGGCCCAATGCAGCTCATTTTGCATTCCATTTTGCAAAACGTGGAACTAAACACCCCCTAAATGATTGTGAATTTGTTTTAGCGGTGTACTCTTGGATTCGACAAATACATAGGCCCTCTTTAGATGTGCTAATAGAAGTAAACTTTTAACACCTATTAGCGTTCAGTCTCTAGCTAAAATTTTTGAGTCTTGCTAAATTTTAGCGCTATTTTAGTATTCATGTTTGGATGGGCTAGCGCAAAATTTTAGCACTTGGATCCAAACAGCCCCATAGGCCTTGGTCCACTATGGTAAAAAGGGCCAATACTGATGGAACGGGAACGCCATGTAAGGTTATCAAAATGTATCTTGGATACACACAATGCAGCCGGTTTTTGAAACCAACCGCCTAACCTAAACATTGTAATGAAAATTTTGTTAGTGGCAGTCCAATATTACATACATTTTTTTAAAAAAATATGTTTGTTGTACACCTCATAAAGTTTTTACATAAAAATGGTTTCAGAACCACCAAGTATATAGTCATTGCAGAATGTTTTCTAAAATTCTCTTGTAATT
Organism: Alloteropsis semialata; assembly: GCA_004135705.1. NCBI lineage: Eukaryota > Viridiplantae > Streptophyta > Magnoliopsida > Poales > Poaceae > Alloteropsis > Alloteropsis semialata. The sequence goes on from CM014270.1 coordinate 60,224,872, forward strand.
CATAAATATATCAAATTTTCCCTCTTGTATCTTTTAAATTAAATTGAGTTCATTAATGAGATTGTGTATCATGTCCAACCTTATCTCCATTGGAATTTATCAAATGTTCGCAAACTCTATAGAAGTAATAATGAAAATGGAACTTATCTTCCATCCTTCCTTGCTGCTTTGTAGTCCATTATAAATATTATGTTTTTGTTTTCATGGTACTCTGCAGTCATATCCGGATCATGTCTGATGGCAGAGAGGTCATTGTGCTTTGTGTTTGTAGGTTGTTGTCATATGGCGCCTGTGGCCTTGTGAATAAAAGTTTTTCTCTACCTATCATGGCAACTTGCATGCCATCTTTTTCCTCACTCTATTCAATCAGCTCAAGTCCATTTCCACCCAAATTCAAAAACTTGTATTCAAAAATCAGGATCAATACGATAAGCTGGATACGTGATAATTTTCAATTCAAAACTTTATTTTTGGCGACTAAATTCAAAACTTTCTAAGAGATCTAAACCCAAACCCGGCATGTTTCGATTCAATAAACATTTATTTAATTTTCAACAATAAATAAAACTTGAATTGGCCCTATGCATGCATGGGAGCATAAATAGTTAAATACATAGCACATATACAGGCACTATGTATGAGGGATTGGGGGATACTGTTGTTTATTTGTTTTACAGAAATTTACACAGATAAACCAAGGGCCAAATTAATCTTGTCCTCTGTCGTCCTCTCTGCAACTTTGGTGAAGAATCTTTTGTTTAGTGATGTCATGAACATGAGTCGGTAGATAATTTTTTTTTCAATCTTCGTGAATTTTTGGTCAAGTGGCACGGGTGGCCCAACGATACTGGCCACGCTCTTGGCACCAATAAAAGTTTGTCTTGCGTGCTCCAGTAGCAAACTCCCAAGAGGTGGAACTATTCAGCCGATGGCATTCTTTCTTCAATATATACAGCATCTTGCTAGTTAGCTGGCACTAGCAACATTCCAAGACAGGTGTGGTACTTGTCCTGCTCCATCCAAGCTTATTTTGTTTTGTTATAACAAACCCCTTGATCACCTTAACAAAAAGTTAGTAGAGTAAATTCTAAGTTAAAGTTTTATCCTAACGACAAAATATGCCTTATGAAAAACGAAGAAGTAGCGATGCAGTAATGTTGTCGGGGTTCTTTACCGCCGGCAAGTAATATTTCTACGATCGTGTGTCAGGGCACTGGATGGTGGCTCAAGAGACACAGGAGATTATACTGGTTCGGGCCTCCGGAGAGTAACGCCCTACGTCCAGTGTGAGCCGATGTTCTCGAGTCCAAGTCTGTATTAGGAGATACAAACTAGTCGGGAGAGGATGTATGGACCCAAGTCCCTGTGCAAGGTGCTACAGAGTGGTGAATGTGTGTCCCAGTGTCCTCTCTCCTTCTCCCCTCGGTCTCCTTTTATAGTTGCAAGGGGAATAAGGAGAGGGGAAAAAAGATGAAATTACAAAGTGAGTTACTGCGCCGGGGTCTTTGCCGTCATTTTGCGTCCCAGGCCGTACGAGGGGTACAAATGTTC
>CM014270.1:60231819-60245064 GCA_004135705.1 Alloteropsis semialata
CCGATGCGGAGCACACATTCATACCTGGGTACGCTCTCGGGCAGAGTTTTCCATTTGTCGTTTCATCACAAGAGGACAAGCAAGCAGCCGCATTCATTCCGGCCTCCGAGGGGCTGCTGCCCTCGAGGGTGGGCCCGGGCCGTCGCCGTTCGTACGGACTCCACCGGCCCCCACCCTCTTTACGCATGGTCCATTGGATGCTGAACGACTCAGAGGCCGTGCTCAGATGCAGCCGATAAATATGTCCCAAGAAATCTCGCATGAATGAAGTTCTAAACGAACACTGTTTACAAAATTTTTTCACAGATGAGTGCAACTTTATATGACGAATCTAATGAGCCTAATTAATCCATGATTTGCTACAGTATTACTACAGTAATCATCCTTTAATCGTACGGTCAAAGATCTCATTAGATTCGTCTCACAAATTTACCAAGGGTTGTGAAGGTAATTTTGTAAAGTAACTTTATTTAATACCTCTAATTAGTAGTCAAAGTAAGATGCAACAAAATTTGCTCCACCATCTTAACACTGCCAGATATGTCCTGTGCGCGCATCGGCGTCCCCGCCTTTGGACTCATCTCCGGCGGGACGCCGGCCGTCCGCCGCGCATCCGACGGCCGCGCACGGGGGCAGAGACCCCGGCCGGCACCGCGGGAGCTATACACACGGAGGCGGAGGCGAAGGCGAGGGCGGGGCGGGGCCGGAGAGCTGCGGCCATGCTGCCGCTCGCTTCGCTCTCACCCACCCCCACCACCGCTGCCACGCGGGGGAGGGAGATAGGAGAGAAAAGTAATTTTTAATTTTTTTTACCTTTAGTCATGTCATCTCTCACCTCACAGCGTCCCTGTCCTCCCTTTCACCTAAAAGCCCTAAACAGTGCCGCCTCTGCCACGCCACTTTCTCTCTCCGGCTGTTGCTGTTCCTTCCCTCTGTTCCATCCTCCCAGTGGCACCGCAGATCTCCCCTTTTTAGGCCAAACAAACAATCCATCCACCAGCACCACCCTCCTCCTAAAAATAGTAGCCGCCGGCATGCAGATGCGATTCCCCACACCTTCTTCCCGTTCCTGATGAAGCTCCTCAGATCAATGGGCGTATGAGACCACCAGCAGCGGCAGTCAGCAATCAACCACCACTCCAGCTGAGCAAGGGTAAGCGGCAAAGCAAGAGCGTCTGTAACTTGCTGGTCTCGGCTCCTTTTTTATCTTTTTCCTTATCTCTTCTCCTTGCTCCTGCTCACTGTGCATCCATCCTCTGCGGATTCTTGAGTCAGTTCCAGCTGCAACTAGAGATCCTGCTGGAATCTTCTCCACCTCTTCGACGCGGCCGCCGCCTCGGCCACCGCCGTCGCCGAGATCAGCCGCCATCGCCACGAAAGGTATTCTTGGAGCGTGCTTGTGACTGCTGCCTCTCCATAAAATAGAATCCATTCCCCACATATGTATAATTGACTAGAACCGTATGCAGCTACATGTTTGTTTCTCTCTTGCACACCTCTGGAAAAAAAGAATGTTTCTTTTCAGTAGTAGTAGTATTCCTTTTATGCATATGTATCGAAGATGCATCGCTTTCGCACGCACATGACAAGCGAAGAAGAGAACAGAGCACCCAGATAGATCGCAGAAAAGTTGCATGTAATCATCGGCGGCACCATTCATTGATGTGTTTACGCCTGCTGATTCTTGGATGCCAGATTGATGGACCTGTCCCCAAACCCCGAGAGCCCGGGCGGCGGCGGTGATGGCGGCGGGGCCGGGGGATCGAGCAGCGGGGCGTCCTCGTCGGCGGGCGGCGGCGGGGCGCCGCAGACGCCGAGCCGGTACGAGGCGCAGAAGCGGCGGGACTGGAACACGTTCGGGCAGTACCTGCGGAACCACCGGCCGCCGCTGAGCCTGGCGCAGTGCAGCGGCGCGCACGTGCTCGAGTTCCTGCGCTACCTGGACCAGTTCGGCAAGACCAAGGTGCACACGGCGGCGTGCCCCTTCTTCGGGCACCCGAACCCCCCGGCGCCGTGCCCCTGCCCGCTGCGCCAGGCGTGGGGCAGCCTGGACGCGCTGGTGGGCCGCCTCCGCGCCGCCTTCGAGGAGAACGGCGGCCGGCCGGAGTCCAACCCCTTCGCGGCGCGCGCCGTCCGCCTCTACCTCCGCGAGGTCCGGGAGCACCAGGCTCGCGCGCGCGGCGTCAGCTACGAGAAGAAGAAGCGCAAGAAGCCGCAGCCGCCGGCCGACCATCACGGCAGCGGCAGCGGGGGCGGCCACCCGCCGCCTCCGCCCCAGCCGCCCGCCGGCGCGGCGTGCTGAGGACCGCCGCCGCCGGTCGTACGACGTACGTCCCCATTTGGTATGCCGAACTGAGCATATTTTATGTAGGTTTCGATCGATTTGCTTGTGCATGCATGCATGGTTTGCTGCCATTTTGCTCCGATGCTTCGTCTTCCTCGATCAGACTCTGCCGATCCTGTGCAGCACGACGTTGTTATTTCGCTACCTTCCTGCTCTCGCTCTCTGCAACTAGGCTCAATTCGTAGCTACCACTTCCGCTTAATTTTCGTGTCAAGCAGTTCAATCTGCTGTTGGGAAGGAAATCAATGGATTAATGCCTTTGCTTGCCTTACTATTCAGCACTGTGCTCATTGTAGATTTGTAGATGGAGACCGACTTGCAAACTTTGTGTACCTACTGTATTCATTATACGCACGTCGTACGTGTGCCCTCAGTTCAAAAGTACAGAGAGAGAGAGGAGTAGCGAGCGCGGCGACTACCGCTCCGACCATTTCTCTCCGTCTCTCGTCTCCTCTCCTCTCTCGTCTTGCTGCAGTGTTCTTCGAGGGTCTCGCACGCCGCATGTGTGGCCTGCGCATGTCAAGTCCCATCGGGGACGCACAAATTTGACACTTCTCATCTCGGCCTTTCTTTCTCGTTCTGATTCTTGTGCCGCTTCCTTTTTATGGTGCGCGGCGCCGCCCGATCCCTGCCCGCCGCACCGGTGAGCAGTGCGCGCGGGCACGACCGGATCGATCGATGACGCCGGGTCGTTCGTACGGGCGCGGCGCACTGTTGCAGACGCGACGCACGGAACGGAGGCGAGGACGGCCAGTTCATGGCGTCTTCCTCGGTCTCCCTGCCGCGTGTCCGACTCCGTCCTCCGTCTCATTGGCCCGGCGCATACCTTGCTGCTAGATCTTGCGTGACGGCTGAACAGGGCGCCACTGTGGTTCTTCTCCACCGCGCGTGGCACTGGTCGGCCTGCCGGCCGGTTCCAGCTGCAGTGACGCCACCAGGAGGTCAAATGGACGAACAGAGGTAGCATGTGTGCTGTGCCCCTTCCCCCCGGCTTGTACTACTTAAATTCGTGTAGAAGCATGCGGCCAAATAGGGAGTTGTTCATTGGTTTACTGTAGTTATCAGCTGCATATATATCTACAGGATCTCTCTTGTCAAGCTGCACTGATGATTGGTATATTAGCACTGTCATTTTCACAACAGATTTCATTGGCGTTGCTTGGTCTATGACTCCTGATTTCATGCAAGAAACGAGTGCAAATTGGTAACTGATGAAATTTTATGAGTCTAATTAAATAGATTGATGATGATAAGCATTGCTGACTCCTTGTTACTTAGTTTGCAGCTTGGTTAATTGTTGTCAGAAACAACTGCTGAACTATAACTTATAACTAGTCATAGTGTTATTCAGTCACGTACGTTCTTGTTAATTACTTAGTGTTTATTTGCTCGTTCAAAATCGCCCCATTAAGTTTCCATATGTTAATATAACTTTATTCATTCCTATTCCTGTACTCTTAATTTTATGTGCCCTTTAATTTATTGCTAACTAAACAGTATTATTTAGTGACTTAATTGTATATGCATATGTTGTTTGATATGATTCCATGGGCTCTCTAGTTTTCTCGCAATGTTTTGATGAATCAATACTAAGCCATAATAGTAATAAATGTAGAAATTAAATACTGCATATATATTGTGATACATGGTTTATACGATAGTGTGAATTTGTACACCATATTAATTAAAATAACACAAGATGAGCTCCTAGTACATGCCCATTCAGCCCATACTAAAGTTATGTTATTTCTACTACCTCTCAGCATATTCATCCATCTAAAGCCATCCATTATTAGAACCACCAAGCGAAGATATTTAATTTAGTCTTATACAATTTACTAAAAATGAAGTCTGTTAGATAGGTGCAAAGGAAAATGTCATATCTTATTTATTGATAACACAATAAAAAGTGAAAGCACATTTCAACTAATTATAAAACAGTATACAGTGTGTTTCAAACTCTTTTTATTTACCTAGAATCAGTTAATTAGAATCAGTGAGAGAAGATTCAGAAAACTATTTTGTATAATTTCTTTAAATAACTTTTCAGAGATTAAAGTCACACTGCAATATGTTACCAATGCCACATACAATCTGCATTTTTTTCCATAAGGGCTTAGCCCGAATTTCATTACCAGAGATAACGAAATCACAACAGTTCGACCAGTCTTCCGAAAGAGCCCACGCAAGCCATACAGGTCCACAAACGCACCACACCACAGGGTGGCCGACTACCAGAAACTAAAAACCCCACCAAAACCACGACGATTCAACAGGCAAAGCGCATACGATCTCAGACCCAACTGAGCAAAAACTATTTACAACAATCTCCTACTACAAAGGAAGCCGAACTAGCTGAGCATTCTGGACCAACTTCAACATTCGCATCACCTTCATCACTGGATTAAAACTGTCCCGTTCTCCTCCTCTGCCTGGACTGGATGAAGCGAGATCGCCGTTACGCGCAAGGCTTCAGCGCCCTTCTCCAGAGTCGTCCTGTCTTCGTCATTCTGGAGCTCTGCCCAATATAAGAGAAAAGATGAAGCGTGACAGATGATCTCGGTAGGAGATCTAATTTGCTTTTTTTCAAAACACACTAAATTCCTGGCTTTCCAAATTGCCCAGCAGACGCCAGCAAGGCCAGACATGACTAACTTTCCCCCATTAGGCAAAAACTTCCTAGTCCAATACCAGAATTGGTCAAAAGAACTAGGACGGCAGTCCGCATTCACAGTATATGCTACCAAACTCCACACAAATTTTGCCATAGAACAATCAAAGAATAAGTGCTCCACAGTTTCATTTTCAGAACAGAACACACACTTGCTGCAACCTTTCCATTTCCTTTTTATCAAATTATCCTTAGTTAAAATAGCATTCCTGGATGTTAACCACATGAAAATTTTTATCTTCAAAGGAATTTTAGCTTTCCAGATCTTTTTGTGTGGTTCCTCCAGCTCACTGGCACAAAGATGCTTATACACAGATTTGACAGTGAACTGACCCTTGCTCTCCCAGGCCCATTTTGGTTGATCCCTGGAGTCGTTGAGCGCAAACACCCTTAAGCCGTCATTTAAAATCCTCAGGTTATTCTGACCATTTTCATCAAGCCATCTTCTAAAAGAAAGCCTCCAGGAATTGGATGCCATGTAATTTACAGAGCAACTCTGATCATTACAGATGTTGTACAACCCAGGGAATCTATCTTTAAGGGGTGTAGTACCACACCAGGCATCTTTCCAGAAGTCTGTTGATTTACCATTCCCTATCAACATGATTCTCCCTCTTAAGTATATATCTTTTGATTTCAGCAAGTCATTCCACACAGGAGAATTTGACTGCTTGAATTTAAGGTCATGCAAACTATTATTTCTCACATATTTCTTTCTAACAATTTCCTGCCACATTCCTTCCCCTTTTCCAATCTTCCACCACCATTTACAGAGCAAACTCAAATTCAGTTTTCTTAGATCATGGATCCCCAACCCACCTTTCCTTTTTGGTAAACAAATTTTACACCATTTGACCAAATGGTACTTTCTCTTAGTACCTCCTCCTTGCCAAAAGAATCTTTTTCTCGTTCTGTCTAGCCTTTTGACGATAGTTTTCGGTAGTAAGTACATAGACATACAGTATATAGGTATGCTACTTAGACAGGCATTAATCAGGGTTAATCTCCCACCAATGGACAGAGTACCCCCTTTCCAACCATCCAGTCTTTTTAGTAATTTTTCATCCAACTTTAACCAGTCCCTTACATGAAGTCTGGATCCAGAAACAGGGACCCCTAAATATTTGATAGGCCAAGACCCACTGGCACAGTTGAACAAATTGGAATATATCTCAGATTTCTCCTCATCTTGACTCACCATGATTACTTCACTTTTATTAAAGTTTATCTTCAGCCCAGAAAGTTCCTCAAACATATATAGCAGAAACTTCAGGTTTCTAGCTGGCTCAAACTCATCTTGTAAGCAAAGAATTGTATCATCCGCATATTGCAGAATTGCCACCCCATTTGGTATGTATTCCGGTATCAAACCTTTAATCAGCCTATTCTCCTGACTCATGTTTACCATCTTGGCCAATGCATCAGCAGCTATATTGAATAAGAGGGGAGACAAAGGATCCCCTTGACGCACTCCTTTCCCACATTTGAAATACTTCCCATATTTATCATTTACTTTCACCGATAGAGTTCCACTAGTCATTACTTCCCAAATCCAGGAACACCACGTTTCATTAAAACCGCGTTGCTTTAAACATTCCATCAAGAAGTTCCAACTTATTTTGTCATATGCTTTTTCAAAGTCTAGTTTTAAAATAAGCCCATCCTTTTTCTTTTGTTTAGTGTCATGCAGTATCTCATGCAGGCACATTATTCCATCCATAATGTTTCTACCTTTGAGAAAGGCATTTTGAGACTTATTAATAATTCTGCACAGCACATTCTCCAGCCTCATCATTAGGGCCTTAGTGAAAATTTTATATACAACATTTAACAAACAAATCGGTCTGTACTGCTGAATTTTGTCAGCTTCTTTTGTCTTAGGTAATAAAGTTATGGTTCCATAGTTCAATCTTCCAATATCCAACCTTTTTTGATGAAAATCCTCAAACATATTAAGCAAGTCTCCTTTCACTACTTCCCAGCATTTTTGATAGAACTCTATAGGGAGATGATCTGGTCCTGGTGCGGTGTTCTTGTCCATGTCAAAAATCACTCTTTTTATCTCTGATTCTGAAAACGGGTTTATTAACATTTCATTCTCTTCATTTGTTACCTTTTCCTCTGCAGACCAACACTGATCATCCAAAACTAGTGTAGGGCAACCAGAGGGCCCAAACAGGTCAGAGTAATATTGTGTAGCAATGTTTAGCAGTTTCTTTTCATCTTCCACCAATTCACCCTCATGTTGTAAACTAAGAATCTTATTCTTTCTCCTTTTTCCATTAGCCACCCTGTGAAAAAACTCAGTATTGTTATCTTCTTTGAGGATCCATCTTGAATTGGATCTCTTGTGAAAAAACTCAGTATTGTTATCTCCACATACAATCTGCATTGTCGGCATAAAATTGTATTACTGTATTATGTTGGATGCTTTAAGGCAATTATTAATTAGTTCCCTCAAAACTGGCACTCAACTTTGGGTAGAGAGAAAATAATAAATCAAACCTGATATATATTTTCTTCATCTAATAAAAAAAGGTAAGCTATGCATTGATTCTAGTGCAATGGTGATTAAGTTCAATCGAATGCATTGCACGAACAATATGTAGATTGTAGTAATATGTTTTCCCATGTAAAAGTATGTGTAACTTTATAAGGATGTGATATAGATTTGTTATATATTGTCTTCTTTTCTCTAACTGGTGCTATGTATTCATTGTCTTACTATAGTAAAAATATTTGAACGAAATATATTTTGATAAGCAGATTTGTTAACTGATCTGCAATAGATACATACAAAGTTCAAACTCTCCCAAAAAAACAATATGATTATTTCCTGATCTTGAAAGGCACAATCTGGTCAAGTCCCTACATGCTAGCACATTTGAAGAAGTCTTATAATTATTTTTATAGTTGTATTTTAAATCAATAAATACAGCCTTACCAAGCAAGCATATCTATCAAAGTAGGTCTTACCTGCTAGATTTATGTATTAATTTAACTGACAAAAAATATTGTTTTTTGAGAGGATAGTCTATTACTCTTCGTATTGTATGAATGAAAAACTCTCCATGTAAAACATGGTTAAAAAAGCATCATATATACTGAATATTGAGGAATAAAATGTAGAAACAAGAATATATATATCAACCATTAAAACTTATGACTCCCATCTGTTTGCATAGTATAGAAGAAATTGATTAGCTCGTTTATATAACTAAACATTGTGCTATTCTTAAATAAATATACTAGAAAATAAAGTTGGATATTTATGCACAATTAACGAAAATCACCCATATTAGAAACTTTATAACGATATACTAAGTGTATAGAGTCAGACTCAGACGATGACAGTCCTATGTATCAGCAATACAAGCAGGTTTTCCACTAGGAATTATTCAATATATATGGATATGCACATGTCTAAACTATTCATGTATTTCCTTGCTGATAGCATAATAGGTGTCCTTTGCGTAAACATGTATTTTTCTATTTTCTCGACGGGTCCGTGTGTGTATGTGTTACAGTGCATATGTGTATTGATGATCTTGTCCCTTCCCAAATATGGCCTTACTATTATTGACAAGACTCAGTTTGTTATATACAGGACACAATTTAGTTTTGTAGATAGATATGGCATTTTTGTGATATAGCAATTACTGTATTAGCACCAATTTAGTATCACAAGAGCTAGATCATAATTATTCTAATTCTCAAAGTAATTCCTAGTCAACTTGCACATGTTCAATTCTGGTCAAATGGTGGTTCTTGTTTTATGTGTGGAAATATGCAAGAGAATTGCACCAGATTAAATTGAGCAAATTTAGAGAGAGGAAATTAAAAGTTGATCTGAATACATGACACGCAATTCGGCCTTATAGCAGAGCACGTATATAGAGGTGTTAATGGATCATGGCTTTATTGTCCTTTCACAATCCAACCCAGCCCTTAATTATTTTTAGCTAGTCCTTTTTTAGCCTAATCCATAACATTCTAGGCTATATTTTTTAGCCCTTTACCCCTTTATATAGTGCCACCCAATGTGTATTATCATTGAGGTCATCAGGTGGATTATATTCTAAGCCAAACTATATCTCTCTTTAAATCATATACACGATTATACTCGCACTATATCATCATATTTACTAGTGAATTTTCTTAGGTGAAAACCGTGTAGCTTTCATGGAAGTTAATTAATTAAAAGGGCAACAAACGTTCTGGGTACCAACTCGACAAGTGTTCTTCCAGGCTTAGAAGCATGAGCAAGCTAGCTAATAACCAAAAAAGAATCCATGGATTCTAGTTAGATATATATGCCTCAAACATAAATAAACAAACTAATTAATATGGGTTATATTAGGTCCCTTATAGGAGCATAGACCTGAACAAAACAGGCTTGGTGGGCGCTAATCCTGTCCCGAGACTGATTTGATGACGAGCTTGGCGCCAATTTTGGTGGCCTAAAAAATCAGGGCAGACCCATCCCGGCCTAAATATAAAAAATCATTTTATTTTAAAATTAGAAAAATGGCAGGTGGCCCGGCTGATTTGGACCTGATTTAAAGGCCTGATATAGTTAATGGACAAGCCTGAGGCATATATTTTAGACCCAAAAGAAATTAGTTGTTTTTTCTCGGCCCAAAAATTCTCAGATGCGTACCCACCTGAGATCACTGGGTAAAGATGCTCACATTTGTAAAAGAAAATATTATTTTCATTGCAAAAGACAGCGAGATGGTTATGGTGACTTGCCAACCTTTTTGCGCACACCAATCATATGGTTTAAATCAAGCATCTTATCCTAGTGCATATGACTTGGTTTTTAGCTAATTAAGCATCTCCTCTAAGGACCTCTATTGTGCATGCTCTCAGTATACTGGAGTAATTCATGCACAACGCCGAAATGTAGTCTGTAGGTCTTCCTCTTCCATGATAGATAAAAAATTAAAAATAACCCTTTTCCTTTGGAGGCAAGCCTTCCAATGTTTAGCGGTTATTTGGTACATCCAGTCTAGCTAGGGGCTAATCCGGGGTCAGCTCCGTGAAATAGCGGGGTCAAAGCTTATTTAGATTTGTGATAAACAAAAAAATTAGTAAATTAAAGAATTTCAGCTGACCCTGATAATATAGGCTAGGTTCGCCTCTCGCTACTACAGATAGCACCATCCACAGTGCCCCCTTTACCAGCGGTTCCGGCCGAACCGGTGGTGAAGACTCATCACCAGCGGTTCGTAAGTGGGTGGCTAGATCGGGTCCCGCTAGCCATTGAAACCGCTGGTGAAAGTCCCGACCACCTTCACCAGCGGTTCGTATCACAAACCGCTGGTGAAGGGTATAAATTAATTTTTTATACAAATATTTTTTATTTTTGTATTATTTTTCTAATATTTTTTCTTTATCTAGGAGCATGTAACGGACAACCACAAAAATTTACAGCCTGATCGGACTTTAGTTCTGGCCTTTAGAAATTTATAAAGATTTAGAGATGTTAATATAAATAGACCGCATACCCCATTCAATCACAAGTGATGGTACGGTGCAGTGGTAAGGTGAGCAACGTACAAAGGCAGAGGTCATGAGTTCGAATCCACAATTTGCAACAAGTGCAAAAAATTTCGGCAGTTTTAAAACTAGCGGTAAAGCTCAGAGTCTTCACAAGCGCTTTTTCAGCAGCACTTCTAAAACCGCTGATGAATGCCCCTTACGAACCGCTGGTGATGCCTCTAGGTGTAGAAGTGCGTGATCCGGTCTCTTCCATTCTCCACGTTGTCATGTGACTGACTGACTGGTTGTGTGAATCAGAGGAAATCAATTGATCTATCACGCTAGTTCCCCTTTAATATAAGATAATAACAGAAAGACAGATTTTTTCTATGGCGCACATCGATTTTGTTTATTGTTGAACTCTACTTTTCCATTTGTAAGTTGTGCGAGCCAGCGAGACCAGAGCTAGCACAATTCTATTTCGGATGACATAGAGTTGTACTATCTTATATTTTTCACTGTTGGCTTTTGGTCACATAGTTTGACTATACATTTTATTCTAAAATTACTTAAATATCATTTATTTATTTGCTTACTCCTTTCGTTCCAAGTTATGAGTCAGTTCAATATTATTGGAAAGTCAAACTATTTTAAGTTCGACCAAAATTATAAGAAGGATTACAAATATTTATGGTACCGAATAGATATATTATGAAAATATATTTAAATGAGGGATCTAGTTTTCCTTATTTGGTATCTTAAAATTTAGTATTTTATTTTGAAGACTTGGTCAAATTTAAAATATTTCACTTTCCAAGAAAATTTGGAATGACTTATAACTTGCTCAAACTGAGACTGTGTAAAGATGCTCACATTTATAAAAAGCTTGAGATGTTTTCATTTTAAGCACGATTCATCTTTTCATATATTACAATAACTTTTTGAATGAGATGAACGGTGAGACTTCACTATAGAAAGTCACCGGTGACAAACGTTTCGAAACCATGGGCCGTGGATGGGAGTCGTCACGTACTCACGTCTCTACCGCCACCATACAATGCATGATTGTGTATTTCTCAAACTAAAATAATTACAGCTGACAAGCAAAAACGTAGGACGAGAAGTCAAAAAGAGCGGACAATGCCCGCGTTCCGGCACGATCAGGATGCAAAAGCTTTGTTTAGTTGGAGTGGAAACTTGCCGAAAATGTCACGTCAAGTTTGAGGATGCTAATTAGAAGAATTAACATGATCTAATCATAAAACTAATTACACAGATGAACGAGAAATCACTAGATGAATCTATTAAGTCTAATTAATTCGTCATTAGAGATTATTTATTGTAGCACCACATTGTCTAATCATGACCTAATTAGACTCAATAGATTTGTCTCGCGAATTTATCCGAGGGTTATGAAATAGGTTTTGTCAATAATCTACGTTTAATACTCCTAGTTAGTAACATCATATTCGATGTAACTCATAAATAGTTAAAACTTTGCTCTGGCCAAACTTGCAAAGGTCACTGCGCGGCGCGCTGTCTCTCGCTCCCGGCCGCTTCTCGGCGCTCAGCTCACTGAGCGCGTTTGACGGCCTGCGTGCTTGACCCATGGCGGGGCCTGCGCCGGCGGCAAGGACGAGTGGGTCGCCGTCCTTCGTGTCGGGCCTCGGAGACGAGGAGCGAGCGCGTTCCCAAGGCCCCACGTGCAGCCAGCAGCCGGGCGTGGGCTCCGGCTCCTCGTACGGTACGGACCACGCTGCCAGATGTGTCGTGTGTGTGGCCTCCCCGGCGGCGAGGGGCCGCGCGGCGCCGGCACCGGCACGTGTGACTTGCACATGCCCGAGGGCCAAACTGGTCTGCCCTTTTCGCGGCTTTTGCTGCTTTGCAGATTGCAATGGCTATGGCTCGTGAGTCGTGATCCGTGGAATCGTGGAGTAGTGAAAGTCTCATCTCTGAGGGCAAGCCCAACCCAAGCACCCACAAGTTGGTTTTATTGTCCGTGTCAGCAAAAAGTAGTAAGGATAGCAAAAAATTTTATCACCCAACCCAAGCATCCACACTTTATGTCACTTTTTCTCCTTTCCAAACAGCACTCCTGTCCCTCTCTCTCCTCAGGCAGTGCGACTTCTGCAGACGCCTCTAACACCCTGCGGGGCAGCTGCATGCGCTCCACCGTGGAGACCGAGCCAAGCTGGCTGCTCAGGCCACTACCGAGGCCACCGCGTTGGGCCTGGCCTGAAGGGTCGTCGTCTCAACAGCGAGCGGCAAGGCTGCAGCCGGGCTGCCGGCAGCTGCGTGCCTGCGAGCCTGCGACCTAGCCGTACGTATCCCTGGTAGCGGGCTCCATGCATCAGCGCTGCGGACTGCGTGGGTCGGTGGGTGTGAGGCCCAGGAAATTTTGGGCTTTTGGGTCGGCAGCGCCGTACTTTCTGGGCTTTCTTGTGGGAATCTGGTCTTTGCAGCTCTGTTAAGCTGCATGCAGCCAAGAAATACAGTGATCAGTAGTGCGCAACTACGTGATTTCCATTTACCTACTTATTTGCTGCACGTGAAGACATGTACTACTTTTAAGAGGACCATCATGCAAACATATGGCCAACATAGAGTGATAACTCTGCTAATGTACTATAGTTAGTTAAACAACTCAATATTGCTCCGCTAGGTCCCATTTCGTCACCACAACCCATCTTTTCGTTACATCTGTTCTTGCTGACCGCAAAACGTGCAGTTCCATTCCTTATCATAT
>CM014270.1:60245189-60263871 GCA_004135705.1 Alloteropsis semialata
TGTTCTTACTCATCCACCTTTTCAGCATAGGAAGATCTGGAAATGGAAATTACCTCTAAAAATCAAAATTTTTCTTTGGTTCCTTCAGAAGGGTGTCGTTTTGACAAAAGATAACCTTGCAAAGAAAAATTGGAAAGGAAGTCAGAAGTGTGTCTGCTGTAATATGAATGAAACTATACAGCACCTCTTTATTGATTGCCCTTTAGCAAAGATGATTTGGAGGTTTATTTTCTATGCCACTAATTTGAACCAACCTAGATCTATTAACCATATGTTTGGCAACTGGCTTAATAATCAACATAAGGATTTTAAGCAACTGATTTGGGTTGGTGTCGCTGCCATTTGCTGGGCTATTTGGAAATGCAGGAATGATATAGTATTCAAAAAGACGAAGTTTAATTCGATTTTGCAGGTTATTTTCAGGGAGCTTACTGGTTACGCTTCTGGGCCCAGTTGCAGCGTGAGGAGCAGGCTAAGGACATCCTCATCGCTATGAGCAGGAAATTAGAAGTCATTGCTCTACAGATTGCCTTTGGAGGATGGAATAGTTTTTATCGTTTACCTTAGTTGGGTGCATGTTGCCCGTTGCTACATGTCTGCTCTTTTTGACATCTGTTTGAACTCTGTAATAATTGGCTGTGTACATCCTCGGATGTAGAGGCCGGATTTAATTATCCATTATCTAAAAAAAAATATATGTACCTCTATCTCTTGTTCATACACTCATTCCTAGATACGAGGATGTGACAATTTATAAACATTTTTGTCGATAATTTTGTAATTGTTTTTCACCAAATACGCAGAAGAGCTACATATCTTTGTATTAAGGAGAAGAAATTACAGTTTGTTACACTGACTGTGGCTTAAGTGCACGCTAGGATTGATACCTACAAGTTATTACATGGTTAATCCGGTGTACCGGTATCCTTGTGATACATATGAAGCTTATACGGCAAACAAACGACCCAGGTGCGCAGCACCAACAACTATCCATTTTATCACCTTCCTGCTTGATAGACGACGCTAGCAGCATCAACTATCTAGTTATCACAATGATATTATTGTGGAACACATGCCCCCTCCCCTCCCAAAAAAACCTCACTCCACCCTGATCAAAAACAACGGTTACATAATTTCACGTGAACGATACAATCTCTAATGCACTAATTCACAAAAGAAAAAAATTTCTCAATTAATTTACATTTGATCTTTCATGCTCACAATGAACCTAGCTTCTCAATCTCACGGCATTTACAAACCCAAATTAATCTATCTTCCAATCTCCATGTGTATGTAAACAATCAATAAATTTAATTAACCTAGTAAATAATGCATCCTGTTTAGACACGCTGTCTACCGACGACGTTGCACAATCAATTCCACATTTGCGGAAGCTCCATGCCTCCTCCAAAGCTCACCGCGTCTTCAAAGCCGTAGCCGCCCATGTCAAAGTAGCCAAACCCGTACTCATTGCCAGCGGAGACGACACCCCTGGCGCCAAACCCAAATCCAGACAGCGTCTCGTCTTGCGGGAAGCCGTGATGGTCAGCGGCCGTGCCGCCGCCGTAGTAGTACTGCTGTGGCAGCACGGCTACCTCCTGCTCCGGCGCAAACGCGGCGGTGTCGCCGTAGTAGTAGGCGCTTGAGCCTGACGTGGCGTGATCCGGCTCCGGCACGGCGCGTGACGATCCCGCGGAGGCGGGCGGCGACGAGGAGGAGTCGCCGTCTCGGCCGCCGTCGCCGTCGCCTTTCGTCTTCTGAAACACCCTGCACAGCACCCAGTCCTCCTGCACGCACGGGAGCAACAATCACGTCATTGTTCAGAGAGTTTTTTCAGACTTGGGAGGAGAGAAATGCTGAGTTGCTGACTACACTACATGCTGGATTGCTGGCACATATAATTGGCCAAACTTTTTAGTACTACAAGCATCTTCTGATGAGGCCATCACCCAACCAATCATGCACGCTGGCCGACCAATTGGCCACGAGCAGTATGCACCAATTATTGTGCAAGTGCAACGCGAGCCGGGCTGGGACCAGCCAGTCAAACAGTGGCTGGTCCACGCTCTCTGCTCTGCACGTACTACTAGACATCTAGTGTGTGACTGTGCTTATTCACTCCTCGTACGTACGTGTCTGGTGCACCCGTGCACGACCAATTCATCTGCACGTCTGTGTCCTTGTGCAGATGCCTTGCAGTCGGCACACACGGGGAAACGCTGCAATTATGCAGGCGCGCGCGCGGGAGGACCACCGCTGGTGTGCCTTCGTGTCCGTTGGGTGTTCCTGCAGGGCCCACCCTTGTCCTGGTGGAGCAGACATTGCCTATGATGGTTGCTAATTTTTGTTTAAGAAAATGATGGTTGCTAATTGTAAGACTAGTGAGGACCACGTACACCTAGGCTTTGAACCTGTGGGTGTGCTCTCTTGTGACGGCCATGCAATTGTCTTGCATAGGCCGAATTCCCGGTCCCGGCCCGGCCCATCAAGACGACTGCTGGGTCGGACGGAGCAGCGCGCCACTGACTCCAGAATTTAGACAGTACGGCATTCAGCTTGATTAACTAGCCTAGCAAGGTACTCCTACTTGGCTTGGCTGGGCGTAAGAGTTAGCAAGACGGAGACAAGAGCAGACGTTTCTTCACGTGTTGGTGTTTTGCATGCTAATTGAGCCGATGACGCAAGTCATGAATTAATGATTGTGAGGTAATATAATAGAAATAAGCTGTCGTCACTGTCTTCCTTGAGTACTTCATTCGAGCACCTAGTGAGAGGTCCTTGTATTGGCCATGGCCACCTAGTTGCAGTAGGCTCGGCACCCGTGGTTCACGTGGGGCCGATCGGCTAGCAATGGAATCGGACAGACTGCTTGCTTGCTCAACTAGGCAATTGCTAAGCGCAACCAGATTTTTTCTTTTGGTAGAGATGGGATCCTTCAAGCCTGGAAGGCTGGACCCCAATCTGCCTCTTACCAGATAAATATGATCGAGATTATTCTTGGGCAAAAAAAAAAAATCAGTCGATTGGGCAATTAATTAGTATATGCTCTGACTACGGATCATGAGAATGAAATTATGGTGGCGATGGGTGGTGTACCCTGGGTGGGGAATGCGGGGTGTCGAGGCGGAACTCGTGCATGACCCAGCCGGACTTGACGCCGTTGGGGGCCCTGCCGCGGTAGAAGACGAGCGTCTTGCGCATGCCGACCACGGCGCGCGAGGCGGCGGCGCTGCTGCGCACCTCGCGGTCCTTGCCGGTGGCCTTCCAGTACCCCGTCTTGGTGGCGCGGTTGGTGCGCGACCCCGTCGCGTACTTGCGGTCCCGGAAGCTGAAGAAGTACCACTCGCTGGCCGTCAGCTTCGCCACCTCTGCATTCAGCAGATGTAGGCAGCAGAATGATCGGATGATTCTGAATGATCGAGCAAATTACTCATAGAAGAAACAAGAACTGATGATCGAAAGGATAGACGACTGACCTGGGAGCTCCCAGGGCTCGCGCGCGTGGAGGTCGACCTCGACGAGCGTCCCCTGGGCGATGCGCTCGTTGGCCACCTTCTTGAGGAGGTAGTGGCACACCAGCTCCTCGTCGCTCGGGTAGAACCGGAACCCCGGTGGCAGCGTCGACTCGATCTCCCTCAATGCCATCGGCCCCGACGACTGGATCCCTCTTTCTGCTTCGATTCTCCGGAGGTTCTTGCTACTATGGCGGGAATCCATTGCCGGACCTCCGCTTTATAGAGTCATAGAGCCCCGTCCCTGTCTGCTGAGGCGAAAGAAACGAAACGAGCCGATCGATGCCGATCGGGCTAGCGCCTAGACCCTATGCCCCTATGGCTCGTTGCCAGGTGGAAAGATTCCAACATCCTGTCATGCGGATCGGAGTAGTCTACTGCCACTGCTCCGATTCGTCCATGTGTCCAGCAAACGACCCGATCGAGACCCACCCCAGCTCGATCGGCAAGCTTACCCGAGTAACGAACGTCGTCGGCGCGCGTGGATCGGAAATCGGATATATCGATGGCACGAGCTACACCTACACTACATCCATCCACGCATTCGCCAACGACGCGACCATGCATATGACAGACTCCATGTGTTTGATCAACCCAGCCGAACGAACGAAGTGCCGGTGCCGGCAAGGCAAGAGCAGCGCAGGCCCGGCGTGACACGCGACCTCGACGATCGACAATTCGACGTATAAAATTCATCGGGTTTTCAGAGCCCGGCCTGCCTGCCCGGGCTGCATCGGCGTGCGGTCGTTTTACTACGTGCGTGCGTGCATATGCTTCCGGGGAGAGGCAAAGCAGAGGGATCGATATCGGCTTGCATCAGCTTTGATTGAGGTCGTTAATTAGCTATAGCTAGTGCTGGTGGTAGCCAAGCTATAGGGGGTCGCGTACGCGGCGATCGTGACGTGAGGTCGTACGCGCCGATGGAGACGCGTGCAGACAATTAAGCTGGAGTAGCAGCTAGCCTTCGTGTTCGTTCGACCTGCGTGTGTGCAGTGTCATGTGTGCATGCATCCGAGAGGGGCGTACGTAATTATATATTAAGATTAAGAGGGTTCAAGCTTCAGCGATCAACGTCATGGAGGAATTAAAAGTACCGTGTGGATGGGCCGGGGAAGAAAACGAATCAAATCCTATGGCATCGACCGATGCGTGTGCCGGTGTGTTAGATGCTACGCGGCTTAGCTAACTTGTGGCTCTCCGCTCTCAGAGGGTTTAAGTACCGTGTACTCATCTATATATGCTATATGTGCCCTCTCTAGGTTAACTAGTCTATCAACCTATGCTTTCGCACGGGCTAATAATTTAGAAGACACGAACAATAAAATTTCATGAAAAACCTAGATCCATATATAGTAGTGAAAATTATTTACCTCACGCTCTTTCTTATTAATTAAATATTTTCACTTTACAAGTTGACATCAAAGATTTTTCCGATGAATTTTTTTATTCTTGCTTTCTTTAACGAGAAAAAACTACTCGCGCTTCTTCAGCCTGTGTATATGCCCCTACAATTTTTCTTTAGACCAAGCAGGAACTTATATTTCATTATTCATATTCGCATACATGCACATATTATATGATTTGTGCTAGCTAATTTTAACAACATTTGACAAGGTTCTTTAGTGCCCCCTCTTATTGCAATTGTAAATCGTATTTAGATGTGTAGCTCAAACTTGTTTTTTCCATCCATTAATTAAGGACATAGAATTTACAAATCTAGATTTATCATCACAAGGAACTTCATAGTATATAGTTACTATTTTTATATAACACGCACGATTTACTTAGGAAGAAAGCACTAGTCAAAGTATATTGAAAATCGTGGTAATGTCCTAAATGGCTTGTTTTTGTAAACAGAGAGTATGTATTGCAGTTGCATGACTACAGTACTCTATTATCACTCGAAAAATCATGGGACCAGAAAAAATAGGCCCATTTAACATGTGCCCCCGGGTGATCGGTGTCTAGTATGCCAAAAGCTCATAGGCAGAACATAGCTATTGGACCATCTAACAAAATGGTTATCCAAATGTGGAATTCATTTCTTTCCCAGTAATGGATTATATATTTTAAAAAATTGCTCACTAAATATGCATGGAAGAACCTTTTTTAGAAAAGCACATGTACTTGTCTATGCCATTTCTCTACCATACCTATTTATACATGCTCGATCTCTGCATTATGCATTGATAAACAAAATTATGAAAGATATGCACAGTTGTAGCCTGATCTCGCAATCAAATTTAAAACGTACATATAGGTATCTAATATGTATGAAAAAAAATTATGATTAAGTAGACAATTGGATACCTTTGTAAGTCCTTTTTCTATATATTTTAGACTTAATAGTCACAAATTGCCTTGTCACTAGTTTCTAATCGCTCATATATATGTTGCCATGGTCGAATATTCAAGTTATATTAACAACGTTTTTCAGCTGTATATGGGAAAATTTACTAAAGGAGAGCAATATACTAATCAGTATTAGCATATGAGAAAAAAAATCCGGACATTGGAGATCTTTTAGCGTGTATAATTAAACTTCAATGCATGCATCGCCCAGCATTGTATTATATGGATTTGGACCAGTCGGACCTATCAACTTTCTAGTGATGCAAAATTCGGATTGAGGATATAGTGTGGTACATCCTCGGTTCTTGAAAGCGTGAAAAGTACAGGCGCACATCCCCCTGCTGGCCACCTGGAGGGATCAAATGATGGATCGATGTAGGTCAACTTCCTCATTAGAATGGGGGAAAGAAAAGCATGCATATGGATAAGCTCAATCGTGGTGATCTGTCTACTGTAAGAACTCCAGTTTTTCTTGTGAATCAGGAGTCTGGACATGCAATGCTCAATCATAGAGTTTTTCATAATGAGTGCATATTATGCTCGTACTTCACACGTAATTTTTGGACCATCGCACGATCACGCATGCTCCTCTGCGAGAAGCTATGCATGAGAGCAATATTCACAAATAAGTAGCAATATTTTTTGTTGTAACAAGTTTACAAGAATATCGATTATGAAACTGCTTTTTCGAGGCACACTATATATCACTTCAGAATATTAAACTTAACACATAAAAGTTATTTATAATCAAAAGTTGATAATATTTAAAACAAACACGCTACTAAAACGAACATTTCAAATTTCTTGTGCACCAAACAATGCACATACGCCTTGAAGACCTTCTACAATCAATGTGTGGTAAATGTATACTAGTAGTATTTAGGAGAACCTGATAATCATATATTCTCTGCACTTAAAAAAATATACTTTCAAAAATAAATAATCAAGGCAAAGTCGTCCAAGATATCGCACCTTGCCTGTACCAGGCTGTTGGCAGTCGCACCAGAAAGCGCCGCACTGTACAGGAAGCACTCATCGACGATCGTTGGGTTCAGGATATTACAGGGGCGCTGACAGTACAAGTGATACTACAATTTCTAGATCTCTGGGAAAGGCTTGAGTCGATCCACCTCATGGAAGATACCCAGGACAGATTTGTGTGGCGGCAGAGGCGGAGCCAAGAGGGGGGCTGAGGGGGCTCTAGCCCCCCTAAAATGATGCACCCATGGAGAAATAAGAGAGAGGAGAAGAAGTATAAATAGAAGAAGAAGAAAATAGGAAATAGAGGATGAAGAAAGAATCTAAGAAGAAGAAAATAGGAAATAGAGGATGAAGAAAGAATCTAAGCCCCCTTAATCCCAATTCCTGTATCCGCCACTGTGTGGCGGTGGACAGTGGATGGACAATACTCCGCATCTTCTGCATATCGCGCTTTCTTCGTCGGTCAGACAACCATTGCAGGCGCGGCAATCTTGCATAAAACTTGTGCTCCGGGGCGAGCCAAATTCTTTATGTGGCTGACCTTACTTGATAGATGTTGAACTGCCGAACGGCGTCGCCAACACCATCTACAGGACCATGCAGAGTGTGCTCTGTGTGCGCAGGAAGTTGAAACCATCGATCATCTGCTCCTTCAGTGCATCTTCAGTCAGGTGGTATGGTTCAGGATTTTGCAGCCCGTTGGCCTGGCAAGCATAGGACCCTCAATGGGTTCAAGGAACATTGCAGACTGGTGGTTGAGTACCCGCGTGCGGTGTTGGGATTTCTGAGAAATCCAACAGAGTTTGACTGGGAGAGCAGGGTGAGAGAGACGCAAACAGCGAAATGATCACGTTAATAGGAGTAAGGTTACAAATCGGACCCCCGGGATGTCCGTTTCGGATGATGTCCTCCTCTATTTATAGGCCAGCCAAGGGCCTTCTTTTACAATGGATACCCTTACAACGACTATATACCCAGCATATTCGGGGGTACATTGGTATTTTCATCTTGGTCCTGGGCTCCGTGATGTTCGGCCCCTGATGACCCTCGTGAGGCGCCACGTGCTCCTCTTCAACTGTCCTTCAGGCCCGCAGGTTCCCATAAGCTCAACGAGTGTCCTGGTTAGAGCGAAGGGGTGAGAAATCTCCCCCTTTGCTATACGGCCTTCGAAGTCCCTTCAACGGACTCCGTGTTCCTGCACAAAAAAGCAAGAAAAAAGACAAGCCACTGCGAAGGCGAGGGATAAGTCTAGTTCCACCCTTCGCGATATGTTTGGTTGGATGAGTTAGCCAAATTCACGCCTCCCTTAACATGCGGCTGGCCAAATAACAGCGCAAAGCTTTCGACTCCTTAGTCGTCCTCATCTCATGGATGATATGGAAAGAAAGGAATGTGAGGGTCTTTGATGGCATTGCCGCTCTACCACATGTCCTTGCGTCCAGAGTGTGAGATGAAGGGAGCCCACATGTCCTTGCGTCCAGAGTGTGAGATGAAGGGAGCTTGTGGATCATGGCAGGGTTCAGAGCTTTAGCTGTTTGGTTTTATTTTGATAGCGAAATTAATGTTATGTAATTATTGCAACGCTATAACCAATAGCCAGCCGGCGCTATTCGGTCTGGAAATCGTTTTGTAAAATTATTTTTCTCTTAATGAAATACGCATTTAAGCGCATTTCCGAAAAAAAAATCATATGTTCTCATCATTTCTCGATCGACATTATTATGACATGCATGGCACACTACTCCTAACCAGCAATCATTCCTTCTCAAACATGCTCCCGTCAATTTCGTCAGAAGAAACATGCATATTCCTCCATTGATTAGCTCCCTCCGGAACCCTAGCCAAATACACGCAGTGTACGCATACGCCACCATGATAGGACAGCTAGATGCTCATACATACGGAGTAGCTCATCATGGCCAGGATCCGCTCGCCACCTCCTGCTTCTCTGGGCGCCCTTGCCCCGTTGCCCGACGATCTCGGGCTCGGCTACATCGTGCACCGAGAACGACCAGGTCCAACGCGATCTCTGCAAGGCTGCAATGTAAATGCTGCATCACACAGTGACGACGCAACGCTGCCGATCCAACCACGCACAAGTCTCGTCACGTCACAGTGCTCCCGATCGTCACAGGGCCGGCGCAGGCAGATTCGGCCGGTCGATGGCGGCCGGCCTCCCATCTCGCGACGCCAAATATTCTGCCAGAGTACAAGGCCCTAGATTCATCACCGGCTTCCATGTCACGGTATGCTCCATTTATCTATGCTCTGCTGGAAACGGTCTGTTACAGTGCAGGCTTTAATTTGCACATCAGAGCGTCTGTCTGGCCTTGAGTGCCCGTGGCCCGTTTGGTTCCTCGGCACTGTTTCTGGATCTGGACACGATGGTCTGATTTTTATTTTTTCTTTGAAATAAGTTCAGGACGTACGTACGGCCTGAATTATTATACTATAGCACACCACTAGTCCAGTACTACGTACGTAGCTGATGTTTCTTGTCATCGTATTGCTCTATATAGTGGTGTGCAATAATAACAAGGGAAGAACAGTAGTGTAGTGTATGACATTGTTGATCAGGAGACAGGAGCTCGATCAAACCACCTGAACTGAAAGCATAAGCTTGGCCAGACAGGGCATCATTAATAAATATGATCTGGCAGCAGCTCACTATCCACTGAAAAGCCCCAAGCTACGAGAGCATCCTCCACTGTGCGAAATTAAAGGCCCATGCTGACTGTAGAGGCTACCGATCGGTCGGCGACGATATGGGTACGGCGTGACACATGGATCCACTTGGATTGTGGTTGCCTCAGCTATTTCTTGCGGGTCGTCCCCCGTCTAATCACGAAACGCAATTGAATCTATCACGACAAATTAATTAACCGGTTAATTAGCCAGCGATTTCTTATCGAGGAATATAACGAAGTTCTCGATCCCGTCATGTAGCGCGCTGTTCGTGCGTGCGTGTGTGATCCTTCTCGCAACGGGATGCGCGCGCGCGTGATCCAGCCGGGGCCCGGCCGAGCTGGCTGGGTCACCAACCCAACACTCAAGTACCGATGCCATCAACCAGCTCATGAAGCAACACAAACGCCTTGCTCCTGTCGCCGAGGAGCGTGAGGAGCTAGCGAGAGCGAGCAGCCAGCACGCGTAGGTGTCGCGAACGATTAGGACAGAAGCGGTTACTATGCTGAGATCACCAGATAGGATGCATGCGTGTGTGCGATGCATCATTAGATGGGGACGAGCTACAAGGGTTGGGAATTAACAAAATCTTACGAGTACTTTGCCATAAGATCCGATGGGGTTTGCGCGACAAAGTAGGCGATCGTGTGACAGGGCAACACGGATTCGCGTCCTGCGTCTAGCCGTCTAGGTAGCTTGCTAGCTACTGGCTGCTAATATAACGTCGTGCCAATAATCGAGATCGATCCACGTCGACCGATTTAGCTATCTCTTTTTAAATTTAATTTGTACAATATGACATCTACCTCCGCTGGACGAAACAACGTTGGTGTAGCCTTGTAGGCTCGAATCTCTGAATATCTGTTTCTCGATACACTTGTATACGAAGTGGGCATTTAATTGTCTCCACATGCTCTCGAGGGCAAGTGTATCTTGGGAACGAAACTGCCAGTATATATACGCACCTGTTTTAAACACAGGCATGTACGTACTTCGCTTAAAAAAGAACTTGCACGACGATCACTGTGACCAATTAAGTATATAATAATTATTATCTTGGCATGTATGCATCACAGGGCCGGGGATACATTCACGGGTCGAAGGATATCTTTCTGTGGTGCCCAAAGAATTTGATCTCTTCCCACAACTTGATCTTAGCTACCAATATAATCTTTGTTGAGAGTACGCCCAGATGCAAAGCATATCTACCTGCAAGTGATCAGATATGATCGAATCGAAGAGCTTAATTCTTTAGCTTGTGACACCTACCAGTTCTTTAGCTTGTGACACCTACCAGTACTGCCCCCATATCTCTTGGCATATACTATGTGCATGTGCAGGCCGCAGGCGTAGTGCCAATGCGCAAGGGCCCACGGCCAGTTGGGTGTAACTTTTGGAGAACAAAGACCTGGAATGAAAGCCGATGTTTGGACGGATTCTAATAAGCTAGCAAGGACATGGTACGTTATACATGCACGTACGACACACATCACTGACCAGGCATATCCACATTTGAATCGGCTATTCCTCAGAAATTTGAATCGGCTTGCTTCGCCAAAATCCTTAGATAGCGCGCGCCTCACAAAACGCTAGCAGTGCACGCTTGTCGTCTTGTCGTTGCCTCGTTGGAGCCATAGAAAAATTGCCATTGCCAGGAGATGGGAGGAGTTTGCATTAGAGGTTAGTATTGTATGGACTCGTTCGTTTACACCGGAACGGCATATTCCACATGGTTGGTTTGAAGTCAGGTTTGGCGTGAAATGGTTGTTCGGTTCAGCCCGCTCTGAAATATAGACTGGCCCGGAATGGCCTTTTTCGCCCTTCCACGGCCCGGAAGCAAGCCTTTTCTTCCACCCTCCGGATCGGATCCAGGACGGCACTTGGTTCAGTGAACCACCAGGACCCACTCGATCCGGCCCAGGAAAACAAATAGACATGTTTTCTTTTTTTGAGAAAACCGGGCTGCATTTTATTGATCCATGAATCAAATTACACAAACATCCTTACAAGCAGATCCATAAAGAAAGCAAAAATTACATTCTGATCCTTGCAAAGATGTCCCGGTTATCTTCTTCGTCGGAGATCGGAGCCACCACTCAACCTCGAGACGAACGCCGAGCTTGCAACTTGAAGCCGAATCCAACCTCAACGAGAAGGAGCTTCCAAAGAAGCAGCACATATTTTTGATGCTACAACAGTCGGCACAGAAGTGCACATGAATCGTTGAACGCCTGAGCAGACCTTGATGGCCAGCAGCCATATCCTCGCCGAGGGAACGGAATCAGACGCCGCAAACATAGCAAGCACCTCGAGCATCGCAGGCGATTCCGCAGAACACAAAGACGAAGCAACCCTAAGGGAGCTAGACCAACCCGATTTCTCGAGCAGGGAGTACACATACCTCACAAATCCGTCTCCGGCGAAGGCTTCATCACCATCCGCCAGAAACATCTTGGAGGGACAAAAGAACCGGTAGGCTATGGAGAGCCACCGGGACACCACCGACCAACTACTACTACCTAGCAAACTATAGCCGTGTTCAGATCGTTGGGGACAATAAATTGTCCCCAAGGAATCTTGCATGCATGGAGTACTAAATGAAGTCTATTTACAAAACCTTTTCACAGATGAGTGCAACTTTGCGCGACGAATCTAACGAGCCTAATTAATCCATGATTTGCTACAGTAATGCTACAGTAATCATCCTCTAAT
Source organism: Alloteropsis semialata (assembly GCA_004135705.1). Classification (NCBI taxonomy): domain Eukaryota; kingdom Viridiplantae; phylum Streptophyta; class Magnoliopsida; order Poales; family Poaceae; genus Alloteropsis; species Alloteropsis semialata. Next base: position 60,257,432 of record CM014270.1, read on the forward strand.
CGTGCGGTCAAAGGCCTCATTAGATTCGTCTCGCGAATTTGCCAGGGGTTGTGGAGGTAGTTTTGTAAACTGACTTTATTTAATACCTCTAATTAGTGGTCAAAGTAGGGTGCAAAAAATTTGCCCACCATCTAACATGGCCTATATAGTAGAAAACTATACAGATCCGCCGCCAATCCGGCATGCTACCTCCTCCTCTGACGCCGGCGAGGGCGTACGAGGCAAGGCAACGGAATCGCCCTGGATTTGCCGAGGGAACTGTAACAAGGGGAAAGAACTCTCGAGAGTGTCGGCACTGCTTCCCCATCAGATGTCCTCATCTGTATAGCTGCCCATCTGTCGGGCCTGGTACGTGACGACTCATCGAAGCCCCTTCAAGGCATTCGTGGGCCAAGGCCTAAGATGAATTAGTGGGCCAAGCCCATTCTTTCGTCAGCCGACGCGGCACACGAACCCGACAGTAGTACAATACAACGGCTTTGCTGCAAAATATGTTCACGTCCGTCTCTCGACCGCAGCGGAGGCCGCAATTCCCACGGCCAGGGCAACTGCACGCACGGAACGGCCAGCCTCGCCGGCGCCGGTTATCGCGATACACCACAGGCGCCCGGCCGCGTGGACGCGGGAAACGGGCGCTCGCGTCGCATGGCGCTGGCTAAGGAGCACAGTGACCGTGCGCGCGAGGGGATGGGTGATGGATCAGTCGAGCGGCGACTGCCTGGTCTGGTGCTGCACGGCACGTTCCTGTTCCCCGTTCAACTCCATCGGTCAGCACCATCAGCTAGTTTCGTCTGTCTGTGTGTGCCGTCGCTCGGTCACGGGCTCACGGCTCCCGACTGGGACGGTAGCGCACGCCGATCATGTGAAAGTGGCAAGGACCTCCTGGCTCCCGTTAATCTGCAGTCAACAGTCAACTCGTGTACGATGCATCGCAGTATATATACCTCTCCCGCTGAGGGTTGGCTACAGGCTACACAGCCTATGCCCTTTAGTACCTGGCGTGTTGATGCCGCTTTTTTGTTGGTTGGTGAACTAGATCAGCATCGTCGCCGGACTCTGCCCTTTCGCTCCTGTTGATGACTTGCACAGTAGCACGGATATAACTAAGGGGGTGTTTACTGTTTAGTTCACCCCATTCTTCAAAATTTTGCATAATGCACGTGGCCCAATACATTTTTTCTCTCTGTGCACGTGGCTCAATGCAACCTCGTTTTGCAAAATACCATGAACTAAACACCCCCTAATAATAGCTACCGTGACAGCTTAGCAAGGGGTTCAATGGTTCCTCATCCATCTCACTGAGCCCAAGCGTGTGTGCCAAGTGGTAACGACCACGTGCCCCAGCGGCCCAGCTGGACACATCCCGTTAATCGGACAACGCACGGGAGACAGCGACCTTCCACGCCCCCGTCGTCGCCGGCCGCCGCGCAATGCGGCGTCGCCACTCGCTCGCCTAGTCATACGCTACCAACTACCTTACCGCCCCGCCCGGTCGGTCTCTCGTCGCCAGCGACAGCCCCCTCGCTGCATCCAATGATCCGACCCAACCAACTCGCACACAAGTGGTGGTCGCGGCGCACGAGCGCAATTACAAAACGCCCCCACCCGTCGGTCGGTCGCGGTCCTGGAACAAATTAATTCACGTACGAGTCGCCGCCCGGCGTTCGGTGCGGCTGATTGGACAGCCGCACATGCGTACGAGGGCGCCCCGGCCCCTTCTCCCCGTGCCTCGTCGTCATCGGGCTCGATCCGCAACGGATCTTCAGGGAGCCTTGGCAGCGGCGGCGGCGGGGCGGCCGGCCGGCGCGCCGGGTTCCCCGGCCCGTCGCTCGGCCCTGCAGCGGGCCAGCGGCAGGCGTGACAGGACGCGTGACAGGCGCGCCGGCAGCCAGCGACCACGCTGTGGCAGAATCGCCCAAATTAAACCGGTTTAAGTGCACTAATCACCATTTTTACCATGAATTCCAGTCACCGTGCACTTAAAACGGCGTAATTTGACAGTCTGTCGGGTAACTCCCGATTCAACCACATGTTGAGCATAAGGACCGAAACAGTACACCAGATATCTCATTCGAAGATGAGCATAGATAGTATGAGTACAACAGAGGTTCATATTACAACACAAGATAAGTCTTATACAAGCCAAGTTTTTCAAGCCCTAATTAAACATAAGAAGGACTAAGGTAGCTACTCATCGAACTCCTCAACTTCCCATCCTTCAGCATCACGGCCATGGTACTTAACACAGCAAGGACAAAACTCAACATTATTATGCCCTGAAAGAATTAAGCAACAAACCCTGAGTATTTACTACTCAGCAAGACTTACCCGATCTAAATGACTCCTAGCATGCAAGCTTTTGGCTGTGGGTTTAATTTGCTCTACAGCTTACTAATAATTGATTCTATTTTCAAGGTTTTAGCATCCAATTAGTGGGGTAATACTAACTTCTATGTTTGCCATCCAAACTACTATCAAACAATTCAAACAATAATTTCCATACTTTCATTCAATCAATCATTTCTTATTCCCGTTTACTTCCATTATGTCGCACTGTGACAGAAAGATCAAGGTCCTCTTATCTGAGAGGTACAGCGAATCGACTCGAATTTAACCTTGCAAGGTAGACCTAATCACACGACACGTACGCGCCCCGTCGAGCCGTACATGGCAACCGTTCCCTATATGTACCCTGCATAGGTGAACTGCCCTGTAGCCCGGGACCGCCAATCCCCACCGATACCAACGACGGGTCAGCCATGAGTTACAGATTAGCACCACTGAGAAGACAGTATCAGTTCACTCTACCAGTTTGCATATAGGTACGTAGGTTTACCGGGTTCAACTACCTCTTACTACCGGCATGTGATTAGTACAGTTCACCCCCAATCAATGTGCCACATGAACGACTTCCCCTTTTAACAACAAACCATCAACCCATACTTCTCTTTAAAAGTGAAACCTTATGTCTCGCGAGTGACAGTAATCACTCGACTTCTACCGGACTTATTTAAGCATAGCAACTAACGAATTTAAACTAGTATTTGACCAGGTGCCTATGGAATTATGCATCTATGGTTCCATACAACTCCTAGAACCTAAATGCACATAGATACTTAAGTAAAACATTGCATAGTTTTGAAAATAGGGATTATGCTCCGGGGCTTGCCTTGCTCAGAGATTAACTCTTCTGGACCTGGGGCCGAGTCTGGTGGTTGCTCGACAGATCCTTGCTGCTCCTGGAACTCAGCTACTAACTCGTATGCGACCTCGGCGGTTTCTAAACGAATAAAAAGATGCAGTGTATGAGATGATGCATGAGTTATTTAATTAATTTACTTCCTTCATTAACTCCCATGAAGCAAAAGAACATGGTGTGTGTGCTTAAGAGTTTAGCATTACATAAACACATGTGATATGAATATACTTTTATTAGTGGTGTTGGTTATTTTTATTTTCAATATATTCAGAGCCTCTGCTAAATATAAACCATGATATTTAGCAAGCAACACAGTTTTATTTATATACTTATGTGATAATTTGTTCTACCTAACTATACAAGATGTGTTATTAAATTGTTTATAACTAAGTGGCCAATATAGTTATACTAGCATTTGTATGAAAAGGAATAAATTATATGCCTAACAAAATTAATCTTCACACTTTAAAAGTTTATCATATTTTCTTATGTTCTAACAAAGTTAATAAACCTTAATTAAACATATAACAAGAAATGCATAAAAGCTTAAGGTAGATATGATTGTGTATTTTTCCTAGATAGAACTTTGTATGAGTGATTTAATAAAATTTAGTTTGTATTTTTCTCATTTTCCTGTGATTTGATATGAATTTTGCCAAACCACGTTCGTTAACTCTAATTGGAAAAGATGGAAAGGTCCCTGGGCCGGTATTGGGCTCGGCCCAACCAGGCGCACGCCTGGCCCAGCCCGCGAGTACGCGCGGCCTGGCCCAGCGCGCGGCCCGCTTGCGCGAGGCCTGGCCTGGCCCATGTGGCCCATGGCCGAACGGCCATAAGGCCGGCGCGGCTAACGCCCGCGCGGCCCGGCCTCGTCCCTTCTCCCCTCCTCACCTTCTTCCTCGGGCGAACGGCGGCGACGGCGACGAGGCTCGGCGGCGGCGACCAGAGCGGGGAGGTGGAGCCGGCGGGGATGGTTCGGGTACCAGGTACGCCTTCCCTCCTTCTTCCTTCCTCCCTCAACCCTCTCTGTCTCTCTTCTCTCCCCCCTGCTAGGGTTAGGGCGGGGTTCGGAGTGGGTGGTGGCCGGCGGCGAGCCGAGAATGGAGGTGGTGGAGCGGTGTGGGGTAGAATGCAGGTACGTGGGGCCCCTTTTATAGGCTAGGGATGTGTGGTGTGTGTGTGTGTGTCGCCGGCCGGGGGACGAATCGAGCCGGCGGCGAGGTGGCACGGGGAGCAGTGGCTGCGGGAAGGAGGCGCGTGCGCGTGGCCCGGTGAGCAGGGCACAATGGCGGTCCGGGGGAGATGGTTCGGGCGTTTGGGGAACTCGGGGGCGACGCGTGGCGCTCGGGTGAACTTCGCCGGCGAACCGGGGTACGGCGGGGTGTGTGTCGGGGCGGCGGTGCTCATGCAGGCGGCCGCGTGGTGAGGTGGTGGGGCCGGGGCGCGACGGCCCGGCCTGGCCGGCGCGTGGACGCCGAGGTCGGCGCCCCGTCACGGCATGGCGAAGCCGTGCCGTGACGGCCTTCCCCTCTCTTTTTTTTTAAATTTTTGAGCTCAAATTCAAAATTGGTTTCAAATTTGAAATTTGAACTTGTTTTTGATTTTGGAATTCCACAGTCTTTCCCCCTAAAAAGAATCTCGTCCCGAGATTCCAAGGATGAAGGGACTAGAGTAAGGTAGAGATGAGGTTGTACCTGAGTAAGTGAGAGGGAAGTCAGGATAATTGGTCCGGAGAAAAGCTTCACTTTCCCAAGTGGCTTCCCTTTCAGAATGATGACTCCACTGAACCTTATAGAAGAAACTGGTGCTATGTCGAGTAACACGTTCCTTCTGATCAACAATTTTTATAGGCCATTCCTTATAAGTGAGATCGGACTCTAAGTGAACATCTTCCATCCCTACCAGTTCGGTGGGAACCCGAAGGCATCTCTTTAGTTGAGACACATGAAAAACATCATGGACGGCTGACAAATGTGGAGGGAGTTTCAATTTATAAGCAACTGGTCCACATCGCTCTGTGATAGGGAATGGTCCAATATATCGGGGTGCCAATTTTCCTTTCATAGGCGACACTCGAAGATAAACATGATCACCAACTTGAAACTCGAGAGGTCGACGCCTCTTATCGGTATAATCTTTTTGGCGAGACTGTGCAATCTTCAGATTCTTATGTATGAATTGAACTTGTTCTTCAGCTTCTTGAACAATATCTGGCCCAAAATAATTTCTCTCACCAGTTTCAGACCAATTTAGAGGTGTTCTACACCTGCGTCCATACAAAGCTTTAAAAGGAGCCATTTGAAGGCTCTCTTGATAACTATTATTATATGAGAATTCCGCCAATGGAAGACACTCATCCCACTTGGTGCTATAAGTGAGTACACATGCCCTCAGCATATCTTCAACAATTTGATTTACCCGCTCAGTTTGTCCATCAGTCTGAGGATGATAAGCCGAACTTCGAATAAGCTTAGTACCAAGTGAGGCATGCAATTGTTCCCAGAAACGAGCTATAAACTGAGGCCCGCGGTCAGATATAATGGTTTTGGGAACTCCATGAAGGCTCACAATGCGTGCCAAATATAGTCCAGCATAATGACTTGTTCGGTATATAGTCTTTACTGGAAGAAAATGTGCAGACTTGGTGAGGCGATCTATGATAACCCAAATAGAATCATAGCCCTTTGATGTCTTGGGCAACCCCACAATAAAATCCATACTAATATCTTCCCACTTCCAGGATGGAATGCTCAATGGATGGAGTGGACCAGCGGGTCTAAGGTGGCTAGCTTTTACTCGTTGACAAATGTCACATTCGGACACATATTTAGCAATTTCCCGTTTCATTCTAGTCCACCAGAACCGCTGCTTGAGATCTTGATACATTTTACTACTCCCAGGGTGAATAGAATAACGGGAGAGATGAGCTTCGTCAAGTATTTGCTTTCGGAGTTCAGGGTCTTTAGGTATGACCAAACGGGTCTTAAACCACAGAACACCGGTATCATCAAGATGAAAACAACGCACCCGCTCATCATTTTTAGCAAGCCTCTGCTGAATTTTCTCCATACCCACATCATTCTTCTGAGCAAGAATAATTTGATCTCGAAGAGTAGGTATAAGGATAATATTATCGAGGGTGCCTTGCAAAATGATCCCCAAATTCAATTTTTCCATTTCGGAACAAAGGGTTTCACTGAGAGTAGTAGCAGATAAACAATTACAATGAGCCCTGCGGCTT
>CM014270.1:60268696-60279723 GCA_004135705.1 Alloteropsis semialata
TCCAAAGCCTCCCACACAGCTGTGGCCGACGTGTAATTCATATACACATCATAGAGTTGATCTGCCAAGATGGTGAGAAGGCAGCCCAATGCGGTGTTATTCGCATTCTCAAACTGGGCTTGTTGTTCCTCTAGGTAGGGAAACATAGGGTAAATCACCCACAATACTCCCAACGACATGAGCCAAAACTTGGCCCTTGTCTGCCATCTACGGAAGTTTTCACCTCCAAACCTCTCAGGTTTCATGGCATCAGATGCATTCGCCATTGCTAGATAAAAATAGGCACAATCAGGTTTTTGGATTGTTGGAAAAATAAGCCTAATCATGTACAGACCAAAATTAAATTTGAGGAAATCCATATTGACTAATAACGATGCTAGCACAAAACACAAAAGAACAAACCACATATTGAGAAACCACTCACAGTTCTTGCGAAGGGGTTTGACGAACTCGTCGATGAAGTAGTCGCACAAGCGGTCGCGTGTAGACGCTGCCCAAAAACCTGATTGCCGCCCCGTGCAGGAGTCCCGCGGCAGTGGTTTCGGAGATCCCGCTTCCTTCAAGCCCGGTGCACGCTGAGATTGAAGGTCGACAGAGCGCAGCAGCTAGCAGTCAGAACAACGCACGCGTGGGAGGTGATGTGACTGTGTTGTCTCGCCCCTTAGCCATCAGGACGTCTCCTGATGTTATAGACTCCATCAAGCGCTTCAAATTCTCCTCATTAAGCAGGCCGAAACTGCCCATTTGAATGAGCATTAAGCAGGCCGAAACTGCCCATTTGAATGAGGATAAATGACGCACTCAAGAGAAGTAACTGAAATGCCATTAACACAGCACAAAAATAAAGATGCACATGTAATGGTCTATTGAACACGTACGCGTCGCGCTCGTCACAAGTCACAAGTCACGCGATAATTCACGTGAAAATGCGCGGGCTGCGCGTGCGTGTACCAACAGCCTCCTTATCCCTCACAAGCATCTATTTGCTTAGAAAGGAGACTCCCATATTTAAGTAAGGCAATCTCTTCTTGTCTTAGCAATACGGGATTATTATTGTGCAAGCTTTAGAATTACAAAATGGGCCAAACATGGACCAAATTCCAACATTCCCCCACCAGTTCTAAAGCAATTGTTGTTCTAAACCACTTTTATATACCAGATTTTCGGCATAAGTCCCGTACAGGTTGAACTTACACCTAGATCAACAAGATCCATCTTCAGCAGCTTGTGAATGGATTAAGCCTTGAATTCATAGCTTTTTGCTTTTAGATTTCTCATGAAAATCTATCTGGTACTAGGCTACCAAAATGCCAAGTCTTAACGGAGCTTTAAAGGTCTTGCTCCCCGATCTTCTCATGAGCTTTCCAGAAAGCACCCCACTCTCATGAACTGCAACCCAACAATTTAGCTCACATAGGTGTGTTCATTATAGGTATCCTGTAGGACGATACCTTTTCTCTCGGTAGACACTAGAACACATTAAGGCATTATAGCCAACCTTCCATACAGAAGAGAGTACATGTTATGAACATAGGTAATTTAGATGAGGTGTACTCCCCGTTACAACAATAACTTTGTTTTTCTCATTTTCCAAATAAGGGATCTCCTTTCAGAGGAAATAAGTTACCATTACTTTGCAACTAAATGGGTCTCAACCCCATGTTCATACTTGCAACAGATATCGCTGTCCGTGCAAGACCTTTTGTAAAGGGATCTGCTAGATTTTTCTCACTGCGAATATAATTCACAGCAATTACTCCGGAGTTTTTCAGCTTTCTAACAGATTTAAGCCTCCGCTTCACATGTCTCGAGGACTTCATGTTATCCTTAGTACTCATTATCTTGGCCAAGACTGTTTGATTATCACAGTACGTAAGGATTGCAGGAACTGGTTTCTCTACCAGTGGCAAATCCATGAGTAGTTCTCTTAACCACTCGGCTTCAACTGTAGCCGTGTCAAGTGCTACAAGCTCAGCTTCCATGGTTGACCGCGTCAAAATGGTCTGTTTACGTGACCTCCATGAATTTGCGGCACCTCCTAGTGTAAATACATAGCCACTTGTGGCTTTAATCTCATCCGCATCAGAGATCCAATTTGAATCACTATATCCTTCTAGTACAGATGGATAACCAGTATAGTGAATTCCATATTCTTTTGTACCTACTAGATAACGTAGCACTCTCTCTAGTGCTTCCCAGTGATCCTTCCCTGGATTGGAAGTAAATCGACTTAATTTGCTCACAGCAAAAGAGATGTCTGGACGTGTTGCTCCAGCAAGGTACATCAGGGACCCAATTATTTGTGAAAATCTCAATTGGTCCAATCCTTCATCCTTATTTTTCCTTAATTTTACACTCGCATCATAGGGCGTAGGGGCTACTTTGGCATTCTCAAAACCAAAGCGACACAATAATTTTTCCACATAATGAGATTGATTTAAAAAAAATCCCATTCTCATTTCTTGTCAACTTAATATTTAGGATAACATCTGCTTCTCCCAGATCCTTCATGTCAAAGCATGAGGATAAGAATGATTTGACCTCATCAATCACTGCAGTATTAGTCCCAAATATAAGTATATCATCCACATACAAGCACAAGATCACTGTTTTACCCCCACCATGGCGATAATAAACACACTTATCTGCTTCGTTTACAACAAAACCAGCAGATGTTAGGGTGTGATCAAATTTTTCGTGCCATTGTTTGGGTGCTTGTTTCAGACCATACAATGATTTTAGCAATCTGCACACTTTACCCTCATGTCCCTTAACCACAAAACCATCAGGTTGCTCCATATAGATTTCTTCCTCCAACTCTCCATTAAGAAAGGCTGTCTTTACATCCATTTGATGAATGTGTAGACCATAGGAAGCAGCTAACGCAATGAGCAACCTGATTGTGGTTAACCTGGCCACAGGTGAATATGTGTCAAAATAGTCTTCACCTTCTTTCTGGGTAAAGCCTTTGGCCACAAGCCTCGCTTTATATTTATCAATCGTGCCATCTGGTCTCATCTTTTTCTTGAAAATCCATTTACATCCAATGGGTTTGCACCCAGCAGGACGTTCAGTGACTTCCCAAGTCTCATTTGCCATGATGGAGTCCATCTCGCTACGGACCGCCTCTTTCCAATATTCTGCCTCCGAAGATGCATATGCATCAGCTAGAGTTTTAGGAACGTCATCCACAAGGTATACAATAAAGTCATCTCCAAAAGATTTCTCAACCCTTTGTCTCTTACTCCTTCGCGGAGTGATGACTGAATTGTTATCCTCCTCAATGGCCTCTTGCAGATTATTGTCATCAACATCATCCTCTCGTAGAGGTATGTTCTCAACTTGTTTAGAATGAGGAAAGTCTGGAAACACAGGGTAAATCACCCACCATACTCCCAACGACATGAGCCAAAACTTGGCCCTTGTCTGCCATCTACGGAAGTTTTCACCTCCAAACCTCTCAGGTTTCATGGCATCAGATGCATTCGCCATTGCTAGATAAAAATAGGCACAATCAGGTTTTTGGATTGTTGGAAAAATAAGCCTAATCATGTACAGACCAAAATTAAATTTGAGGAAATCCATATTGACTAATAACGATGCTAGCATAAAACACAAAAGAACAAACCACATATTGAGAAACCACTCACAGTTCTTGCGCAGGGGTTTGACGAACTCGTCGATGAAGTAGTCGCACAAGCGGTCGCGTGTAGACGCTGCCCAAAAACCTGATTGCCGCCCCGTGCAGGAGTCCCGCGGCAGTGGTTTCGGAGATCCCGCTTCCTTCAAGCCCGGTGCACGCTGAGATTGAAGGTCGACAGAGCGCAGCAGCTAGCAGTCAGAACAACGCACGCGTGGGAGGTGATGTGACTGTGTTGTCTCGCCCCTTAGCCATCAGGACGTCTCCTGATGTTATAGACTCCATCAAGCGCTTCAAATTCTCCTCATTAAGCAGGCCGAAACTGCCCATTTGAATGAGGATAAATGACGCACTCAAGAGAAGTAACTGAAATGCCATTAACACAGCACAAAAATAAAGATGCACATGTAATGGTCTATTGAACACGTACGCGTCGCGCTCGTCACAAGTCACAAGTCACGCGATAATTCACGCGAAAATGCGCGGTTTGCGCGTGCGTGTACCAACAGCCTCCTTATCCCTCACAAGCATCTATTTGCTTAGAAAGGAGACTCCCATATTTAAGTAAGGCAATCTCTTCTTGTCTTAGCAATATGGGATTATTATTGTGCAAGCTTTAGAATTACAAAATGGGCCAAACATGGACCAAATTCCAACATTGCAGGCGCGGCAATCTTACATAAAACTTGTGCTCCAGGGCGAGCCAAATTCTTTATGTGGCTGACCTTACTTGATAGATGTTGGACTGCCGAATGGCGTCGCCGACACCATCTACAGGACCATGCAGAGTGTGCTCTGTGTGCGCAGGAAGTTGAAACCATCGATCATCTGCTCCTTCAGTGCGTCTTCAGTCGGGTGTTATGGTTCAAGATTTTGCAACCCGTTGGCCTGGCAAGCATAGGACCCTCCTCAATGGGTTCAAGGAACATTGCAGACTGGTGGTTGAGTACCCGCGTGCGGTGTTGGGATTTCTGAGAAATCCAACAGAGTTTGACTGGGAGAGCAGGGTGAGAGAGACGCAAACAGCGAAATGATCACGTTAATAGGAGTAAGGTTACAAATCGGACCCCCGGGATGTCCGTTTCGGATGATGTCCTCCTCTATTTATAGGCCAGCCAAGGGCCTTCTTTTACAATGGATACCCTTACAACGACTATATACCCAGCATATTCGGGGGTACATTGGTATTTTCATCTTGGTCCTGGGCTCCGTGATGTTCGGCCCCTGATGACCCTCGTGAGGCGCCACGTGCTCCTCTTCAACTGTCCTTCAGGCCCGCAGTTCCCATAAGCTCAACGAGTGTCCTGGTTAGAGCGAAGGGGTGAGAAATCTCCCCCTTCGCTATACGGCCTTCGAAGTCCCTTCAACGGACTCCGTGTTCCTGCACAAAAAAGCAAGAAAAAAGACAAGCCACTGCGAAGGCGAGGGGTAAGTCTAGTTCCACCCTTCGCGATATGTTTGGTTGGATGAGTTAGCCAAATTCACGCCTCCCTTAACATGCTGCTGGCCAAATAACAGCGCAAAGCTTTCGACTCCTTAGTCGTCCTCATCTCATGGATGATATGGAAAGAAAGGAATGTGAGGGTCTTTGATGGCATTGCCGCTCTACCACATGTCCTTGCGTCCAGAGTGTGAGATGAAGGGAGCCCACATGTCCTTGCGTCCAGAGTGTGAGATGAAGGGAGCTTGTGGATCATGGCAGGGTTCAGAGCTTTAGCTGTTTGGTTTTATTTTGATAGCGAAATTAATGTTATGTAATTATTGCAACGCTATAACCAATAGCCAGCCGGCGCTATTCGGTCTGGAAATCGTTTTGTAAAATTATTTTTCTCTTAATGAAATACGCATTTAAGCGCATTCCTGAAAAAAAATCATATGTTCTCATCATTTCTCGATCGACATTATTATGACATGCATGGCACACTACTCCTAACCAGCAATCATTCCTTCTCAAACATGCTCCCGTCAATTTCGTCAGAAGAAACATGCATATTCCTCCATTGATTAGCTCCCTCCGGAACCCTAGCCAAATACACGCAGTGTACGCATACGCCACCATGATAGGACAGCTAGATGCTCATACATACGGAGTAGCTCATCATGGCCAGGATCCGCTCGCCACCTCCTGCTTCTCTGGGCGCCCTTGCCCCGTTGCCCGACGATCTCGGGCTCGGCTACATCGTGCACCGAGAACGACCAGGTCCAACGCGATCTCTGCAAGGCTGCAATGTAAATGCTGCATCACACAGTGACGACGCAACGCTGCCGATCCAACCACGCACAAGTCTCGTCACGTCACAGTGCTCCCGATCGTCACAGGGCCGGCACAGGCAGGCAGATTCGGCCGGTCGATTGCGTTCGGCCTCCCATCTCGCCAAATATTCTCCCAGTACGTGTACAAGGCCATAGATCCATCACCGGCTTGACGGCTTCCATGTCACGGTACGCAGTACGCTAGCTCCTTCTCTATATGCTCTGCTGGAAACGGTCTGTCGTTACAGTTCAGGCTTATGCTCATCGGACTATCGGAGCGTCCGCTTTGGCCCGGAGTGCCCGTGGCTCCCCGTTTGGCTCCTCGGCCACTGTTTCTGGATCTGGACACGGTGGTCTGATTTCTTATTTTTTCTTTGAAATAAGTTCAGCACGTACGTACGGCCTGAATTATTATACTATAGCACGCCACTAGTCCAGTACCAGTACGTACGTAGCTGATGTTTCTTGTCATCGTATTGCCATAGGGGTGTGTAACAAAAAGGAACAGTAGTATACTGTATGACTTTGTTGATCAGGCGACAATGCAGCATACAGGAGCAAAGCACCTGAAAGCATGAACTTGGCCAAACATGGCAGCATTAATAAATATGATCTGGCAGCAGTTCACTTTCCCCTAAAAAGTCCCTGTTGTGAAACACTTATTTAGTGATCAATTCTTTTATTAATTAATAATTTATGACATCACTAGGTAGTTACTAGTGTGTGAAAGGGCCACTCTCCCTAAGGGGTATGTCCCTTGGGAAGAGGCACCTCCATGCCCCTTGGGCTTGTATAAATATGTAAACAACCCCATCAATGAGAATCAATCCTTCCATTCATTTCATTCTGAGTTTTCACTTTCCAACACGTTATCATGCACTTTGCTCTCTACTGAGTGAAGAACAAAGGACCCGCTTGGCCTCTAAGCAAGAAGAACAGGAGGCATCATCAAGACTGCACAGATGAATCAAATTTGTCACTCTTGCTCTTGCATTGCTAATCCACATGCAGGAACACCGCTCTCTGTCTGCTCCCTTTCAGGCATAAGCGACTGCGAGACTGCACATTCGCGTTCGCGCACACCAATGCAAATGGCCATCGCATAGACTGAGCGATGGTGTTTCCTTGGCATCGCACATCACGGCGACCGTCACCACGACGATCACATGCTGCATCCAACACAATTCAGCAGCAATCAATTGATTAAAAAGGCAGTAAGACATTACATTTTCAATTCGAAAAAAAATCTTACTATGATGACGTCCTTGCATGCCAACAAACAAAGAACGCGTATCAGCGTTCTCTTCTAGACGAAGATGTCCTACAGGACGCCATGGCCAGCGTGGTCATTATCGAAAAGGCACCGACGCCCATCAGCAACCCACCGCGGTAGCCTGACCCAGGCACCGGCGACGGCCCCTCGCCAGCAACTTCTCGGCCGCGTCGTGGGCATGAACCAGTGCAGGAACCGGAGCCCAACCTCACTGGGTATTTCCTTCGACAACAGATGGGCCAGTGCACGTCGACGGCCCTCAGGCCGATCCCTCAAATAAACAAAAAAAAACAAAAAGGTATGCATTCAATGCATGAAGTCTTACATCATTGTTTACTCTGCTCCTGTTCTGCACCATTGCCTGCCCGTGATGTGGCCGCAACACCTTACTTGCTCCATGGACGGACGACGGCATCACTGCGATGCAAGGCAGCGATGCACAACCGCCTCCTCCGAGCGCACACAGTCGGCAACGCCGGTGTTGGCCCTCAGGCCGATCGTCCTATCAAACTGCGGTGGTGCTCGCCCGCATAGCGGCATCTGCTCGTGGTAGCGGCGGGGCAGCGATGATATGCGTGCAGAACCACGGCGCGCGGAACGGCGGAGCGGCGGCCGCGGCGGTTGCAGGCAACGCAACAGCAGTTTTGCACGCAGACCATCAGGCCGTGCTGGGCTGCCTTAGCCACGGCGGCCTGCTCGCCCGCAGGCTAGGCCGGGCCGCTTCAGGGCCACAGCTGATTGGTCGGCCCACGGTCCCGCAGGCCCGCCTGCCCCGCCCACAGGCTTGGCCAGCAGGCTGATCGGGTCTATTCGGCCGAGCAGGCCAATTCACCGCCCCTGAGCCTAAGTTTGCTCCCAAAATTCGTTACAGCCCCCAGGCTAGCATATATCATACTTAGACTTTATTTTAAGTCTTTAGATTATTCTATATTGTGTAATATACATTAAATACCATCGGTATAATTAGAACCAATGTAATCAAAATGCTACAATTGCCGCAGCAATTGAGCATTATTACGATTCGCAGATCTCTCATTGGTTACACATGTTTTGGAACAATCTTTTCATATGCAATTCTTTATTTGCATTTGATTTATTCTAATCAATATTCTACATCAAGTAGAAAATCATGAAAAATTCAAATAAAAGGTATATATTTTGTTTAAACACAAGGTAATGGCAATAAGCATCTACTGCACTCATGCAGATTATGCTCCGTTACTGCGAGGTTCTACCTTCAAAGTGTTTAAACAAAAAATTAAACTAATAGAATAACACAAGGTCATGGAGACCTAGGCACTGGCTGCAATAAATTCTTTGAATTTATTTGCCCTGAGATCATGCTTTTAGGCAGCAAGTTACTTGCCCATTGCATGGAGGTCTACATCTTATGATGATTACCTTCACGGTGTATATCCAAAGTTTAAACAAAATTATACTACAATGACTCTCAAGTCATTAATTCCTTTAGGAATACAAATTATAGCAGTTGCACTGCCCATTGACATATACCTTAATTTTGTTGCAAGAATCATCTTGCCTTTGAAACAATGCAAAATAAATCTAAAGGTATAGATAAATAAATTTTGGATTAAATAAAATAATGGAATTAAGCATATACTATGCTCCATTATTAAAAGATACCCATCATTTCTATGATGATCAATTCATCCAAAAGTTTAAAATAGAGACTATATATTGACCATGACTATCAGTCATTTATTCCTTCAGGAATAAAGAGCAATATATAAGCAGCAATTACATTGCCTATTTTAAACCACTATACCTAATTTTGATACAAGATTCATCTTGAATTCAAATATTTTGCATATACTGCAACACTACATTTCATGTATTTACCGCAGTAAATTAATTTAACACATGACTATCTCATGTGGTACATGGTTCAAAATAGCCATTATGAAGTCAATATAAGTTGCATCAAATGCAAAAACTTATATGGTATGGGCAATGAATTTGAAATTCATTTCATATTCTAAAGATTCCATTTATATGGAATAAATTATAGCCCAGAATTCAAATTTTCAACCAAATTATTGCCTTATTAAAGGCATACTTTCCATATGGATCTCAAAACATTGAGTCTCAAATGGAAAAGGTATTCTAAATATTTTGAGTTACACTCAAAAGGTGTTATGGCCAACATAAGGTCATAATATTACCGGAATTAAAAGGTGGTTGGTTATACATTCATCTACATGATTAAATTCATGACAAAATATAACAGCGTTGTATATATATAGAAAATCTATTCTAGATTTGACTCTATGATGAATTTCTATATCATACCAACCTAAATTATGAAGCCTTATCCACAATTTTATCAATAGGTGGTGTATTGCATCAGCAATACCATAACCAAAATTGCATCAAACATTCTGAATAAAATGCTATGCATTATGATCTCTTAACAAAGAGTATTTGTTTGTACCTTCTGGTTACAACATAGCTATTTGAACAACGTTCAAATATTCAGAATATCAAATGTTTGATGCAAACAAGCATCAACAATAAGAGAAAGTGGGACAATACAAAGGCAATAAAATAAGGATACTGACAAAGACATGCATTTATAAAACCACAATGACAGCTCGTATATATGTCAAAATTGTGGATATCATAATCATATTACAATGCAATGTCACAAAATCAAGCATTTGGTTGAATACAATATTGAAAAATGGCAAATCAATTTAATGGGACAAGTTTGAAATGCACTTCAATATCGACCTATATTATGCCACTTATATACCTTTTTCATATGAAAAAAGATCAAAGCCTACAACAGTAGGATATATTTGAAGGCAATGACAACTTGTTTAGAGACACAACTCAGTTTCTATAACCCATCACTTAATGATCATGTACATTATGTTGCAATTACATAAGTTGTCATTCACATAGTATCATCATATGATACCTGCTACTAGTATGTATTCTATATTATCAAAGTAATCATAATGCATTATGATTTACTCAATATAGATAATTATGGGGCCAATCCAAATGGAAGAAGAGATTTGCTTAGTGAACTTTTATTTCACTAACACTATACTTTGAGATATCAATATTCCAAATTCTCTATAAGAGAAAAGGAAAATTACTAAAAAATCGCAAATGCGATATGTTGTTTATGGTATTGGTCAAGCCATAACCATACACTCTTAAAGTATCCAATTAGATATGTACTCATGCATTCTAATTCAACTCATACCAACTGAGTTGGAAAAATATCTGTTATAGTGAGTTCAATATGAAATTACAATATGACAACAATGATGATTTCATATTCATCAACCAATAAAACAGATATAAAATAAGCAAATGCTTGAGCACATTTCTCCATTATCACAAGGATTGTGTTTTACATACATCAAAACCCATACCATATGTTGCGTACAATAAATTTTCAGTCTATAATTCCATCAAGATTGGAATATATTGTTTTTTATCAACCTACACTATAGGTGATATGAAAATTTATTTTGTTGGTCATATATTGCAAATTTTCTATAAATTCTCAGATTTAATATGCACCACATGTGCATTATGGAAATTAATTTTAAGATCCTCTTATCTTAAAATTTCAATTATACCACTATAATTCCTTGAACGCATTCAAAGGAATTATGGTACCATATATCCGTTAACAAAAGTTTTCAAAACCTTCATATGATTTGTTGATAAATAAACTACATGATTTCATGTGATATATTATAGTGCACTAAAGAACTATGTTTTTGCTATGTTCATTGCTCAAATTATCAAATTATGAGCACAATATCCTAAAACATAGGATACATACATCAGGATGAAAAATGTCACATGATTTCTTTACAA
>CM014270.1:60280723-60302562 GCA_004135705.1 Alloteropsis semialata
GGGGAGTCTCCGAAAAGGAGGCGAGGAAGCTTGAACCTGCTGCTAAGCTTTTTCTTTCCCATGGCGAGTGGAGGAAGAAGGCTTAGGATGGAAGTTTCAAGTACACGTCAATCCAGGAGATCTGATATTTAAAGACTCAGGGGTGCGACGCTTCGCGCGAGAATCGAGGAGCCAGAGCAGAGCCGTATCGCGTGCGCTGCTAAAGTTCCGGGAGACGTGCGGAGTGGGTTTTTAATGCACTGGGCAGCAGTTACATCAATCCTGGGGCGTTTCACTTTCCAAGATGGAACAGTTCTATTTTATTATTATGGCTGATATTTTTCTTTGACCTTATCATTCAGATGCAGGTTTCTACATTCAAGAGTTCGGGAACTTTTCTGGCTCTCATACAAAAGTGATTGACGAGGTATTAACATATCCAGAAATCACCCGAAGAGCAAAAAGACCCGAAGGCTATTGAACAATCAACCTTTTCTGAACAAGATAAGCTCGGGGGCTACTGTTGAGGCCATAATACCAGGGTACCCGATCACGAGGATTACCGACTACCGACTCCAAGCTACCAAGACTCCGAACAAGACACGATGGCCAGATCGCATAAGGAAAGCCCGAAGACAGCTAGAGTCCTACTAGGTTTAGGTCTGTTTTGTCTTGTAAGGCACGTCTCCCTGGATATAAATAGCGGGGGTCCTGTACGTAGAGGGTATGTCCATTGATTTGCAATCTTAGACAATCCACCCGAGGGTACTTGTTACGCATTGTAATCTGTACTCGACGAAATAATACAAGCAGCAACTGGACGTAGGGTTATTACTCGATCTCGAGGGCCCGAACCAGTATAAAAATCCCGTGTCTTCCTGTTCATCACCGTGATCAATCTTCGCACGAAGCGGGGTGTCTGCCGGACAAATATCTGACGAGTGCAACCTCGACATATATGTATTGGTTTCGATCTCTACATGTTATATTTTGCTCTTCTAAATCATAGATGACACATATGGATAATTGTATACAGAGCATATCAGTTAAATATTCCTATTCAAGAAAATTCGGATCCATATTGTACGTAAATTAGAATATAAAATAAATGCTATTTAAATTTGTGTCCGACCACATTCTATCTGATTCTACAGGTTCCACCCCTAATCAGGATTCTTGCAAATTCCCATTTCATGTTCTAATTTTATTTGTGAAGATTTGCAGATTGTAAATACTGTTATTGACGCTCTGAACTCAGCATTTCAAACATTTAGTCATGCCATTTCCCGATCAATTATGACAAGAGAAAATGGCACCAGATGTGAAGTATACTACCGAGTAACGAACACATTTCAGTTTGTCCGGCACCTGAAAGCCTGAACTGGCCTGCCATCAGGGGCTCACATCCAGCGGAACTCAACAGGGCTCCTCACTCGATGCACGTCGTTCTCCCACACGATCTGCCCGAAATGCGTTGGCCCGACTGCGCTGTTCTTACTCCTGAACACGACCTTGTAGCTCTTCTTCTCGTTCAGCTTGTCGAACTTCAGCGTCGCCGGCGTGACGGTCACCGCTACCAGATGGTCCGGCGCCACAACCCTCATGGTATACGTCTCGGGCCCCTCCGACACCTTCGTTACAGTGCGCTTCAGCACGCGGACGTCGGTGCCGTTGCTGAAGTCCACGACGAACGACGGGTAGTTGAGCCCGGCTGCGCCGCCGGGGAGCGTCCTCCTGCAGCCGGTGAAGCCGGGCACGAACATCCTGATCTGCGCGGCAGTGTAGTTCAGCGTGCAGAGGAACTTGACGTAGTCCTTCTCCACGGCGTCGTAGACCAGGCCCGGGTCGAGCGCCAGCTGCGGGCGGACGTGCCCGGCCCCGGCCGCTATCGGCGTCGCGACGCCGCTGCTGTTGTGGCTGTTGTCCGCGATGGCCCGGCCGTGGCTGTCAAGCGTCGCCGCGGTCGTCATGAGCGCCGACCGGATCATGGCCGGCGTCCAGCTGCGGTGCTTGTGCTTCAGGAGCGCCGCGACGCCGGCGACGTGCGGGCACGCCATGGAGGTGCCCGAGACGATGTTGAAGCTTGACCGTCGCGCGTCGCTCTTGCTGTGCGTCAGGGGCGACTCGGAGGGCCAGGCGGCGAGGATGTTCGCGCCTGGCGCGATGACGTCCGGCTTGAGGATGTCGCGGACGATGTGGTTGGGCCCACGCGACGAGAAGGACGACACCATCGGCGCGCGGTTCTCGCCGGTGACCGTGCGGCGGGTGAAGCGGAACGATGCCACCGGGTCACGCACCGAGCGCATGTACGCCGCGAGCCTATCGGCTTCACGGGCGCTGACGGTGACGGCCGGAAGGGTGAACGGCTGGGCCATGAGTCCGTCCATACGCCGATCAACGGGGGAGACGGAAATTAGCCCGCTGCCACCGGCCATCTGCACCGCGACGCCGTACGACGGATAAACGCCGAGATCGCGAGTGCACATGACGATCTTGCCCGTGATCCTGTCCGACACAAGGTCATTGGAGCAGTTGCTGGGCAACAGCCGGATCATTTCAGTTCGGTTGCTCTTGTGGGCGTAGAGAGACTGCCCGGTGAGGACCTGGCCGTTCCCAAGCGTGATGCTCACCGGGAACACACGGTCGACGGTGGCGGCGCCGACCGTCGTGATCCACGGCGCCACGTTGCTCAGCGAGGACTCCCGCGGGCCGTAGTTGCCGGCCGAGCAGACGACGAAGACGCCCGCCCGCACGGCGCCGAACAAGGCGATGGACATGGGGTCTTCGTAGAAGTCGGGGTCGTGGAGATCCCCGAGGGACAGGGACAGGATGTCGACGCCGTCTTTCACCGCGGCGTCGATCGCCGCGACGACGCCCGCGTTGCTGCAGCTGCGCAGGCTGCACGCCTTGTACATGGCGATTCTCGCCCTGGGAGCCACGCCCCTCGCCGTCCCGCGCGCAAACCCGAAGAGGCCGGCGTCGCGGACCTCCGAGCCGGCGGCCGTGGACGCGACGTGCGTGCCGTGCCCGGACTTGTCCCTCGGGGACAGGAAATCCTCTGTCGACACGTTTGGGCCGCCGGTGAAGAACCTGGCGCCGACTAGCTTGTTGTTGCACATGCTGGCGTTGAAGCGCTCGCTGTCGACGCACCGGCCCTTCCAGCTTGAACGGACAGGGCCGAGCCCGTTGTCGTCGAAGCTGGCGCTCTCCGGCCAGATGCCGGTGTCGACGAAGCCGATGATGACGCCGTCGCCGAAGTCCGTGTCCGGCCAGATGCCGAAGTCCTTGTCGAGGCCGAGGAAGCCCGGGGACCTGGTGGTGTGCAGATGCACCACCCTGTCCTTGTGCACGCCGGCCACGCCCGGGGCGTTCGACAGGCGCCGGGCCTCGTCGTCGGTGAGCTCGGCCGCGAAGCCGTGCATCGCGGTGTCGTACATGTAGAACACGCCGCTGGAGTTGGTGGCCGGGGAGAGGGAGGCCACCATGGAGGTGTACCAGTGCCCGAGAGTGGCGAAGTGGGGCGGCTTGGTGAGGTGATCGGTGTGGACCATGTAGGCGTTGTAAGGCTTGTCCCCATGGCGGGATCTGCTTGGTGTTGGGACGGAGGCTGAGGCTTGTGCAAGCAGAAGCAAAAAGCATAAGCAACACAAGGGACTGGCGGGCTTGGACGCCATTGTTGATGCACGACAGGTTCGGCTTGGGACGACGAAATGCTTAGGGATGCACGGTTATTTATACTCGCGCTTATTTGCCCAAGACCCACAACCAACATGTCAGCCAGGGCCCTGAACGGGCCGGACCGAAATCACCGAATAGCACAACAGAAGGGCACATGTTTCTGGCCGTCCCATTACAATCACTATCGATGCGTCTCAGGCATCATGGGTTTTCCATTTCGTTTGGCTGGAGGCTGGCTGGAGCCATCAATTTGAACCACTAGAGTGGCTGTATCCATCGTCACAGTCTACTCTGCAGTCGTTTCTTATAGGACATGCTTAGGCAAATGTTTAGTTTTAACCAAAATTTAATAATGCAAAACTCTTTTTTTTTAAAAAACGAGATCTTACACGTCATATGTGCTAGATTATATTCCAGTCAAGATTACACGTCATAGATGGTACATCATATTCCAGTCAAGATTAGTTGGGTTGCTATTTTTTGTGCGCTGCAATTTAGGCAAAAATAATTATTAGCATAATTCTTGAGTTTAGGAGAATATAATCAAATATGCGGAAATGAGCTATATCTCGACTGGCAATGCAAGCTGAGTGGTTGAGCACGACACCCACCTGAGTTCGAAGTCCAGATCAGATTTGTGCTCCTACCTTTCTTCTTCTGGAAGATTTGGCAACACTTGCATCTTCTAAATTTGTTTGAAAGGGAATAGGCAGAACTTCCTGCTATTTATTATTATATTAATATGAAGGAGAGCACATTACAGCAAAAAAAAGTGTCCTCACTTGGCACTAGGTTTATACATCTTCCTAGATTTTCGCGGGCACTATGAGTTGAAGGTGCCAAGGCGGGTGATTCTTCTCTTTGCACTAAAATGTTTGAAATGCGCATCTCCCAAAGTTTCCAAGACACAAGTATACCTCCCCATAGGCTCCGTTGGCGATACTAGCCAGGCCCCACCACTGTGAGGTTGTATGGCAACGTCACCATACCACAGCCCAAATTGTAATATGCATTCATCTAGTGAAAAGTTATAGCACTGGCACCATCGATGTATGAGTAGTGTGCATTGTCCACCTTTCCTCCCTAGATTTGTTTTTTTTTTTTCAAAAGTTTCCTAACTCATAAACCTCAATATCAGACATGTCTTAGTTTGGGTCGGGACAATTTCTTATTTTCTAAGAAAAAATAAGCATACTACAAACCTTTCTTCATGAGCTCAAATATTTTTTTATGGATGCATGTAATTAAATAAGTACTACTAGTCCACCCCTACTTCTAGAGCTCGGCTCAATTTACCATGGAAAGCTCAATGCAGTGGTGCAGCTGTGCTGGGCTGCTGGCAATGGCGAACATGTTAGGAGATGTGAGGCCCTATTTGACAGGGTTCTAGTTCCAATATCCAGATTGGGTTAGATATCCATATTTATATTTATATATACTATATAAGCAATATGATCTAAGAATTTTTTGACTATAACCCTGCCAAAAAGACCCTCAGTTTAAGAGAGACTAGATCAGTCGCCAAGTGGCACTTTGGACAGTTGGGTGCATCGACGAAAATGTGCATATTTTTGTTTTGCTCTCTCCACTTGGATGGTATCGGTTTGCCGGTTTGCGTCCTGATCCTATGCAGTGGACAGCAGAGTACCGGACATGATCCTGTGTGACCCTCGCGGTTGCAATCGCAGCATTTGATCTGAAGATCTGATCCACGTACTGCCTTGGGCCCGTTACTACAGCGAAGCCCAAAGTGGCTTCACGTCATGGACCGGGCCCCGATTAGCCTCTGCAGCTATCAGTTGGGCCCTGGACGCCCTTTGCACGCGCACGCGGTTGTGGGAGTGCGGCCCGCGGCCGCGTGTCGGGCTCGGGCAGATGCTGCATAGACGGCCGTGCCGGCGGGCGGCGGCCTGATCCGGCCGCTGCGCCGCCTGGGCACCCTTGCCTGCAGGCGCTGCTTCGACTTGGCGTGCTTCGTGTAGGCGATTGGCACCATGGGACGGATCACGGATGGGATGTGGCGCCGACCGCCGACTGCGGCCGCCGCACGCGGCACGCAGTAGGCCTGCCCGGCGCCGCCCTCGTCGCAGAAATCCGGCGCGCCACCGCCCAAGTCTTGACGCTGACGGTAAATAATCTGGACACCGAGGGTGTCACTAAGATTTTCTTTTTTCTTGGGTTGGTGCCTTGGTGGTGTTGGCCTGGTGGGGGTGATGGATTTTTATGATTTCCTGCAAGTTGTCTGAGTCAACGCTAACAACAATGCTTGGCGACGAGCCGACGAGATCGGCTGACGGCTCCGGTGAAGCTCAGATCCTAGCGATCCTTTTGGTCTGTTGACTACACGCGCGCAATTTTCCCCACGTTTTCATCACAGCTTTCTTGTGTCCCATTTTTCAATCGAAGGTTCCACCACTTTGTGCAGTGAATCGACTAGTTCAGCTTTTTGAAGAAAAAGTTTATACATAGTATGAATCCAAAGATTTCATCGTTACTGCTTGACGCAGGAATTTATTACTTTTACAACAATCCATACGGGAACAAATACAGATTGGAGCCGACAAGTTTGCAGCCCGTTGAAGCCAAAAGCCAGAGCCAGAGCCAGTAGGTCAGGTCAGGTGCCAACAACTTCCATGCAATCCACAAAGGGTAATCAGAAACTTCCATGCAAGGCTGGTGGCTGATGGCTGGTGCTGATTTGTTGTGAGACTGAAGTACTGCTGGCTGGCTGGTGGCTGATGCTGATTTATTGTGAGACTGAAGTACTGCTGGCTGGTGGCTGATAAGCCAAGCGAACAGGCTGGCACAGCCAGAAAGCAGACGCGAGAGGCCAGATTTAGCACTGCTGGCTGAGATGCAGGCTACCATAATAGCACGTTGAACCACCGGATGCAGCAGGTAGAAAGAAAGGATGAATCGAACCAAAAAA
The DNA here is from genome assembly GCA_004135705.1 of Alloteropsis semialata. Lineage (NCBI taxonomy): Eukaryota > Viridiplantae > Streptophyta > Magnoliopsida > Poales > Poaceae > Alloteropsis > Alloteropsis semialata. The sequence continues at coordinate 60,287,310 of CM014270.1, forward strand.
AAAAATACATAGCGTAGTGATCTGCAAGTTAGCTCCAAGTACGCGTGCACGCAGATGTTGCCGAGACGTTTCAGATTCTATTGAAACGGCTAGCGTTAGGCTCAAGAGGTGGTTTTCAGAGATACAAAAGCAGGAGCGATGCTGGAAGTGACGAAGCTCTTGCCGCCCGTCAACCCAAGGAATATAGCTATCTCCTATCTGCCTCTAATTCTGAACGCATGGCTAACCTTGGCACGAACGGTTGACTGCTCCACTGCCACCCAGCATCCTGGTTCACATGCTCATATGCAACCCAAAAACAGAACAAGAACAACTGCAGAAATGAGGAAGCTGTTGCGTTACCTCGTAAACCACGCGCCAGAGCTTCTCAGCCTCTCAAGGAGCAAGACAGCGCGAAGCAGCAACAGCGACGGGTCGCCGAGGTGCCTCTGTGCTTGCTCATTATTCAGGGCTAATGGGTCCTAAGTTCAGGAGAAATGACACCGGCTTCAGACGGATCGACACAGATGCTCATCTCGATCGGACGTCGGTGTCATCTCTCCTGATCGTAGGACGCACACCCACAACAGAAGCTCTCGTCTCCTCTCTGCTCACGCACTAACACTAGTCTACTACGGTACTACCTCTTGCAAGTTCTTGCTCGCTGTCTGCACTCAGATACACTCATACAGTCATACACACAACCATGTACTCCTACTTCTCTGTGTCCTCTGCCTGCAGAATACACAAAGACATGCTGCCTTTATATAGAGGTGGCAAGCAGGGAGTGGGTAGCTCGGACTGTGTGCGGAAGGCATTTCTAGTTGCCACTGCAGCGACCGATTGATGCGATCGTGCCGGCAGCGAGTGACGTCCAGCCGGTGACGAATGACGAAGAATGCCCTGCGGTGATCCAGCCAAGCTTTGACCGGCTGAAGCTCGTGCTTTCACAAGGGAAAGTTTCGACGCCCTCGCTTCCACACTGGCGATAGGCACGGGTCAACGCCTCTGTCACCAGCTCGCGTCGTTTTAAGTGAGAACGCTCCGGCGCCAGTCGACTGACACGGAATGTTTCTGAGCTGAAAATAAACTGACAGTGTAGCAGTACAACTGACAAGCAAGACCAGGTTGCGAGCACAGTGATGCTCTTCGACGCCCATGTTCTCGTTCCTCAATCAGTGTTCGTGTTTGTGCCAATAGCACTGCAGGAGCTGTCGCACGGATCATTTTAGATTCCCCTGTTCTTATCTCTTTGATGATTTCAGTTGTTGTGAATGTGAGTTGCGATTGCTCTGTATCTCTAGCTCACTGCACAGAGCAAGGCTCTCTAGTCTCCAGGCTGTGACAAAGCAGAGGTCCATGGTCCGCACTGCTGTGCCTTGGGCCTTGGCATCCACTTTTTCAGATGAAACCGAACCTTTGGCTCATCTTACAATCATTGGTTTCTCCAAGAAAACTGCCATGATTGAATTGAGCTGCGGAGATACACAAGTTAAAGGCCAAACAACCAGGCTTAGACTTCTTTAACAGCAACCATAGGTTTGATCGACGCCTTCATTCGAACGGTCAAATTGTTCAGATTCCCAGTGATAAGCAGCTCTTGTGTTCTACACCTCTGCCTTGCTGACTAGATCGTTCTGCGTTAGTATCAATATCAACGAACAGCAAAGAATCATGTAGTCCCTCGTGCTCCATGACTCATTTTCGTTGCTGTACCACTCTATTCTAGCTTTTTCATGTTTGTTCTGTCTGGAAAGTCTGCTGGAAGGGCTTCAATAATGCGACATGTAGCTTATGTTCAGTGAACTTGACCACTAGAAAAGTAGTAGTCTAGTACTGTACTGAAAAATACTGAAGAAGATCACATATATTGCTTTCAGAGATACTATGATCTGCTGCAGATCAAATGTACCCGTAATATAGTCGCTATCGCTAGATTGGTTTAAGTCTGAAAGGCATAAAAGTCTGGTATGGCTGTTGCAGTGGCAGGATTTCACATACATGCATCAGAACTATCTATCATAAGATTAAAAGCCTTTTGTTTGCCTTGATCAATGGAGTTTCCTGACTCATTCAACAACGCGTTTTATTTTTAACAATCAAACTGTCTGGTGGTTGGGCAATCCATAGGCTAGAATATTAGGAGATCCAATCTCACTAGATGCTACCAATTCCTTTTGAAAGAGACAGGGATAACTAGATGCATCTATATCATTTATTTCAAAGAAAAAAATAAATAAATAAATTAGCGCATATAATTGGTGGTATTGAATATCACAATGCAACATATTGAACCGGAATATGTGATGTCATGAAGCAAATGTCAGCATGTATGGTTGAATTGTCTCCTTGGTTAGGTCTGCTCCATTATGCAATATCCACAATGATAGACCCTTGGTTGAATTCTTTAGTGCTTTGAATCAGTTCTTTCAGAGAGCATTTTCGTAACCAGCTACATGTTTAGAACAAACAACAAAGCATGCCAGTGGGATCATGCATCTATGTTAACATTCAATAAAACAATGGGATGCTCTCCAGAACTGAAACTTCAAAAATTTCAAGATAAGGATTAAGGCATGATGTATGAAATGTTCAAGAATGAATGAGATGAAAGTTAATGTGTTACAATAAGGGTTGAAGACTCCTTAGTCATGGGGTTTATACTCTAGACCACTCATTGGTAGTATGGAGTACTGTAAAAGAGCTCTATTTGTATCTAGAAGACCATGCCCTTCGCCACTTCGCCTTTGGTCCATGTTGCCATCGAAGTACTTGTGAAGGCATGCATGAGATCCATGATCCATCCATCTATGCTTTATGCGCTATGAGAAAACGTGAAAGAGACTTGGTTTTCAGAATAGATGCAGATTGATGATCAGGTTGCCACTGCCCCTTTCTGTGGTCCACTCAAATCATGCATATTTTTCTCCGAAAACATTTTCCACATCTCATATGCTCCATACAATTTGTAAACATCATTTTTGGAGCTGTTCATCGCCAACAATTCCTCAAGTTTTCCATTCTTTTGACTAGGATGTGCCCCTATTGAAGAATATTTTCTTGTGGTTCCATTGCTTCTTTTGACTAGGGCTATAGCTTTGAATTGTCTTCTTCTTTGGAGACAGCTCACAGCTGGGAACCTTGCTGTTGCCCAAGTTTACCTGTTACCACTAGAAAATCCATACATGGAGATTCATCCACTATTATCCACTACTTTTGACTGGTCTTTACAAGAATTTTTTTTATGTTTTCTGGATGCAAAATAGATTGTCTGAAATTGACTAGTATCCTAAACAAATAATCAAGGGACAGAGACGCTTGAGATCTTATCATGATCTGAAGGTCTGAACAAAATCCTTCCAGAGAGGTATAATCAGTGAGGAATCTTCTACAAGTAAATCTTGAAGAAATCCTGGTGCGGATTTGCCAAATCTGTGTAAAATAGTGAACACTCCTATGACCTATCATGATGCGTACATTCGTTGTTATCTGTAAAAAAAAAGTGATGCTTTCCTTGTAGTAGTGGATCATTACTTCGGCGTCTCTGTCATTCGTTTTCTATTCTGAATCTTTAAGCTGAAGTCTGCTTCGACAGTATCACTCTGTTCCGATTCCATGGTACCGAGTTTCTATTACCAATACTATGACATAATTTCTACAGCGGGTGAATAGTGAAACCAGTTTCATTCAAGTGCAGCACTCATTCACTCCGATGTAAAGGCAAAGCAATGTGAACCACGCAAGAAAGACAAACTTTGACCAAGACTTGTGAGTTGGTCATCAGACTCACATTGACAGTAGCAGTAGCAGGAAGGCAAAGCCAGACTAGCATGTGTGCCTCACATGTTAAAATCAATACTTTACTTCCTATTAATCAACAGAAATATTTGCAAGGTTTGTAGAAATTTCAGGATTTCAAGGTTATACAGAGATAATCCTAGGAGTCATGTATGTGCCCACCAAACCAGACAAGTGGGCACCAGTCGAAAATCATTTTATGTGAACTCTTTTGGATCAGTCAAGCTGAAAGGACCTATCCATACGTCCTTCTGTCATTTAAAAACCCGTTACACCTTGTGCTTCCCTGAAGCTTCTGCTGGTCGTCTGGTCAGGAGAGCGCCCCAGTGCAGCAGCTGGAACCTTGATTGCTGCCTGTGCTGGTCCACTTCGATCTGAGGTAGGTTGGAGTGAGGTGACCGTGGACCAGAGTTGCTGCGTGCCAAGCTCTGAAGTGCCCAAAGAAATCAAATCCAAAGATGATAGGCAATTTAACATCCACGATTCCACATAGATAGAGCAATGAAACCAGAAATGGAACATAAATTTCAAAAAAAAAATCAAAGACAAATGTTTAGCAGTTCATTATATTTGGCTCGGTAGCTGTAATTTTAGGATCATACGAGTTAAGTGTATAAAGGTAGGGTTCATTGTTGCATACTTGCATGTAACGGTCGACTCTCTCTTTTGATCGAAGGGAGCGTTGAGGCGGGACGACGGTACTGCTGGCCTCCGATGGCTGCGTGTAGTAATACGTCCCTCAGAACGCAGTACTATATATGTCATAAATTTAATGGAAGGATGACGTGTACTTACATTGTGCAGGCACAGCTAGGAGTCGAAGCAGGGAGGGTCGCCGGGAGGTCGCAGGACCGGCGGCCGCGACGACGGGGAGGCGGGCGGCGGCGGAGGTGCCGTAGCCGGGGGAGGAGGAGGCGCGCCGGGAAGCTGGGTCGGCGCGCTTTCGGTCTGCTCCCTCCCGCTTCTGCGCCGTCGTCTATCGAAGTCACACCTTGCCGACCTGCGATTGCGATGACGCCCCTGATCTTCCGGTTCCGGGCTTGAGGCACACGGAGCGCACCATGGATCGGGCGGCCGAGGGAATTTTTTTTTTAGAAAACGTATATGGGCCTCATCTCTCTCCTCTTCTTGTCGGCCCGACTTATCCGGCCCACTCCGTCCGCTGCCGCGGAATCCAATTTTCCGGCCCACTCCGTCCGCAGCCGCGGAATCCACAGGCCGAGGTTCACCGCAGCACACGACGCACCGATGGCCGCGCGTCCGCGATGAGAGACACGGCGGCTGTGGCACGAGGGGGGAGATGATTAAAAATGCCGTGGTCTCGCTGATGGTGCGCCTCCACCAGCTGCCCCTGCCCCGCACCGCGCCCGCATCCACCTACCGCCGCCACCCCCCTCTTCCGCGGCCTCGAGCAGCGCCCGCATCGGCCGCCGCCATGTCGACGGCGGCGGAGCAAGCGGTCGCCGACCAGAAGCGCGCTCTGCGAACCGAGGTGCGCAGGGCGCTGAAGGCCCTCTCCCCCGACCAGCGCGCCAGCGAAGGTGACATGCTCCATGCTCCGAGCGTGCTTCGTTTGATTTGGGTCTTGTTACGCGATAGCTGGGTCTTTGGTCAACACCTGTTCGTCGATTTGCTGGCTAGGAACTGCGCTTTGTCTGTGCTGCTTTTGGCTAGCTTTTACGCTGACACACACTGGACGTTTAGTAGCTGGACGAGAAATAAAAGAGTGGGGGCAAATTTGTGCAACTTCACGGCAGATTCTGCGCTTTATTTCGAATTCACGAGACTAGTTAGCATTGGGGCATGTCCCAACCTTATGAGTTATGACAAGTGTTATTTCCCAATTAAGATCAGAGGATAAATGGTATATCTGCAGTTAAGTGCTGGGAGTGAATGCATCAGAGAAGACACTAGGAGAAGCAAGGATTTGTGTGCTCTAACTTGTGTTTGCTTTAGTGCAATGAAGCACACTTGTTTTTATTTGGTAAATAGATACCTTAACTAGAATGGGGATGCTGCACTACAATATCGCTCTTCCATTGTTGGAACAAATTAGATTTCATTGTGTTGTTCCGTTCGAGTATTTGGAGGTGAGAAGTTTCTTTGATTTTCCAGATCTGGCTATTCAAACTACAATTTTGGATTCCTCTTGGTTCAAAGCAAGCAAACGGCTGTGTGCTTATATAAGCTGTCACCAGCTGCGAGAAGTTGATACATCAAAAATTCTGGCAGAGTGTCTACCATCGAGTCCTGGTGAGTCCATCTATAGTTGTGTTCCTCACTGATTCTGTCGCTAACGATTTAGTTCTTCTTAAGGGCAAGAGGAACTGGCAAAGGATCTTTATGTTCCTCGAGTCGAAGATAAGAACCGCAATATGCGGATGCTCAAAATCACCGCCATGGATGACTTGGTTAAAAATTCAATGAACATTCTGGAACCATCACCTGTGGATGCTAGGGGCAACGATCGTGAAGATGGTAAAAAATTATTTCCATGTTACTGGGAATCTTTCCCCCCATCTAATCTGTATAAGTTACTGCATCAATGGGATGGCTAACTTGATCCTCGTTTGATCCTTGCAGTATTGTCAGCCACTTCCCCAGTTGATCTGTTTTTACTGCCTGGTAGGTTCTCTATCATCTCCTTAATATGCTCAGCCATGTAGACTCTATTGAGTTACACTTGTTATTCATGCAGGACAAGCGTTTGATAGAACTGGTCGAAGATTGGGCCGTGGTGGAGGGTAATATTATTCTATTATTGAAGTTGTTCGCGGGCAGGAGGGGGGGGGGGGGGGGGGGCATACCCTACAATGAGAAACAGGATCACAAACTGCATGCATTCCAAATTTGATTTTAGTTGAATGATATTGAAGTTTTAATGCCCTTGATTCTGGTACCGGAGGAGCTACTTGTAATAATAATAAAAAAAACTCGACCTGCGGGGGGTAAGACAGCCCCTGGGCATTTTGCTAAGAAGAAGACCTTCTCACGTAGGTCGAGAAAACCCCCGAAACCCTGCCCCACTCTTACACAACGGCACCGTAGCCCATGTGAGAACGACCAACGACCTGGGCCGGGCCTTAGACCTGTGCTTTGGCTGTGGGACAGACGAGGGGATGTTTTTAACCTCAGCCTGAAATTCGCTCCCATGGGGAGTCGAACCCAGGACCTGAGGAGTGCTATTGAGACCATCTAACCAACTCAGCTAGAGGCCCTTTCGCTACTTGTAATAATAAAAGTAATTACTAACAGTAAAGTATATTTGTGAGATACAAAACCTCCTGGAAACGGTGATTCATACTACTCACGCAAACTCGTGGGCTGGCCAAGGAATCAAATATTTATCGGGCATCTGGACCAACTAACCTGCAACCTGAAAGCTTGTAATCCGACCCCATGGACTTAGAACTAATATTTTTTTTGAGGCTAGATTTAGAACTAATATGGGATGTATGAACATGAATTCTGATATAATGACATCTTATTAGAAGTTTAGAAAAGCAAGGGCATATTGGTGCTGCAATAAGCCTGTCACCTTCCTGTTTCTTTCTAGATTCTGTAGTTTGGTACGGGTCTCTGCTATATATTTGTTTTCTTCAGTGTGGAAGTACCTCATGCAAGCCAGTTTTGTAGTTTATTTACATTGCCTTAACTGTTGCACTATCATCCTAATAGACCACAATTCTGATTTTTTTATTACATGTCAATTGTATAAAAATACATAAGAGGTACAGGAACCTGAAAGATATACACTGTTCCACTCTAATGGGTAGCTCAGTTTATGCTAATGTTTGATTGAAGTTTTGTCCCCCACTATCTTATTGTTTCTGTTTGTTTTTTACAAATGTGAAAGGTACTATGACACATTCTTGCTGAAATACCAAGAACTTGCAAAAGAGAAAGGATGGAATCAACCTCTCTTAGGTATGCGTATGGCACACATATTTTTGTATGCAGATTTTGTTAAATGTTTTTCTTAAAACTCAGTCTTTGTAATTAAGGATATTTTTATTCTGATACTATTTTGCCGCAGTTATTTTATTTAGTTTGTGACATTCCGTTGAAATATGCTTTGACCCTCTACTCTGTCGTTGGAATTGTATTGGTCAGTCTACATCAAAACAAAAGCAATATGTACTGTTTTGAAGTGAAAGGCCAGAGTTGACACAAAGTTCGTTTACAATTAGGTCTTTATAATGTCTATTGGAAGCTAGTTTAGATTCCATTGTTAACTTTAATCATCAAGGTTGTTTCAGGATCAGATCCCAAAAACTTTTAGTGTAAGCTAGTTTAGATTCCGTTGGTTACTTACTTTTTTCTCAATATTGTTGCTGACCTGTTATTTTACAATGTGTTGGTTATTTTTCTCTTAGCAATGCATTGAATTGCGTTCATGATTCAATCGGTAATATGGAGAGGTTGTTGGGTTTACCCCCAAATACTGCTTGAATTGTAAGACTTTTGTAATGTTGAACTTATGTTCTCTTGTAGAATTGAGTACTCATGTTTCTCAGTTCTGATCTACAGTTGATTTCCGTTAAAAGTTCTAGTAAATTACTAAATTTGGTTTACGAGATGAATTTTGAAGCTCCTATGCACTTCAGCTTTCAACAGAGAGCTAGTGACTCCAAATTTCATCTTGATTTCTAAATCATGGGTTAGTTGGTGCGAACTTGGTTGTGACCAACAGTGCATGTCCTGAGTTTTAGGGGTCTATCTACCTATGCATGTCATAACTGTCAAGCCAAGCATGCAAAATGTATCAGAATTAGATCAAGTATGCATGCTGTTCCAGAACAAAATAGGACAGATTGCATCAAAGGGAATGATAATAAGTCTTCCAAGTTTCAACATACTTTGAATCACCCTTTTTTGTCGTACCATATGGTTAATCAACGCGTCAAGTGTAAGTTCATTGTGCTTTTAATTGGAATAAAAGTTTTAATTTCAAGAACAGAGTGATACAGTTTTCATTTACGCTTTTTACTTCTTCTGTTATTCTGTTTTTCGCAGTTCCATGTGACGAGGATTCATAATTGTTACATGCATGCCGTTTTGATTGCTAAATTTCCTATTGTAATGTTTACTTTTCTTATTTTGAAGTTGCCCTTTCATACTCGGTGCAAATTATGGATGAAGGCGTCATCCCAGTCAACTCAACTGATATTCCTATTGATGCTCTGGTCTCATCCTCTGGTGTTATTCCAATAAGCCCTGCAGCGCTGGAGAGGATGTGAAGCTGATTGGTTTAGTGCTAAGTTTTGATAACATGCACCTCCTTGGTGTTTCCTGATTGCCCTAGTGATACTGAGACGCCACCAGATCAGGGCATTTCTTCTGTACCAATTTATAATAAAATAGGCACTGGATGTCTATTCTTTATTTCAGCTGATTTTAGATGTATAATAATAATGTAATTTCTCCGGTTGACGAATGAGTCCGTAAATTTGACATAGTATTCGGAGTTCTGCTGTCAGGTATCGTGAAATAGCCGATCACCGTCAAAAATGAGTAATAAAGATATTCCGACATTTTAACAGGATTTTGCGGACGGTTTATGATTTTATCTTACCTGTAAAGTTGTAATTAATGGTCGCTAGCTTCTTCAGCTCAATGTCCATGAATTAATGAATTACCAAAGATTAGGCAATGCGTTCTTCTTGTCTTCTTGTTTTTAATGGGCCAAGGCCCAAGGCCGTCGTGCCGCCTTAATTTTAAGTGAGTTCATTTTATGTCTCATGATGGGCTGATCCAGTTTCCTTTATGATTTCAATTCAACCAAAGTTGTCCTTGTCCCTCAGGATTTCAACAAATTCAATAAACATTTCTTCGAAAAATAAAACGAATCTAGTTCTTCGACAGGGGGATTTAGTGACGTACTTTCGAAGCAACAAAGAAGGAGATTTGAATGGATTAAAACTAATATTCTACAAGCTGTGACATCTCATTGACCATGATCAGTCAGTCCGAAGATGAACCAAATATTGCAAAACCCTTGACTGCATTTCGCGATAGGGAAAAACGCATCTGGCTTCTGTCAATTTAATTATCACAGAAGAACGATGTCACTGTTCAACAATGGAACCGTACAAAGGATTATTATTACAAAAAATGTACCGAACTACTGTCGCTTCTTGATCATCATCAATTCCGCGAATTAACCAAAATACTGCTAAACTCTTCTCCTGGATGCAATGGAGCTGATGCTACAAATCTCATCTCAAGATCCTAGACAACCTCTCCTTCCTCTACCTCGCTGCATGTACGTAACGACCACCTTGGCATCATGTTGAGCACGCACAGGGGAGAGATGTAGGGGTCGTTGAACCATACCGTCCTCACCACCTTGTCCAGCTCCCTCCGAGCCTCCTCCCTCTTCCGCTGGAGCTCGTCCCGCCTGCGCCTGGCTTCGGCATCGGCGTCTCCCGCCTTCTCCATTACCTTCTCCGGCGACATCTGCTTCATGTCGTCGGCGGCGGAGGGAGGATGCGCCCGCGGCGCCCTCCGCTCCTCGGACCGCGAGCTGCTGCTCCTCCTCCTACTATTCCTAGTGCCCTCACGCGCGCGGCCACGCTTTCGCCCGCACTCGTTCCTCCTAGCGCCGCGGTCGCGGCGGTGAGTGTCGTCGTCGTCGTCCCTCCTGTGGTAGCCGGCGCGAGAGGCGCCACCTTCGCTTTCCCTCCTCCTCTTCCTGTCGGGGGACGCCGCCTTGCGGTCGCCGTCACGTTGCTGGCGGCTCCTCATCATCACCGAGGGCGACGTCGTCGTCCTACGCGGCTCATTGTCACGGGGGCGGTGCTGCTGCCGCCGCCCGCTCTCGACCAGCTGCTTGTCCTTGTCCGCGAAGTCATCTCGGCTCGCCACGCACGCGGGGGTGATGACGCGATCGCGGGAAGCGCCGCAGACCGGCGACGGAGTGTGCCCGGCAGAGCGGCGAGAAGGAGCCACCGCTGCCGCCATAGTGGGGCTTGCTCGCTCTAGGGTTGGTCACGTAAGGTTTGGAGTGTGAACGAGCGTCGTCTCCGCGATCGTTTGAACAGTATTAATGAAACGACAGTGTGTTTTGTTATTTTAGTATACAACAAGGCGGTGATGGCGATTGATGAAACAATAGTGTTGGAGCGGTATATATGCTCCGGTTAAAAAGGCTTTGCGGGCATGGCGGTTCTCTCGCTTTTTGTTTGTTTCCAATTCGGACAAGAGAATTATTCCGTTAGGCGCGCCGGTTCCGATTATGCGCGGATCCAGATGGGAACGCGGATTCGGCCAGCCCGTTCGGCTTTGGTGGACGGACTTGCTTCCCCCATCAGATGTCCTCATCTGTATAGCGGCCCATCTGTCGGGCCTGGTACATGACGACTCATCGAAGCGCCTTGAAGGCATTGGTTTTTTTTTTTTTGATAAAGGATTGCCCCGGCTTTTATAGAAAGCATATAAGGTTTGTTTACAACGCACTCCAACCATCATGCTGGGGATACCAGCTTACAAGAGAGCAAAAGAAGACAAACTCCAAGGCTACTGTTCATGACCGACGCAAAACTGTTCAAAACACAAAGGGAAGGTAGATCACAACAGATCGTCTTCTCCATCGCGTGCATGTCGCAGGAATGTCCTCAGCCAGCCTTCCGCCCGCGCCTTCATGTCGTCGAGAATCGCCCGATCAGACGACTGCAAAAGCACCCGCCATCTCTGTATTGTTGAATTAATGTTGAAAAGAATGTCAATAGGAGATTTGGGAAACTTCTTTTCAATCCTCATCTTGTTTCTGGCTTTTCAAAGTGACCAGAACACAATAGCAATCAAGAAAAGTTTAATTGAATAATTTTTGCACCCCAACGGAATCCATTCCCCAAGTAAATCCGCCATAGAAGTGGGAATTTTATCCCAACCTAAAGCTTCTTTGAAGCACAGCCAAGTGAAACGTGCAATGATACAGTTAAAAAAGATGTGATCAGTCGTTTCTAAGGAGCCACAGATATGACACCTTTCGTCTCGCTTCCATTTCCTCCTCTTCAAATTTTCTCCCGTTTGAAGTCTGTCATGACCAACTAACCACATGAAAACCTTTAATTTCATAGGAAGCTTACATTTCCATAGCTTTTGCATACGTCTGTTGATCACACCCCTGTTGGATAGCAGCCTATACATAGATTTGGTAGAATATTGTTTTGCTTTCTCTAACGCCCAAACTGCTTGGTCTTTCAGTTCATTCAATCTTACCCCACTCAGACTTACTATCATGTCTTCCCACTGCTTAAATTCTTCATGTGAAAAAGCTCTTGCAAAGTCAAACACCCACTGTCCATTTTCCCAGCATTCCCTGACCGAGACCATCTGTTCCCTGCAATTCTTGTAAACCAAAGGGAATTGGGTTTTAAGAGGCACTTCTCCCAGCCAGGTATCTTCCCAGAAAAGGGTGTCCTCCCCATTGTTGACCACAAAAGTTGCACCCCATTTAAACTTATACTTAACATCATTCAGACCCTTTCAAAATTGTGAGCATTTGCTACTCTTTGTATTGAACAGATTACCCTTCTGAAGATATTTTGCTCGGAGCAGTTCAATGCATGGATCCCCATTATTACTATTATAAATCCTCCACACCCATTTTAAGAGCAAAGCATCATTCATCAGCCTTGTGTTAATGATTCCTGCTCCCCCAAAGTCTTTTGGTAGACAAGTATTCTCCCATTTGATCATATGATATTTAAACTTCCCCTCTTCCTCACCCCAGAAAAATCTTGCTCTGATAGTGTCCATTTGTCTGTGATTTTCCTCAAAAAGATTGAATATACCCATTAAATAAGTTGGGATGCTGGATAAGGACGTGTTTGTGAGGATTAGTCGCCCCCCCAGAAGACATATTTCTTCCTTTCCAAGGAGAGAGTTTCTTCTTTATTTTCTGTAGCACCCCATCGAAATCTTTTATCCTTAATTTCCCATCCGTTATTGGTAATCCTAGGTATTTCATTGGAAGCACCCCAATTTTGCAATTTAGGATATTTGCAATCCGAGTTTCTTCCTCTTTGCTCTCCCCAAAGACCACCACTTCGCTTTTGTGATAATTTATCCGCAAACTCGACATCCATTCGAAGCAGTATAAGAGAAATTTTGTATTTATAATAGACTGCTCATCAGTATCTATCATAATGACCGTGTCGTCCGCATACTGAAGGTGTGAAAGTCCTCCCGGAATCAGATGTGGGACTATCCCTCTTATGAGACCCTTTTCAACGGCCTTATCCAGAGACCAAGCCAAAGCATCAGCAGCAATATTAAACATCATAGGAGACAATGGGTCACCCTGTCTTAAACCCCTATGGGTTTTAAAATAAGGACCATTCTCCCCATTGATATTAATGCACACACGACCCCCCCTAATTGTACTCATTATCCACTTCCTTAGCTTTTCAGAAAAACCTTTTCTGATCAGTGTTTCCTCCACAAAGTCCCAGTTCACACTGTCATATGCTTTCTCATAGTCGATCTTAAGAATTACACCCTTCATGTTCTTGGTTTTGAGCTCGTGGAGGGTTTCATGAAGCATAACTGCGCTATCCAGGATATATCTCCCCTTGATAAAGGCAAATTGGCTCTTACTGATGATTTTATTAGCAAACGGAGTAAGTCTGTCCATCAGTAATTTGGTAAAAATCTTGAAGCAAACATTTAGGAGGCAAATAGGTCTGAACTGCCGCACATTATTAGCCTCTTTCGTTTTTGGAATCAAAGTGACAACCCCATAATTTAATCTTGTCAGATCTAGCTCCCCATTGTAGAAATCTCTGACCATAGCCATCACATCCTCTTTAATCAACTCCCAGAAATTCTTGTAAAAGTTTACTCCAAAGCCATCAGGTCCAGGAGCGATTCACTTTTCATATTGAAAATGGATGTTTTAACCTCTTCCTCAGTGAATTCTCTTGTCAACCAATCACTGTCTTCGGTATCCAACCTTCCCGAGGATTGCCATGCCACCTCATTCAACCTCACATTGTTTCTGTTCCTTTTCCCAAACAACTGTTTATAAAAATTGTAAATTATTTGAGTAATGGCTTGCTTGGATGTAACAACTTCTCCATTTTCCTCCAAGGAAAAGATATTTTTCTTTCTTCTTCTCCCATTAGCAACCAGGTGAAAAAAAGAAGTGTTGGAGTCCCCCTTAAGCACCCAAGTTTCCCCACCTCTGCGTTGCCAATACAATTCTTCCATTTCAAAGACCTTTTCTAACTCCTCTTCCAGCCTGTATCTCTCCTCTAGCTCCATACTATGAATATCCCCAGTTTCTGCTCTAATGTCAATTTGTTTAATCTTACTTAGAATCTCCTTCTTCCTCCTCTTATAATCACCCCTAACATTTCTCCCCCATCCTTTTAAAAATTGCCTAAGTCTGCATAACTGACCATGCCATTTGTCTATAGAGTAAGCATCTATGGGTTGTCTCTGCTTTCCCTCTGCCCATTTCTGATTGACTGTCAGCAGAAAATCTTCCTGGGTAAACCATGCTTTTTCAAAGAAAAATTGCCTCTCTTTTATTTGCTGTACCTCTCCAGTTTGCAGAAGCAGAGGACTATGATCAGACCCAATTCTAGTTAAGCTTTTAACACTACACAGAGGGAATTTGAGCTCCCAATTTGTAGTTGTGAAAACTCTATCAATATTACTCTGCACCAGGTTTTCTTGTTTATTTGTCCAAGTATATTTAACTCCTGTCCTCTTGATCTCCCTCATTTCAAAATGATCTATAAACTTGTTAAAAGCATTGATAAGTCTAGTATCCCCAAATCCAGTACTCTTGTCCTCCTTGTCTCTAATGAGATTAAAGTCACCCCCCATTACCATAGGTAGCACCCTAATCTCCCATCTTGTTCTTAGCTCTGACAAGAAGGCCTCTGAAAATTCATGCTGAGCAGGACCATAAACTGTCATAATCACCCATCTGAAGTTGAGAACTCTATGTCTAACTGTGGCCTCAATTAGGTGATCACCCACAAACCAGTCTTCCACTTGGAGAATACTTTCCTTCACCCCCATTAAGATACCCCCAGAGTGCCCTTTTGCAGGTACCCATTTCCAATCATAAGGATCCCCCATAGATAAAGAAGCCAACTCTTGATTAGAAAAATCACTCTTAATAGTTTCCTGCAGCCCCACCACATCCACCTTTTCCTTGATCATCATTTCCTTCAACTGCCTCACCCTAGCTGGTTTTCCAAGACCTCTGATATTCCAAAAGAGAGTAGTCATTGGAGACTTATTCTTTTCAGTTCCCTACTCAATCTAGAGCTCTGGCCTTTTCCTCTCGCCCCTTTCTTATCCCCCTCCTTTGTAACCTCCCCTCTCATAGAATTATCCACACAAACTAACTCCAAATTCTCCCCATCTAGAGCATGTATCTTAGTTAGTTTCTCTTCCAAAGAGACTTTGTAATTTGCCTCAGCAATAGCTCCCCTTGCTAATTCCTCAAGCTTCA
>CM014270.1:60304717-60350140 GCA_004135705.1 Alloteropsis semialata
TCCCCACCAAATGAACTTCCTAAAGGGTGAAGCAGGGCTCCAGAGTTTGCAGCATCATTGACAACTGTTTGGAGCAGATCAGCAGCCAAAACAAACAGAAGAGGGGACAAAGGATCCCCCTGCCTAACCCCTCTTTTGCACTTGAAGGGGATACCAGGCACCCCATTCAACAAAACTGATGATGATCCAGAAGAGAGAATCAAGTGGATCCAGTTGATCCATTTATCAGAAAAACCTTTCCTTCGAAACATTTCCAAAATGACTTGGTGCTCAACCTTGTCAAAAGCTTTCTCAAAGTCCAATTTCACAATTAGGATTTCCTTCTTACTCTGATGACAGATATGCAAGAATTGAAAAGCCCAGGCAAGACAGTCTTGTATAGTTCGACCCTTAATGAAACCGTATTGATTTGCATGTATTACTGAAAGGATAACACCTTGCAATCTGTTAGCCAAAATCTTGGTGATGAGCTTCAGGGAGTAATTTAAGAGTGAGATAGGCCTAAAATCATTCACTGAAGTTGGGTTATCTTTTTTGGGGATGAGGGTAATAAAGGAGCCATTTATGCATTCCAGATTAATGTTGCCATTTGAGAAAGCAGCACACAACCTGTAAAAATCATCGGCAATGATATCCCAGCATCTTTTCATGAATAACCCATTAAAACCATCAGGACCAGGTGCATGATCAGGTGGCATCTCTTTTACAGCATTATCAATCTCCTCCTTTGAGAAATGTTCATCAAGAACAGGCAAAGGCAAGGCAGTAAACAGCCTATCCAAGTCGAACAAAATACCAGTGAATTCAGAGACACCTAGCCTCTCTTTATAAGATCTCCATAAGAGCCCAGCTTTAAGATCATGATCAGTTACCACAGAACCATCTTCTGCAACAAGTGAGGCAATGGAATTTCTTCTAAAGGAGTGAGTGGCCATAGCTTGGAATAACTTGGAGTTTTCATCACCAAATTTAACCCACCTCACAGTGGATCTTTGCTTCCAATAAATTCTTTTAGCTTCAAGCAGACTCTGTAAGTGTTTTTTCACTAATTTTCTGAAGTTCGATTCTACTAGACTTAAGCTCCTTTGCTCCTCTAGGCCATCCAGAAACGCAATCACCCAGCTGCTGTTATTGATAAGAGAGTTTAGCCTCGACAATTCTTTGCTCCAACGTTTCAGACCCTTCCTCAGCTGCTTAAATTTACCACTAATAGTTCTTGCCATGTTGGCATAGAAGGGATTAGAGTGCCAATGATCCTTGACAGTATCAAGAAAACCAGGGAAGTCAACCCAATAATTCTCAAATCTGAACAAGGATGCCTTAGGGATATGAGAATCAATTTTAACCACATAAGGAATATGGTCAGAGATCGGCCGAGATAAGGGTTTCACACAAGTGGCTGGGTAGGAAATAGTCCAAGAGGAAGATGTGAAAACCCAATCAAGCTTTTCAAGCAGAGGGTCATCCTGCATATTGCTCCAAGTAAATTGCCGTCCTTCAAAAGGAATATCTACCAAGTCCAGATGCTGAATGAGATCATTAAAGGTGAACATATCATTAATATTTCCCCCTGGCTTGTTTCTGTCATCAGCTGATCTAATTAGGTTGAAATCCCCCATCAGAATCCAATCATCCAGAGCTGAAGTATCAAAGTTATACAACCAAAAAATGAAATCTGCCTTCTCTGGAGCCAAACAGGGACCATAAATGTTGCTGAGATGAAAAGAAGCACCAGACAAAGAAGAACTGAACTTTAAAGAAACAGCAAAATCATTTGCTTGAATAACATTCCCAAGGAACATATTGCCATTCCAACAAACCAACAAGCCTCCTGAAGCTCCGTCTGATGGCACAAAGGCGAACTGATTAATGTGCCTGGGACAGAACTTAGATATATAAGCCTGGTCAAAAGATTCTCTTTTAGTTTCTTGGAGACAGATAATCGAAGCTCCACTTTCAGTAATTTTGTTTCTAATGTGATCCCATTTATCTTGTGAATTTATCCCCCTCACATTCCACGAGAGAATACTCCAAGATCTAGTTTGAGGATTAGAGACGTGGTTATCCATAGAACACAGAGAGAGGGAACCAATAAACACACAAACAATTGTGCATTCCACCAACACTAGAGATATGTGGCAAACAGAACCAGGGAGCAAGAAAAAAATAAGAGAAAGCCCACAGGGCAGATTTAACCATTAAGTTGCAATCCAACCAGGGTTCAGAACAAGCACTAGGAAGACAGACACACCAAAAGAGGGCAGATTTAACCATTAAGTTGCAATCCAACCAGGGTTCAGAACAAGCACTAGGAAGACAGACACACCAAAAGAGGAGCTGGTTAAACAGGACCCAGCTCAAGCTTCTATTCCTATTACAGTTATTCATCATCAGAAGCTAGAAGAGCAGCATCAGACACAGCTTCAGGCTGCATCTTTAGGAACCTAGTGCCAATAGCTTGGACCATGTCAGTGGACAGATGTGGAGCTACCTTAGATCCATCAGCTACCCCTCCCTTGTACAAAGGAGCAACAGCAAGAGGTCCTTCATCTTCTATTTCCACCTCAAGTGGTTCAGGTTCCATAACAGCATCAGTTGGTGCATCAGCTTCAGCTCCCTGACAAATGTCATGTTCAGAGGCACTATCCAAGTCCTTGAAACCCTTGAGATTCTTGCAAATTCTGGAGCTTCTACGCAAGAACTTGGAGTCCAGCGGACTACGAAGCCTCTTCCCCCTCCTCTTACGAACAGGCTTGGGCTCCGGCATCTCTTTAAGAATCTGCACCTCATCTTCATCATCTGGCAGAGCTTCTTTGCCCTGTTCCAAAGGATCCACCAAAATTTTGGCCAAATGCCAGAGTGATTCATTTGAGGCAAAGAAGGAGGGGACAGGTGCATCAAGATTGATCACTAAACGATTGACATGCTCAAAAGAGATGCAAGGAGAATTAACAGGATAGACAGAGGAGATCACCTTATCCAGAATGGCCCTTAGTGGCACCAGAGTTTCATCCACAACTGGGTCCTTCTCCTTACCATTGGTAGCTCTGATGATGCCCCCAGAAGCCTCAAAATCCCTGGCTGCCGGTGAAAGCTCCACTGGACCAACCTCAACTGTAGCTGGATCAACTCCAAGAGGGAAAGCATCAGCTCCAACTGGCACATCATGCTGTGCTGCCTGCCCTTCCTGCTGAAATACATGTTCCTCATGCTGCATTTCAGGCATAGGAGCATCCTCCTGCTGAACAGGGTGAGGGTTAAGGCCCGGAACACCAGCAACAGAAGAAACCTCAGACAAACTCTCATTAATCACCGGTGGAGGCATCCAAGCATCAGCAGGAAAAGGGAGCGGGTGCGCAGGTCCATCAGCCGGAGGCAGTTCCTCATCTCCTCCAAAAACCACATCAGTTGCAGACAAGATGAAAACTGGCACAGTAAAGGTCCTTGTTCTAGGTGCTTTTCCAACCGAAATAACAAAATCATCAGGAATGTCTTGTTCTTTGTTGACTAGTGCTTTGACTATGATTCTAGCAACAGTAATAGAAGGGTGAACATGCAGCAGATGAGCAAAGCCACAGATAGCTTTTCCAACCAGGGAAATCGATCGAGCATCAGTTGGATAGCACATCAACATAAGCCAAACTTCCCTATCCATCTCAGAAGTTCTAAAGTTTTCTCCCTCATCATGGCGAATAAAACGGAGGTGATACTGACCAAAATGTCGAGGCGCCCCGAGCAGAAAACGATCTCTCTCCAAGATCGAAGAGAAGCGGACGTATGCATCACCAATCGGGCACGGCTGGATTTCTGGGGCTCGGACGCCCTCATCAATCAGGAACTGGCGAAGAGCACGCGCCATCGGGACATAGTCCTCCTTGGCCACCGGTGGAGTCAACAGAGCAATGGCAAGATCTTCATTGATCTTCTCAAGATCAGTAGCGAGGCAGACACGGGGACGAGCGGGGGGAACATAAGGCAGGACCCGAGGCGCCCAAGCAAAACCAGGAGGCAGGTGGGGGCGGGGATCAATGGCGAAGTTCGCCATGAAAGGCAGGGGAACCGGAGGGGGAGGAGGGAGTTCGCCGGCGGAGGTTTCAGCGGAAGGAACAGGTTCCGAGGAAGTCGAGGCGACGCCCTGGTAGGTAGGTTTCGATTTAATGCGCCAGAAAACCCTTGGTTTAGATGGGCCTCCCAGGGTTTTGGCCCGGCAAAAGCGAGAATAGTGGCCCAGATTGAAGCAAAGACGGCATCGCACATTTGAATTGCAAGAAGCCACCCTGTGATTGCGCGAGAGGCAACGGAAACAACGATGATCAAGCCCGCGAGACACGGGATGACGATCCGAAAGAGGTTTTGACTGATTAGAATGAACATTCTGCTTGGACCATGAATTAGAAGAATTTGAACTAGAACCAGCAAAATTCCTCAGGAAATAATCAGAGGGATAAGATAATCTCTTGAAAACCGATGTAGATTTCACAGCATCAGCATAGCTTTTGCGAGATGATCTCTTGCCCGCAACTGTCCATTCAGCATCTTGTTCTTTCATCCAAAGATCAAGATTGGTACGCCAATTGGGGCCTCCAGAACCCCATAGCGCAAAGTAAACATCGAAAGATTTGCACTTAAAAGATCCCAATTTGTAGATCAGAAGACCCACATTCTTGGAAAACACCGAGAAACGAAACATTGATCCCGAAAGATGAACCACATTAAAGTCCAGATCAATACCCCCAATGCAAGATTGGAGCATAAGACCCACCGATTCCACATTTAGACGAATTGCTGATCGTCCAAAAGAGGCCACAAGAAAGAACTCAGAGGAAGAAAAGCCATGGGAGAAACTGACCGGGGAAGAGAACCGGGAGTGAACCAGGCACTGAATCTCAAGCCCAGGGTTGAAATCCAGGTCCGAGAGGCCACCCATGATTGCCGCCGAGAGAGGATCAGAGGCGCCATCGGAGGTCACCGGCCATCGCCCAGAGGAGCGCCATCTAGACTCGGGTTGCCCTATCCTTGTATCTTGAAGGGATCCCAAAGATCTGAACCCAGCCAGTTTGTAACATTGAAGAAGCATGTGGATCTCTGTCTGACTTAGAAACTAGTGCTTGAATATTGTATATAGCCAGAGTGATCCCCTTGGATTTGGAGAGGGCTTCCAATATTTCCTTATTTGGGAAGACTGCCAAATATTCATCCTCACTGATCCTCTTCACACCCCATTTTCATTTGCTGTCAATCAAATGCTTCAGCTCTTCTTCTACTCTCTCCAATGTTGCATTGCCCTTAATGATTTGGATCAATCCCACATGCTTCGGACTAGCCTGCAATTCCACCCCTGGGATTTTTAAGTTGTGAAAGCCTTGGCCAGGAAAACCGAAACCACATAACTTCATAGAACAGCCTTTAGCCTTTGGACAGTTTGAAGCTATATGACCATCTTCCTTACATCTGAAGCAGAAGGGGGGATTCTTGCATGTGGCTTGGTGGTGTCCCTCTTTCCCACACCAGAAGCAAGTTCCTAGATCTTTAGGCTTGAAACCCCTTCCCAAATCAGAGACTCCCATTCTATCTCTAGCCTCATCCCGAACACCCCTCAAGTTTCTATCAGTTTCCACTTTACCAAGCCTCTCATGAACTGGGATATGTTGATTACCTTGATGAGATCTGTTGTACTGATCCATACCCAGCCCATTCTTTCGTCAGCCGACGCGGCCCACGAACCTGACAGTACACAACGACGGCTTTGCTGCCGCTTTTTTGTTGTTTTTTTTATAAAGCTTTTTGGTTGGTTGGTGAACTAGATGAGCATCGTCGCCGCCTAGGCCTGCCGGACTCTTGTTCATACCCAAATCCAAATATTTATTACTCAATCCTTCCCCTCCTTATTCTTACCCATATTTAATGGATAATTAATTTTGTACTAGATACTATACATATCTAGTGGATAAATGGTTTTCTTCCCATACCCTACCCTCCCCATTTGTAATGGATAATTAAATTTCTACCCATATCCTCCACATTTGAAGTGGGTGTGAATTTGGGCATGAGTTATGGATATTCAACAACAGGCTAGTCGCTGGACTCTGCTTTTTCGCTCCGACACGTGCAAAGCCGCAGCCAACACACTACCGGAACCAGATTATTTGCCGTGCGCCACCGGCGCACGGCAAAGACCACAAAAACGCACAGCAAACCCTTTGCCGTGCGTTTTTGGCCGGTGCGCACGGCAAAGGGCGCACGGCAGCGATTTGCCCGGCAAAGGGAACTTTGCCGTGCGCCGTTTGTCGGGGCGCACGGCGAACCCTTTGCCGTGCGCCAAAACCGACACACGGCAAACATTTCACAAAATAATAAAAAAATCCACTGCCATCCACGCCATCCACTGCCGCCGCCGCCGTCCGGCCCGCCACCACATCCACCGCCACCGCCGTCCGGCCCCTGCCACCACATCCACCGCCACCGCCGTCCGGCCCCTGCCACGTCGCCGCCCCGGCCACCTGTGGAAAAAAGGGAGATGAGAGAGAGAGAGAACCTAGGCCATGTACAGGTGAGGAGGAAGGAGAGGCGGCGCACCGCCGGATCCGGCGCCTCCGCCGCCGCCGACAGGAAGACGAGGCCGAGCTCGGGCGCAGCCGCCGCCGCCGCGCCGCCTCGCTCTTCCTCCGGCGGAGTTCCGACGCGTCGAGCTCGGGTCGTGGCCGCTGGATCTGGTCGGCGGTGAGGCCCCTGCAGGCCGGCGGCCAGGCCGGCGCAAGTTAGAGGACTCCTCCCCGTGGAGGTACGCGATGCCCCGGGCCACGTCCGCCGCGTACGCCCGCACGGCGGCCTCCTCCAGGCGGCCCCCATTCCTCTCCACCTCGTCGACGCATGTGCCCGCGCGTGCCCGGTGCTGCTTCCTGCCGCTGCTGCTTCGCCTCGAGCCCGCAGTGCTGCGCCGCTCTGCTCCTGCCCCGCTGCCGCCTGCCGCTGCTCGCCCTGCTGGGCTCGAGCCTGCCGCCCACTGTTGCGTGCTCTGCTGCCCGCGTTGCATCTGGCTGCTGCTGATTGGAGGAAGTTGAAGAAAATTGCGGTGGAGAGAGAGGATTCGGGAGAGAAATTGACGGAGAGAGAAGGCTACGGTGGTGACCAGAGGATAATTTGGAGAGAGAGGGGCTGGTGGATTGAGATGCTGCAGTGGAGAGAGAGGAGGATGGAGCTTTCGGTGGAGGAATTCAGAAAGGGAGAGCGTTGCAGAGAGAGGCTTCGGGGGAAGAAGGATATTTTGGTGGCCGGTGGAGGGGTGAGTGGGCCCGTGGTTATTGCCGTGCGTTGCTCTGCCGACGCACGGCAAAGAATGAGTTTGCCGTGCGCTTTTTTGCGACGCACGGCAAACTAAAGAGTTTGCCGTGCGCTTTTTTATTTGCGCACGGCAAAGATTTTGAATCAAATCAAATTTGAACTAAAAGTGATTCAAATAATAGAATAAAATGAGTGGAAAAATCATATTCATGTTATTCAGCCCAATTGAAGACCTTTTTCATGAAATCAAAAGAAATTTTGAACATCTTGACCAGGAAACACGACCATGATCGTGTGTCCAAATGATTTAAAAATTCTAAAAAATGCAAATGAAGTTTGAAAATTATGAGATTTGTCAATATCTCATGATATCATATATGAGAGCTGTAGTAAAAATTTGAATGAGTTTTGAACATTTTGTCACGTATGATGCTTACAAATCGAAACATATCCGATGAAATTTCATAGAGTTAAGAAGTATATGGTTAGATTTGTAGGTGACGTGACATTCAAATTGAGTTTTGACTTTAAAACTTTTTCTATAAGCAATAGACAACATAACTTATTTTGTGTTAATTTTCGAAAATTTTTCAAACTTGTTTGATAATTATTATGAATTAAGTATAATTATAAACAAAAACTTTGCCGTGCGGCAGCGCACGGCAAACAAATGCTTTGCCGTGCGTCGATTTTAAAGCGCGGCGCACGAGCGCAATTACAAAACGCCCCCACCCGTCGGTCGGTCGCGGTCCTGGAACAAATTAATTCACGTACGAGTCGCCGCCCGGCGTTCGGTGCGGCTGATTGGACAGCCGCACATGCGTACGAGGGCGCCCCGGCCCCTTCTCCCCGTGCCTCGTCGTCATCGGGCTCGATCCGCAACGGATCTTCAGGGAGCCTTGGCAGCGGCGGCGGCGGGGCGGCCGGCCGGCGCGCCGGGTTCCCCGGCCCGTCGCTCGGCCCTGCAGCGGGCCAGCGGCAGGCGTGACAGGCGCGCCGGCAGCCAGCGACCACGCTGCTCAGGCATGCGCGCGGCGGCGCCGCAGGAAGCGGAGCGCCCGACCGGTCGATCGAGGCGGCAGGCAGGAGAGCACGGGACTTACTGTAGCCGACGCCGAGCAACCAGCACGCAATAACCCCTTGGCCTGGGATGGGAACCTAGCGGAGGTAGCGGACGTGCGCGTCCATCCGGGCACTGTGCGATGTCACTGCTGTAGCGACGCCCAGCCCGGCCCCGCCACGTCGATCAATCATACCATACGAGCACGTACAAAGGGGCCGTCGCGTCGCGTATCTGGCTAGCTCGTGCTCGTGGACGCGCCGCTAGGCCCCAGATACGATACGACCGCCGGGGACGACGGGCCCGACGACCAGCCGGAGGCCCGGAGCGCGAGATGCATGCACCGCACGGCGCCGTGCTCCGAGATCGTCGAAAGATATGGGGCTCGGCTCTCGTGTGGTGTGTCCCAACTCCCAATGATTCCCCAGCTGGATGGGAACCCTGTGCTGATGCCTGCGTTTTTCGTATAGGTGCGTGCGACGGACGGACGGATGATTGGTTTGGTGCGCAGGCAACAGCATCTACAGGGTGCCGGCCGGCCGATTGTTAGCAATTGATTGGGAGCCGTTCGTCTGTCGCTGCGAGAGATGTCCGTGTGTTTGCAAATAGCAAGCCAGCGATTTGGCACCTGATCTTGTACGTGATGAGCATGAAACATTGGCCTGCGTCGACATCTCATGACCACCATCTCATGTGCTTGTTCGGTGCTCGAAGCATGCGTCGGGGAACAGTCGATAGCCTAGTACCGTAGCTCACATTCCCAGAGAAGATACTCCCACCCACTGTAAACTGTAAAAAAGATAAAGCGAATACGGGCGCCGTACAAAAATAGGGGTAAAATGGGGGTACAGTCATGTCCGAGAGAGACAAGATCGAGTCACAAAGTTCAGACCCATTCCGTCCGTCTCTTTTTACCCACGAGGGTCACGCATTTTGATGAGTTACGCAGGACAAACAGTGGAAAGTGCCAAACAATGCAGGACAGTCCGTGATCAATTCAATCCAGACGAACGAACGAATGAACGATTGTTGATTCCTGAATTTCTCTCGAGTCCGTGAATGAACACAGCAGCATCACCTACACGTACACCGAAACGCCCGATCGAATCGGCCGCAGCACGAAACGCGCCGTCATTTCGTCACGCGGCTACTACACATTTGCCGCTGATCTCACAAGAACCGCGATCAGCGAGTACTCGATGGCATTGCAGACTTGCAGTACAGGAGGAGGCCGATCGAAGATTTGAGAGCTTTTGCGAGATGAGCGGAGCTTCACTTGGCGCCGACGCCAAGCGTGAGCTCGAGCTCCTCGGCGGCGACCTCGTGGATCCGCTCGCCTTCCCACGGCGTGACGCGGCCCTTGTCGAACTCGAACTCCGCGGGACCGCCGCCTCTGCTGCCCATGTCCGCGGGCGCCATCCCGTCCAGCTCCATGGAGTTGGAGGCGGAGGCGCCGCCGCCCGGGTTGACGAGGTTGTACGTGGGCGAGGCGGGCGCGGTGGCGGCGGCGGACATCTGGAAGCTGATCCAGCGGCCGGAGTCGACGGTGGAGCAGACGTCGGACTCGTCGCACTCGGGGATGGTGTCCGGATGCTCGCGCCGGCGCGCGCGGGTGGGGCTGGCGGGGGCCGAGACCGCGAAGAAGGGGTGGCGGAACGGGTCGACGGCGACGGCGTCCCAGTCGGGCTTGCGGACCTTGGTGGGCGGGCGCGACGCGGCCGTCGGCGAGGAGAGCGGCGGCGTGACGGGCGCGCTGCTGGAGACGCGGAGCGGCGTGAGGTTGGGCAGGCCCCGGAGGAACGGGAGGAGGGAGGAGGCCGCGGCGGCGGCGCCCGGGTGGTGGTTGGTGTTGCTGCCGCTGCTGTGGTCCAGGCGCGTGGGGCTCGGGAAGCTCGACGACGCCGGGCTGGCGTGGTACGACGGCACCGGGCTCGGGTAGCTCGAGGACGGCGCGCTCAGCAGCTGCGACGACGAGCACGGGCTCATCATCCCCGGCGGCGGCTTGCATCCCTGCCAAGAGCCAAGAAAACGCAAGGTGAGCTCAGGTCGACCAGATCTGAAGATCCAGGACGAGCGCAGAACAGCGAAGGGCAGACAAAAAGGCCTGACCTTTCGGTAGGTGGTGCCGTCGTCCTCGACGACCCATCCGGCCTCGCGGCAGAGCGCCTTGAGCACCTCGTTGTTGTCGCAGTGCTTGGGGAGCTTGTAGTTGCCGAGCGCGCGGAGCCCCGTGAAGATCTTGGCGGCGATGGCCCGGCGCCGGCGCTCGCGCCGCTTGTTGTTCTCCCGCTCCTTCCACGTCGGCGTGCGGCCCAGCCCGCCCGCCGCCGCCGCCGCGGCTGCCGCCCCCGACGTCATGCTGGCCGCTCCTGCTTCCCCTCTCTCTCTCTCTCCCCACAACTTGCCTTGCCGCCTCCTCTTTCTTTAATGGCGAGGTGGTGGGAGGCGTACTGCGCAGTGAGTATTGACTAGTGGGGGAGGGAGGGAGGCGACTGGCGAGACGAGAGGTGGGAGCTGGAGCTGCCTGGTGGCGCCGAGTACTAGCGACTAGCGAGAGTGGGGTGTGTGTGATGGCATGGTGTGTGTGACTAGCAGTAGAGTACTAGCGACTAGCGAGAGTGGCGCCGCAGTAGAGTGGGGTGTGTGTGATGGCATGGCGTGCGAGCTGGAGGCGCTTGCTTCGAGCTTTCGCCCTCGTGGGTCAGGACGGCGGGCCCGGGCTAGCTCACGAGGGTGGTACGGTAACTGCGCTGTTTAGTTCAGGGTGAAAATTTTTTTCATTCCGAAACTTCACTATTTATCAAAAAAAAATCTTACATGTATGGAGTATTAAACGTGTGTTAATGATAAAACCTATTTCATAACCCCGGTAACTTTGCGAGACGAATCTAATAAGCCTAATTTCGTCATGATTAGACAACGTCGTGCTACAGTAAACAATCTCTAATGACAGATTAATTAGGCTTAATAGATTCGTCTCGCGATTTCTCGTCCATCCGTGTATTTAGTTTTATAATTAGATCATGTTTAGTCCTTCTAATCTTCGATTTAGAATTGAAAACTTTCTTTCACAAACTTTCTTTCCAATCTAAATATATCCTTACTTTATTGCAAATGGATTGGCTATATTCTACTGGCCACGGTGGGTGGGTGTGGCTCGGCTTTTGGCGAGCGGGAGAGTGGTGGTGCTGCGCGTGAGCGAGGTGAGTGCAGGAGTAGGGCCGGTGCGCAGGCCGCGGTGCCGGGCATGTGTGCGCCGCCTTGGGATTTGCGACGGCGAATTTTACGGTGGCGTGGGCGATGCCCGTCGCCACCGCCGGACGAGTACACGTTTTCTTTTGCAAAGTGGCGTACTCCTTTGTCCCAAAAAAGAATACGTGTTGCGTAACATTTAGAGTGGTTCACGTTTGACCAAGTTTCTAGCAAGTTATATTCATATTTATGGCTCTAAATAAATATGTTATGAAAATACATTTTGTAACTAATCTAATGATATTTATTTTATATTATAAATATTGATATTTTTAATTTATAATTAGGCAAACTTAGGATATAAAACATGATACTATGCTAGAATTACATTATTATTTTTGGAATGGAGGGAGCAGGCACTTTACGGGGGCGCTGTGCTAGTGCTAGCGCAGCGTGTACTCACATGAAGATCTTGTGAGCTCAGTGGGCAATGAGCCAATGACAATGGGAGGCTAGCGAGGGCACAGTACAACCTGCATTGCTACGGTGTTGACACGGGTCAACTTAACTTTGGAGCTGCACATGATCGCATGTCGTCCGCAATTAGATGGTAGTCACGGCCTCACGGGGGAGCAAGAGCATGCTTGTTTAGATTCGGTGAAAAACTTTGCGAAATTTACTATAGCAATTTTAAATAGAAGATTAGGAGAACTAAACATGATCTAATTATAAAACTAATTACATGGATGGACAGAAAATCGCGAGACGAATCTATTAAGCCTAATTAATCCATCATTAGAGATTGTTTACTGTAGCACGACATTGTCTAATAATAGCCTAATTAGGTTTAATAGAAGATTAGATTTAATAGCCTAATTAGCCGAATAGATTTTATCAGTTATTCACATTTAATACTCCTAATTAATATGGAAACATTCCAACTTTAGCGATCTTAAAAAAGCTGGTGAACTGAACATAGCCTAGACATGGATTAGGATAATCAAGGTATCAGCCGGGAGAGACAGGGCTGTCAGTGAGCCAGCAGATGACAGCGCCTTCAAAGCTCTGCGGCTTTGACCGCCCCGTACCACTCATGATTATCGACACAGTTGTAAGTATAGGACGTACGCTGCTGACGGGCCCCACCTCCGCAATCCTCATGCCACTCCGTCCGTGGTCGCCGTAATGAAGAAATCTACCCCCGGCTCGCCCGGAACGAGATCCTCTAACGTACCTGTCTGTACTACAGAGGGACGTCAAGCTCGCTGCAACGTTGATTGCGCACCGGATAGCAAGAAGCAACGCCGGGGAAACAACGTGCGCATCACGGGCCCATAAGCCAATCCGGCCAGTCTGGCGCAAGGGCAGAGAAAAAAAATGGCGCGAGGCCGACAGAAAAAGGCGCCACAAGAGAGAAACGGCGCGAAGGATCTGATCGGCTGAGGGGACGAACTGCTATGCTCTTCTGTGAGTATTTCAGCATGTATGGTGGAATTGGAAATCCATGGAACTGATAGAAGTTCCAATCATCAGATCAGATTGCTGGACTTGGGAATCCATGGAACTGATAGAACTTTCCATTATCAGATTGCTTTCACCTTGATCAATCTTCCCCTTTTTCTCATGAAAGAAGCATCCGCTCGAAATTGTTTGCCGTAGTATTGAGATGGAAGAAGAGGCTAAAAAAGGAGACCAATAACTCTAGTTTATATGTATATATGTGTTTGTTTAGCTCTAGTGATATGCCACCTGAATGCTGCCTGAATTTTTGCCATGCTGAATTGATATTGACAAAATTACAATCATCATATACTCAAAATGGCATAAAAATCTGACTCAAATTGAAACATATATTCATTAATCACATTTAGTACTCAGTCACACTCAGTTCACAACAATTTACAACTGAAATGAAGTTATCTGAAACTTCGTTTATTCAGTTTGTTGTTGTTGCTCTCCTCTAGAGGGTTGTGTGCAATGGTTGTTCTTCCTCCTGCGATAGTCCGGGCATGGCATAGATGTGGCGGTCCTAAAGGGTGAAACACCTTGCTAGCCGCAGTCATGGCCGGACCCCTCGATGGCGGCGACAAATCAGAACCACTCCGCGATGGCGGATGGAATGGCGGAGACGATGCTGGTGAGCGAGGGATGGCAACTGGCATGGGTGGATGGCGAAAAGCAAGGCGCAGCACGCCAGCACCCGGCGGTGCTGAACGGCGACGCGGAGCCGCGATACCTGACGGCGACGCAGAGCCGCGATACCTGACGGCGCGGCGGCGGCCCGGCGTGGCGGTAAAGGCCCAAAAATTTAGCCTACTAGTTTTAAGGACAGGGCTACATAAGGGTCGGACTAAAATACTATACATTTTTGGACTAAAATTAATTAAGATCAAGTTAGGGCCTTGTTTAGTTCCCACCCAAACTTCAAATTTCACTATTCATCAAAGGGAATCTTATATGCATGGAGTAGTAAACGTATGTTAATGACAAAACCCATTCCATAACCCCGGGTAACTTCGCGAGACGAATCTAATGAGCCTAATTAGACCATGATTAGACAACGTCGTGCTATAGTAAACAATCTGTAATGATGGATTAATTAGGCTTAGTAGATTCGTCTCGTGATTTTCCGCCCATCCATGTAATTAGTTTTATCATTAGATCATGTTTAGTCCTTCTAATCTTGGGTTTAAAATTGCGAATTCAAAAAAGTTTGAAAATTTTAACAAACTAAACAAGGCCTAGATTGTGAAGGAAGCATAAGCGCCATGATGAATTACCACCCCTGCCGGTGGCACAGGCTCCGGGCAGCTGCACGACGGCACCGGGCACGCTTCGTAGCGAGGTAGTCTGGTCGTGTGGGCTTGATAATTGGGGCGGTTTATGGGCCGTTTTCTCGTGTATTAGTTCTTTTAGACGTGCGCGCCGTCGGATGGCCATCCAACGTCCGGAGCATCAGAACGTCTGTCTGGTGTAAAACAAGGAACGTATCTCGTTCCGGCGCGCCCAGGAGCAGCGGTAATTGGACGGGCGGTGGGAGGCCGGAGCCGGACGGGGACCAGCTGGCGCCGGCGTGGAGGCGTGGACCGTTTGCCGGGGACCCCGTTCGGGAGGTTTGACTGACCGTGGGGTCGATTTTAGCAGGCCGTAACAGGGACCCCGGTCCATGTGGCTAGCGAATAGCCGATTCTATCCCGGCCCACTTACAAATGTGGGCGCAGTCCGTCTTTGTGCCCCACAGTACCCGTATACCTGGGCCTAATAGGCTGGTCCAACATGAATTTGGGTCCAGTTTGAGGTTATGGACCTTGTGTTCATCAGACTAGGCCATGTGATCTATCTGAGGAAGAATTGGGAAAGGAAATTTCAGCTGAGGATCAGCACTTCAGCACCACCCTATTTCCTAGAACCAACATTTTAGTACAGACGGCACAAAACAACACTTAGGGCCTGTTCAGTTTGAAAAGAAAGTTTGCGATATTTACTGTAGCAGTTTTAAATCAAAGATTAGGAGGACTAAACATGATCTAATTATAAAACTAATTACACGGATGGACGGGAAATCACGAGACAAATCTATTAAGCCTAATTAATCTATCATTAGAGATTGTTTACTGTAGCACGACGTTGTCTAATCATGGCTAAATTAGGCTCATTAGATTCGTCTCGCAAAGTTACCGGGGGTTATGGAATGTGTTTTATCATTAATCCACGTTTAATACCCTTAATTTGCAAACCTTCCGATTGAAAAGTAAGTTTGCAAACTTACTTTTCAATCAAAACAGGGCCTTAGTAGAAAGCCACTAGGACACAGCACAAACAAACACCAAACAGCTGAAAACAGTACAACATGCATATCCGTACAGAGCTAGTCTCTGTTCTAAAAGACATGCTGCAGTTTCCTCTGCTCCGGCACGCCCATCCTGCTAACAATTGCGTAATTCCACCGCTGCTGCACGTAGACGACGAGCCCGAGCAAGGTGGAAATGGCCGGCATCAAAACATCGCCGGCGTTGGAGTGCACAAGCCGGCTGGCGTTCCATGGCTCGAGGGGGTACCAAACCCCCACCGGCGGCCGGACGCAATCGTACACGCGCGGCAGCAGGCGCGCGGCGGTGACGCCCAGGTAGTAGCTCTCCGCGAGCGGCCTGCAGTTGACGCGCCACGCGGCGTTGCCGATCACCTGCGGCAGCAGGAACAGGTCCTGCATCAGCGCGACGTGCTGCTCCACGGCAATGGCCTCCCCGTTCAGCGCAAGGGTGAGGACGAAGAGGGCCAGGTGCACGGCGCAGTGGTACGCCAACACCTTGGCGTCGCTTGGGACGCGCCCCGGCTCGAGCGGCGACGACCGGGCAAGCACGCGCGCCCGCGACAGCCGCACCTTCTGGATCAGGCGCAGCGTGAGGACGAGAGCCGTCAGGCTGAGGAACTTCGCCGCCTTGTCCATGGACCGGTACAGCTGGCTCATGACGAGCGCGTATTTGGGATCTGGGGAAGTCGGCGGCGTGGCGGCGTCAGAGCCTAAGGTGACCCTCGCCAGCAGCGCCTCTATACCCGAGATCAGCGGCATGCCGAAGCCGAGGGCCTGCACGCCGAGCATGACGAGGGAGACGTACGGCGCCACGTCGGCGTGGGTCTCGAGGTGGCACAGCTGGCTGATCGCGGCGGCGACGGCGGCCGACAGCAATATGATGCAGAGGGCGCCGTTCGCCAATCCTCTGTTCAGTTCACCCGGCCGCGGCTGCGGGTATCGGAATGGTATAGCCTGGAGCTTCACCGTGTCGAAACGCAGCGGGTCGCCGGCGCTCCTTGTGCTTGCTATCTGAACCTTCGCCGTCGACCAGATGAACCAGTGCGTCGTTGTGGGTGGGTACTGAATTCTGACCTCGATGGAACAGTCCATGCCTTCCTCGAGGCTTATACTGTTCGCCGACAAGTTGCGCCACGGGAGACGCGGATTCCGGCAGCCGATGAGGCACATCCGGCCGTCCTCGAGAGAGTACACGCCCTCCAACGACATCACCGAGTCCGTGATCCGTGGAGGAGCAATGAGCATGAGCTCGGCGGACACACGGATTAGCGGCCGTCTCTCTGCAAAAGCATCAACGAATCGGGGAACATAATGATCGCTAACCTGCTCGACAAAGTTGACCTCTAGATGAAGGACAGGCCGCTCCATCGATTCTGGTGCGAACATGCTTGGGATCGTGATGAACCGAAGAGCAAGATTTCCGCCGAGGTAGGCGAAGGCCCTCTTGTGATGCCCATCTGCTTTGGGATAGCTCAAGGACAGCGACTTAGCAATGGTCTGTCGGAGGCCGAGCGGCCATTGGCTCCTCCCCCGGAGGAGCTCGCCGGCCAGCTTGACCTTGGTGTAGTTGTACATGAATGTCAGCCGTTCACCATCGAATCCCCAAAACTCTCGCAAACTCAGGCCGTGCTGAAACGACAGCGAGGACTGCGCCACCTCGCCGGCCGGCGCCTCCTTGATGCTAGTTATCCTCCCGAACAGTACACTGCGGCCGGTGATGGAGAACGTCAGTGGCATGAACAGGCACACCCGGAAGTGGCAGGCCTTGTTGCCAATGCCCCGGCATGCCACCAAGCAGGCCTGCCCTGTCGACGCCGTCCACACGCCCTCGGCGGACAGCGTTGTCCCGCTCAGCCCGGAGCGCTCCGCCGCCGTGCACCTGTCCTCCCATGGAGGGATGGCTCGGAAGACGACCGACACCTTCGCCGTGCCAGCCCCGTCAGTGTGGCAATGTAGATCCTGCATCACGATGCCAACACGGGCGAGCTCGTCTTCACCTGCATCCCGGTCCATCTCGAACGGCCCGACGGCTCGGCACGACGCGGCCGTCGCCGTCGAGATGAGATGCCGATTTGGCAGCACGCTCCCGTCGCGACGAGCATAGCGGTTCAGGACCTCGCACAGGTAGCTGCTGTTGTACCTGTGGCTTGCACGGTTGCCGGCGACGTCGTTGACGTCGATCGGCGGGAGCGGACTGCATGCTCCGGCAACGAGATCGTCTGATCGGAACTGGTACAGGGACCAGCGGAGCTGTGACACCAGCTGCACCGGGTCAAAGTAGGCTGCCGAGGACGCCGCCCTCGTGCTTCTCATCTCGCCCAGCACCGCTCGTGTCGTCAGTGTGAGCTCCTTAGGGTACCGTAGCACGAGCAGTATGTTACTGTCCGGCGTGACGGGCGGCAAGAAGCCGCTCCGGCCGGAGTTCTTGGCCCAACCCCACGGATCTGCGCCGCCGGTGCTCCGGATCGGCAGAACGGCGCTCCCAAGCATGCACAAGACCCTCTCGCCGGCATCTCTTTCCACGTACACGCCTTCAAACATGATCTTGAGCTTTGTCCCGCCGGGCGAAAGCTTGAACTCCGGCGACGACGACCCGACCGGCGCCCCCGGCCGGATCTCGGGCTCTCTGTTCTTCCGGGAGATGGAAAGTGCGAGGACGCCGCTAACATTGACGGCTGTCCTTGCTCTGTTCTCGTCGTCGAAGTGCGTGACCACGAACATCGCGAGTGCGAGCGGCTCCAGCAGCCGTTCTGGAGCGCCGCTCGGCACGTCGCTGCCGTCGAATGGCATGAGCGGTGCGTGGCCAGTGTCCTGGCGCCAGTCGCCCTTCTCGAAGGGAAGCTCGCGCATCACACGGCTGGCGCGGTAGGCATCATCAGCTAGCCTGGCCGCCGAGGAGAGCACGGGCTCGCAGTGGCGCTCGACGTCGGCGAAAAGGAGGTAGGCGTGTGTTTGATCATCTGGGCGTAAGGAATCGACGGAAGACGACGCGACCCGAAGATGAAGCAGGAGTAGGACACCAAGGAACTGAAAAAATGAGCCCATGGCAACAGATCGTGTTGCTGCAAGAGACGAATATATGCCTGACTATTTCAGAGAACGGTTTGGGAAACTTTTGGTAAAGAACTCAGGGCCACATCATATCTGAAGAACTTCAGAGTTCAGGCAGAAGGAAATGATACTGTACCAGTACAAATATAATAAATTCCGGGACGCGATTAAAAAATTGTGCACGATGAATGATCTTTTTCGAGAGAAATACAAAGATTAGGGATGCATTAAAATCCAAAAAGAAAAGTTCAAATATGACCTACGGATGTCTTACTGACCTTATGCAGAGACTTCCATGTTTCCACTTCTCGCTTGGACCGCTCTGTCCATGAACGGAGCCACCTTGATAGCTGATAAGTGTTCGCCAAGACAGAAAGCGTTGGATCTGTGACCTGGCCTCATTATAGTATTTCTAAAGAGATTCACAGATGATCCGGTCAATCAGTCACTCCCAATCCTCATGCTGGGAATCATGCTGCACCAGATCGAGTCAACCACCTGCTCCATGTTCTCCAGACATCACTAAACTAGTCTCGAATTCGATAAGAGATCGACTTGGAGCAACGTCAATTATCTGAACCCGAGCACCTGCCTCCTTACCCCTTAGGCCTTCATGAAACGAGCCAACAAGTCACCAAGAGATTTCTATGTAGTGGTCAGTGGCACTATCAACTGTAGCCTTGGTTCAGTGCCTTGCTTTTCTGGAAGAGATCATCGCATGATCCGCTTCCAATCTTTATGCCATTATTATCTGAGCAGTTCCACATCCATCACATGTTCCATTTTCCAATAACTACAATTCAAAGGGAAAAGGTGCAGGATGAGATCAAAGTTCAATCAAACTTGGAGCAAGAGTTTCAGAGTCCCAAGCATCTCAAAGTCAAGACTGAGCTTAAGGACCAAAGCAGCAATCTATTACCTTAGTATTTGGCCAACAAACGGAGCCTCCACGTTCGCTCTCAAGGCCTAGAAATTCCCACGTTAATCGGAGAAAATAACAAAAAATAAAATTACCCACCACTGCCATTACAATAAAAAATAGCCCAAAGTACCCTTATACTATTTATGAATTGTTCACTAATGCCATTATTTAAAAAGTATGCACACCGTTGGATTGTCGAGAAAATCTACACCAACGTAGTTTGGATCACCGTTGGATTGTTGAGGAAATCTAAACCAACGTAATTTGGATTGTTGAGAAAATCTACACCAATGTAATAAGATGAAAAAACGGTTAGCGTAGCCAAAATTTTTTTTGCCAGGCAATAGAACGAATACCTTCAAAGCAATCAACGTTGCCACCGGAGGAGCTGACCATTCGTGCAGGCGAAGGCGCGCCGCTCGGCAGCCTCCACGCGTGCAGGCATGGACTGCTGGAGCGCGCGGCAGAGATGATGTCCGGCGGCGGTGCGTGAGGGAATAATAAACAGCACAGAGGTTTCGAATGGATTTATGCGAAAGCAAGCAGGAACAAAAACGGCTTCATTCCAAAACCGCGCAAACAGCCACACACTCAAAGGTCACGCACGCCTTTCTCAGCTGTAAACATGGGCACAACAATTTGGCACCTGGAAGCAGGCGTCGTCGATGAGCACAAACGAGGCGACGGCGAGCCACGACTCGCAGCCAGAGGGCTGCTTCCTGCCCCGCGAGGCGGCGAAGGCGACGACCACCGTGCTGGCCGGGAGCAGGCGCAGCGCGGCGAAAAGGGCCCCATCCAAGGGACGACACCGGCGGGGAGGACTCGCGGCGCGCACGCATGGCGTGGAGGCTGCTGCAGGTGGAGGAGAGGGGTGGGAAGCGGGGAGGGGAAGGTAGCGGGAGGAGGACCACGAGGCGACCGGACGCGGGCCACGCAGCGGCGGGCATGGTGGATTGGTGGCCGGAGGCGGAGGCCTCGGGAAGAGCAGGGAGAGGTCAAAGCTACAAATTTCCAAAAGTTAAATGCGAGAAACATTTTCTATTTTACAAAAAAATAACACTCAATCCACACAACAACAAAAAAAAAACTTTTGTGAATGGTTCGATATACTGAACAGGCTCAAACTCGGATTGA
This sequence comes from Alloteropsis semialata, assembly GCA_004135705.1. NCBI lineage: Eukaryota > Viridiplantae > Streptophyta > Magnoliopsida > Poales > Poaceae > Alloteropsis > Alloteropsis semialata. Next base: position 60,325,169 of record CM014270.1, read on the forward strand.
CCAGTCACCAGACAAATAAAAAAAAATCTAACTGCCAAAATGTTAGATACACAATATTAAGTAATGAAAAGTGAAATCTTAAAAATAGTATCATCTAGCCGTATGTTAAAAATAAGAACATCTAGCCGCGCAAATGCGCGGGTAGCCTTCCTAGTTATGTTAATTTTCCATACTAACGTAGATCTCAAGAACTAACAACAGTTACTAAGTAATATTTGGGTCGCGACCAATAATCGCGATCCATTCGAGGCGGTTTTATGTAAATTTATGAGTTGTGATTAATAATGGCGATCCACTTTAGGTATTTTGTGCAAATAGTGTCACCATTAATAATCACAATCCAATTTAGGGTGTTTTGTGTAAATAACTGGGTCGCAATTAATATTTGCGATCCAATTTAGGGGGTTTTAGTAAAGTTTCTCTAACCTTGGCCTTGGTCAATCCAAAGGCCGGCGACCTGGCCGCGTCCGTGGCTGTGCTATATAATCCCCAACTCGTCCGTGCGCGCCGATTCTAGCGACGGCGGGGGCAGGGCATCGAATTGCACACCGAGAGATCCATTAGTTGCGCAGAACGGCGGAATCCTTGAGATGGTGACCAGTCTCCGTGCATCCAACAGAGCTTTCATCGCCCTTTTGCCCAAGAGACCCGATGCAAGTCACCCCAAGGACTTCCGACCCATCTCTCTCTAGTCTCTACAGAACTGCATTACAAAAGTGATCACCAAGTGCTTAACTAGCAGGCTGCAGCCAGTCCTTCCATCCATTGTCCACTATGATCAGTCTGGGTTTCTCAAAGGGAGGTGCATTGCTGAAAACTTCCTCTACGCGGCTGAGATTGTCCAATGCTGTCACAAGTGTAAAGCGTCTGCCGTGAACCTCAAATTGGACTTTCAAAATGCTTTTGACTCAATGAATTGGCACGCTTTGGACCTGGTATTACAAGCTACAGGCTTCCCTGACATTTGGCGCCGATGGATTGACACCCTCAATGCTACAAGTCAGTAAGTCACACGGCGGTCGTCCTCAATGGCGTCTCTGGCAAATGGATCCAATGTAAACAAGGACTGCGCCAAGGGGATCCACTTTTCCCATACCTCTTCATCATTGTTGCTGATATCCTACAACGACAAATTCTACAAGCTTCTGTTGCTGGTGAACTCAGGCACCCCCTGCGTCATGACCTTCTGTGCCTGGTCATCCAGTATGCAGACGACACGTTGATCATCCTGGAGGCAGATGCAACACAACTGCTGCGTCTCAAGAACATCCTGCAGCGCTTCACCGAATTGTCTGGACTCAAGATCAACTATGATAAAAGCACCATGGTGCCCATGAATGTCTCTGACAAACAAGAAGCCTCCCTGGCCAACACATTTGGCTGTCCAGTGGCCTCCTTCCCACAGACCTACCTTGGATTACCACTTACTCCCTACAAAGTCAGAGCCATAGATCTGGAGCCGGTCATTACAAAATTTGATCGCTATATGGCAGGATGGCGGGGAAAGCTTCTCAATACACCTGGCCGCACAATCCTTGTCAACTCAGAACTCACTTCCCTCACCATATACCCCATGTACTCTATTGAGCTCCCTGATGGTTCCATGGACCTCATCGACAAGCGGCGACGGGCCTTTCTATGGACATGTGAGGAGAAATAAGGAGGGCAATGCAAGGTTGCTTGGGAAACAGTGCTTCTGCCCAAGGAGAAAGGAGGATTGGGGGTCAAGGACCTGAAGCTACAGAACCAATGCCTTCTTCAAAAATTTTGGGACAAGCTACATGATGAACCATCCACCTCATGGCAACAATGGTTTCACCTTCAATATGGTCAAGGTGCAGGAAGGGATCTTGGGGACAGCCACTACCTCAACACACCTGTGTGGCGTTCCAATCTTGCTCTGCTGCCCACCTTCAGGCGATCTACCTCTGTCTTTGTCGGCAATGGACATGCCACTGCTTTCTGGGAGGACCACCAGATTGGCCCGGCGTCACTGGCAATCCTCATGCCCGCCCTGTTCTCCCACACCACCAGGCCAAATATCACTGTGAGCTCGGTGGCGATCAATGGCTCGAATCCACCCCTTCAGAGCAGGCTCTCGAATGTGGCCTCCAATGAACTGAATCTCCTACAGCAGGCCCTCCAGCAGGTTCACCTATCTTCACTCGCTTGGGATGTTCGCCGCCTTGGAGCCAAACTACTACCTTTCACCGTTGCGACCGCCTATCAGGTGGCCACATCTTCCCAACCTGATGATCCTGTTGCCCACCTGATCTGGAACATGCTTGTTCCTCCGAAGTGTAAGCACTTCCTTTGGCTCATACATCGATGGCGGCTCCCTGTGTGTGCTCTCCTCCATCATCGACATATCATCAGTTCAGCCGCCTGTCCCTTCTGCGGCGCTGAAGAATCTCAAGACCACCTCTTCCTCCACTGTACCCATGCAAGGGCCATCTGGTTCGCCGCCGGAGCTCCACAAGTGCCTCTCCTCCAATGTCTACAACAACTCTGGACAGCACCGCTGGTATGGAATGCAACCAAGGACCGTCCCCGTGATGCTACTACTGCTGCGCTCCTGTGGAATATTTGGAGAAGTCGCAATGCCAACGTTTCTCAGCAGCTTATCACCTTGCCTCGCCACGCCGTACGCGCAGCTTCTCAGGACTTACTCCCTCCATATTGTAAAAAAAGTCATTTAGGACATTGACACAGTCTCCAAAATATAACTTTGACTAATACTTTTTGCTATAAATTATTTATAAAATATATTTAAAGAGTACTTTTATGAAACAATATTTCAATACGAATCTACTCGTACCATTTTCACATTTCTAAACTTAACACATAAAAAAATATTTGCAGTCAAAGTTTAAAAAGTTTGACTCAGGACAATCTCAAAACGACTTCCTTTACGATATGGAGGGAGTACATCTCCATCTGCATGAGTGATCCTTTTCTCAAGTCTTCTCTTAGATCTTGGAGTGTTGTTTTAGGACAATTCAATAGTTGAATCATGTACTTAGTTCCTCTCTCTCCCCCACTTTCGCAAATCCTAAGATGTAATGCTTCGTCCCCTTTTAATGGCAAAGTTCAGGTCGGCTGATGCCTACCGTAGAGTTCCTCTAAAAAAAAGAGATCGTGACCAATGACGCCCATGGCTGAGGCCCAGCGGTGAGCCGGCCCCTGCCGTCGACGGACGGGAACAACGGGGTCGTCGCTAAGTCCCTTCCTTTTCGACGCCGAGGAGGTTGGAGGAGTTGCACTGGAAACACGGATGAAATGCAGGATCTTGCCACGGCGGCGCTGGGAGCTGAGCTCTGCGATGTTGGAGGACGTCGGAGCATGACAGCCGGAGATGGTGGTTGTTCGATTCGCCGACCACCGCGCACCGCCCTAATCCTAGTGTTGGTGTTGCTAAGGGAAGCTTTGCAAGTTTGCAGCACATGCAGTTGCCATATCCAATGCTTCAGAGTTCGGACTAGATGGAAACATAACCTCAAGCATCCCTTGTCGGATTGAGGAGACAAGTGGCAGGTTTAGGATGGGAGCGTCAAACTGCAACCATGATAATTGGCAAGTATCAGCTGAGAAACTGCTCTGGTCCCTGTCAAATTGTATGCAAAACTACTTCAAAAAATTGCCAAGGGTGGTGATTGCCTGATTGGGGTAATTAGCAAGTAAAGTCCAAGGTTAGCACCAGCGGGGAGCTAGAGGGAAGCCGTAACCGTATAATTAAACGGTCACCTGAATGTCTCGCAGAGCAGTAGCACTGACACTGACACTAATCAATTCTCTCATCGATCATCGTTCGCCAATGACCACTGTTGCTTAAGTCTTTGTGGTAAGTGGTATCTGAGTTTCAGTCTGTCAGAGCGATCGCCTCTGAGGCTCTGAGGAAGTGCTTGAAACTGCTTAGAAGTGGATCGATGTGTCAATGTGTTGACAATCAAAATTGGCACAGGCTGACCGGTCTGACCGGTCCGGCTCAGGAAGTTGCGGTGCTGGTGCATGGATCATCGCAATAATTGGTCCAAGTTTGATATAAGCGACATAGTCTCTGGAATGATCGACTGTTGCGGTGCTGTAAGATCTGGAGGACCGCGAGATTTGGTGCAAGATGTGGAAGGTGACAAACTCTCTGGAATGACGGGATGTTGCGGTGCTTGAAGATTTGGAAGACCGCAATAGTCGGTGGAGGAGCAAGACAAACAAAAGGGCGAAGTTCGGCACCCAGACCGGTCTGACCGGTGTGGGGGACCGGTCAGACCGGTTACCCGAGTTGTAATCCGACTAGGACTCTAAAATTAGGATTCCGAGATTGTAACGAGTTGTAACTTGGTTTTCTTGCGGGACAAGACCTACCCTCCCTATAAATATAAGAGGATTCGGCCGATTGAACACACAACAATCGAATCTATCAAAATTTACTACTTTTTTCCTTTACTTTTTTGCATCTCCAAACCCTAGCTTTTTCAACCCTACTTGCTGTTCTTCTTGCGTCTCCGCGACGTTTGAAGGCGTCCTAGGTGGCCTGCCGATCCTAGGGCACCCCTGATCGCGTTCTCCCTGACGGATCCTTCCGGGAGGCGTGTTTACGGTTTACCCCCTTCTTCCCCGGCGGGAACCAGTCTGACCGGTGCCCCTGACCGGTCTGACCGGTCGGTGCAGGGGAGCTGTGGGTTTATCGTGTTACGTGTTGCGCGTTCTAGCGCTCTCGTGTGTTGACCTGATTTCTGCATCAACATACTTTTGGCGACTCCGCTGGGGAATTGGAGATCTGGTTCGTGCAGCCGATCGATCTAATTCTATCTAGATGGGTGCCAACACCGAGTTCGATCTGGAGAACATCATCACCATCAAGGATGACGAACTTTCTGCTGAAGACCGCCAAGGACTTGAAGAGTATCTGAAGAAGAAGGCGGAAGAAGAACGCATCTACTACTTGTCGCACTTCAAGAAAGACCGCAAGGGCGTGGTCTCCAAGATCAAGGAAGTAGATCCATCTGCTACATCTTCAGCGGCATCTCCTAAGGTACCACCCGATGAAAACTCTCATGAAGTTTTTTTTAAGTACATGGAGGATAAATTGGCCGAAAACAATGTTAATTTGGTTAATTGGATGATGAAAAAGCGTTTAGAATCGGAAGGCAAACCGCCCTTGGCTGAACAACCTGCCGCCGATCCTAGTCTTTTAATTCGTAAGATTCCTATAGTGCCTAATTTTAAAACATCGGTAGCAAAGTCCGTAGTGCAACCTACATATGGCATGCCGTTGAATTATTTTGAAGGCCAATCTGTTACACCATCTAATTCAATGGTTACTCGGCCAGCTGCACCTCAGCAGTTTGCAACTTCACCCAATTCGGTTAATCATGGCCGAATTAACAATGAAGTTGTAAATTTTACCCTCGCAAAATCCGAACTATGGATATGCTGTACCTCCACTAGTGCAAAATTTATTTTCACAAGGCCCAGTACCTTACGAACTTTTCGGAAGGTTCGGCCAACAAATGCAGGGGATGATGTCGGCCAATCAATCTGGCCAGCATCAACTGGTCAGACCGGTCACCGTGACCAGTCAGACCGGCCCTGGAGGGTCGGATGCGGCAAATCAGATTGTGCCGCACCAACCGGTCAGACCGGTCACTGGATCCGGTCAGACCGGTCCCGGGGATCAGAAACGGGGAATTTGCCTTCTACTCCCGTACAAAATACTCAACAGCCAAATTCTCAGGATAATTCATTAGAAGTATTTAGATAAAATATTTTCTAAGTACAAACTTGATTTGGCTCTTAAAGAGAATTTGGGAGTAGATGTCAGGGATAAGGCTAGGTTATATCAAAAGCCTTATGTTCCTCGATTTGATTTAGTTCCTTTCCCTACTGGTTTTAGACTTCCTGATTTTGTTAAATTTAATGGGGAGGATTCTAAAAGCACTTTTGAGCATATAAGTCAATACATGGCACAACTAGGCGATTCTAGCTCTAGTGAGGCGTTAAAAGTGCGTTTATTTTCTTTGTCTCTAACTGGTACAGCTTTCTCATGGTTTGCATCATTAGCTCCTCATTCTATTACTTCATGGGAACGGTTAGAGCAAAAATTTCATGATCACTTCTTTTCTGGCAGTAATGAGCTTAAATTGTCACATCTCACATCGGTTAGGCAGTCGCGTGATGAAACGGTTAATGGTTATATTAAACGTTTCCGTGATACAAAAAACCGTTGCTTTGGTGTTACTATTGCCGAAAAGGATCTTGCTGATTTGGCTTTTAATGGTTTACGGTCTCACATCAAGGAGAAATTAGAGAGCTTTGAATTCTTTAGTGTAAACCAAGTGCATCAAAGAGCTTTGGCTGCTGAAAGCCGAAGCAAAGATTTAAAAGAAAGCCATAGAACTCATCGGGCTAATGTGCATAATGTAGAATGTGATTCTAGTAGCTCCGATGAAGAATCTCATGAGGTGTTGGCTGCTAAATTTGTATGGCCAGCATCTAATAAAGACTTTACTTGCACATCCCTTAAGCCGACTCATAGGAATCGGCAGGAGGAGATGAAGTTTACTTTTGATGTATCTAAATGCGATAAAATTTTTGATGAATTGCATAAGAATGGATATATCAAATGCTCTTTTAATATTCCATCACCTGAGGAGTTAAAATGGCGTGCTTATTGCAAATTTCATAATTCATTTTCTCATGCGACTAATGATTGCAATTTCTTTCGTCGACAGATTCAATCGGCTGTAAATGATGGACGATTGATTTTGAATGAGATGCAAGTTGATAAGCGCCCATTTCCAGTTAACAACATGGTGGTCAATACCATGGATCTGCAGGATGCCAAGATGTTGGTTTGGCCCGACAATGCCGATACGACAGGAGGCAAGAACGTTGTGATTGGAGAACCAAGGAAGGTGATGGAACAAGACAAAGTGCTTGGGAGAGAAGTTGTGTTTAAGCAAGCTCCTGATGGAAAGAAGATCTTGACCATTACAGTAAAGAATTCTGAAGTTAGGGGAGAATCAAGCTCTCAAGCGCGGGATCAAAGGCCGGTTATCCCTGCCCAGGGGAGACCGGTCAGACCGGTTGCCGTAACCGGTCAGACCGGTCCGGCCCAGAGGCCGGTCCGAACTTTTGTACCTAAACGTCCCGAGGTTGGCACTTGGAAGATGAATCAGGACAAAGATCAGGGGAGAACTTTCAAGCCGAAGGCAACCTTTGATCAAGTCATGGCTAAGCATATGCACAACGCGGCCGTTCAACAAGATCGGCCACCAAAACAGAGACCAAGTTCGCCACCAAAGAATTCCGATGTGATGAAGGCACCAAGAGGACAGTGGAATCGGGGTCCAAGCTCATTCAATGGTGCTGGTCCTTCCAAGCAATGGAGGCCGTATCAACCTCTCTCTCCTCAACATATTTGGAGAGATGGTATAATGTACGTGCCTTACTGTCCTGCACCAAACCAACCATGGCCTGAGGCTCCTGTGCATGTAAGGATGAATCCACCACAGCCTAGGCCTGCAAATAATCAACCAAGACAAGTGTTTGTGCCACAGCAGCACAAACCGGTCAGACCGGTTCCCTTGACCGGTCAGACCGGAGCCCAACAGAGGCCGATGTTCGTGCCCCAGCAGCACGGACCGGTCAGACCGGTTGCCGTGACCGGTCAGACCGGTGTCCAGAGGAGGCCGGGCAAGGAGCCGGCTAGGAGCCGGCTAGGCAGGAGTACCGCCCTGTTCAGAAGAAGGAAGAGCATGCACCTGTTATTCCAAAGCCAATTGTGAAGAGTGTGATTCAAATTGGCTCTATGGCAGTTGATTCATCGATGGCCGACGCACCTAATGTTATTGGTACTTCAGCCGTAAAAAAGGTTCCTTTGCCTCAGTACACGCAGCTAAAGTGGTGTCCTCCTGGTTTGACTCATTCTCAGAAGAGGAGATTGCAGCGGTTGCGCACTCAAAAACAAAGGGAGGAAGAATCGACTAAGAAGAGGGAGGAGTGGTTCAATGAGGCTAAGCCGATGATTCCGCCATCTGGTCAGAGTTCCAAAGACGGTTCTGATGCACAAGATATCCAAGCCAAGACACCAGAAAAGGCCGAGCCATCTGCAGCGGGTTCGGCTGACCTGGCCGCAACCGGTCAGACCGGTGTCCCTGACCGGTCAGACCGGTCGCCCACTGTTCCAGTTCCAGAAACTGGAACCGGTCAGACCGGTCAGGAGGAACCGGTCAGACCGGTGTCGCCCAGAGAGTCAGTAGCCGATGCATTTTCATCTTCGGCTAAAGTTTCGATTCCGCCCGCTGCTATTTCAGATACTCAGATGGGCAATGAGGATGAAGCTGTTGACTTTGAGCCTTCACTCAGCAGAACCGACATGGATATTAATGTTATCTATTTGAATGCCGATTATTGTTTTATCGGAGATGATGAACGGGTGGCTCAAGTTGACTTCGCTCCCAAGAATGCTGTGTTTCAGAGACCTTCAGAATCGGATAACCATTTAAAAGCCCTTTATGTGAAGGGTCATATTAAGGGAAAGCCGATTTTTAGGATGCTCGTTGATGGTGGTGCTATTGTGAACCTCATGCCATACACTTTGTACAAGAAATTGGGAGGTTTGGACAGCGAGCTCATCAAGACAAGCATGACGATCAGCGGCGTTGGAGGAGGAGAACCAATGAGTGCCAAGGGAGTTGCATCATTGGAGCTCACCGTTGGGAGCAAGACGCTAGCAACTGCTTAATTCAATGCAAATCAAGGGAGTTGCAAGGTAACTTTAGTGTTATCTTGGGACGCGATTGGATTCATGCAAATCAATGTGTGCCTTCTACCTTGCATCAATGCTTAATTCAATGGGTTGGTGACGAAGTTGAGGTTGTTCATGCGGATACTTCGGCATGTGTTGCTATGGCCGATGCATCTATATTGGAACTCATGATAATGTCAAGTGCTTGACCGGAATTGATATTTCGGACTTTGAGTTCCTTGCTTGCACTAAGGATGGCTTTGTATCTGCTGCACTAAGGCCGGTTTCAAAATCGGTTGATTCAGATGATGAAGAGTAGATGGATACAAGCGAGAAGTGGTTGAAGGAAAGGGTGGAGCATTATCGGTCCAATATGAACGATACATGTGAAGCCATTAATGATTTTGAGGAAATAGAGAAGTTAGGACAAGGATTTACATCGGCTGATCCTTTAGAGAAAATAGATATAGGTTGTGGTTCTATACCAAGGCCGACTTTTGTAAATCAAAATTTGAAAGCCGATTATAAGATTGAATTAATCGAGTTATTGAAAGAATATTCTGATTGCTTTGCTTGGGAGTATCATGAGATGCCCGGTTTAAGTCGTGAATTAGTTGAACATCGTTTACCGATTAAACCTGGTTTTAGGCCATATAAACAGGGCAATAGACGATTTAATCCTTTATTTTATGATCGCATAAAAGAAGAGGTTAATCGTTTGCTTGAAGCTAAGTTTATTCGGCCATGTCGCTATGCTGAATGGATCTCTAATATTGTGCCTGTTGAAAAGAAGGGTTCTAATAAGATTAGAGTGTGCATTGATTTTAGAGATCTTAATAGAGCAACTCCCAAAGATGAATATCCTATGCCTATAGCCGATATGCTTATTAATGATGCTTCTGGACATAAGATTATTAGCTTTCTTGATGACAATGCGGGATACAATCAAATCTTTATGGCCGAGGAAGACGTATACAAAACGGCCTTTAAATGTCCCGACTTTGTTGGCTTATTTGAATGGGTTGTGATGACTTTTGGTTTAAAGAATACCGGCGCTACTTATCAAAGAGCGATGAATTTGATTTTTCATGACTTACTTGGTGTTATCCTAGAAGTCTATATTGATGATATTGTTGTCAAATCGGCTGGATTAAATTCTCACTTGGCTGATTTGCGTCTTGCTTTTGAAAGAATGCGTCGGTATGGTTTAAAGATGAACCCATTAAAGTGTGCTTTTGGTGTATCAGCTGGAAGATTCTTAGGCTTCATGGTACATGAAAGGGGCATAGAGATAGATCCTAAGGAAATAAAAGCTATTGATAAACTTGAAGCGCCTACTTGCAAGCATGATTTACAGAAATTCTTGAGCAAAGTTAATTATTTGGGGCGGTTTATTTCTAACTTGTCTGGGAAAGTTAGTGCTTTTACCTCTATACTTCGGTTAAAAAATGAAGCCGATTTTACTTGGGGGGCAAAGCAGCAAGAGGCCTTTGAGGAAATCAAAAAATATTTGTCTTCGCCGCCTGTGCTTAAAGCGCCTAAGAATGGGGTGCCATTTAGGCTTTATATTTCGGCCGAGGATAATGTTATTGGGGCTGTTTTGACTCAAGAAACAGATGGCAAGGAGTATATTATTACCTATTTGAGTCGACGGCTTTTGGATGCGGAAACAAGGTACAAACCTGTTGAGAAATTATGCTTGTCTTTATATTATGCTTGTACAAAATTGAGGCATTATTTGTCATCTAGTACTTGCATTGTGGCATGTCAGGCCGATGTTATCAAGTATATGTTGCATAGACCGATTTGGAGCGGAAGAATCGGTAAGTAGGCATATGCACTTATTGAATATGATTTGGCTTGTGAACCCTTAAAATCTATGAAAGGCCAAATTGTAGCTGATTTTATTGTTGAACATCGGATTTAGAAATTGATTACATGACTTTTACTCCATGGAAGTTGCATTTTGATGGATCGGTTTGCAAGAACGGGTGTGGAATTGGAATTGTTCTTGTTTCTCCTAATGGAGCTATTTTTGAAGCTCTTAGTTGATTAGAAATTGAGTGCATAAATAATCAAGCCGAATATGAAGTTTTATTATTCGGATTAGAAATCTTGCATGACATGGGAGTAAAACATGTTGAGACTTTTGGTGATTCATTATTGGTTGTGCAGCAAGTATCTAAGGTGTGTCAATGCTTTGAAAGTTCATTGAATATTTATCTTGACAAGTGCCTTGATATTATACCATATTTTGATGAATTCACCATTTATCATGTTCCAAGATGTGATAATCCTAGAGCTAATACCTTGGCGCAGCAAGCATCAGGCTATAATGTCCAGAAAAGACACTTTCATAAGAAAAGGCCGTTGATTGCTATTGCCAATGGAGAAGCTCTAGCGCTTGCTGCAGAGCAGAGCCGAACCGGTCAGACCGATTCCCAGACCGGTCCAGCGTCTCATACAGAGACCGGTCAGACCGATCCGGGAACCGGTAAGACCGGTGCGGTGTCTGCAGATTCAATTTCGGCCGCTAAAAATCCTCAAAGTAAAAAGACCGAAGTGGATGATTGGAGAGCACCCATTATTAAATATTTGAAGAATCCCAGTTCTGGAACAGACAGGAAAATTCGACGTTTGGCTTTTAAATATATTCTAGTTGACGATGAGTTACATCGTCGTACCGCCGATGATTTATTGCTTAAATGCTTGGGTGCTGATCAAGCTAGAGTGGCCATGGGTGAAGTTCATGAAGGGATTTGTGGAACGCATCAATCGGCTCCTAAGATGAAGTGGTTACTTAGAAGAGCTGCCTTCTATTGGCCTACTATGATGGCCGATTGTTTTCGTTACTACAAAGGATGTGAAGAATGTCAGAAGTTTGGTAATGTTCAGATGGTACCTGCTGCATTACTTCATCCTATTATTAAACCATGGCCTTTCCGAGGATGGAGATTGGATTTTATTGGAGAGATACATCCTTCTTCTTCAAAAGGTCACCGCTTCATGTTGGTTGCTATGGATTACTTTACTAAATGGACCGAAGCTGTTCCTCTCAAGAATATGACCCACAAGGAGGTAATTGAGTTTATTACTGAGCATATTGTTCACAGATTCGGCATTCTACAAACTTTGACTACGGATCAAGGCACATCTTTTATGTCTAAAGAAGTGCGAGTTTTTTCCGATACGTATAAGATTAAATTGCTCAATTCATCTCCATACTGTGCTCAGGCTAATGGTCAGGCCGAGTCTAGTAATAAGACTTTGATTAAATTGATCAAGAAGAAGATAGAAGAGAATCCCCGAAGATGGCATGAAGTCTTGTCTGAACCTTTGTGGGCTCATCGCATATCTAGACATGGTGCTACCAAAGTTACTCCTTTTGAGCTTGTTTATGGTCAAGAGGCCGTTTTGCCCGTTGAGGTAAATCTGGACGCTTATAGACTTGCTAAATAAAATAAGCTTTCGGTTGGTGAATATTGTGACTTGATGATGGACAACATTGATGAGGTGACCGATAAGCGTTTACAAGCTCTTAAGGAAATTGAGAAAGACAAGATCCGGGTTGCTAGAGCATACAACAAGAAGGTTAAAGAGAAGACTTTTCAAGTTGGTGATCTAGTATGGAAGACAATTTTGCCACTTGGTACTAGAGATAATAAGTTCGGCAAGTGGTCTCCAAGTTGGGAAGGTCCTTATCGAATATTCAAGATCAATGGCGGAAATTCCTATATGGTGGAGACGCTGCAAGGAGGACGTTTGCCTAAAGCACTGAACGGGAGGTACTTGAAGAAGTACTATCCAAGTGTTTGGCAAGAGGCATAAAGTGGTATATGGCCGATATTTGGATACCGCCCTTAGAAAAATATAATGGCCGATGAATTCTGTTAAAACATCGTCTTTAGGTGACAATTTTGGTGCTGATGTGTTTTATGGTACGCAAGCTTTACCAAAAAACGGGGGGCATATGTTGACAACCAAAATTGGCACAGGCTACGGCTGACTGGTCAGACTGGTTAGCCTGACCGGTCTGACCGGTTCGGCTCAGGAAGTTGCGGTGCTGGTGCATGGATCACCGCAATAATTGGTCCTAGTTTAATATAAGCGACATAGTCTCTGGAATGATCGACTGTTGCGTTGCTGGAAGATCTGAAGGGCCGCAAGATTTGGTGCAAGATGTGGAAGGTGACAAACTCTCTGGAATGACGAGATGTTGCGGTGCTTGAAGATTTGGAAGGCCGCAATAGTCGGTGGAGGAGCAAGACAAGCAAAAGGGCGAAGTTCGGCACCCAGACCGGTCTGACCGGTGTGGGGGACCGGTCAGACCGGTTACCCGAGTTGTAATCCGACTAGGACTCTAAAATTAGGATTCCGAGGTTGTAACAAATTGTAACTTGGTTTTCTTGCGGGACAAGACCTACCCTCCCTATAAATATAAGGGGATTCGGCCGATTGAACACACAACAATTGAATCTATCAAAATTTACTACTTTTTATCCTTTACTTTTTTGCATCTCCAAACCCTTGCTTTTCTAACCCTACTTGCTGTTCTTCCTGTGTCTCCGCGACGTTTGAAGGCGTCCTAGGTGGCCTGCCGACCCTAGGGCACCCCTGATCGCGTTCTCCCTGACGGATCCTTCCGGGAGGCGTGTTTAGGATTTACCCCCTTCTTCCCTGGCGGGAACCGGTCTGACCGGTGCCCCTGACCGGTCTGACCGGTCGGTGCAGGAGAGCTGTGGGTTTATCGTATTACGTGCTGCGCGTTCTAGCGCTCTCGTGTGTTGACCTGATTTCTGCGTCAACATAATGCTATCTGGTGCGGTTTGATGAATAGACAACGAGTAGAGCTCCCCTTGGGCACTAGCCTTTTGCATGACTAAAAAAGTAAAACTAGTACTACTAGCTACAACGAATTTTCCAAAATGGAGGCAACTCCAAGGCTCTGGTTGCTGTTGCCCAATCAGAATCAACGAGTGTTCTTTTACAGGATAGCACGTAGATCGCCAAATGGGGGATGCTCTTCCATTCTTCCCAACTTTTTTTTTTTGAGAAAATTCTATTCTTCCCAACACGCGCAGGTGTTAACAAACTGAACAGTTTCATCCTTCTCCACTCACATTCTTGGACGGATCCTGCCTCCTTCCTTCCACGTGATATGAAACGCGAGCCTGGTAGCTACTAGTCCAAGACTAGCTGCACGAGCGAGCCTTGGGGCAAGACTGGCTGGCTAGCTGCTGTCACTCTCTTGGGACAAAGAGCTGGAAGTCAATTCGTTTATTTGTGCAAAGAGTCGACGAGATGAGCTAGGAAGTGGATAGCTCTTATTTACCGGATTCGTCGCGTTTCCTCGATCCAATCGGAATATCGGATCGATTTTCGGATGGACAAGGACCGGGACAGTAAGAACAGGAGCGCCAACTCAGATTGGCAGTTTGCCACATACCGAGGAATATGACATGTGCGGTAGGGTGAACACGGGCCAGCAAGCAGGGTACTCCGGGTAGTCTGAAAGACTGATGGAACTATTGAAAGCATCACCTGTTGTAAGCTATGCTCACCATTCAACAATAATATACACATGTAGGGCACAAACTGCTCCATGTAATTTACATGTAAAGGAAACAGTTGCCCCCATGAGAAACAGCACAGCAGCAGAGGTAACACAAAACATGCTCAGCGCATGACTCCTGCAGAGGCTATTCCATCCCACTCAGTCAAGACATCTTATGACTGCATTAAAAGGAACGAAAGATCTATGTAGCATAAACAAGTACGTACAACTCGTAAGTAGGAAGTAGGATCAGATGTCAAAATCAACAGCACTACCCAAATACATTGAGACATGATCACACATACGCATACATGTTTTTTGAAACGAAGATATGCATACATTCACATGAGAAGCATGATGTTCAGCTTGTTAACACGATGTTGAGACTTCGGAGAGCAGTTTGCCTCCCTTTCAGTCAATTAAGCTTTACAGTGACAAAGGAAACAGCGTGTACAAGCAATTGATATGCATAACGACATGAGGACCCACTTGTAGAGTAGACGTGAGCACAATCTACCATGAGCAATACAAGCAAGGTCATATGCGTTCGTTCATATGGTGACACGTCAAACTGATAAGAGCAAGAACAAACATAAGGTGATGCAGATAGATGCAAGTACAAACTCCGACAGTCGATGGAGGCATTGCCATCTGCATTCATTTATTCTTTTGTTCACATGAGAAGCAGTGTCATTCAAACTGTTCGACAAAATGTCTGGACTACATAGGGCCAGAGACTAGTTTGCCTCCTTCAGTCAGTCAAGAAAGCTTACAAAGGTTACAGTGACATCAAAAATAGCATTGACAGGTAAATGACGTAGGAAGAAGCAGATGTAGAGCAGTTTTACTAGTAGAGCAGATGTAGGAAGAAGCTACCACAGACAATAAAAACATGGTCTTGTGCATTCATTCATTTTGTCACACGGGAAGCTGGTGAAACCACACGGTAAGTATTTTGTGCTCATATGAGCGGTCATCATCTGGAGCCAAATGAAGTGCACAGCTTATGCAAAGCCCATATGTACATCAGGATCAATATATCATAAATAGAATCCTCATACAACCTCAATCAGTGCAACAACAAAGTCTGAAATATTTTGCTCTTTAAATTTATTAGACACAGCATGCACTTTGTACAGGCATTTTGATGTTTACATTCTCAAAGATACCATAAGAGGAAAAAGATATGCATGTAGACCCTCTTTTACCTGTTCAGTCAGTACCAATCATCCATTGGACAGTAGTAATTGCTTATTCTATCAATTTTGTAAAACTGCAAATGTTATCCAGAATTCCAGACACTTGAGATTGAGAATTCCAGATATTGTAGTGCCAGTTTACCAGAGACAAAGGATTTTTGTATGGGACATGCTGGGGTGTGTCCTATGAGTGGAAGACACCAGGATTTTTCATATGTGCTGGTGACAAACATACAAAATTGGTTTCAGTCAGTGTACAATCAATTTTGTAAAATTGCAATTGTTATCCAGACACAAAAAAAATTCCACATATTGTAGTGATGGTTTACCAGGGAGAACAAGACGGGATTTTTGTATGGATTGCTGGGATGTGCCCTTTAAGTGGAAGACAATGGGATCTTTCATATGTTCTGGTGACAAATATATACAAAATTGGTTTCAGTCAGCCATGCAGAGATGTTGAAGAAACAGCTTCTGTCTTCGTCTCAATAGCAATTGCACCATGTAGGAGAAAATTTCAATCATAAGAAAAAATAATAATTTTGGTCAACCTAAGTTAGAAATCTACAAGAGTTCCGTAACAGCATAATCCCTACCTGAGATTGCTTGGAGCATTTTGATGGTGTCATGCGTGCAGCAAATGTTCAGAAAAGAAAACAGTAAGGCAGAGAGATTGGTTTCAATCAGTTTTGCTAATTTGATATGATATTCATATTTTCGACTAAATAGCCTCCATACACCAAGGTAGAAAGCTACAGCTAGTATACATCACATGGTGATTCGGATATTCCTGAAACCCAAGTTCAATGACCTTACAAAGTTACAGATGAACAAGAACAATAACAGAGTAAGCATCACCTCAGTTCTGCCTATGGGCGATATAGTAGGCCAAATGCAACAGAGGTGCTGCCTTCTCTTTGTCGAAACCAGCAAGCTGCTCCACTGCATCAGAGAGCAGCTTTTCTGCAAACTCCCTTGACTTGTCTAACCCCAGCAACTTAGGGTATGTCGTCTTGTCACTTGCCAAGTCCTTCCCCGCTGTCTTCCCTAGCTCCTCCGACGACTTTGTCACATCAAGTATATCATCGACCACCTGGAACAGAAGCCCTATTGACCTTGCATACTTCCGCAGCCGCTCAATTTGCTCATCCGTGCCACCGCCGATGATTGCCCCAATGACCACTGAGGCCTCAAGCAATGCAGCAGTCTTGTGGAGATGGATGTACTCGAGACGTTCAAGGGGCACAACTTCAGATGTGCCGGTCATCTCAAGATCGACGACCTGGAGACAGCGAAGATACATTTTCAGCAATTAAGTACCTCAAAGTCGGCATTCTCTGAGAGTATTAGTAATTTACAAGCCCTGATTCAACTGTATGCAGACAAATAGAGCATCCACATCGTCACTCTTAGGAAGACACACCATATAAAGGATGTCAGAATTAGCACATTGCCCAAATTCTACTTGCTTTTATTCGATGAATGGTGGAAAGTGAAGGAATCGGATAAACGAAGAGACCTGGCCGGCGACGAGGCCCTCCGAGCCGATGCAGCGCGCGAGCTCGCCAATGGCGTGGACGACGCGGGCTGGGTGCTTGTTCGGGTCGACGTCCGGCGGGTAGGAGCCGACGCTGGCCATGTGGTGGAACGCGAGGGAGAGCAGCGCGTCCCCGGCGAGGACCGCGATGGGCTCGCCGTAGACGACGTGGCAGGTGGGCTTGCCGCGGCGGAGGTCGTCGTCGTCCATGCAGGGCAGGTCGTCGTGGACGAGCGACATGGTGTGGATCATCTCGACCGCGGCGGCGGGGGCCAGCGCCCACGCCTCCCGCCCGCCCGCGACGCCGCACGCGGCGAGGCACAGCGCGGGGCGCACCCGCTTGCCGCCCGCCAGCAGCGCGTACCGCATCGCGTCGTGCAGCGCCTTGGGGGGCTCCCCCGCCGGGATGGCGGCGTCCAGCGCGCTGTTGACCGCCGCCGCGCGCTCCCCCATGTAGGCCTTGAAGTCGAACTCCGTGGTCGCCGTGGCGGGGACGGCCGCCGTGGCCACGATGGCGGAGAAGCGGCGCCGGTGGTTGTGGTGCGCCGCGACGGAGGAGGACGAGGGCGCGGCGGCGGGGAGGAGGGGGCCGATGCGGACCCTCGAGGCGGCCAGGGGGTGGAAAGCCATGGCCATGGGTGGCGATGGCGAACGGCTTTGGGCCGCGATGGGTTAAGTGCGGTGCGGCGTGCGGGGGGGCGTCGTGGAGATTGGGGGTGGCCCCGGGATGTTGCGATCTCCTTATCTTGAGGTGAAGGGAAGCTTTGGACGCTGGCCGCGTCAGTGGGAGTGGAGTGGCCGCCCGGGCGGTGGTGGAGCACGCTGCGGCACTTTTTTGGAGGGCACTGTGGCACGCTGCGAGGACGCCATGTTTCGCTTCCTATTTATAGGGACGGGCGCAGGCAATTCAGTCGCAAATTGCTTGTGAAAAAGTTCTTGGTTCAGGCCGCGTTTGGGACTTATGAGTCGGCGGATAAGTCGTCGGCAATGGATAGCCAATTAGTATTTTTTTACCTGAACAAATAGCCATAAATAGCAACATCAATTTAATTTTTTTGAGTTGTTTTTGTTGCACTGTGTATCAAAAGTCATGAGTATTTCCCTCTCACCCTCAACATGCCAACGATACCTCTAAATTTAACACTTGTTCATATTTCTGGTTCTATGAAAGTTGTCTAACTAAATTTGTTATGAGTGGCACCTTTTCAAATTCAACATTTTGGTTTCTTCCCAAACATTTTACCATGGAAACAGAAAGTCAGATTTGTATGTGTGGAGATGTGTTTGACATAAAGTTAGTGAGTGTTTGTTTCTCCCGTAGATTATATAATTCAACTTATGCATCAAGAACGGTATAGTTTTTTTTTTGCGGGTAAGAACGGTATAGTTAAAAGTCATCATGGACCACTAAAATAATCTCAAATAATAAGCTGTACATGATAGCTTATTTTAGATTGTTAGTGATCCATGGTGATCTTTTACAATGATGGCATTGGCTCATAAGCTAGATTATTCTCAAGTTTCAACCGAGCCATGTAAATGATTCCCTTCAATGCAATCAAATATTGAACCCAAAGTGGTTAATTTGGTCAGTAGGGGCTTCGATTCTGGTCATGTTTGGGGCTGTTTAAAAGTAGTGACGGGGGATTGAATCGGGTTGAGTTTTGGGTAGTTGAATGGTAGGATCAGCTCACAAAGAAGTTAGAGAACAAAATGAAGTTGGATCAGATTAGGATCTTATCGCAAAATTCTCCGAATTTTCTTTATGGGATCTTTCATTTGAAATCTCCCCCTTTAAAAGTCTTGATGTGGAAAACAAATACACTATTATGTTGTTATCCTAAGAAAACGGAGTACGACATTGTGCTTATGGTATATTTTCTTGCTGTGAGTCAAGGTTGTCTAAGGCAATGTCTCTAGCTTCTATACACGAGGTTAGAAATTTGATTTTTGTTAATTTTTTTTAAATCATTGGCAATATGCTGCCAAAGCCGACTAGTAACTCCAGTCATGCCGTTACTGGATATTCTGTTACTTCTTAGCTAAGAGAGTTGCATCAAATCCAAACTATCTTGTCACTTTGTGGACCAAATATCTCTATTTCTCATCTCACCCCAAACATGACAACGACCTTAACATTTAGCACAACGATGTGTAACAATATTTGGATGTGCCCTGTAAAAAGTATGCTACAAGTAAATTTGTATGACAAGTGGTTTTCAGATACAACGATCGAGCGTATATAGGCAGCTCACTGAGAATATTCTCCAACCAAAGAAGCATTCAACCTATCACCATCTCAAGATGGAAATTCAGAAGAAGCGTACACATATCCCTACGACTGCTACCCGGAGGCCGGAACCCATCGTTGCCATAGCCACAGGCCACCTTCGAACCCAGGAAGAACCGAAGCAGGAAGCACAACATCACATGACAGAGGTGGGCGGACATGTGATTGACCCTGCTTTCCCTGCACATCCATCATGTTTGCCAATGCCGCCACGTGCCGACGGCAAGACCAATCCCTCGCATTCCCGCCCCATCCACCATGTGAGACAGGCAGCTCCGACGAAACTCAAGATGCCGGAGCGGTGGGCTCACGTCGCAAGGAATCACAATTGAAAACTCCGGCAACCAGAACCTGACAGCGAAGCCGCGAGATAAGAAGTGCATCGCAGGCTAAAGCCTATCGATCCAACCACGGTGAAACAACTGTATTCCATTATATAAGTCTTGTCACCATCTATAACAATACGCCATCACGGAATTGACAATGGCTCCACCTCCTCCCCTCCTGACAAATCCCTAACAAACTGTCATAGTGTGTTTCATCATCTACGTCGAAACCGAGGGAAGTCGTCGTCACCTATGGACGGACTCCCCCCAACAAGTTGGGCCAAAATTAACACAAGTGTGGCGTCGATAGCTTCGAGGGCTTCCTAAGGAGCAACTTGGATCGAGCAAGCGCGTACAATTACAAAAGAACAAGAAGAATCAACGAATCTTCACCGTCGGCACCAGCTAGCTCTTCATCTCGCCTTCCTCCAGGTCGACCGGGGGCAAGCCGCTCACCCTGGCCTTCAGGGGCACGTCCTCGCCGTCCAGCATGTCGCTCTTGTTCCGGGGGATAGGGGTGGTCGCCTTCTTCTCAGTTTCCACGGCCCAGCTGTAGACCACCATGCCCATCACTGCGAGCAGCATCCCGAGGATGTTCTTCACCGTGAGGGCGGAGTCAAACAGGATCCAGCCAAGGATCAGCACGCACACGGTCTTCATGTGGCCCAGGACCTGGAAAGAGGTTGCAGAAAACCGCCCGATGCAGAGGTACTGGCTCATGTTGCAGAAGACAGCCAGGGAGCATGAAAGCAGTATGAAGAACTGCAAAACAATTATAACATGAGCTGTTAGATCATAAAGCAAAAAGCATAAGTTAACAGAACAACACTCCACGCAACTGAAAGAACTTCATAATGATTTGAACAAAAGAAAGCAGCATGAACAACTGCATTTATCAGCTGCAACTACAAGGTTAGTTAAAAGTTAAAACTTCTTTCAGCAGTTAGCAAAAAATGTACTCCCTCCGTCCCAAATTGTAGGTAGTTTTGGCTTTTTAAGGTTCATAGATATTATTATGCATCTAGATATAGTGTATGTCTAGATGCATAATAATATCTATGAACCTAAAAAAGCCAAAACGACGTACAATTTGGAACAGAGGGATTAGTAAACCTGAGTAGAAGCCATATATTAGAACAATAAAGAGATAAACAATCTCTAGGAGGAATGCTAAGCAATATCAGAGAACCAAAAGACAAACTTTTGTTAGTTGTGACAGTTCCATGACAAAATCAGTTTGTCTTAGATGGGGCAACACAACTTTACTACATGTGGGCTACTGACTGGGGTGTTCACTCCATTAAAATGGGGAAAATGCATATATCAGTTAAATAGCTGAGGAATACTGGCATTGAATTTAGACTAGAAGATACAGGACAAGTAGCATTCATAACGAAGAGTGCTTTAAATAATTGAAAATTGTGACAGAAATGATAACTTACAGTTGCCCCTCCTGAGAAATTGTAGTTCAACAGTGATCGTCCATTCAGGTAGTAATCCACAAAGGGGCCCAGTATAATTAGCGAAAGTGCCTGAATTGGTGCAGTTTTGCTCAGCAGCTCAAATGATCCAATGTTGTACTTCTTCTGAAAGGAACCAATGGTCTGGGAAGAGGAAACACATTGTCAGCTGGATACAGGTACATAGAAAGTAACTTCCCAATAACAGTTCTTTTCAAAATTCAAGACTAAAAAGTTTCAACTCTTCATCTACAACTTAGAAGCTTTATAAAAGTTTGGTAATTTCAACAAACTTCAAAGACCACATTTTTGTTAGCAAAACACAAACTTTAGCGACCACATTTTTGTTAATAAAACATCATCTAGAGGAAGAAATACAATCTCACTTGAACACTTGAAGATGTAACAAGAATAATGTACTTCAAATTGATTGCAGATATTTTGAACTTGAAGGATTTATAGAAGGATGCATCATGCATCATATCAGATACGGCTGATCAATAAACTTTAGGTACCTTCTTACCCAGTGGCCTGTATTATTGTATTTCAGATCTGTGTTACAAAGTTCTGAATTCAAGGGTCCGCGCCTTATTGCCTAGTTACGTAACTACACCTTTGTGGCTACAGCAAAAGCACTGAAGCAACGCCCAAAGCAACTCAATGGCTTGAGTAGTGGCAGCAAAAAGGGAAGGCATCAATAGGACATTATGGCAGACCAAGTACTAGCTTAGTACTAATTTCTAACCAATTTTAACACATTTCATCATTATCGACCATACCAATCTAACCAAATTCAACGTATCCTATCATTATTAACTATATCGATATCAAATAAGATCTACAGCTCAAATTCATAATCACTTAATAAAATGTCATCGCACGTCGCAGAATACCATCATGGCACCCGAAACTAGAATTCTTAACATGGTAATCAAGTAATGCACGATGCAAAAGTTAAACATCAAGCCAGTAGTAAACAAGGAAAGGAGCTCACAATCTGTTGCAGCGATGTGCAGAACACAGCCACACACGCGCAGATGAATCCCTTGGCATTGACCTCGACATCCGTGACCGTGCAAATCCCGACACCCGCCGCCACAACGACCACCGCGGAAATAACCTTGGTGGTGTAGTGCTTGCTGTTGAGCACCCATTCCATGAGGCAGACCACTGGAATCATGCTCAGTTTGGAGATCTACACAAATTCACAACTTTGAGCAACACAAGCAACCCAGGCGGTGAATGGCCGGCGTGTGTGTGGCACTGGCAGAGCACGGTATACCTGGTAGAAGCCGACGGAGTTGAGCATGAGGCTGAGGTTCATCCCGGTGATGGAGGTGTTGGCGACGAGCGAGAACCAGACGAGCTCCCAGAGCGGGACGTGCTTGGAGACGGAGTAGCCGGTGGCGTTGGAGATCCAGCCGACGAGCGCCGTGACCGTGAAGTGGAACCCGGTCAGCGTGGTGGCTGCGCGCATTCGCAGGCAGAGAGAAGAAGAAAAATCAGCAATCGGAGGCCCCCATCAGATCCGCGAATTCCCCGAGCGCTGGCGGATCCGGATTCCAGATCCGCTGGCGCCCGGCGGGGGGAGGAGAGGGAGCAGGCGCGGGAGCGGGGGCAATACCGAAGGCGAAGGCGTAGCCGGACGACGACATGAGCTGCTTGTTGGCCATGATGATGCCGACGGAGCTGACGACGTTCATCGCCCAGGCGCCGACGTCGGACACGGCCGGCGGCTTCTTCTCCGGCTCCATCTCGTCTCGCCCTCCTCCCGGCTGCAGCACGGCCTCACGCGAACCCGGAGGAGGAAGGGTTCGGATGGGCTTCTTCCCCTGCCGGTCTCGTCTCGGTACCTCACGCGGGAGGGGCCGAGGGCCCGCTCCGTTATAAAGCACGGGGGACGTTGCCGCCTAGGCACGGAAGGGAGGACGGGGAGGGAGGGTTTCGAATTGGGGGGGCTTGGGGGCCGGAAACGTCAACGGGCACCGGGCGGGGGCAGCGGTGAAAAAACTCGCGGGGGGAGGGAGAGACGACGACGGCGGATTGACGGGGGAGGGAGGGAGGGAGAGGGGGCGGCGACGACAGGGTGGAGGGGTCCGCGGCTCGGGTGGTCGGCTGGATCCTGGGGCCAGGCCACGGCGGATGGATGACGCTTTTTCCCAGCAGGTTCCGGTCCTTGGGCGCGTCGCGTCGCGGCGCGGCGCAGGATTTTCTCCAAACGGCAGGGCCCCGCAGCGTGCCCGTTCAAAGTTTGGAGGCGGAGCACCCGCGACCGGTTCCGGTAATTAGTGATGTGAAAGCTCTCCTCCACCGGCGAAAGCTCGTTTGCACTGGCGCGGTACACAGAAGCGAAGAGCCTCCTGCTCGCCACGTCGTTAGGCGTTTCCATGTGTTTCCTTGATTCCTTCGGCGAGTACTCCTCAACGTGTCGTCGCGTGAATCGCGGCACGCTAACCCTGTCGAGGCTTTGTGGCTGCGCCCCGGAGCCGGATGGATGGACCTTTCCTGGGCCAGCAAGCAAGGGTTCGAGTCGAGACCGCGGAGCTTTTCTTGGCATGATGGGCAGCGTATAAAACTGGCCGGCAGATTCACTCTTTATGATAGTTTAGGACGAGCACTGCTGCTGGTCTACTCTACGGCTGCATACATGCCTCGAGATCCACCACGTACTTGTAAAGAGTAAAGTCGTGTGCGCCTGAAGATTTGTCGAGGCCGGTGAGATACCCTCACACTCCGTTAACCAACCGATCTCTTTTTCTTTCCGTGGAGGCTTAGGACCTGTTTGGTTGCTTGTATGGTTCTTTCTGTGGGGCTTTAGGTCAGGTTAGTTGCTTGCACGATTCTAGCCTGGCTCGCATACGTGAGCGCAAGCCAGATCTTACTCAGCCAGGCTAGGTACATATAGCGGGACATTGTTTGATTGCTTGTATATTTTTAGCCTGGCTGAAAAGAAATATTGTTTAGTTGCTCATATAAAAATATGTTGCATGAGATAAAAAGATAAAATATGACACCATGATGTTTATTTTATGTAAATATACTCTTATAGCCTTTATTTTATCTTATTTTGTGTTAACATTCTTTAAATATATTAGTATGCCTTGATATATATTAATTATATGTTGATAACATTATTAGTTGGACGAGTGCCTGCATCTCGCGAGTCTGGCTCTACATAAATATCCAAAATCCATGTATCTGCATAGCCAAGCTGAGAGCCCATTCTCGCATCCAGCAAGACAGGCAAAAAAAATAATACAAACAACCAAACATCAATTTACATCCGGCGAGACTTACTGAGGCTTACGTAACTAACCAATGCAAACAGCCATACCAGCCGAAGCTAGGAGCGTGCCTGTGCCTAGGATGGAATTTCTGTAGCAGCATCCGTAGTTGGGTTTTTAACTTCTGAGAATGCGGTGGCGACTACACCATGACGCCAGTTCTGAACTTGCGACGTGGCCTCGCATAGTCGCACGCCAAATTTCTGTGTTGGGAACACCCCGTGTCGCCCGATCAGCCCACGGAAAATCATATAGAGGCATCGGACTGGTGGTAATTCAGACATCGCCATCAGCGTCGCCATTGAGAAAACCTCCGCGTCAGACAGCGAGCGCTCTGGCATCCGGTCAACAGTTCCCCGGCACCGGCGATGATTGGAATTCCAGTCCCCAGTCGCCACCCTGTGCCCACGCTGGAGCATAGTTCCGTTTCGATACGCCAGGTTACCTCTCATCTCATCGTCATTCGTCAGTGATTGATTGTTATGCCACTGGACCATTGAACCTGTCCGCGAGCTGAGCAGGGCCCCCGCTCGCCGGTTCCTCCGGTCTCCGGGTTCGGTCGGGATTGATCCT
>CM014270.1:60351140-60369205 GCA_004135705.1 Alloteropsis semialata
TTTGCACACCATATCTTTCATAACAAGCAATAACTTTTTCTTACTAACAGTGAGAAAGAATTTATGTTATCCATAACCTTTTTGCTTAAATTCCACTTTGGAAGTTGACTACAAATCCTTCTCCTTTATGTGACTACAGGAGGGAAAAGACAAAATGCTTCAGTACCACCTGTTGAAGGTGTAGCTGGAGGAGGGACTAGTTATGGATGGGTGGATGGAGGCTTACGGGGTACAAGTCTGGGTACCGGTGTGATTGATCCTACGAAAGTACATTCAGAAGATCTTTTGCATGTCTGGTCTATGCCCAGCACAGCAAATGTTAGCCAACAAGAAGCACCTCGACCTCTAGAGAAAGTAAGTTGTATTTGTTACATTTTATCAGCACTGGTTTCTTGCTCCAGCATGTCGCTAAAAATAAACTTGTAGTTGTGAATTGTGATGCTTCTGCTAAAAAAAAAACCTGACATGGAGTGTTTTATTTTGCTGCTTGTTTTTTGAAGTGTGATTGCACTTTTCAACTGCAATAATATTCATTGTGCTCTCAATTGCTGTTATATGACGTATTACTATTTGATTATGTTCATTCCAAAATTTTTAAACGTTATGTTTTCTCCTTTAGGTTAACCTTCTGGCTGCAAGAAATGAAAGAGAAAGTTTTCAAATTGCTTTGCGCCCAAAGGTCTCGTGGGCCACTTCAGGTATTGCAGGGTGTGTGCAGATTCAGTGCACTGATCTCTGCTCCTCATCAGGAGAAAGGTTTGTTTGTTTAAAATTTAGATAATCTTTACTAGGGAGACTAGCATTTGCACAGTTCTATTCGATGATTGTAACAGTGCTGTACCAGGTTAGTGGTTGATCAGTCCATAACTTTGCGACGTGTGGTGCCTATCTTAGGTGTACCAGATGCTCTTGTGCCTATTGATCCACTCAGTCCTCAAATAAGTCTACACCCAGGGTACTGCTTTCGTGCTTTGGATAACTAACTTGTCGCAAAGGTTTTTTCCCCCTTCTACATAAATGCAACTTCACTTTTGCTTGTACAGGGAGACAGCTGCAGTATGGGTATCGTTAAACGTTCCATGTGGACACCCACCTGGTTTATATGAGGGTGAAATATTCATTACTGCTGTTAAGACAGAATTAGAGTAAGCCTTTCCTTGCTACTTTCTTTCTTGTTGTTTTCGAAATAGAAGTTGCCTTTGGGATTACAGGAAAAAGGTACCCAAAACAAATCCATCTTATTAGGCACGTTTTGGCACCGATGCCAATTCTTAGTTATAGCACTGACCCATGTATTCAAACATGTGTTAGAGCAAGAAAATGTCGATAAACATATTCGATATGAATATATTGGATATTGTGTGGTCGAAGGATCACTATATAAGTGCAGTGTTTCAAAGGCGTCGCCTAGGCGTCCAGGCGCTCAAACAATCCTGGGCGTCCTGGTCGCCTAGCTAAAAAGCAGCAAGAGGGAGGGAGGGAGGGGAAGAATGGAGGGGAAATAGACTCCACTGTGCGTCCGTGCCGCCGCCGCGGCCCGCCCTGCTCTCCCGCCTCCAATCGCTGCTGTTCTTCACCGCGCCGCTCTTCTGCCTCCACTCGCTGCCGCCGCCGCGCCCCGCCCTGCTCCACCACACGCAGCCCCACGTCCTCC
Source organism: Alloteropsis semialata (assembly GCA_004135705.1). Taxonomy (NCBI): domain Eukaryota; kingdom Viridiplantae; phylum Streptophyta; class Magnoliopsida; order Poales; family Poaceae; genus Alloteropsis; species Alloteropsis semialata. The sequence goes on from CM014270.1 coordinate 60,352,795, forward strand.
TCCGGCCCCAGCGCAGGGCTCCCGGCACCGCCGCCGCCGCGCTGTCAACGAGCACAGAGGGAGGGAGGGAGGAGAGACGGAGGGACGAAGGGGAGACAGAGGGGGAGAGAGAGAGAGAGACGAGCGGTGGCGGCGGCGCTGCTTGAGGTGGGAGACGAGCTGAGTGAAGAGAGAGGTAGATAGGGCAAGGGAGTATCTATGGTGGTTGGTGGGCTGACTAGTGGGCTGGGCCAGCCGAGTCCTTTCAGCCCAGTCCCTTTCCCTTCTTTTCTTCCCTTCTCCTTTTCTTTTTCTTTTTATTTCCTTCACTTCCTGCTGCTTATCGCTTGCTTCCTCACTGCTAAGGCGTCGCCTACATCGCCTAGGCGTCCGCCTAGGCGTCGCCTAGGCGTCCGGAAGGGGTCGCCTCGCCTCGCCTCGCCTTACCGCCTTTAAAACACTGTATAAGTGATATAGGTTTTTCATAAAATGTGTTGCTTGAAATGTCAAATTCAGAGCCTTGTGTAATCTATTAAGTGTAGCTACTTATATAAGTTAGTCCTTAGCTACTTGTAAAAAAATCTGGAAGGAAAAAGTATGATACAATCATCTTATTATAAGGAAATAGTTTCATGGTGCTGTTAAACAAGAATCCCAAGACAAAGTGTTGCAATCTGATACTCTCATGTGGACACAAGCGTCCAGGTATTTAGCTTTGATTTCTGGGTTGGAACTTATTTACTGATTTATTTTCTGGTAGCAGGTCCAGAACAGAATCTCTACCAAAACCTGAAAGGTACAGGCTGTATAGAGAATTAAGAAGTTGTCTTGACATCACTGAACCCAGAGACCACTCATCACCAGAGGAAATGGTATTCTGCTCTGATAATATATTCTTATGGATTAGCCGTATTATTGCTTTAACTTTTCTAATACTGCTGTAACATTTAGGTACAAAGGCTGACATCAGCTTCTACTGCACTGAGGAAGATGTTGGATAATCCTGCACTCCAGGACTGTCAAGAGAGTAATGGATTTGGAGACATGATGGATGAAGATGTTATGAACAATGTTTCGGTTCGTTTGAAGTTAAGCCTTACTGTTTGGGATTTCACTCTCCCAGTAACACCTTCATTACCTGCTGTTTTTGGTGTATCCTGAGTTCCTGACAATGTTCCCTTTTACTATGTTACATTTCCATTTCTGTGCTGTGCAACTTTTATGGGTGGCAATCGGCCGCAGCCCTAAGGGCCCACTTGGTCCAGCAGGCCCAGCAGCAGCAGAAGGCCGTGCCAGGGCTGCTGCTGCCCTGGCCGAACTAGCAGCAGGGGCACGCGTGCCATAGGGAAACATAGGGGCTACCAACAACTTGTTTGGGTATGTTTGAACTTCAGTTTGGTTTGGTTTAAAAAATTTTGAGACAGGATCTGGAGATTAGAGTTCGGAGGAAAATTGAGTCTAGGAAAGGAAATATCCAATCTATAGGGATTCCATCATTAAGGTTTGTTTGATCGTCAAGTTGACCAATATACTCGCTTTAATCAATGAAGGAACATAGGTTTTAATCATCTCCTGACTCATCGATCTTCCTCCTTGTTGGCGAGAATGGGTTGTAAGCAACATCCCGTCCCTCCCTCACCAATCTTCCTCCTTGTTGCCGTGTTCGGCTACAACACCTGCAATCCTCCCCCCAACCAACCAACCTTCTGGCAGCAACACAAGCACCTCTGGATCATCACTTTAGGTGGCTCCTACAATATACAATTAGTCCATTTTCTGCAGATGGGTTGATAGCATGCGCATTCTAGCATACACATGCCCTTGGCCTGGTAATGCTTAGATTTTTTTTTTAATTGTCTCTCACAAAGAATATGCTGGTTCATTGAAACTAGAAAAAAGTGTGTTTTTCATCCCTCAAATATGGCACAAGTGTGACATTCATCCCTCATGTTTTAGATGGTGCATATCAATCCCTTAACTAAGTTGGTGCATTAATCATCCCTACCTCAGCTTTATAATATTTTAGTATTATTTGACAACGATTTACAACAATTATCTGACAGATCAATGATTAGCCATGTCATATGCTGAGTCAAAATATAAAGTCTAAAGAAAATCAGTAATATCTAAATTAGTTATGCTACAAATTTAAACTTCACGAATGACGTAGATTTAAATCGAGTGCGGTCATAATGACCCGAGGAGGTTATGCCCTCATACACTTGAAAATAAGGTGATAGTGGTTAGATTAAGGTGAGAATGGTTAGATTACTTGTAACAAAGGAGAAACCAGAATTTTTCATAGAAAAATAATAAAATCAATTCTCACTGAATTGTTACAGCGATTAACTCCACATATGACATAGCAAAGCAATGAATAGTCAAATGAGCACGCTGCACAAATTGCAGTCAAATGATACTAATTCATTGTTAAATCAAGGTGGAGATGGTAAGAGCACCGGTTTCATTAGTTAAAGGGTTGATTTGCACCAATTGAAACGTAAGGGATGAATGTCACACTCTTGCAATACATGAGGGATGAAAAAATACACTTTTTCCTTGAAACTAATCCTCATATGTTATGTTATTTTCTACTCTTCTTTATTTTTAGCTGATCATCCGAAGGCTAATGAATATTACTGACCCAAGATTAGTAGCATATGGTTGAACTGTCGATATCACTGTTCTGTTGCAGCTTCTGGCAATTCACATTTGAATTGTAATCATATGGATGTGTTCTCCTTTGACCACACCTTAGATATCTGAAACTGTCATTGAAGATCGTTTCTGTTTGGAGCATGGCACTGAAGGATGGTATGATGCTCTGGATCATCACTTTAGGTGGCTCCTACAATATAGAATTAGTCCATTTTTCTGCAGATGGGGTGATAGCATGCGCATTCTAGCATACACATGCCCTTGGCCTGGTAATGCTTAGATTTCTTTATTTGTCTCTCATAAAGATATGCTGGTTCATTGAAACTAATCCTCATATGTTATGTTATTTTCTACTCTTCTTTATTTTAGCTGATCATCCGAAGGCTAATGAATATTACTCTGACCCAAGATTAGCAGCATATGCTGTACCCTATGCACCTATCCTATCATGGTATTGCTTTAATCCTTCTGAATACGTATCAGCTTAACTGATTCAGCTTGTTACTTCAAATAATTTGGCTCATTTTCTAACAGTACTGATGCTGCAAAAAATTCCTTGAGGAGAGAAGTTGAAATCTTAAAATCGAAGCCTCATTGGTCGAAAGCTTACTTCTATTTGTGGGATGAGGTACCTTATTTGCCCTGCTATGTCCTGATCCCTGGGAACACACATGCTGAGGCATGGAGTAGGGTTAAATTTAGTGTAGTTATTGTTATGGGTTCAAATCTCCACTCCTAAAATTGATACAGAGTTGCTCCTGCGAGTTCTCCTTTTATTTTTATGCACGTGCAGTGGACATGCTCCTGCAACAGAAAGTTGAATTTTCGTAGTGTGCTTTCTGATGCCATATCAACTTTCAGGTCCAATTAGGGCTTGCGTACTGGAGGCTGTACCATCTCTCTAACTGTATTTTGTTTTTAGGTCTTTCTGTCTAATTTCAATGAAGAAATTTATTTGCAACACTGTTGGTGTTCTATTGCCATCAGTCGTGCCTGAAATAGTATGTGTTGGTATTGGTTTAGATAATACTCCCTCCATTTCGTCGTATAAGTGTGCGTGCATTTCAAGAGTCAAACCTTGTAATTTTCAACCAATGATTAGCCTACGAATGATATAAAACTTGTAATACAAAAATGGTATCATTGGATTCACATTTGAAAGTACTTTCTTATGGTTATGATTTTGTTGCTACAAACAGTACACTATAAGAGAAGTTAAGATCAGTGAGTACAAGTGGTAATGGTGAAGGCAAGATGTATATACACAGCCACTGGGCAACTAACCATTGCTTAGAGGTTTGATAAACTCACTGAAGTTGTCAAAACAAGTATTTCTATGCCCCTTATGTGTAATGATTGTTGAAGGAAACTTTTTTTTTTGTTTATGTCTCTAAAGTGTTACTTCAACCACGAGACAAATTACCACACAATAATCTTATAATTGTTTTCTATTTTTTCAGCCATTGAATGTGGACCAATATGACATGATATGCAGCATCTCTAATGAGTTACGGTCATATGCACATGATGTGCGAATTTTAACAACTTACTATTGTGGTGAGTGTGTGATGAAATCTGATGTATGAAACCTGCCTACGTACAAAATCAGATGTCCTTTTCTTGATGAACACTGCCTCTGTTTAGAAACATACTTTCATACTTGGATTGTGCTCATAACTGTACACTTTTCTGTATACTTAACATGAAGTTTAGCAGACAAGTTAAAATTTTATCACTTGTTTACTGATGTCGGTCACATTATATTTATATGATGGTGAAATGGATGCAGTGGAAGCAAGTAGTGAACGTATGGCACAAGCACAATGAACTAATATAAAGACTTAGCATCATTTGTTACAGCATGAGGTTTACTAAGTCTTTTTGTTACAGCATGAGGTTTACTAAGTCTTTTTATGTTTATGAAATGGACATATATTTAGTGACAGAATATTCTCTTTTGGTATCACTTTTCTGGTGCGTGTTATTGTTATGTTCTGGAAAGTTTAGATGATTATACCTACAGAGCCACTGCGGTTTACAAGCCTCGAATTTCTCTAGAACAAAGATATTTTTTCTTATTACTTGAATGATCTGTGTAGGCCCTAGTGGTTCTGAACTGGCTCCTTCTACATTTGAAGCTTTTGTGAAAGTTCCAAATGTTCTACGTCCTCACACACAGATCTTTTGCACAAGGTATTTGGCTGCTTCTGGCTTACTTATGCATTCTGCTAGGTTGCTAGAATGCTAGACTGTTTTATTTATAGCGTATCGTACTAAGATTCTACTAACATAACAAATAAGGTTCAGATTGTTAATGCTTTATCATATCTCGCACCATTTCCATACAAATTCTGGGGTGTATTATCAAATGGACAAGGTCTCAAGAATTCGCGTTAGCATGTTACAGAAAGTAGACCAAAATAGATTGAGCTATCAGCCCTGTGTGTCAGAGAACACAAAATTTCCCTTCTGTGAGCCATTGGTATTGTGATTATGTAGCACTGACAATCTGATGGACCTTACAGCTCCAACATGTTGGGGATGTGGAGTCACTTCGTTGATATTGCATATGCGTCACAGTGGCTAGTAGAAGCATTGGTGGCTTGGTGCAAACTAATGATAATGCTACACTACTACATCTTCTGCCAATAAAACACTTCTGTTATCGATCTGTTGTGTTCTTATACAGTGAATGGGTTCTTGGCACAAGAGAGGACCTAGTGAAGGATATTGTTGCTGAATTACGACCTGATCTTGGTGAGGTAAGATGATGCCATTCCTCCAAAATAGTAAATTTGTAAGCCTGGGCCTTTTCAATTGCATTTTAAGCACATACCATTCCCAGGGAGGATTAATGATATTACATTATTTGTTCTCTAAGTAGCATTGGTTCTAACAGTATAAAATCTAGTAAGGTATTTGGATGAGAGCGCACTGTTTCATGCGTTTATTGAAATTTTTTGTGAACGATTTCTCCTTGTGTGACATTTTACTGTTCTTTGTTCTTTTTTTGTTTCTATGTTCATCTAGTGCTCTAGCACTGGCCCTTTATATCTAGTATTTTAGTATGTATTGTTGCTTGCTGTGGTCAGAGACCAAGAAGGAAAGCCTTCTCTTGATGGCACTGGACTGTTTTCCTTGTTTGTTTGAGTATAGTGTTCATGTTTTCTTTTCTTGTGGTTGAATACTTCATTTTTTTTATATGAACTCCCTTGCATTGATGGTATGAGGAAGTTCTTATCTGTTGAGTGCAGGAAGGACTGTGGTATGTGGTCTTAACTAAATGGTTGTGTTAGGCCAGTCTTAGTGCATGGTTTCATTGCATTGTTACCAAGATAGTAAACTAGGTAACCGTGCCAGTTGGGTTTCATGGAGATGAAATTCCTCTCTCATCTGATGAAACTCCCATCTTCTCTCTCCTTGCCAAGTCAGCAAAAGTGATGATGTGTCATTGATTTTAATGCTCATGAAACTCTCCATGAAACCCCATTGAGAATGACCTTACCTACGTACTGTTATGTTTATTTTGATTGCTGCAATCTGCATTGAAGCATGCTTCCTGTTTCCAGATTATGCTACAACCTACTCGTTCCGAATTGGATGCCTAGTGCAGTCCATGTCAACTGTCCTGTTCAATTACGTTTATTTGGATTTTCTCATTTAGCTTGAGCTTATTCATTTCACACTCAAACATGGAGTTCTCTATTATCTTCAAAATCTGTATCATGATGGGCTTATCTAGATCTTATTTAGGAGTGGTGGACATATGTTTGTATGGGCCCTTCTGATCCTCAACCAAACTGGCACCTTGGAATGCGTGGAACCCAGCACCGAGCTGTGATGTGGAGAGTGTGGAAGGAAGGTGGGACAGGATTCCTTTATTGGGGCACCAACTGCTATGAGAAGGCAATGATTCCAAGTGCTGAGGTATGCTGTGGCATGGAAAGCGTCTTTATATAATGGCCTGTAATTAAACATGATCAAATCATTTTTCCTGGCTTATGAAAAACCTACCTAGTGCGATTTACCTCTTAGTATCAATTTTTTTTACCTGTCCCCTGCTGCAAGACTTGCAGTATATACAGAAAGTTTCAGGTTTTAGTCTTTGTTGTGAAAGATATTGAAACTCAGTGAAATATTAAAATAACAAGGTTATGCCAATGCAATTTCACATGTGTACTGAACTCTTATGCATGTCCAATAGTATGAGCTTATGACTTTACAAGTATATGACTATAAGCAAGTAAAGATTTTTTCGGGTGCTCATAGTGTTTCTATAAATAATAGAGAAAATAAGACTATATTTGAACAGATTAATTGTTCATGCTAGGCAATAAATCAAGTTATATGGTAATAATAATGACGCTTCTTTTTTACTCCACTGAGAAGCTCTAACAAGTATGCAAAAGGCTTCTTGTTTTATATTGCCGGTGTTCTGCACATACAACTTAGCTTAAAAGTTTAATTCCAGTCTTGGTTTTGGAACTGCTGTACAGATTGTGTTTTAGTTTACAGTTTCTGCAGTCAAACGTTGGGACATACCATTTTTTATTCTTAAACTAGAAATGACACATTATTGTTCTAAGTTCAGCTCTACTTTTGCAAGCACCCAACCATTCCTTCATTTCTAATTCACAAACTTGGTGCCACAGATCTGTTTCCGACGTGGCCTTCCTCCCGGTGATGGGGTCTTGTTTTATCCTGGTGAAGTGTTTTCTTCGTCACATGAACCAGTTGCGTCCACCCGACTAGAGCGCATTCTCAGTGGCATGCAGGTGATGATTTTGTTATGCTCTTTATAACAATTCTAGCTTTTCAGCCTTCCAATTAGAACTATTCTTATGAAAAGTAAGTTGCTGAGCACTTCATGTGCTACAGAGTCTTTGTAATTATGCTTGGCACTTTTCAAGGATACTTCTTAGCAGCATTCTAGGAAGCAGGAACTAGCCCCACTTACTCAATTGATTCCCATTGCACAGCTCTATGATGTGCATAGGGCAAATTGGAAACACAGTGTACCAATTTGATTGCTCGCTGTTGCCTTGTGCTCACGGCTGTTTATCATTTGCCTTTCAACACAGGACATCGAATACCTGAAGCTTTATTCTTCACGGTATGGGAGGGAGGAAGGCCTGGCCCTGCTTGAGAAGACTGGCATGTATGTTGGGCCGGACCGGTATACGCACGATCATGGTCCGGTAGATATGATGCGGGGTGAGGTATACCGCACCTGCAGGTCTTAGAGCATGGGCCTGCCAAATGCTCATGTTCGTTCAGCGTAGCAGCTTTGTTGTATACTTGTATATATATGGTGGTGTGTTATGTTATCCAGCGATGTAGAACTTGGTAGATCATCTGGATGATCGATCAGCTCACCAAACGAAGTGGAGTAACTAATCTGCCCGCATGAATCTGGCGTGGTATCCGTTGAGTTGCGTGAAGTCCCGGCGGAAAACACCAAAGATGAAATGGTAAAGGGTTAGAAAAGGCCCTGACGCAAGGCCCAAATGGCTACAGAAAGTGGGCCCTATCCTCTGCAACAGGATTGACACGAGATTCGCATTCTCAGCCTTTCGATTCCCCAAACCCGTTCCATCCGAGTGTCGCTGTGTTGGTGAGTCCCGTCGCGTGCCCTACACTCTTGCTGCCTTACCCCTACATGGCCATGGACCGAGATGAAATATTCTTTTTTTAGTTGTTACTACCTCCTTGCTCTCTCTCCTTTTGCAATTTGCAGCGCAGGTTTAGCATTCAAAAGGGCGGCGAATCTAATTTACGGTCGCCCGGACGGAAGCTTCCGTCCGGGCGACCCTTCCGTCCGGGCGATCCTCACTACATGGTTTTTTTCTCGGTTTCTCCTCAGGTTACTTGTTTTTTTCGGTTTTCTTCGCTTCTCTACATTCTCTTTCCGCGCTTTTTTCATGTGTGCCTTTTTTTTTACAAACTAAAAACATTCGGGATGGGGAAAAGAGGGAGAAGAAAAGAGCGAGGAAAATAAAATAAAAGTAACTTTCAAAGCTAAAATACAATATAAATAAAAAAATTGCTGGAAAAATTACTTACACAAGTTTTTTGAATTTCACATTAGTTTGAATACAAAAGTTTTCTACAACTACGTAATACATATATTTTTTGAACTACAGATAAGTTTTAATACAAAATTTTTCTACAAATAGGTAACAAAAAGTTTTCATCCATAAATTTTATAGCAAACTTTCATAAACAATATTTACGCTCTAAATGAAACTTTTGTATGGCAGGGGGACTGAAACCAAAGCAATTTAGGCTTCTATGGCAGGGGATACATGGCCGCTCCAAACCCAAACATCCTTCTGCACCCGATAGGACGGAGTTGCCGCCCAATAACCCTGAACACTAACCAGTTCAGCCTTCTATGGCAGGGGGACCGAAACCGAATCAATTTAGCCTTCTATGGCAGGGGATACATAGCCGCCCCAACCCAAACATCCTTCTGAACCCGATAGGACGGAGTCGTCCCCAATAACCCTGAACCCTAACCAGTTTAACTTTCTATTGCAGGGATCGATGTCGAAACAATTTAGCCTTCTATGGCAGGGGTACATGGCTACCCTAAACCCCAAACATCCTTCTGAACTCGATAGGACGGAGTCGCCCCCGACAACCCTGAACACTAACCAATTCGGCCTTCTATGGCAGAGGAACCAAAGCCGAAGAAAAGTAGATTTTTTAAGACATGCATAACACCATATTTTTCCAATATAAATTTAATAATATAAAAAATTTTAGATTGAAAATGCTGATAATACTATTGCTAAGTCATATTCGTAATGTAAAAATTTACATAAAAGTTTATCATAAAAGTTTACCGTAAAAATTTATCATAAAAGTTTATCATAAAAGTTTGCAAGTTTTTTGAATTTCACATAAGTTTGAATACAAAAGTTTCATACAACTACGTAATACATATATTTTTTGAACTGCAGATAAGTTTTATGAACTTCAGTTGACTTTAAATACATAAGTTTTTATGAGCTGTCGTACAAAAGTTTACATGCTAAGTTATATAGCAAACTTCTACTTTTCTGTTACATTAAAATAAAATCAGAAAAATATTTCATACAATTAAGTGACAAAATTATAGAAGTTATACTGAATAATATTGCGGACATCATGAAAAATTTTATACTAAACTTTCATGCATAAGTTTAATGAACTTCAATTAACTTTAAATACACAAGTTATCAAGAACTGTCATACAAAAGTTTTCATGTATAACTTATATAGCAAACTTGTATTTTGTTGTCTGATCAACTAGGTTCTGCCATTCCTGGTAAAAAAATTGAAAAAAATAATTAGTTATACAAATATATAAAAGAACAGTTTTAAAAAAGAGTTGGATTGTATGGCAAGGGGCAATAACCGCCCCTAACCCCGAACACCCTTTTGAACCCGATAGGACGGAGTCGCCCAACAACCCTGAACCCTAAACCAGTATGACCTTCTATGGCAGGAGGCTCAAAGCCAAAGTAGTTTGGCCTTCTATGGCAAGGGGACATGGCCGCCCATAACTCGTACAACTTTCTGAACCCAATAGGACAGAGTCGCCCCCAACAACCCTGAACCCTAACTAGTATGGCCTTCTATGGCAGGGCTCCCTAAGTCGAAGCAGTTTAGGCTTCTATGGAAACCCTAAACACCCTTCTGAACCTGATAGGACGGAGTCGCCCCAACAACCCAGAACTCTAACCAGTACGGCCTTCTATGGCAGGAGCCCCGAAGTCGAAGCAGTTTAGCCTTCCATGAAAGGGTTCTATTTTAAAAAAGTTATCTCCTATACACAAACAATTTATATGTGCAACATCTTTCTGACAAATTATTATATGATTATTGTGTAGCACAAAATATAGAGAAAGAAAAAAACTCTTCTAGAATTTGATTCACGTGGAACAGGATCCCAGATAATACTTGGTATTACAAAATACGAAGGAAAAATAAAAAGAAAAAAGAAAAAAGGTGTCACGGAGCGCTGCTGATGCATGTGGGCGCGCGGACAGAATTTGTTTCGGGAAAAAAACAGACGGGCAGAATGAGATTCGCGGAGAGAGAAAAAGACGCGGACTAAACAGTTAATAAAAAAATAAACACGGTCGGATGGACCTCTAGTTTCTCTACATCCGGGCGACGGTAATCTTAACATCGTGTCAAAAGGGCGCATCCGATCGACGTTTTCCGCCATGACGATTCCCGTCTCGAGCACGGACGGTGACGCTGCCGCCAACCCGCCGCGGTGCCCCGTCCCTTTCGAGGTCGGTAGCGCCATGGCCCGACGCGGCGAGCTCCGGACCCAGGCCAGACCGTGAGCCGCTTCAGGCCCCCGTTGTAATAACCTACGTTATCCTCGGCGCGTCATCACATTCACAGGTAATAATAAGCTTCCAAAAACAGGGTGGTTTAGCACGGGCGCGCGGTCGCTGTCGCCCATCCACCCACGACGATTTCCCCCCAAACATATATATATATAACTCCATGTGAAACGAGAGAGAGGGGGAGAGAACGCTTGCATCGAGGTCCTTGTCACGGGTTCCACAGAAGCAAGCCTCCCCTCCCTGGAGAGCCGAGAGCGAGTGTCGTTATTTATTTGTTGGTAGCTCCGGCCTTTCGTCGTCCCGGCCATGCCCCCGCTTGTGTTCCAACAAGATAAAAGGCTGACAGAACAATCCTTCTGTCTGCCCTTGGGGAAAACAAAACGAAAAACGAAAAGGAAAAAGGAGAAGATCTTCTCCGTGTCCGCAAAAAATTTTTCCATCCAGATGTGTTGGCAAGTGGCACCGGCATGTCTGGCAGACAAAACTGTTGCGTTCTTAAAGGGCAATGCAGCCAGTGCTGTTGGAATAGTCGATGGCCTGTTCATGCAGTGCAACATTTCTCGCCAGTCAGCACGGATTCATTTATTCCTAATTTTATTTTTTACCCGTTCCATTTTGTGAGATAAGGATATCTGACTAGACCGGAGATCTCGAGCTGATTCGGGGTGATCAGGGTGTGAGCGCAGGCGATGGGCCATTCTCTGATCGCCTGATCTCATTCAGCAGTGCCGGCGCTCTGCTCTGACCTGACCAGCAGGCGAGCCAAGGCGATCACAATTCACAAGTGTAGCTAGCTGGAACTCCAGTCATGAGTCATCCGCGGTTGCTGTGCGCTGGTCCGGCGCTTCGGTCAAATCGGTTGCCGCCGTCCGGTCAAGCTGACGTGGAGAGCCTATCTGAGGCTCTGAGCTTCTTGGCTCCTTGCAACTGCAGTTTCTCTCGCTTCACCCTTGGCCCCTCTGCTCAGCTCGCCTGCCTATTCTGGAATGGGAAGAGGATAAAGCCGTCGCCGCTCATGAATCCGCCGGGATGCAGGTTTACTTTACCAGTGAAAACGAATCCAGTTAATTAGTTATACCTTCATTAAACAGCGGAGAGCTCAGCTCAGCGGCAAGCCAACACGTAGTGGCCTGAATCATGGCTTTGGCTGCCTGAGAACGACTCTCCGATCCCTCTCATCTCGTCGACTGGGGGGCACGGCGATCGATTCCACTGAATCATTGGGGTGGCGCATATGCTCCATTTGTCTTGTCCTGCTTGGACGTAGCATTTATCCGCTCCTTTTGTTCCGGAGCTGAAAACTCTCTCCCCTCTTTCTCTTTCTCTCTCTGCCTCAGCTCCGCAGAGAACGGGATCGGAAATTCGCCTGTTAAATCAGCCTTATCTCCAACTATTTGCTCGCGATAATGCAGCCGTTTAGGGCGTCGTGATGGTGGCGAGCTAGTGATCGATCGCTGATGGGACTTCGCTAATCACTACGAGCCTTTTACAGTCCAGAGATTCAGGTGGGGAACTTTTGGGACAGCAATTTCCCACGGCCACTTTCTATCGCAAATGGCAATGCCCAATGAAGCACGCGACACAATCACACAAGGAGCAGGGAAACCTTTTTTTTGGAGTGGACCACAAGCAGAGGGTGGCTACCTGTCTATCTGAGCCTGTGACGGCTCATCAGAGTGAGTGTGTGTGACAGGGTGAGTGTGAGAGCTGGAACGGAGGAAAAACGGAGACCATCCAACCTTTTACAGCTGCGTTTGCTTGTTTTATTTATTGGAAGTAACTCACGGTGCCGGTACTGCATGCCCCCAATAAAGAAAGAGGCACAAATGTAATGGAATCCCTTCACGGTGGTTGTTGATTTGAAACGAAGAGGAGTGGAATGAACGATGCGTGGGCGTGTGTATTTTATGCGCTTGTTTTTGTCACAATGCACCACTCGTCCATCACCGCCGGCTAGAGTGGCAGGAAAGCTAGTGAAGGACTTGTTTAGTTCGCGCGAATTCGATCGAATTCACTGTAGAAAAATGTATTGGGAATCGAAAAAGCAGAGAGGGGGCACGTTGTTCAATACGTAAAACAGAGCGCGAATTCGATCGAATCGAGCGAACTAAGGGCCTGTTTAGATTGGAAAGTAAGTTTGTGAAAGAAAGTTTTCAATTCTAAATCGAAGATTAGGAGGACTAAACATGATCTAATTATAAAACTAAATACACGGATGGACGAGAAATCGCGAGACGAATCTATTAAGCCTAATTAATCCGTCATTAGAGATTGTTTACTGTAGCACGACGTTGTCTAATCATGGCCTAATTAGGCTCATTAGATTCGTCTCGCAAAGTTACCGGGGGTTATAGAATGGGTTTTGTCATTAACACACGTTTAATACTCTATGCATGTAAGATTCTCTTTGATGAATAGTGAAGTTTCAAAAGTTTCGGTGGGAACTAAACAGGCCCTAAACAAGGCCGAAAAGGAAATGGAAGAAGCTAGTTTTGTACTGCAGCATAGCCATTTGTGAAAAGGAACAAAGGCAGCAAAAAGTAGGGTGCGATTTTATAAATTATAATCTAAGAAATGTGTGGTTTTTGTACTGCGCGTCATGCACAGCTTCTTCTACAAGACGGGCGCAACGCTTTGCCCAATGTCGGCACCAGGTTACTTTTTTTTAACGGATGTTGATGGCTAATGGTAACAGGGAATTTCATATCAATGTTTTCAAGAGCGCGACTTATTTGGATTAAACTGCTGAAAATCCTGGTTGTTTGAGCTTGCAAAAAGCTCTGTGAAATATACTATATGGTAGGATCCTCTCCCTCAATTTTCCATAATAAAAGTGTGCAACATATGAGAGAGCTTTTAATTGATGATCGAATAGTCGTTGCAACGCATTGTTTCAATGGAAGCAATAAGAGAATATTCGTGTTGTAAATGACGCCAAGACAGTATTAACTGTTCTCTGTATTCATTGTTTCTTTACCACCTTATTAAAACCGCAAACCCGACATCCTATTTGACGAAAACTTGAACCCTATAGGAATTTGCGCCGATTTTCTAATTCAGGTTAATATGGTTATGAGGAACAGAAAAAGAGTAACTGAGAAGTTGTTGTAAAAATACTAAAAAAATTGGACAATAAAATCGACAAATAAAGTAAAAAGAACCTAAAGTAGCTATTCCAAAAGGAATACATCAAATCCTGGCTGTAACCATGTGACTGTTACACTTGTTGCTTTGTTTGGAGAGAGAGAGAGAGCGCTAATGTTTAGCTGGTGTATTACTAGTAGTCAACCCGTTCGGCTGGCTGTGCTGGTTCGGCTGGTGCTGATTTTCTGTGAGAGAAAAGTACTGCTGGCTGGTTGGTGGCTGATGGCTGGTGCTGATTTTCTGTGAGAGAAAAGTACTGCTGGCTGGTTCTGGCTGAACCAGCCGAACAGGTTGGCGCGAGAGTATTCCTGTTGTAATTGATACTCCCTCTGTTACAAATTGTAGTTCACTGTTGACTTTCAGCCTGTTCGGTTGGCTGGCGGCTGGTGCTGATTTGTTGTGAGAGAAAAGTACTGCTGGCTGGCTGGTGGCTGGTGCTGATTTGTTGTGAGAGAAAAGTACTGCTGGCTGGTGGCTGATAAGCCAACTGAACAGGCTGTTTTAAAATACAACTTTGACCATTCGTCGTATTCAAAAAATTAGTGCAAAATAAAAATATGAGCTACTTAAAGTACCTTTGATAATAAAACAAGTGACGATGAAATAAGTGATACTAATATAAATTTTTGAATAAGACGAATAGTCAAATATGTATTAGAAAAGTCAACAGTGAACTATAATTTGAAACAGAGAATATCTTATTAAAACTGCAACACGGCACATTATTTATTTAAAATTTATCTCTATTGAATTGGCGGCAATTGTCCAATTCAGGTTACTACGACTTTTTAGCAAATTCCCAAAATTGTGAACGACGAGGCTAAGGTCGTAAGAAACACAAAGAAGCGCAATTCAGAAGTTGTTCTAGAAATACTTAAAATGGACACCTAGTAGCTACTCCCAAAAGGAACACATCAAATCCCGGTGCTGGCGGCTGGTGGCTGGTGCTGATTTGTTGTGAGAGAAAAGTACTGCTGGCTGGTGGCTGGTGCTGATTTGTTGTGAGAGAAAAGTACTGCTGGCTGGTGGCTGATAAGCCAACCGAACAGGCCTGTAAAAGAAGTGGAAAAAGAAGCGTTCAAAAAACCTCCTGTTTAGTTCACGCACTATACATAACGTCTTGCTTAACGCACGTTTTTCAATACATTTTTTCTCTCTATAAATATTATACATAACGCTGCATCTAAACACCTCTCCAGGTTTTGCTCCCCTTCCGTGCACGGCGGCAGATCCCAAAACGCAAGAGGCGGGCCAGGTCTCAACTCGAGCCCCCGCGCCGCGCCGGTGCCTTGCGACGGCGGCTAAAAATAGAGATGGTTGTGTGGGTTTTAATTTTTAAACACCCCATATTCGCACGGAACCCGCGGTAAAATAGCCATCCAAATCGGCTGCTACTGCGGCCCTCTTTAGTTCCATAAGTTTTTTCTATTCATCACTATTTATTAAATGTTAGGATACTAATTAAAGGTATTAAATGTGAATTAATGATGGATTAATTAGGCTTAATAGATTCGTCTCGCGATTTTTCGTCCATCCGTGTAATTAATTTTATAATTAGATCATATTTAGTTCTTGTAATCTTCGAATTAGAATTGCTACAGTAAATTTTCTAAACTTATCTGGCTGATTTAAACGTGACCCTAGGGAAAGGATATGGGGGATCCTTGCCATTGCCGCGACGACAACACATGCGGTCCGTCCCCCTCCGCAAGCAATGCAACGCGACGAGCGCTGCAGTGCAGGGCCGGTTCACGAGCCGCTCTGCCTCTGCTGCACTGCAGCTGCTGCGGCGGCCCCCGTCTGTCCGTCGGTCAACAACCCAAACGGCCAAAGAATTTTTTTTATTTTAGTATTAATTTAATGAAAAATAGCATCCGTAGGGGTCAAAATGGAGGAATTGTAAGGTTGGTGTCCAGTCGGCTATTGTACAGCCGACTGAGAAGCTATTGGTTATCCAGTGGCCGATAGGCACCTATCGGCAATTGAAGAACCGACAGGGCCCACCACGTGGATTGGGTAGCCTCCACGTAGGCTGTCGGACGAACGCTGTAGCACGTGGGGACTAATCGGCTACTCAAGGGCCGACAAGCCCTATCGGCTATTGACAAACCGATAGGCTCAATATACACCGCCGTCTTCCCCTCCGCGAGTTACTGTGCTCGCATCCGGTTGTTTCGAACTTTCGAAGGGAAAGGAGAGCAGGAGAGGTCGGGCCGGCGGCGGGGCTTGGTCGGGCGGGCGGCGGGGCGAGGCGAGCTCAGGCCGGCGGCGGGGAGCGGTCG
>CM014270.1:60379263-60415238 GCA_004135705.1 Alloteropsis semialata
TGGCACCACCGGAGTACTCAGCAAAGGGAGATGGACTCAGGTTCGCAACGGTGGCACCAGCACCGGATTGATCAACAAATGGACATGGAGCGCCGCCACAGTAATCCGCAAATGGAGATGGAGTCGAGCACGCAACGGTGGTCGCACCACAGGAGCAGTCAGCAAATGGAGGTGATGGAGCGGCACCACCGGAGTAGTCAGCAAATGGAGAGGGAGTCCAGGGCAATGCTATCCGGGGGCCTAGGCCTTGGCCTTGCATACGAAAGTGGAAATTCAGGGTTGCCCGACCTGATGATGGGACCATCACCACTGTTCGGTCCCAAGCCTGCTACGCTGGACTTCCTTGGGCTTGGCATCGGAGGGACCATGGGAGGCTCCACTGCCAACGGTGGCCTCCCGGCATTGATGGTTAGAGGAGAGCTGGACATGGGGTCTTCGGCACAGGTGCCGGCGCCATGGGAGGACGCCAAGAGGAAGACCAACGGCCGCACGATCCTGTGAGGTTTTCGTTTTTTTTTTTGTAACCTTGGGGGTTTCGTGCCTCGGCTCGCCCATTCTTTCAGTCTCAGTCGCAGCTGTGTTGGTAGAGCTAGAAACTCTGTACATAGCTCGATGCTTCTCCCAATCCTGCATTCTGTCTTGGAAAAAAAGAGTCCCGAATCGAAGCTGTTATTATAGCCAAAATTCGATCCCGGCAAGATGGAACCTGACCTTTGATGCCCCGTTGCTTTCAGATGTGATGAGAGTAACAGGGTAACTAGTCGCCTTTATTACCGAGATCTTGCAGTGCTAATTCAGTACTGTTTTTGGAAAGGTCCGAGATTAGGACGGCGACGCTGACATGCGAAAGGTGTTTTTACTGTTTGCTTCTGCTGCTAAGTCGGCAGGGCTTAGAGCATCTCCAAGAGACTAGGTATAATGTTAGCTAAATTTGAAGATTGTACCTCTTTTGTAAAAATAGATAACCACATAATTCTATAGGGTAATCCAAGAGGCTAGCTAAAAATAAAAATCCATCTAATTCAAAATCGGTTGCACGTGGTTTTTATTATTTTTTCAATCTCCACGATCTCAAGTCGCCGCCGCCGTACGTGAGATTTCGCATGCCCCTGTACGCTCCTGGACGTTCTCCTGCTGGACATTCAATCCATCCTCCATGTGTTCTAGTTTGTAGATCCATAGGCTTCACGATAAACAGCTAACTTAGGATGATGAACTGATGATAACCACACCATCAGAAGCTCGGCACGACGCCGTAGCCGAAGGCTAGCACGTACGACGCAGACGACGGCACGGCGGCCTCCGCATCGCCGGCGTCGCCGTCCGCGTCGTCGTCGGCGCGCTTGGCGAACCGCCCCTTGATCCACGGCCGCGTCTCCGCGTACGCCTTCCGGGATGCGTATCGGATCGTCTTCTCGAACACTGCCGGTTCTTCTCGGACCGCATCAGTCGCGCGGGAAACAGCAGATCGAAGCGCGGTAGCGAGGAAAACGGCGCGGGAACAAGGGGGAGGGCGCGGGCGGGCACTGGCGGGGGCGATGGCGAGCGAGCGCCGCTCGGCAAAAAAGGCGAGGCGTGGGTCGAAGATAGCGAGGTCGGAAAGATGCCGATTGGTTTGCCTAGTTTGTTGGATACGATTTTTTCTCTCATTTTTTTTAGCTAACCCACAAAGAATACAGAGTCTCTTGGAGATGCTCTTACTATGGCGTGTTTAAATTCGGTGACTTTGCATAAAGTTTTCACCTAAAGAACATTGTCACGCGGTCCCATACATAAACTTTTCATCACTTTTTACTGATTCACCGGATTTAAACACCCTGCTAATACCTAGCCTGCCGGCCAGCAAGCTTGTTCAGCAGCCTTGGTAGTACTTTGCTGAATTTATAGTGTACTTGGATCTCTATAAAAATAAAACCTGCTTGGATTTCTTTGCCCTCCTCGTGTACCTCTTCTGTTCGGCCTGCAGCAGTCAAAAGCCTCTGCCTGACAGCCAGGCTCTCTGCTTGCCCTGTAATCTCTTTCACTCCGGTTGTTATCAGCTTTGTCACGCAACAGTCCAACTCCCAACAGTTACAGCCGTATGTTTCCTCAGCGACAGATAAACTGCTAGTGCTAAGCATGTGTTCATCCATCCAAGTTCAGGTCCTTTTCCTTGATCCTTTGAACATGTCCTCGCTCAGAGAATCTCTGCAACGGCGAAGCAGGTGGCGGCGTGCCCCATGGGGCTCCTCACGCCACAGTCTCCGGTCGCTGTGGAGCCGAGAACGGAGAACCAGCAGCAGGGGATGGGCTCGCAGCTTTGAACGTGCCCGGGTTTCTTCCGGGAACGGGAAAGGAGCGGGCGGACGTGTCGAGGCCCTGGCCCGGTCGTACCGGGCTACAGTGTCCCGTTGGTCCGACGTGACGATCGTGGCCTAATCTAATCAGGGTGGCCAACACTGAACCACTCAAGCTTAGAGATCGGAGCACTTAAAGCATCGTTATTGATGAAGCCACTAATCTTAGCTGGAGGCTTTAATCGGAACTGAGCGAGGATATTTGGTAGGTAGGTGCCCACACGTGCCAAGAAAAGGATGGCTTGGGACACGCATAATGGCGGACGATTCTCATCCTTTTGGGCAATTTTTTTAATATAAAAAAGGTACACGAAGTCTAATATTTTTCTTGCAATGTTTGTACCTCTGTGGCTGCAATTAGAGTACTCCTGCAATTATATTTGGATAATTTGGTACTGATACCAATCCATCACCCAAAGTACATCTCGGATCCGCAGAAGATCCAACAATTCCTGACCGTAGGAAAAGTAGAGTCCATGCACACTGCACACCACATTGGCCATGTTTAGTTCCTCTAACTTTTCAAAATTTTTTGAATTTTTACTATTCATCAAAGAGAATCTTACATGCATGAAGTAGTAAACGTGTGTTAATGACAAAACCCATTCCATAACCCCAGGTAACTTTGCGAGACGAATCTAATGAGCCTAATTAGGCCATGATTAGACAACGTCGTGCTACAGTAAACAATCTATAATGATGGCTTAATTAGGTTTAATAGATTCGTCTCGCGATTTCCCGTCTATCTGTGTAATTAGTTTTATAATTAGATCATGTTTAGTCTTCCTAATCTTTGGTTTAAAATTGCTACAGTAGAGTTCGCAAACTTTCCTATTCCAACTAAACAAGCCTACCAATTCCAGCAAATTTCTAGTCACGGCCTCTCCGGTATTAAAAAAACAAGTGCCAGAACGAGCGAGCGACAGTGCCACTCGTAACTGAAGCTGAAATCATTCTGAAACCTGAACCCTAACGCCAGCCAACTTTCCCGAAACGGTTGCCACCCACTCACTGTCACCATTGCCAAGCACCCAGCTTTGGCGCCAGGAGCGACACCGAAGCAGCTGGAGTGCTGGGCTAGATCATCGGCGGCACCATGCTGGATGGTTGGAGGTGGACGTCTTCCCGTTCCGACGGCACATATGCGAAAGGCGGCACCGCTCGGTCGCTCAACTCGTCCCATGTCCCAACTGATCAGATGAGTGTACTTGGTTCTGTCTGGAGGAGGATGTGCTTGCGCTAGGCGATGGCGGCTCCTGCTTTGCACGTGTGTGCCCCCTATTGAGGCCTTGTGTTTGACAATTCCAAAAGCAGAAGATGCCTCTTCTCTCCAGCAACCGCGCCAGACATTTGTGTGACTTCACACTTGAGCATGTATTGTTACAAGTTTTAAGTTTTTTTTTTGAAGTTAACAACAGTTAAGATTGTGCCCATGTACTAGTTTCCAATGAACCAGCAAATGAGCAGAAGCCAGCAGAGAAAAGAAACCTTATAAACTCATTAACCATTCAAATTTGTCCACAAACTTTTAGCACTTGTATCTTTTAAAGTTTACTAGCCAGTGCAACAGAACGGATGGATCATGGATGACGTTATACATTAGTTAAACGGTAAAAAGAACCATTAGTTTTTTATTTCGGCAGTAAGTTGCAAAATGGGACAGTCGATAGCTGAAAGGATATCTCAACCACAGTCTGTTGCGTTCACTTCTGTTCCATCCCAGTTCCGAAAATGCGTTCACTTCTGTTCCATCCCACTTCAGTAACCGAACCAACCATGACAAACTTTCGAAATCCCATTACGTCTGTGTGTGTGTGTGTCCCCAGTCGAGGTCGTGCCAGATGTCGTTTTAGATCGAAGACGAACTTAGCAACTTTAACCTCTGGAAACTGATGTATTCGCATTATTGTTGGTACAGGTAGGCTTCACGAGCGCCATCACCGCGATCCAGACAACGGTCAGTTCAGACTTCAGAGTTGGGTCTGTGTGGCGCCACGGAAAGAACACGTGGTCCGCGTCAGATATGCTGATCTGTATGCTTCGGACAAGAAACCCAGCTGCGTTATTTCAAAAAAAAAAAAAAACAGCTACGGCGGGGATCTGGAAAGGCCCTGAATCTTGTTGGAGATTTATCAAAATAGCAGATAATAGGGATGAACTGAATAAGCAGGACCTGCTCTATTTTCACCAAACAGGGCAACCTGTGTGCCGTTAGATGCACATGTAATTTGTCGAGTTGCTTGAACTTCTGCAGCTTGAATTCCACATAGCAGTACGGTAAGGGATAGCCCCATCTGGATCTGGAGTTTTGGAGCTAAAGCATGATAGGTTATTGTGGAGCTGGAGGATTTAATTCGGAACTAAAGGGAGGATATTTGGTAGGTGCCCACACTTTGCTGGAAAAAGCTGCGGCTTAGGACACACATTGTGACGCATGATTCCAAACTTTTCGATAAGTCACCATAGCAAAAGGTACATCAAGTCTTATAAAAAGAGGCCCTGTTTAGATTCGCGAAAAGGGCACTATTTCAATCAAATGCAACGCATTGAACTACGTGTCCTCTCTCTACCTTTTCAATTCCCAATGCACTTCTAATCATTGAATTCAATCGAATTTACCCTATCTAAACAAGGCCAGAGTTCCAGTGTTGGTTGCTTTACCGCTGCAAAATGCAGCCACAAGCCCACAACCAAACTATAGTTGGATGTACAATTGGTTTGGCATACTCACCGAAAAAAATGGTTTGGCATATGATCTATCAAACGTTATCCTTTCGACAATGTATATACAAGAAAGGGAGGCTAAACTGGATGCCTGAACTTGATCAATCCTAGCTACTTGTTCTTGTTCCATGTTAAAATGTGTTGATTTGTACTAAGCAACTCTTGATCCAGACTACCAAGGTGAAATTGCAAAACCCATCTAATATGGCCCTGTTTAGTTCGGTAACTTTTTTCATCGCTACGACCTACAGTAAATTCGAATGTTCGGATACTGATTATGAGTATTAAATGTGGATAACTGACAAAACCCATTTCATAACCCCCGAATGAAATTGTGAGGCGAATCCCTAATTAGGCTATGATTAGACAATGTTGTGCTATAGTAAACAACCTCTAATGACAGATTAATTAGGTTTCATAGATTCGTCTCGTGATTTTTCACCCATCCGTGTAATTAGTTTTATAATTAGATCATGTTTAGTCCTTCTAATCTTTGGTTTAAAATTGCTACAATAAATTTCGTAAAGTTTCTCACCGATCTAAACACGCCCTATATCACTTGGATTTTAAGATTCCTCTCTAGTCATTTTTCATGTAAATGTTCCCTCCCTTCTTAACTCTGTTAAAAAAACCATCTCACCATACACAAAGGTCCTATTTGGTAGAACTTCTAGAGCTGATTTTCTGTTGAATTTAGTTGAAGCTCTACTAAACAGTTTTTCACAAAGAAGTGATTCTCCACTAATTTTATAAAGTGAGTTTCTTAAATAAACTAAGAGAATGGGAACTACGAAAGTAGTTTCTCCTGATTTTGTGAAGTGATTCTCTGATCTGATTTTGAGAGTTATGCTAGAGAATAAAAAATAACCACTTTCAATTTTATAACCATTTCTGTAAGAAAATCAGCTCTTATAGAGAATCACAATCAGCTGAAACTCTACCAAATAGGCCTCTAAACATTCCGTCTCTTTTCATCATTGTTGACCAGGACAGATGAAGCTAGCCGAGTCAAATATGTTCTAGTTCTTCGATTATGTTCATTCATCAAGTTGCAGTGTTTTTTTTTTCTTTGCAAACAACCAAAGTTAGTGTGACAATGTTTAAGTCTCGAAGGTGATTCTTTTGGTACAACAAAAAAAAAAATCAACACTCCTGCATGAATCCCCAATATTTTTGGTGATTGTTGGGCCGATGCAGACTCCAAGTTTTTAAAAACAGGTGGCACCGGTTGACCACATACGAAACCGGGTGGTTTCTGCAACATACTTATTCGAGTAATAAGGGTTTTTATTTGCAACGAAAATGACTCATGTAGAAGAAACTCAAACTTCGAGTGGCCTGATTTTTTGTAAAAACAAATTAGAAAGGTGTCCTGACGATCCAGTACAGCTAGCGAACAAGACACGTGGTCCGTGCCAGACACGGCCAGACAAGGAACCCAGCTGTGGCACAAATCTGGAACGATTAATCTAAACGTCATCCGGGTGTTTTTTGGCTCTCCGTCACCCGGTTTGTTGGCCGTTGGATCCCCTGGCCTGGTTTTTGTGTGCGTTGGATCCCTGGGTTGCCACGCCAGGTTTGGTTGTTTCTCTGTCTACGTGGGCCCCACGACTCACTGTTTGGATTTCGAGAAGCACGCCTGATTTTTCGCTGGGGAGTGAATTCCCGACCGTGTGACTTTTCATTCCGTCCTCTTCGTCGTCCTCTTCACCCTCTCCTCTCCCCTTGACGACTGCCGCGGCGACGAGCTAGGGTTTGAATCTATCCCGGCAATTTTGATTTTCCTCCGGCTATTTGATTGTTTTGTGCTCTAATCTTCCATTTATGATGCTCTCCTTTAGATTCTCCGTTGATTCGTGCTTGGATTTTGGTTCTGTGATCACTTCATTTCCCCCTCTTCTTCGTCCTCTTCGAGCTCTCGACTCCCCTCGGCGACTCGCTCGGCGACGCGGTAAGTTTTGAATTGTATGTGCTCTAATCTTCCATGTCTGATGCTGTGCTTTTGATTTTCCGTTGATTCGTGCTTGGATTTTTGATTCCGTAATCAGATCAAAGCGATATGTTGTCCTGTAATCTGTATAGTTTCCGCGCTCATCAGATCTGAGTTTGGTTAGTGTTTGGACCATTGTTTCAATGGATTTTACTGCGTTTAGGAGGTGTCAATAATTTCTGATGTGTACTGAACGGATAGGGTTGGATTGATTGCGCTCATATGAATCAAGTATCTTCGCTGATTTATCTTTGTTTCTTGTGAAAGCGTGATATGGATTTTGCCCTGATTTGATAGAATGAATCATTTCTCTCGTCTGCTTATTCTCTAGGGTTGGACATGTTTCTGAGCATTGGATTTGTTTGGATGTATGTCTCCTCTAGTATCTTTTGTTAGGACTAGATTTAGTTGTTATTTCTACAACTGAATCGTTGCAAAGTGTTATTATTTAGTCCATTTTGGTTTGTCTGTTAATATAGTTGTTAGTAATGTTAGTCTATTCTTTTATGTTTAGTGTCACTATAAAATAGTATCTGTTTGTCTTAGTATTTGACAATTGTTGGTTGTATTACATTTCTTTTTTTTTGAAAGGGGTTGTATTACATTTCTGGTTGTAGTGTAGCAATAGATTATTATTGTGGCAGTAGCTTTTGCTCTTGTCAGTACTCACTATTGTTGTACTGTGTTATTTGGCTTCAGTTAATCATTCCTTGAGTTCTTTGCCTGTGCAGCTACTGAATGTGTACAAATGTTTTCTTAGTATTTCTTGATTTCCTTTTTGTCTGTGCTTCAGATTGAGTAATATTTGTTTTCATTGTTATACTATTTCAGTCTTCTGAATAGTGCAATTTTGTTAATTTTTATTTAGCTAGATGGCTCCTAAACGTCGTCGCCCTGCTGTTGCTATATCAAGTGATGATTATGATGATGCTGATTTTGATGATGTGCAATGTACTCAGTTGCCAAGTGTTGATACCGAGTGCAATTTATCTGGTTCTGAAAATGGGGATAACACTGATGTAAGTTTTTGATATATGTATCTGATCTTGAATTTGTCTGTGATTACTATTTTGTTTCAGTTTTCATGGGTGATTCCTCTCATATGTAGCTTCTGCTGTTCTTTTTCCCTCAGCAAATGGTACTTCTTAGTTTTTGTTCCTAATCAAATGTTGTTATTTTTTTTTCCTTTGTGCTCCAGTCAACTTTTCTTGCAGTTCTCCTTCTATGTATGCTCCAACCATCACTCTTCTTGACACTCATCTGATTTGTGAGTCCCTTTTCCCCCCTAATGCTAGCGTTGTTGTGTAAAAGTATGTACCCACCTGCAAGTATATTTTTTAATTATAACTTACATCATTATAGTGTAGTTATTACACTAACTAATGAGCTGTAACTTGTATGTATATGTCATGTAATTGGGCTGTTCCATAGTGCCGATAAAAAATTTCAATGTCTTACAACTGGTTGTTAGTAGCAGCACTACATGAGTAGTTTTTTACGCTTAGTGTAAATAGCACTACATAAGTTCTCCCACTAATCAGGCATACATGGTTAGGTTGTTCTATGTTTGCTCTTCATGTCTTTCCTTCATTTAAATCTGCATTTGTGTTCTTTTTATTTGTTAAATCTGCATTTGTGGCATGTTCGTAGTGGAATTGCTTATAGTCCAACTGCATATGATTGTGGGTTAACATCACTCAAATCGATTAATCTATTAACCATAGAAATGAATCTGACCCATTTGTTTGAAATCTGCACATAGTGGAATCTTTTATGTGTTTTGGCTAATCTACTTCTGTTACTACATTTTGGCAATATGACAATGTTGAACCTAAAGGACAAATTTGCTAATGGGCATGTTTTTCCATCTCAGACTTTGGAAAAGTACCTTGACTTGACTAAATGGCCCACCAACACCCTACTATATGTTTCTGTTGAAAATATTGGGTCAGATCCATTGTTCAAGGTATGACTTGTCCGATTTTGTTATTGGCCAGAATGCTTATTTTGACGAATTTCTTGTGCATTGATGCTCCCAAGCTGATGCAGATTTGGTCAACATGAAGGTCAAGGTTTACAAGAGTATATGAGGCAGGCACTAAATCTGGTGTAGTTTAGACTAAGCAGTAGTAATGTGGCCAGTAGTCACATTTTAACTAAATTTGAACTTGTTTATAACTCAATTGTTCTGTCATATTTGTAAAATGAATTTGCCCGATTGCTTGTGACACTGAATCTGGTATATATTGCACTCATCTCTTTTGATCTGTGTCACTTTTAATAAGGTTCCTTCGGGGAGTTACTTTAGTATACTATGAAATATACATGACTTCGGCACTATTATTACTCCACTATTTTTAATGTAAATTATATTATTTTGAAATGTAAATTTAAAATAAGGTTTCTTTGTGCTGTCCATTTGAAATCTGCCATTTGCATAGTCTGCTTCTGTTTGTAGGTTTCCGTCACCATAAAAAATCTGTATATTTGGTAACTATATAAAATAATATGGTTAGTTGAGAAATTTGCCATTTGCCTAGTCTGCTTCTGTTTGTAGGTTTCCGTCAAAAAAAAATAATATGTATATTTGGTAACCATATAAATAAATCTGCGTAGTTGATTAATCTGCCATTTGCATAGTCTATTTTTGTTTGTAGGTTTCCGTTACAAATAATAATAATCTATTTATTTGGTAACCATATAAATAAATCTAGTTAGTTGCTTGATTTTGAATTTGCCTATCTGGTTATTAAATTTAAAATCTGCCATTAGGCAAATATGCATTTGTTTGCAGGTTTATGGAACAATAAAATTAATTTGCTGATTTGATATCCATAGTAAATAATCTGGTTCTTTTTCAAATAAAACTACATCTAGTTTAGTCTGCAATTAACCAAATCTGCATATGTCTGCAGGTTTGTGTAACAATGAAATCGATCTATTGATTTGGTAACCTTAGTAAAATATTTGAATAATCTTTTTAGTCTTACGCCATTAAGTATTCCGCATTTATTTGCAGGTTTAGGGTACAATAGAATTTATTTGTTCATTTGGTAACCATAGCAATCAAAATAAATTATTTGCTTATTTGTTGTTAACCATAGTAAAAAAATCTGGGTAACCTTATTTGTTGAGCCATGGTTGGTTTTTGTGCAATTACACTATTTCATTGTTAAATTTACTCTTCTTAGAACAATGTAAATCTTATGTTTTAATTATATAATATGTCATTTCTGTTGTTTTTTGTTCATTTGAATTGCATTTAATTTTTTTGGTCTTGTTTCTGAGTCATGTCAATTTGATTATTTCTAAGGACTTCCACTGCCACTCAAAAAATTTGTATCTCTGGCATTCATAGAATCAAATCTGTATAATTTATCATTTTGTTTTGTGGTTGTTTGCTTCAGTTCTTTCCAAATTTCTCAGACTTGCATGGTCAACCAACAAAATTTGAATGTTTGGCATTCATAGGAAACAATCTGTTGCATTTGTTTCTGTCAATGTGCTATTGTTGTGTCAATTCTGTTAAATCTCCATGGTAATGATGTTGAGATCATTTCAGCTAAGCCTTTCTTGGTTCTGGTACAATTACAACATTTCATTGTTAAAATTACCCTTCTTACTACAATGTAAATCTTAAGTTTTGTTTATGCAATATTTGAATTGCAATTATTTTTTTGTCTTGTTTCTGAGTCTTGTCTATTTGATTTTTTCTGAGGACTTCCACTGGGACTCAAAATAAATTTGTATATCTGGCATTCATAGAATTAAATCTGAATTTGTTTTTATTTGAATTTCTTCATATTTTTGTTCTGTTGTTTTCTGTTTTTTCTCTATTTTAGATTTTAATCCCGTGGTATCAAATTTGAGTGTTTTTTATCTGTTTATTACTTGGTGGTTTTGTTTTGAGCCAACTGGGTGTTTTTTTGGTTTTTGACACCTGGGTGACAGATCTAAGAAAAACGCTTGGTTGTTTGTATTTGTCGCAACTGGGTGTTTTTTTGGCCTTTGTCACCCGGGTGACAGATTCTAAATAAACACCCAGGTGTGCCGTAGACAGACCCATCTGGAAAGGTTGGCCCTTGCCGTTACGCTCCATAACTCCGTCCAAAACGCATCGGCTAAACCAGCTGTACTACCTGCCCAAAGTAGGTCTTGCCGGAGGAGATCTGCAAGAATGCAGCAAAAAACAAAGAAGCGAGCCGTTGGGCGTTTCAGAACCTCGATTCCACACCGTCTGATGATCAGCTGCTTTCACACACCACTGTAACAGAGGACAGCCTCATCCAAGGCAGCATCCGTGCTGTTGTTTGCCCCATCCATTCCATCTCATAATCTCATGCTCTCTTTTTCAAAAAAAAAATAATCTCATGCTCTCCGGCTGTACTGCAATGGACAGTGAGCAGTGGAGTGCAGCCGAGTTCGTCCGTAGCTCGTAACCGCGACGACTCATGAATACGGCCGGCCCTACAGATACCAGAGCTGAGAGGAGGCCGAACAGAGGCTTGCCGGAGATCCAAGCCACACAGCCTGGACTTCGTCGTATGGTTCCAAATGCGTGCAAGACCAGGCTTCCCATCCCCGTCCTGCCTGACAGAGGGACGCGAATAAAAGAGAGGGTGCAGGGTGGAAATTTCAGGCTGGAACAGTAGATCTGGGAACAGTGAAGTGGTGGCGGTACCTGCTGGATCGGCAGCGTTGAGAACGTGCCGGTTGACTACACGGGCCAGGAGCTCGAGGGTCGTTGCACGTTGCCGTCCAAGCATGAACCACCTGCCTGCCTCACTCTGTCGAGTGCCGCCGCTCCTGCAGTCTTGCTGCACGGTCTCTGAGGCCGCCGCCGAGCGTCCGGCCGGGGGCCCCAGACGGCTGCTCGCCGCCACCGCTTCCTCCGGGCATCTGGGGCGCCTCGGCAGAATGTTGTGGGAGTTGCTTGGACAAAAGGCCCCCAGGTAGCGTTTTGAGTGGGCCTCCGGTAAGATATAACAATGGGGAATACAATGGGCCAGGTTTACACGATTTCGGCCGCGCACGGAAAAGAAATTAGCCCAATTAATTTTAGCCCGCCCGCCAATACGCCGGGTAGGTTCGCGCGGGCCCAGATGCGTGATACGTATTGGGCGCAGCAAGCGGCCTCACGGACGGCCCAAAGCGTATGCAAATTTTCCGGAAAACCTATCTAGCACTCAGGGAATCTAGTAACTCAAGTTGACACCTATTTATTTAAAATTCGTGCAAACAATAGCATCCATTGAATGCGGCGCGCCCCGCTCCTCCCCTCTGCCGGCGGTTGCCGAGATTTTTTCTTTTGTTTTCCCCGTTCCGTTCGCATCGGTTCCCCCTCCTCTTCCCTGCCCGCCGCCGCCGCCGCCGCTCAGTTCTCCGCTGGTTTGCTCGCATCGGCGGCGTCTTCCACCCGAGCTGCCAGCCTGCCACCATGGTGAGACCTCCTCCCCCTCCTATGACACGAGCTTGCGGTCGGCAGGATGATGCGGTTGATGACTCGTTCCCGTTTGCCATTCGTTCCATGGGCAGCCGAAGCAGATCCACGAGATTAAGGACTTCCTGCTGACGGCGCGGCGGAAGGACGCGCGCTCGGTGCGGATCAAGCGGGCCAAGGGCGCCGTCAAGTTCAAGGTGCGCTGCTCCAGGTACCTCTACACCCTCTGCGTCCACGACGCGGACAAGGCCAACAAGCTTAAGCAGTCGCTCCCGCCAGGTACCTCTACACGCTCCGCCCATGGCCTCCGCATCCATCGGCTGCTGCACCTTTCGTTCGTTTTGTTTGCCTGCTTGCCATTCGATTGTGTCGTCTGGGTTCCATTTCCAGGATTGATTTGACACTACGGACGGGCGTAGAGTGTATCGTGCTGGTGTGCGAGATAGACAGGGTTAGCAAACCAGCGGAGGGGGATTGATTTTTTTTCCTGTAAATATTTGTACTGCTTCTTCTTCTATTAATGAATGGGCAGAGCACCTGCCGTATTTTCCTCAAAAAAAATTGCACACAAAATCCTGGAGCCCTGGTTGCGGCTGATACTTGTTCTATTTATGGCACTACCTGCGAGTTTAGTTCACCCTGAAATTTCATTTGTCTGAAACATTCAGTATCATTAGTCACACAGGCTACTGATAACAAATAAGAGGATGGTCACATACATAGGTTATTTGGGATATTCTGGAGCTTTGTATGTATAACATGTAATCATCTTTTCGTTCTGATGGCTTGCAGTTATCATGGCTTGTCATTCTGGTCGCCAGTTATTCTGTTTGTTGTCACTGTATCACAGTATTAGTACCACATAAATAGGATGGTTGGTCAGTCCTCCTGCTAGTTTTAGTTGTCATTGCGAATGACACATTATGTTATTTGGTCTACTGCGACTATAAGACCTTGCAATTTTGTAGTTACAATTGTCTGAACAAATTGTGCAGACTAAGTGCCTATAGTCATACACGCTTTAAATATTAGTGTTCTGTTTATATGTTCTGTAAATCCCGAAGTTTACATGTTCCACATCATGTCAAGTCATTTTGATTGTCAGGTCCATTGTTCTGTTTCTATTTTATTGCTTTCATTTTGATTGGTGTGCTACAATTTGATTGCAGAGTTGCCCCACTATATCTCACACGTACTGATTGCGATCTTTCCTTCCTGTAGGTTTGAACGTTCAGGAGATTTAACTAGCAAGCCAGACTATGCCTTGTGCAGTATCAGAGATGTTTTCTCCAGTACTGCTTTAGTGATGCCTTCCTGTAGGTTTGAACGTTCAGGAGATTTAACTAGCAAGCCAGACTATGCCTTGTGCAGTATCAGAGATGTTTTCTCCAGTATTGCTTCAGTAATGCAGATTTTTCAGTCGCTTACACAGCCCCAGCTTATGATGTTTTCGGCAACATTACATTCGGAAGTCGAGAAGATGTCTAACTCACTGGTGAAGACTGTTATACGTATCTTAGTGGGAACCAAAGCAGACCAAACAAATCAGTCAAACAAGTTGTCATTTGGGTTGGAGTCTAGGAAGAAGAAGCAGAAGATTTTTGAGACAATGAAAAGCAAGCAGCAATTTAAACCTGCTGTTGTTGTGTTTGTGAGTTCCAGAGTCTGATCACATATTATCCCTTCAACAACTCTTTGAGTGTACTGCATTATATCAGTAAATGCTCTACTGAGTTGCTGCATTATATTAGATTTTGGATTCATGTATTGCTGGCTACCTGTGCTCGAAGGTCCATTGTAGATTTTCACTTGGGTTGGACTAGTTTTCTAAGGAAGTAAAGTGCCTTGTGTGCTCACTGTATCAGTACATTATATAAAGCAAACTTAAGCATAAGACATATACTCTGATTTTCAAAGTATTTGCTCAACATTATCAAAGTGTTTGCTCAACATTTTCAAAGTGTTTGCTCAACATTACCAAAGTGTTTTTGTCAACATTTCGAATTTGTTTCTCAACATTTCCAAAGTGTTTGCTCAACATTTGAAAAGTTTTTTCTAAACATTTGCAAAGTGTTTGCTCAACGTTTCCAAAGTGTTTTCTTATCATTTTCAAATTGTATTGTCAACATTTCGAAAGTGTTTCCTTAACATTTCCATATTTTTGCTTCAACAATTCATAGATTGCTCCCTAAGCTTTGCCTTATATACTTTTACCTATTCCACCAACAATTATTTATTGTTGCTTCAACTAAAAAATTTGGTTCCTGAACATTCACTTTTGCTTTTATGAAAATTTTTATCAAATTTCAATATTTTAACTTCAATATTTCCAAATTTGAACAACATTAACATTTTTATTATAACATTTTCTAATTGATTACTGTACATTCCCATATGTTTTTCCTATATTTCACAAACATTCACATATTACAAATCAACATTTACAACTCTCTTTCTCAACATTCTTTAATGTTTTATTCAACATTTCACCAACATTCTTATATGGTTCTTTCAAATTTTAAATTTTTATTTTTCAACATTGCCATCTGGTTTTTTCAATAATTCAACAACATTGCCATAATGTTATTTAAACATTTACAAATTTCTTTCCCAACATAAACATATGTTTTTCTCAACAATTTCAAATTTCTTTGTCAACATATACTTGTTTTTTAAAATTTCACCATATTGGCACAAAACTTGTTTTTCGGCTTCGGTTATACCAGTTAGGGTTCAGGGTTTGTTTGGGGGCGACTCCGTCCTATCGGGTTCAGAAACATGTTCGGGGTTTGGGGCGGCCATGTACCCCCTGCCATAGAAGGCCAAATTGCTTTGGCTTCGGCTCCCCTGCCATAGAAGGCTAAATTGCTTCGGTTTCGGTTATACCAGTTAGGGTTCAGGGTTTGTTTGGGGGCGACTCCGTCCTATCGGGTTCAGAAGCATGTTCGGGGTTTGGGGCGGCCATGTACCTCCTGCCATAGAAGGCCATATTGCTTCGGCTTCGGTTCTCCTGCCATAGAAGGCTAAATTGTTTCGGCTTCGGTTATACCAGTTAGGGTTCAGGGTTTGTTTGGGGGCGACTCCGTCCTATCGGGTTCAGAAGCATGTTCGGTGTTAGGGGCGGCCATGTACCCCCTGCCATAGAAGGTCAAATTGCTTCGGCTTCGGCTCCTCTGCCATAGAAGGCTAAATTGCTTCGGCTTCGGTTATACCAGTTAGGGTTCAGGGTTTGTTTGGGGGCGACTCCGTCCTATCGGGTTTAGAAGCATGTTCGTGGTTTGGGGCGGCCATGTACCCTCTGCCATAGAAGGCCAACTTGCTTCGGCTTCGGTTCCATGCCATAGAAGGCTAAATTGTTTCGGCTTCGGTTATACCAGTTAGGGTTCAGGGTTTGTTTGGGGGCGACTCCGTCCTATCGGGTTCAGAAGCATGTTCGGGGTTTGGGGCGGCCATGTGCCATAGAAGGCCAAATTGCTTCGGCTTCGGCTCCCCTGCCATAGAAGCTAAATTGCTTCGGCTTCGGTTATACCAGTTAGGGTTTAGGGTTTATTTGGGGGCGACTCCGTCCTATCGGGTTCGGAAGCATGTTTGGGGTTTGGGACGGCCATGTACCCCCTGCCATAGAAGGCCAAAATTATGTCAACATTTAGATGAAACTATGTCAACATTTTTGGTAGAATGGTTCAATATTTATTTCTGTTAAGATATGTCAATATTTCAATGAAACTATGTCAACATTATGTATACAATGGTTCAACATTTTTTAAAAACAGTTTCAACATTTCTGTTAGTATGTCAAAATTTCAATGAAATTCTACCAAAATTATCTGTAAAATGGTTCAATATTTATGTAAAGCAGTTTCAACATTTCTGTTAAGCAATGCCAACATTTCAATAAAATTATATCCACATTTTCTGTAAAATGGTTCAATATTTATGTGAAACAGTTTGAACTTTTGTTTTAAGCTACATCAACATTTATGTACTAATTATATTTTTAAACATCAAAATGGTTCAATATCTAATCAAACTCATTCAACATTACTTATTATATTTTTAAATATTTAAGTAAAACTATGTGAACACTTTGTACAGAATGATTTAATATTTCTAAAGATATGTTTCCAACTTATTTGTAAGCTATGTCAACATTTAGCTACAAATGTTACAACAATTTCCTTTATATCACTCAATACTTCTGCTTAATTGTTTTAACATTTGTATTAACCTATCTCAACATTTTTTACTTTGACAGGTGGAAGTTGATAACAAATTTGAAGACTGGGTAGATGTTCAGGACTAAACTGTTTCATTAATATTTGCGATATTTGTATTTGAAAATATGTGATTTTCGTTATACTCATAGTTTGTAGTGTATTTTTATGGAATTGCAACTTCAAATTTGTAGTTTGAAGTTCCCACCCGTTCTTTTTCCCCTTTCAACCACGTCGCCCGAAAAAAGTCATGCGCGTGATATTTAAAAAACAACAGATGAACCCTCCGCGCGCCAAAAAAAAAAGTCCAGCTACTTTCTATTTTTTCCATTACGAAGGAAGTCTGCTGCGCGCGCGGGGGCTAGTTTTCGTTAACGAACGCGCGCGGAACGGAACGGAGGAAGCGCGCGGGAAAAAAAAACCAAGCATCTGCGCGCGCGCGGGGAAAAACGGAAGCGCAGGGCTGGTTTTTCGTTAACGAAGGCACGCGGGCGCGGGGACAAACTGGGCCTGCGGAGCATTTGGTGGGCTTTAAATCTAAGTTGAGTTACTGGCACTCGAAAGCTACATAGGAGCCCCCAAATTTTCTGTGGCCATCCGTTCATGGGCTGCCGGAGATCGCCGCGCTTGCTTGCATTGCATCCCGCCATGGCCAGCACCGGAAGCTGCAGGCGCCGGCGACGGCGCCGTGCGTTCCTGCGGCTGGATGCTTCTGGAATCAACCTCAGAAGGAATTCCTGGATCGATTTTGTAGCCGCACCAGACCGGCCTACCGGATCGGCTTACTGCAAAGCCACGCGATTAATCGCCAGCCATCACAGCTCGAGATCACGCCGCCGGCTGTGGAGCAACGCCAAACTGTCGATGACGGTTCTTGGCCAAGTGTCGTCGTTTTGCGGCGCCTGCAAGGGAGCACGGAGCACAGCTGCCTGCACACAACCTGGACGCCTCACAAGACGCCCACCTGTAGTAGATCGCGGCTGTTTCAGGTAATTCTTTTTAAGATTTGGAAAGATTCGCTGTGCCCTGTATTCTCATGCAATGCAAGGCCATGGCTGGAGAATCGACCTCCGTGGCGGCCGCAGCGAGGTTCCTCGCTAATCAATGTTATCCTCAGGTCTTGTTGTTTTGCTTATCTTTTCGCCTGCCTTTGCTGTGCCACTGCTCCGGCTCGAGATGGCCACAAGTTTTGCATGTTATTTGATCCGTCTGCTCGGTTGGTAAGCTTGGTACGAATTAGCCAACTTGATGTGGTCCTGCAGAATGAAGATGCCTTCTAAGCCTTTCTTTTTCTTCCCCAATTTTCCTATTGATCGATCAGGCGGCTAAAATTCGTGATTCCCATGGTCGACACGACTCTTTCATTGCCAATGTGTGGGGTTAGATCTTTGGGATGGAGGACTAAGGTCCAACAGATCTCGAGAGGTATATAACCCGGCAACGGATTGGATAAAATGGAGGGTAGCAGCACAGTGGTACTGTGTGATGGCTGATGAGGCAACAGTGAAGCCAGTGGCTTTGTGGCGCCGTTAGGCTACGAGCAATATCTACCTCTACAGTAGGAGCGACAAAAATGACTAGTTAGCGTTGCGGTGGACAATGGGCATGGATCTAGGTACAAGAAACAACAATGACAAGTTCATGTTGAGATCAGTAATCTATCTACCACTGCTAAGCTGATATCCCCTTAGTGCCAGTTAGTTAAATTTTACTCTTTTCACTAATGCCATTTCTAGTGATATAGGGAATACCAGTGGAAAAGGCATCTTAAAAGATTTTAAAAAATTAGCCTGGTGGAATGGAGGCTATACCGTCTTTTTATAACAGGGATCAAAGTTTATCACAGATTCACAGTGTCATATATATAGCTAGGGAACCAATCCTGAAGAAAGTAGCTTCCCTTTCAGAAACGATGCATGATCAAACCCCTCTTTTTCAGAAAAAGAAAAATTACTAGTGTCATCGATTTATTAATTCACTGATTGATTCTCACTAGTTACTACTCGCTGACACTTGAAGCAAGATTCCAGGCCTTGCAGCTGCATTTTAGATTACTCAATCATTACAGATGCATGTCAGGCAGGGTGCTCTCCGGTTGGACACCTGCAAATAAGTACTACTATACTGCTTTCACACACATAATATCTTGGAAAGATTCTGCAAGTACGCCACTACAGCTTTGTTTGCAGCGTTTCCTATTGGCACCAGATTAGCATGGGCCACTACTTAATCACTCGGCTGATTCTCCATCGTTTGCTTAATCGCCACCACAACATTACTCGCCATCATCCAAGTAAGGGATGAGAAAACAAATGGTTGCGTCGTCGCCGATCACCTCACGCCTGACGTGAGAAAAACTGCAGGCACATTGCTGCTGCAGCATATGCCACGTTTCGCCGTGCCATCGGCAACGTACGACCTGGCTACTGGCTAATTGCGCTTGCTTAGCGCGTATCCTATCTGGCTATCTCAGCTTATAGGCATTGAAAAATATGGAGCACTAGGATTATTCTAGTGCGGCAAAAGGTCATGTCACATGGTTAGTGGCGTAATTCAAGGAAAGGTTGAAAGATTTTGAGGGTAAAGTTGAGTGCCGCACAAGGGTAAAAGTTTGAAACGGCGCGTGCAAACCTATGTTCCGTACGAGTAAAGATCAAATCCTAGAGTGGTGACGCCGTTCGAAGCAGGTCTCTTCATCAGAGCTGTTCACAGTTTTTCTTACTTGTGTATAGTAGCTAATTTGTCCGTCCCAGTCTAGGAGACTAGGAGTTGGTTTTCATGTACTACTTGTCTACTTCATCATACAGTAATTTGTGTCCAAACCAAACGCAGAGAACTTCATGGTGGATTCACTTAATAAAGCAAATTAATTACACCATGTTTTTCTGTTGCATGCAGAGCTTCCTTCTCCATGTGTACATCATGCATGGAACTTCTTAAGTGAAACAAAATAAAACCCCTGATGCATGGTGAAATGAGACCTTTTATGTATATAGAAACAGCTAGCCATTTGCTCTTGGAAAATTTACCATAAGATCCATTGACCTTCAGGTCTCGGTGACACAGCCAATTTAAGATGGGTGATGCAAGTTTTGGGCAGATCCAAGGAGATAAGTTGGAGGTTGGGAAGCAGGGGCGTGGCTTGTCCGGGAGTAAGGGCGCCTGCATTAGATTACTCACCTCTGGAGCATTAACAAAGCAAGTGGAGATCATGGAGCATGTGAGGGAATCGAGCACATGATGATGGGGATTAGTATTGCCCAGCTAGCTCCTGACCGGTTCCGCCTCCCAATCTCAGGCGGTCCAAGCTTAGTGCTGATCCCCTAGCTAATCTCGATTGGGAACAGCCTAGATGTGTGTGTAAAGAACATGATTATACAGCTTCAGCACAGCTAAGCTCAGCTAATGAGTGCCACTAAGAAAACATTAGTCTCCTTAACACCCTGCAGATAGGCATGCTTGTTTCTTATGAGTTCTACATAACCTTTACTTTATTAGCTTTTCTTTAATTAGATGGTGGACTTTGCTAGCTTGAAAGGATGCTTCAAGTAGTGGTTGTGATGTGAGAATTTTGAAAAGGTTTACCCTCCAACAGCATTTAGTTTGGGGTCGTGTGATTATCTCGTAAGCACGTCAACATCGTCGAAAAGAAGCTACTTAAAACAGCTAATACCCCATTATCTCATGCAGAACCCATATGCTACGTTGTTAGCCATGGCAAAAGCAAAACCCCCGAAAGTTCTCTCTGCATTGCTCCTTTAATTTTCTTCCCAAAATTTAAAACAACTGCGCACAAATTAAAGCCGGCCGGCTGGCAACGCAGATCTCGAATAATCTTGGTCCGATAAGGTGATATAGGTCGACGTGCTGTTACTTGCATCCAACACCTTCTTCGTCCTCGTGGGGATGCGGCCACCGGCCGGCCCCTACATTACCTTGAGCGTCGTCCATCCATGGCGGCTGAAAGGATAAGCCTTACCGGAAACGCACCAGGCATAGGTCAACATGGTGGCAGGGACGGGACCGAGAACTTGCCGGTAATGGAAGGAGAGGGTGAGTACCTCTGTACCTGGCCTGCCTGCGTGCACTGCATCTACTGATCTACGCCGTGCTCAGATCTTCCGAGCGGCCAGGGGCTTTCCCGGCATGTGCGTTTGATCGGCTGTCGTGAGTGAGTTGGATTCGAACACATCCAAGATCCGGTCTCGTTATACTTGTACCGCGGCAGTGTGGCACGCTCGGCTTTACAGTTCAGAGACATGGAGTGTGGCATCAGCAGCAGCCGAGACGGGATAGATAGGCAGTTGCTGAGCCGATAAGCAAACCGCCCGGTTGCTACTTGTGGTAAATCGTACGACCGGATAAACTTTGGAGCTTTTCTTGCACCCAACCACGGGAAACTTTCTTTCTTGCTAGGGCATCCAATCGTACGACCGGATAAACTTTCTTTCTTGCTAGGGCATCCAAGAGCACAGTAGTTGCACCGATCGCAGTGCACGCAACGAGACAGAAAATTGTGGTAAAAAACAGTGGAATTTCCCGCTGGTGCTGCACACTGCACATACTGCCCAGCTCTCCCAAATCCCGATATGTTCTCAAGCTCCAAGAACAGATCACTCAGCTGACAGCAGCCAGCCAGCCAGTAGACAACGGGAGGAGGGACGCCCTCCACTAGGCGCACAGGCCATCCGCGTCCCACGGCGCCGCGACCGGTGGATGGCACGCGGCGTCAGCGACTCGGGTCTTCCTGCACGATGCATCCCAAAGCCACGGCTCCGGAGGCTAAGGCCTCCTCCAACGGTTGTCTCGGAGGTGGCTTAGAGTTTTTTAATCGTTGAACAGTGCGCACTATCTCTTCTCCACGCGCTAGCTCATACGATTTCCAAAAACCAGTCCTCTCACAAAGCATCCGTCCCCACTCCTGTTCTTCCGTCTCTCTCCTGCTGTTTGAGCTAGCAGTCAGCTTTTACCGCTGGAGAGGGCCTAATGACCGAGCAGTTGCGGGTTTGGAATCCCGGAGCACGGAAAAGCAGAGACGACGGCGCGCTCCATGGCCAGAAGGCAGCCGCGGAGTTTTTCTCGCCCCGGATCGACCGGCGCCGCGGGGTGGCGACACGTCCGGGGGCGCGGGGCCCCGTGGTCCCTAGCGCCCGAGCCCCGCGCCGGGCGACGCGTGGAGATCCCGCCCGCCCCGGCCACTGGCGGGGGAGGGCGCGCTCGGTGGCGTTGCCGCGTTGGTGGCGAGAGCCCGCCCTCGGCGCAGCGCAGTGCAGGCCATGTGCCTACGCCCCTTGTCTCCCGGGCTAGCTACTCCCACAGTGCCCGCTCCTGCCGCTACGGGGGCTACCCGGCACCCGCCGGCTCGCCGTCGCCTCCTCTCCCTGTAGCGAGACCTAGCCTTATCCACTGTTCCTTTTTTTCTCCCTCTCGCCCGGAAACTTCCCCCCATCCTTGGCTCCTTGCTGACTTGCTGGGTTATCTCCTAATCTATCTTGCTGTATATATCTCGATCATATCTGTGTGCACGCTGATGGAGATATGCTTTAATCCCTGGCTTGGCTTTGATGGCATGGTGGCATCACCGGATCGATGGTCGACCGCATCTTCACGGGCTGATAGGATGCATTGTGTGACTAGTGACTCGGCATGTTCTCCATCGGTGAAACATGTGTGAGTTTACATCTTTGCTTTACGGGAGCCTCTGCCTGCTTTTCCGTTGCTGTTTCTTCTCTGGTCGAGAATAATTGTCGTCCGAGGAATTGATTCTGCTAACTGCAGTTCCGACCACAAATCTTTGTCGCTGTAACGGTTTTAATCTGTGAAATGTAGAGATACCGTTTGCATCATAGAAGAAACGACACTTGTTTTTCACACCATAATTAGCCAATTGAATGTGCAGCACATCAACATGTATAATTTCTCGGGAGCAATATATTGTAATTTCATGCCACAGCATTATTGACCTTGCACATTCATGTACGTGTAACATAATCTGTCTCAATTCTCAGTACTATTAGTTACATGCTGATGCGCTGTGCTGTTTACTTCTCTAACTTTACGGCTTTACATAACTTTGAAACACAAAGGTAACGGGATAGCTAGTGCAAATAGTCGGCTAGTACACCATGAAATAACATGCTACCTCTATAAAGACTCGAGAGAGAATCTCCTGCCTGATCTTTCCAAAAAAAGTGGGAGCCCTTTCCAGGAGCAAGTGCCGCCTTGTCGACCACTCTCTTGTTTAACCTAGAAGGTCGTGCAGTCCCCCCACAGTAATCTCCAAACTAAGCACTGACAACACATCGTGCAGCCCGGCCCCTACTTCAACCTCATCAGAAGACCGGAAATCAGACAGGAAAAACAAAAGGGGTATTAATTGAGAGTAACAGATAGTTCTTGGATTACATAAACCATGGAAGAAAACAGTTTTACCACCATTGTGCATTCAGATTTTGTGAACTTTGACTAACAGTGCGTGCATTCAGATTTTGCCAACAACTAGCTAGCATGTTCTAGAAGGTATGATACCGGACGTGCAAGGTTGTTTTCATTCTCCAAACCGCGAGTTGAATGAAACCACGGCCCCTCAGCTGGTGTATAGTCCTGTAGATGCAGGACCCTTGGGTCTTTGTACACGAGTGCGCGCGTGACAGATCGAGTAGCACTCCATCCCTGTTCCTCAGACATCAGCTGCAGTCACGTAGGTAAGGTAGAGCTCCCAAAGAAAAACAAAGTTGCAGCAGGTGATTTGCATCCATTGCCGGCCGGTCTGGCTCAGAAAGCAGCCCCCCGCCGTCCCTACCCCGGCCGGCCGGCGAGCCCCGTGCCTCCTTTGCTTCCTATATATATTACTCCTAGGTCTCTCTCGAGACACGCACCCCGCGGCTTACTTAACACAACCCCAACTGGTGCCTTGCCCTGTGGTCCTCCCCCTCCTTGATCCACTTCTCCTCCTGGTGCTCGCACAACACCACGCCCACCGTCCCGTCTGCTCTCCTAGCTCTCCACAGCTTCTCTCTCTCTCTTTCGGCCAGCTTGGCCGCAAGGAGAGAGAAAGGCGTAGCTGATCCGCCCGGAATTGAAGCGCAGGCAAAGCATGGAGCAATACGACGAGCTCTTTCCTTCCGCCTACGTGGACTACTCCTCCTCCCTCCTGGTGCCCAACGGTGCGTGCGTGTTCGTACTTGGTACATCTCAATTCTTAGCTGCAGCTCTAGTTCTCCGAGATCGCAACTGTGGCTCGTCATTCAGTCCAGGGCTCCAGGGTCCAGGTTACCAGCCTGCAAGGGCATGCCGCATGCATGGCAATTGATGTGCTCTGTGCCTGTGCGTGTGCAGGCGCGGCGCAGGGGGAGAGGCCGAGAGCGCGGCGCAGGAGGCGGCGGGCCACGAGGTGCGGCGGCGGCGACGGCGGGGAGCTGGACGGGGGAGGGGATCCCAAAAAGCGGCGGCTGAGCGACGAGCAGGTGGAGATGCTGGAGCTGAGCTTCCGGGAGGAGCGCAAGCTGGAGACCGGCCGGAAGGTGCACCTGGCCGCCGAGCTCGGGCTCGACCCCAAGCAGGTCGCCGTCTGGTTCCAGAACCGCCGCGCCCGCCACAAGAGCAAGCTGCTCGAGGAGGAGTTCGGCAAGCTCAAGCAGGCACACGACGCCGCCATCCTCCACAAATGCCACCTCGAGAACGAGGTAACCGCCGGCACATCAGCCCTACTCCGATCTCCTTGGCTGAACTACATCTCTTCTGTTCATGCCCATGGATTGACGCGACGCGATGGTTTTGGAGTATTGACTTAGCATTATTCGTGGGTACATGCATGGCAGGTGATGAGGCTGAAGGAGAGGCTGGAGGTCACCGAGGAAGAGCTGGCGCGGCTCAGATCCACGGGGAGCCACGCGGTCTCCGGTGACGGCCGGGACGCCATGGGCCGCGTCATCTGCAGCGGGAGCCCGAGCTCTTCTTTCTCGACGGGCACATGCCAGCAGCCGGGCGCCGGCGGTGGCGATCGCTTGGGGGACGACGACGGCCTGCTCTATGTTCCTGACTATGCCTACCCTGACAACAGCGTGGTCGAGTGGTTAACTAGCCTGTATGGACCGATTTAAGCGAAGCGATCAGTGCCAGACTGTAATGGTATAGTATGC
Source organism: Alloteropsis semialata (assembly GCA_004135705.1). Lineage (NCBI taxonomy): Eukaryota > Viridiplantae > Streptophyta > Magnoliopsida > Poales > Poaceae > Alloteropsis > Alloteropsis semialata. The sequence continues at coordinate 60,404,109 of CM014270.1, forward strand.
CGTCAGATTAATTCTAGCTAGTCATTGCTGTGTGCTGATTTCTCAGTGTGCGTGTTTAATTATGTACATAAACCAAGTTCTTAATGCATGGCAAAATATAGCCAGCTCTAGTACCAGTACTTGAATTGATGTCAAGATATGTGTACGTTAACCACATAGTCATCTTTTGCTCTAGTCTTTCATATGGATATGGGCTATGGGCAAGTACTGTACATGTGCTACCTGACAATCACATCTTTGCTACATGGGGAGGTACATTTGAAAAGAGAGTATCAAATGTACAGTTTCAAGGTCCTGCAGGTTGAACGGAAGTTCACATACTAGTACAGTATTGAAACTGAAGGATGTATTGTAAAGGATAATAAAACATCACAGGTTAATGTTAGTCCGGTCATTGTACATTTACTTTTGCCGCTTTAATTGTCTCCCTGTACTCTTCTCAAGATTCTCCACTTGAGTAATTCAAATCTAGCATTTTATTTAGCATGAACATTCAGTTTAGCCATAAATAAAGTATATATTCCCCTTCTCTCAATGAAATTGGTGCAAAAATGCAACACTGCCAGAAAACGTTGAAACGACCCAGACTCATATTTCTATGAATCCGAATCCCTGTACCATTGTGTTAGTCCCAGGATCAACAGCTAACACGTACAGAACTCATTCCAGCGGAATATCACATCCATACTTCGAATAAAAGTATAAAACATTACATTGAAGTCTTACAATAGTGGATAACTCTGGAAGTACGTTTAATACAAGCCCCTTGGGCTAAATGCGACAAAATGAAATACTAAGCGAAGCGGTAGCTATTCTTCTGTCTTGGCGATCATCCCCACAGGCTCTTCAGCTTGAGCATAGCAGCAACCTCAATCGTACCATCCATCAGCTTGGTTGTCTTACTCACTCTCGTATCCTGCTTCATTACAAGCTGTTCCCAAGGAATAGAACAGTTCCACGTCACCATCCGTAATGCAAGCTTTAAGTGGCCTAATTCTAGTATAAGAAAATATCAAGGATAGGCTTAAGGTTAATCCTATGCAAGCAGCATCTTCATCCCAAAACCATTCTCACATCACCTACGAGCAATCCTGGCTCACCAGGTACCCGTCACCAAAATCTTCCACTCATCACTCTCTAGGCGATGTGAAAGCTCCCACCCTTCACATCTCAACTGCCCGAGGCAGGCCCTACTCTAGAGGGGAGGTAGAAATCCCTAAAACAATGGCGGAAAGGAAGGTGGGAAGGCTGTCCTTAACCGTGGACTCGGCTTTACGTAAAGATTATACTCTGCAGAGTTTGTACCCCTGGACCCACTCGGGCTGCAAGTCGGTCATGACCCGACTGAGACACAACCCACAGCACAGACCCTAGCCAGTGAACGGTACCCTCCTGCTTTTCCCGGCCTAGGATACACTGAGGACGCAACTCGGTGCCCGAGAACTGTGATGGCCTCCCCCGCGGTGGCCAGATCCCGGGGTATGAGCCTCTTTCGGGGGACAAAGGTCTCCGCCTTTTCCCCCACACACTTCCGCTAACTCCTACAGTCCGGGTACCGCACTAACTAGGCTGGCTGGAACACCCCCCAGTAGATGTAAGTGGTGGGCACGGGTTTCCTTCCTCCAGTTGCCAATCCAACTCGGTTTTTGGTGCCGGGGTGAGCGTCACCGTCAAAATAGCGTATCCACCTCCAGTGGTCCGCATCGCGCACCCATTACAGGTATTGCCGCCATACTCCTCAAGTAACGCATAGAACGTGTACCCGCCACAGGTACCACACAGGATGTGCCCAAGCACACACCCCAAGCCCTCGATACGAAGATCGAGTTAATCTGCTCACCCCCGCAAAGTTCCCAAAACCCTTACTCCTTTCCCGGGTTTTTGCCCCACACACGCCAAGAATCCTATCACAACCATCCCATAACACATGCAAGCATCGCATCAAAGTAAAGCAGGTTCATCAAGGAATACGGTAATTAAACAAGGCTATGCAATAGGTCAGGATCATCATCATGCGATAAAGTAAAGCGCTAGCATACTAGTTGCAATGCCTAAATAGGATTCAAAGACGGATGGGCGTGAACCTTGCGTTAAGTAGTGGTACTCTTCAGCTTGTTTCTCGGTGAAGTGGTAGAAGCCGTCTCTTCCTGGATCCTCCTCAGCTGATCCTAATCACGAGAAATAAAATACATCGGACCTATATTCAAATAAACTCCAAAGAAGAAGCAAAAAGAGCCAAAAGCACTCAACTCCTGTTCTAACGCGTAGAGCATGATTTTAGGAATTTTTAGAGACTAGTTTCATAATTTTCTGAGCTAGGATGAATTTATTATGAATTTTCTTAGCTAAATCCTATTTCTGAAATTCCGAAAAAGAAAAAGAAAAAGACAGTGACACGTGGCAGCACCAGGGCGCGACACGTGGCATGCTGACGTCAGCATGACGTCATCAGTGGGGTCGGCCACTGCTGACGTCATGATGACGTCAGCGTTGACCGGTCAACGGTCAACGGTCAACAGTCAACGGGTGGGGTCCACCGGTCAGTGGGGGTGTGTGGCTGACAGGTGGGGCCGGTTTGTCAGTGACACAGAGAGACCGACATGTGGGTCCAGGCTGTCAGATTGGAAAAAGGAAAAAGGGGCGGCGGACTGGGCTGTTGTTGGGCTGATCTCGCGCGGGCTTCAGGAGTTAAAGGGTGTGTTCCGGACTTGTTCTGCTGGGCGAAGGGTTCATGGGCCGCACTGTTACGGCCCAAGGCCGGTTTGGCTGCAGTGGTGGCTCGGCTCGGTTACGGCCCAAGGCCGGTTGACGGGGTGGCCCGCAGATCAGTGGCACCGGCGCCCTGGGGCCCACATGGCAGCGACACGGGAAGGCGGTCGGATCCGGTGTGGATTATGCGGTTTGGCTCACATGTGGTCTCTGGTGTGGCTTCCGGCGTTCGTTCGCGGCGCGCCAACGGAGCGCGGGCGCGGCGAACGTTCGACGGCGGCGAGGATCAGGGCGTCAAAGATGTCGTGCACGCGGCCCGGACCTCCTGTCCGTGGTGCACGCGGTCCTTGGAAGCGAGCAAAGGGGCTTAGGAACTGGGAAAGAGCACGGCGAAGCGGCGGGGAACACGAGCGCGGCGATCACGGCGAGCGCCGAGCGGCTGCAAGGATCCAAGGCGGCGGAGCTCCTCGTGCGTGACCCGGGCCTCCTGCCCGTGGTGCGCACGCGAAGGAAACAAGGACTTGGGTTCGGAGAAGATCAAGAGGGGTCTGTGTGCTAGAACGGCGAGCGACGCGGCGTGTTCTGTTCATGGCGAGCACCGGGCGGCGAACGGAAACAGAGAGGGAGAAGGGAAGAGAAGGGCTCGGTCGGGTTCCTGCAGAAGATGGGAAGCGGCACGAAGGCCGGGCAGAACACGGCGACGAGTTTGAAACCACGGAGCAGAGCATCATGGCCGCCATGGCGAACACGGCGAGGTGGAGGGGGTCGAGGACTCACGGGTTTAGGATGAAGAAGATGAGCGCGATCGTGTTGCGGGACTTGCGGATCGGCTTGCGGTTCTGCTCGCGGAGCTCGACGGCGTCTCCTCCTCTTGCTCGACTCCGGCGCGATGGCGGTGCGGCGGCTCGGCGTGGACGACGTCTCGGGCGGCTTCGGACGGCGCGGCTTCCTCCTCGAGCGGCTCCCCTTCCTTCACTCCTCCTCCTCCTCCTGGTTCCGATCCGGGGTGTCTTGGGAAGAAAAGGGCAGGGCTCCGCCCCTTTGGGTTTGATTCGGCCGGAGAGGAAGGGAATGGGGGTTTTGTAGGCGGGCTCGGCTGGGGGGTCTTCTTGGCGGCCAAGCAAACCAGGGAGGGGGCAGGCGCACATGGGTGTGGGGCCGGCGGTTGCGGGCTCGCGCGATTCGCGGCAGTTCTGATGCGGGGCTGGCGCGCGCGCGGCGGGAAAGGGCGAGGCGCGGCGCGGCGGCGTCACGGTGGAAAAGGGAGGAAGAAGACGCTGTGGCGCTGTGGGACCGGGGTGTCGGCGACAGGGAGGAGCGGGCGTGCGTCCGCGCGGCTGATCGGGCCGGCGCGCGAGTTGGGCTGGTGGGCTGCGAAGTGGGCCGCGCGCGGGAAGAAAGGAAAGGGAAAGATTCGGGCCGGCGCTGGACGAGGTGGGTTGGGCCGGAAGATAGAAACGGGCCGGGCTAAGGGTTAGGGAATTGGGCCGAGTTGAGGATTAGGCCTGTTAGAGTTAGTATAGGTTTTAGGATTAGTTTAGTTAGGTTTTTTTTTGAATTCGAATTTGAACGGTTTGAGTTCAAATTCGATTTCCACTCAAACAATCACGTAAAACCAAGAAAGCCGAATCACTCTAGCACACAATTTTCCTAATGCAATGCACTTAATTTATTTATTTAGAAATTTTCAGAGTAAGATTTACTTCACGTTTGTGTTCTCAGTCAAGTTTGCACAAAAATTTTAAAATTCACCAAAATTCAAACTAGGGATATTACAGACTCCCCCCCTCACAGGAATCTCGTCCTCGAGATTAAGGCTTACCTAGGATTCGAAGAGATGCGGGTACTTCTCACGCAGATCAGCTTCCTTCTCCCATGTGGCTTCTCTTTCGGTATGATTGCTCCACTGAACCTTGCAATATGGAATTGAGGTCCTTCTGGTTTCCTTGACTGCGGTATCTAGGATCTTTGTCGGGTACTCCATATATTCTAGCGTATCCTGGAGGTCCATTGCTTCCATTGGCACTTGTTCTTCAGGAACCCGTAAGCACTTCTTCAATTGCGAAACGTGGAACACGGGGTGTACTCCCGCAAGATCCGGGGGTAGCTTCAACTCATATGCTAGTTTTCCAACCTTCTTGATAATCTCATAGGGGCCCACATACCTTGGTGCTAGCTTTCCTTTTACGTGAAACCTCTTGGTGCCTCGTAGGGGTGATACCTTGAGATAGACAAAATCTCCAACTTCAAAGCTTAAATCTCTTCTTCTTTTATCGGCATAACTTTTCTGACGGCTCTGAGCGGCCTTAAGATTCTCTTTGACTTTTTCTACATGTTCTTCTGCTTCTTTGATGTCGTCTGGCCCAAAGAAAGTTCTTTCTCCTACTTCTGACCATAACAGTGGCGTGCGGCATTTGCGACCATAGAGTGCCTCAAATGGTGACATTTTCAAACTTGCTTGGTAGCTGTTGTTGTATGAGAACTCAGCATAAGACAAACTCTTCTCCCAATCTTTCTTGTAATTCAGCACACATGCCCTGAGCAAATCTTCCAGAATCTGATTAACCCTTTCTGTCTGTCCATCAGTTTGTGGATGAAAGGCGGAGCTGTACTCCAAGCTTGTCCCCATGGTCTCATGTAAGTGCTTCCAAAACTTAGCTGTGAATTGTGAGCCTCTGTCAGATACAATGCTTCGGGGTGCCCCATGTAGTCTGACAATGTGATCTATGTACAATTCAGAGAGCCTCCTTGTATCGAATTTTGCCTTTACTGGGATAAAGTGTGCGACCTTTGTCAGACGATCCACTATGACCCAAATCGAGTCATTGCCTTTCTGTGTTACGGGCAATCCCACTATAAAGTCCATACTGATATCATCCCATTTCCAAACTGGTATATCAAGCGGTTTCAGTAGTCCTGCAGGTCTTTGGTGTTCGGCCTTGATCCTTTGGCAAGTATCACAATTGGCTACGTATCCAGCAATATCAACTTTCATGTCCTTCCACCAAAATCGTTGTTTCAAGTCTTGATACATCTTGGTACATCCTGGATGTATAGAATACCTGGAATCATGAGCTTCACGAAGAATAACCTGTCGTAACCCTTCCTTCTTGGGTACACAAATTCTGTCTTTCTTCCATACTGTCCCCTTATCATCAATTCTGAAGGTCGGGAGATGCCCATTCTGCATTGACTCTATTATTTCCTTTATTTCTTCACTATCCTTTTGAGCTTCACGAATCCGGTCTTCCAGATCATACTGCACTCTCATCTCATTCAGCTGGCTATTTGTGACAATTTCTAGGCTCAACTTTTCCATTTCCTTGTACAATTCTGGCTGACTTTCTTTCACCATGAGATTGTTACAGTAATTCTTCCGACTCAATGCATCTGCTACGACATTAGCCTTGCCAGGGTGGTAGTGTATCTCCAAGTTGTAGTCCTTGATCAGTTCTAGCCATCTTCGTTGCCTCATATTCAGTTCAGACTGAGTGAAGAAGTACTTCAAACTCTTGTGATCAGTGTATATGTCACACTTGTTGCCCATGAGGTAATGCCTCCAAATCTTCAATGCATGCACTACGGCTGCCAATTCCAAGTCATGAGTGGGGTAATTCTCTTCATGCTTTCTAAGCTGACGGGATGCATATGCCACAACTTTGCCTTCCTGCATAAGCACACATCCAAGGCCTTGCTTTGACGCATCACAATATACCACGAAGTCTTTCCGGTTATCTGGAGTTGTGAGGACTGGGGTAGTGGTGAGACGCTTCTTGAGCTCTTGAAAACTCGCTTCACATTCATCAGACCAAACAAATGGAACGTTGTTCTTTAGCAATTCAGTCATCGGCTTAGCAATTTTGGAGAAGTTCTCAATGAATCGACGATAATACCCTGCAAGTCCAAGAAAACTTCGGATTTCTGAGACATTCTTTGGTTGTTTCCACTTGGATACTGCTGCGATCTTTTCTGGATCCACTGCCACTCCTTCCGGGGTCAACACATGTCCAAGAAAAGCAACTTCTTCTAACCAGAACTCGCACTTACTGAACTTGCCATAGAGTTGATGTTGTCTGAGCCTTTCCAACACTATTCTCAAGTGCTCGGCATGTTCTTCTGCGGTCTCAGAGTAGACTAGGATGTCGTCAATGAATACAACAACAAACTTATCTAACTCTTCCATAAACACCTTATTCATCATATTCATAAAGTATGCAGGTGCATTAGTGAGTCCAAATGAGACTACCACAAATTCATACTGTCCATACCTGGTCACAAAAGCTGTCTTTGGAATATCTGACTCACGTATCTTCATCTGGTGATAGCCTGAACGCAAATCAATCTTGCTAAAGTATCTTGCCTTCTTGAGTCTGTCCAATAAATCATCTATTCTGGGGAGTGGGTACTTGTTCTTGATGGTCACTGCGTTAAGAGAGCGGTAATCAATGCACATTCTCAGTGTATCATCTTTCTTCTTCACAAAAAGTACTGGGGATGCCCATGGTGAAGCACTAGGTCTGATAACTCCTTTGTCCAGCATCTCCTTTAACTGTTTCTTCAGCTCATCTAGCTCATCAGCTGACATTCTATATGGCCTCTTAGCAATTGGTGCAGTTCCCGGCATCAGATCTATGATGAATTCAATCTCTCTATCTGGGGGTAGACCTGATAGTTCTTCTGGAAATACATCTGGAAATTCCCGGACAACTGGTACATCTGCCACGGTCTTGTCCTTCATGGAATACACTTGAGATACTATACTTGACTTCAGAGGTTCTACGGTCACGATCTGTCCACTTGGGTGCTCTAGTGTCACTGTTCTTGGTGAGCATGATATACTGCCTTTGTGCTTGGTCATCCAATCCATTCCAAGGATTATGTCAATGCCACGTGACTTTATCACAGTCAAATCTGCTAGGAACTCATGCCCTCCTAATATCAACTTTACTTCCTTGCACATATATTCACATCTGAGTTCTCCCAGCGGGGAGGATATAGTAACAGGGTATGGACGAGGTTCCGGGGTGAGAGAGTTTAGTATGACAAACTTAGAAGATATAAATGATCCAGTTGCTCCAGTGTCAAACAAGATCAAAGCTTTAGTATCATTCACGGGATACTCACCCATCATCACATCAGGTGCATCCTGAGCTTCCTCCATAGTCATATGGTTCAGCCTTCCTCGTGCATTGCTTTGAAGAACCTTGCCTTGTGGTCCTCTATTTCTGGTTGAACCCTGGTTGTTCCTTTTCTCCGGACAGTCAGTAGCTTTGTGTCCTGGTTTGCCACAAGCAAAGCAAGTGAAGGATGAGAAGTTGCCAGCATTCCCAAAGCTGCGGTTCCCGTTGTTCTGAAAGCTATTGTTTCCACCTTCAAAGCTGCTTGTCATCTGTTTCCGGCCTAGTCGAATCTGGTTCTTCTGTTGAAAGCCACTTCTTGGTGGGAGAGAGCCTCCTGGGTGGGGTTGGAAGCTTGTTCCCTGCTGGTAATGGTGTCTGTCCCGAGATGGGTGATCAAACTTTCTCTTTCTTTCCCTCATGCGAGCTTCATGGCCAAGCCTTTCCTTTTCGACTTCCATGGCACGATTCACCAAGTGACGGTATGACTTCTTGGTAGCTGACACAAGTTGCCTGATTCCATAGTGCAATCCTCGGTGAAACCAGAACATTTTTGATTCCTCGGTGCGTACTTCATCTTTGACATACCTCAACATCTTCGTGAAGTGTCTCTCATACTCTTCCACCCTCATGGTTCCTTGCGTCATCGTGCGGAATTCATGAGCCTTCCTCACCATCAGCTCGCGAGGTACATGATGCTCGCGGAAAGCTGTAGTGAATTCTCCCCAAGTAACGGTATCTGGCGCTTGATGAGTCTCACAGTAGCTGTCCCACCATGCCTTAGCTGAGCCTTCCAATTGATGTGCTGCTATAGCCACACATTCTTCTTCTGAGCAGTTGATCAAGTCAAGCTTACTCTCAATGGTCCTCAACCAATCCAGTGCATTAATCGGGTCATTGGAGAAGTCAAAGGTGGGTGCCTTCAGCCTGATGAACCTCTCAATCTTCCTGGATAGATCTTCTCCTTGGGGGTCTTGATGCTGATCATTTATAGGCTGATTTCCAATATTCTCCACGGCTTCTGCCATACGTTGTAGGAGCTGTGTCTGGGTAGCCATCATTTCAGTGAGGTCGTGTTCTGACGGCGGCGGTAAGTCATTCTGAGGAGGTATTGATGCATCTTCCTGAGGTTGTGGCTCAACTCGGCGGTTTGTCATGGTTCTGTATGTAACATACACGGGGTTACTAGGATTAAGATAACTCAATCTACTTACAAGTGGAGTAAGTACAAACAAGGTATTTATATAGGAAATGTACACTCAACATGAACAACCATGAAAAAGCAATTAACACCAAAAAGAAGCATCACTCAATCATTTCATTACATGGTACCTTCCTAAGGCATACTCCTAATGCCATTAGGATAAGGTAAACTTCGTGACACCTAACGTGGCATGGTCTGAGTGAGTGGGGTTGAGATGCTCTAGTAGGTGGCCATCTTGTTCGGTTTACGAGAAGGGTTCAGCGAAGGAGAGGTGAAGATTTTGCAATAGAAGAGATGTTTTTCGAATGAATCAAGGTAATATAGCAATAGAATCGTTTAGAATCCAATAAACTAGTCGTCCAATCCTGAGGTTGCGTACTACGGTCAAGCATGGCTCTGATACCAACTGAAACGACCCAGACTCATATTTCTATGAATCCGAATCCCTGTACCATTGTGTTAGTCCCAGGATCAACAGCTAACACGTACAGAACTCATTCCAGCGGAATATCACATCCATACTTCGAATAAAAGTATAAAACATTACATTGAAGTCTTACAATAGTGGATAACTCTGGAAGTACGTTTAATACAAGCCCCTTGGGCTAAATGCGACAAAATGAAATACTAAGCGAAGCGGTAGCTATTCTTCTGTCTTGGCGATCATCCCCACAGGCTCTTCAGCTTGAGCATAGCAGCAACCTCAATCGTACCATCCATCAGCTTGGTTGTCTTACTCACTCTCGTATCCTGCTTCATTACAAGCTGTTCCCAAGGAATAGAACAGTTCCACGTCACCATCCGTAATGCAAGCTTTAAGTGGCCTAATTCTAGTATAAGAAAATATCAAGGATAGGCTTAAGGTTAATCCTATGCAAGCAGCATCTTCATCCCAAAACCATTCTCACATCACCTACGAGCAATCCTGGCTCACCAGGTACCCGTCACCAAAATCTTCCACTCATCACTCTCTAGGCGATGTGAAAGCTCCCACCCTTCACATCTCAACTGCCCGAGGCAGGCCCTACTCTAGAGGGGAGGTAGAAATCCCTAAAACAATGGCGGAAAGGAAGGTGGGAAGGCTGTCCTTAACCGTGGACTCGGCTTTACGTAAAGATTATACTCTGCAGAGTTTGTACCCCTGGACCCACTCGGGCTGCAAGTCGGTCATGACCCGACTGAGACACAACCCACAGCACAGACCCTAGCCAGTGAACGGTACCCTCCTGCTTTTCCCGGCCTAGGATACACTGAGGACGCAACTCGGTGTCCGAGAACTGTGATGGCCTCCCCCGCGGTGGCCAGATCCCGGGGTATGAGCCTCTTTCGGGGGACAAAGGTCTCCGCCTTTTCCCCCACACACTTCCGCTAACTCCTACAGTCCGGGTACCGCACTAAACTAGGCTGGCTGGAACACCCCCCAGTAGATGTAAGTGGTGGGCACGGGTTTCCTTCCTCCAGTTGCCAATCCAACTCGGTTTTTGGTGCCGGGGTGAGCGTCACCGTCAAAATAGCGTATCCACCTCCAGTGGTCCGCATCGCGCACCCATTACAGGTATTGCCGCCATACTCCTCAAGTAACGCATAGAACGTGTACCCGCCACAGGTACCACACAGGATGTGCCCAAGCACACACCCCAAGCCCTCGATACGAAGATCGAGTTAATCTGCTCACCCCCGCAAAGTTCCCAAAACCCCTTACTCCTTTCCCGGGTTTTTGCCCCACACACGCCAAGAATCCTATCACAACCATCCCATAACACATGCAAGCATCGCATCAAAGTAAAGCAGGTTCATCAAGGAATACGGTAATTAAACAAGGCTATGCAATAGGTCAGGATCATCATCATGCGATAAAGTAAAGCGCTAGCATACTAGTTGCAATGCCTAAATAGGATTCAAAGACGGATGGGCGTGAACCTTGCGTTAAGTAGTGGTACTCTTCAGCTTGTTTCTCGGTGAAGTGGTAGAAGCCGTCTCTTCCTGGATCCTCCTCAGCTGATCCTAATCACGAGAAATAAAATACATCGGACCTATATTCAAATAAACTCCAAAGAAGAAGCAAAAAGAGCCAAAAGCACTCAACTCCTGTTCTAACGC
>CM014270.1:60427772-60442697 GCA_004135705.1 Alloteropsis semialata
GATGTCCCCAGAACATCTGAAACCTCCACGAACTTGAGTACAAATCACATACACAGATTTGCATCACATAGGAGCACAACAGACGAATTCACAACACACTTAATTATACAAGGAGTAGAGTTATTACACACATAAGAACAAACTTTAAGTACAGGTCAAACTACAGAGTGCCAAGAAAACAAGGAGGGTCTTAACAAGGGTAGTTTGATGACCACACTGGATCTAAGCAAGACAAAACAAGTCAAGAGGACATGTTGGGCTCATCAACATGCCTCTTCTTCTTCTGGAGTCCTTCCCTGCCTTACTGAGCATCTTCTGGCGGCTCTGCAACATTTGTAGTATCTTGAGTACAAAAGTACTCAGCAAGTCTGACCCGTCTACAATAACATATAAATACAGACACACAAGGGCATGCATAGCTTTGGGGCTGTGGATAGGAGACACATTTTGCATAAAAGCTTACTAAACTTAAATCCTAAACTTTTAGAGTTAAACCAATTAAGTGATTACCTGAAGACTAGATTAGCAGCGGAATTAAATCACTCATGTATTACTTAAGCAAGCCTCAGGTTTCATAAGCATCATCAACATTAACTTGTTCTAAGCTGTCTAGCAGCGATCAAGCGGTATTCATACCGAGAAGTGCGGCGATCCGGACCAATTTTTATCCCTGCAGGGGAAAACCTAGTCATACGCGTTGTGTGGTACCCAGGGTGGTCCACACAAAGCACCCTTTCACTATAGTCTTTCCAAGACCTGAACTGCCCTCGCTCGAACCCAGGGACGCCCCCCCACACCGGCCCCACGTCTGGCAGCAACCCGACGTGTGAGTTTGCGGCCACGTCCCTGCCACCTACCACTGCGAGAAGAGCGAGCCACAATTCAAGTCTAGGAGCAACCACAGCTACATCAGCTCACCGGATGGAATCTCCGGTATATGACTAGTACGTTCAAAGCTTGATCCCAGGTAAACAACCTTAAAATCCTAAGACGATCGAGGTGATGTGTTGGCTTGAGACTCCTTTCCCAACCTTCACCCTCACACCCGACCTCCATTTCATCTTTATGACCTCAAGTACAGATGATAGAGCATAAGCCTGAGCTCACTAATGCTATGATGGAACTGTGAGGAATCTAAGCATACTAAGCTTCACTAAGATCAGGTTGACATCTAGTATTGCCCTAATCAAGGAAGGATTATGCAATCAACAGTTCACACAATTCCTAGCACGCAATGCATGCAATACCATAGTAATACATGAAATAGTACTCAAAATAGGGTTTGGATGCTCCGGTGCTTGCCTTGATCAAAAGCAGGGTTAGTATCCGCAGCAACAGTAGCAGGCTCTGGCTCTAACTCCAACTCGACCTCTTCTGGCTCCTGGGGTCCTTCTGGTGGAAACTCGACGAACTCGACTCCGGGAGCTTCGTCTATTAACGTTATGATGCAAAAGTTAGTACACTCAACCTAAAAACAAAGCTAACAGCATGTAAAACCCTAAACAGGTGATTTCCTATTTATTCCTATTTTTCTATAATTTTTAGTAATTTTTTTTAAAGCATTAATGAATTATTCTATACACCTAAATGAATTATTCTAATTATTATTATTAATTTCTTATTATAAATCATTATTTATAATTTTATTTATACTTATCCTATTTATTTATTTAAATACCAAAAAGAAAAGGTATTTAAATAAATTATCTAACTATTATTCTAAATTAAAACCATTTAAAACCTATTTAAAAACTAAATCTAAAACCAAAAACAAAAACCCAAAAACATACTTACAGAAAACCCCCTGCCTTTCTTAGAAACTAACCCGCGGTCCACTCTCATCCTCACTCACTGACGCGCGGGCCCGGCCTCCCCTCTCACCTCCTTTTCCCCTTCTCCCGCGCACGCTCGGTCCGAAAGACCAGGGCGGCGGCGGCGCTGACCGCCCGGCGGCCAACTCACCGACGGCGAGATCCCCGGCGAAACTCACCCCACGACTCGACTCGGCGTTCACTCACACACCTCTCCACGGACTTAGCCCCCTCGCGGAGCAAGCATAACGGCGGCGCCGGCAACACACACAGCAACGGCGACAAAACACGGCGGCGGAGCTCGAACTCGATCCTAACGCGACTATCCACACCAACAAGCGGCGCAGACGGCATCAGGGCAACGAGGTGAACCCACAGCACCCCTAAACCCAAGCCCTACGCGGCCGGAGCATGGATTCCCGCGGCGGCGGCCCGAGCTCGGCGGAGCTCTAGAGCGGCGCCCGCGTTCCGGTCAACCGAGCCTCGCAACCGAACTACAAACGCCACGACGAGCTGCGCAAGAGCCCGGAACACTCAACCCTGCCATCTAAACACGACGAGGATAACTTGGAGATGATCCTCACCGTGCGCCCCTAAACTGGCCGGCGGCAACCGAAGTTGAAGACGACGGCGTTCAACGGCTAAGGTGGATGGTTTCGAGCACGAGTGGTTGGAGTGGATGGCTCACAGGCTGGGGAAGTTCTGAGTGGAGGGAATTGGCCGGAGATGGTTCAACGGCGATGAGAAACGGGCGGCGGTGGCGATGGCGGTCGACGGCGAGCAGTAAAGGAAGAAGAAGGTGAAAACGGCGGCGGCGGGTTTTATCCTCTGACTTTCACCGCTCAAACTAGGCCACCTCCAGCTGCTCACGCATGCTCCGAACTACAGCCACGACGGCGCGTGGCACGGCCAAGGCGGCGGGGCGGCGAGCTCCTGCGTGTCGAGCTGCCCGAGCTGCTCGGCCGTTTCTGTCTGTCTCTCCCTCCAAAATCACTCAAAACCAGCGAGTTCATCTCGCTTTTTCTTCCAATATTGAATTCAAACTTCCCAAACTTCAAATATAAGAGTTGGAGCTGGACCATAGGGCTACAAATCTCTTATAAACATCAGAGTCTAAAACTCAACAGATCAAAAGTTACAATGCCAAGAACTCGGACCAAAACAACTGTACCCACTGAACTCTGAATCTCTTTTTAAAACCGCCATCTTAAGGTCCTTAATTCTCTCAAATTCGTATGTAAACTTTCAAAAGTCCAAATGTCAAAGTTGTAGATGATATATAGGTCTTCATTTCTCCTTATATGAACTTGAGCTAAAACTTCCTAGATCTTGAGTTATATTGCACTGATCTTGGCCAAAAAGAAAGAAATTCAACAAATTTCAGTTTCTCTTTTCAAAGCTGCCACCTTTAGGTCAAATTTTCTCCAAATTCCAAACCTAAACTTTTGAATCTCCAAATACCAAAGTTGTAGTCCTAATATAGGGCTACATTTCTCTCAATTGGACCTTGGGCTAAATCCTTCTGGTTTGAAAGTTACAAGCCATTGATTTTGGACCAAAACTCTCATCACATTGAGTTTAATCTTAACCAAATCCAAAGGTTTAAATTTGAATTTTTCTCAAACTTCTCCAATACAATCACATTGGATAAATGTCTACTATTTAGAGTCACTTCTCCAAGTTTGACTTGGTCAACTCTCCAAAGGTGACAGAATTACCAAAATGCCCTTAAGGCTACTTAGCTCAACTAAAAGCACTTTAAACACTAAATCTTGATATTTCTCCTTATTAGTGCTTTAAAGATACTCTTAGTACTTCACTAACACCTGTGGTGTTACAGATACATACTAATTAAACACAATACTATATATCTTATTATTAGTATAGTAATTAGAAAAATATTTTTATTAGCATGAATTAAATACAATTACTAAAGAATTAAATGGATATAAATAAAGCTTAATTTTGACATAGGACCTAAATTACCATGATAATAAAAAATAATACACAATATTAATTTTATAATATAATATTAAACGTTCAAATTATTCCAATGAGTTTTTTAAATTATATTAATGAGAGATAATTAGTAGTATTATATATGAATTTTGGAAGAAGATAGAAAAATAATAATTAGATGCAAAACACAAATAAATATAATACAAGAAAAAAATAAAAAATGGTATTTAATTTCATTTATTTTTAAAGAATTTTACTTATATAAATACTAGAAGCACAACAATTTGCCATTACATGATCCATAAGAATTAGGCAGTCAAGGCCGAGTATCATCCGAATCTGGCAACCAAGGCATGTTGATAAACTACTAGCAACTATGAGATGTAGAAATATGGTGATGTCTTGCTATGTAGTATTGTGATGAGTGGACCAAATGAGATCTGAAAAATTTAGGACAAAATGAATGATAAATGATGCAATTATGTGGAGAGTTCTAACAAGATCCAGAATAACGCAATATGGAAATCGAGACTTGACATGCATATCCATCCATAGCAAGCTGAAGTTTGTGTTCAAAAAGATGAAAGAACATGCATGGTAAAGTGTTAAGCGTCAAGAATACATCTTCAATGATCGCGGCATTGTGGGTAAAACCTCTTGGGAGCAGAAGAAGGAGAGAGAGAGAGAGGATGAGTTTAAAGAAGAAGACTATACCATGCCAACTGTAATAATAAATGCATAAAAAATCATTATGGAAGCATGCATAAAATTAAAATGGTGAAAAAAACATAGATAGTACCTTAGTTACGACACCATTAGAAACAAAACTATATGCATTTATTTTAAAATTTGAACAAATGTTTAACATTTGATGGAAGACAAACGTGAGAGATGTGGACTTACATCCTTCAAATATAAGTGCTTTGAGTAACTAATAGAGTAGAAGGAAGATGAGAAAAAAGACGTGATGGAGGAAGGGACACAACCAAATAAAGAGACCACACATAGTGAGGGCCGATGACTCAACAAGTATGCATGGGGCTATAGCAATTGTATATTGAGAAAGCAAAATAAAAATAAATGGTAATGGTACGCATTGAGTCAATAACCTACATCTCAAGCTCAAACTAAAAATTAAATGGTAATGGTATGAATATGACAAAAACCAAAAATAATGCATCTATTGCCCATTAAGGTTTCAAATTCAAACTCAAAGTTAAATTCTAACTATTACAAAAAATGGTATGCATTTAGCCAATAACCTATATCTCCCTGTAAACATAAAAATATAATTTATCCACATCACTACAAGTTTCAACCAAAAATGTGCATCGCCAGTTATAAAATTTAAAAATATAGTCATGTTAAAAATACATAATATTTATATTAATTACATTAAAAAAATTCAATATAAGTTATTTCCTTCTCACTTGAACTCATGTTCCAAAAAACTGTGATATATTACTCTGGGTTTATAGGACAAAATAATTACAATGACATGACTGAATAAAACTGTTTTCATCTATTAATTTGAACTCAAAATCCATTTGTTAAGAAAATAAACGCTAGCTTCCCATGCTATTTGCGCGGACCACCTTGCTAGTTTCTTTTACTTGAATGAAACATATTTTTATTGATCAAAACATTTAGAAATTTAATCGATAGATATGAAAAGTACAAGCTGCCTAATATTGAACAAATTTATTCTATTTTCAAATTTTTTAAATTTGAGGTTAAATGTCCACAGAAATCTTAGAAAAATCCTTGAAAAATGTATCCCAGTTGTGAGTTAAAATTGTTTACATTGTATAATTGGCGTCCCTTTCACAATGGTGTAGACTGTAGAGTAAAGAGGTGTGTTTAATAAACCAAATAAAAAGTGAAAATATCTTAGTCATTGCATTGGATTTTTTTCTTCAAAATAGTAGCAATAGATATTATGCGCACGTACTTACTGCGGTTGTATTTTCTTGAAGAAGCCGTGTGGAGACTTGAATCTGGGTTTGTTCCTTACTGGCAGTGGCAGCTAGCCGGTCTTTTGTTGAAAAGGCGGACGTGTACTGAAACCTCAAAGCTGCTCAGATACTCAGAGAACGTAGAAGGTAGAAGGATAGGCGAGGCGTGCTCTGCCTCAGGATCCAGGAATCTAAAACTAGCAAGAATGAATGGTGTCTGATAAGTGACATCTTTGGTAAATGGCGACAACGTTGCTAATAGCGTAGCGACCTGGGAGACTGCAAAGCTTTCGTTAGCAACGAAACCCGAAAGACGAATGGGCTCATATTTGTCGATCGTACCAAAAGCCTCACTTCAAAAACCGACATGGGTTTCATTTGGCCCAAGAGGAAGTTTTTCTGACTGAAGCCCATGTAATAAAAATTGAACGAACCGCAGCCTCTCCAGAAAATATACGAAACCACATGGAGTCAGCGCGAGAGAGAATATCGATTGTAACTTTCAGAATCGTCTATAAACCTACATGTAACTTTCAGGCTCTAGATCTTGGTATTATATCAGATTGAATCACAATAGTAATTAATGGCGGCTTTCCTGCAGAAAACTGTTTTTACTCTCAGATCTTCTGTCTTGGTTGCAAAGCCGGCGTTCCAATCTCGCCATGGTCTTCTTATCATTTGTTTGCGAGTTCTAGTTTGAAACATATAAATATCTCTATAGGCGCCGGTGCAGCCACTTCCATAGCTTGTCAGGCTCTAATTGTTGGCATTAGATCTGCTGAGTACTAATTTATGGCGGCTTTCATATATAAACAAACTCATTTCACTGCAAGGCCTCGCTCGCTGTCAAAACGATTCAATTTTTTTTTTACTCTTCCTCACTTGTCTTCACATAGAGTAGGCACCGTTGCAGCCGTCTAGTTTCCTTGTCTGAAATGGACAAATTAAAGCTAGGGCTGCTAGATAGCTAGTAAGTACTAGTAGTAATCATAGAACACTTTGCTATCACGTCTCTATCTGCCAGTGACTCCATTTCGT
Organism: Alloteropsis semialata; assembly: GCA_004135705.1. Taxonomy (NCBI): domain Eukaryota; kingdom Viridiplantae; phylum Streptophyta; class Magnoliopsida; order Poales; family Poaceae; genus Alloteropsis; species Alloteropsis semialata. Next base: position 60,434,536 of record CM014270.1, read on the forward strand.
TCCCCACTCTGATTAGGGCTTGGATTTTGTATTGTCGTTCTGTCCATGAATCATTTTTCTGACTTCTCTTTTTTAAGGAAAAAGAATCATTTTTTGACTTGCGATTTTGTATTTGGACTAACAAATTAGTTGTTTGCATATCTGTCTAAATCTCTATTAATGCACGACACCTGTTTTAAAACGCAGGATTAGGACTTTTTGTGTAGGAAACGGCTGCGTGTGGTGCAATTATTTGCTGTGCCCCACGATTCGGGTAGAGGTTACTGTCACCGATTAGCATCCGGTATCCTCATGCGATGTACTATTAAGAAACTGATCTCTTTTGGGACGAGCTTCGTCATCTGATTCGTTGGTTGGACCAAATGCGTCCAAATTCAACGGCCTTTTGCATCGGAGGCGCATTTAAAATACCACCGATCTTGACCTCTTGGTATCGTGCGAGTATCCGATGAGCAGTGGGTGAGCGAACGGCGACACCTTGTCCTGCTCATCTGTCGCCCACCCTGAAGAAGCATTCAAGCAATTGCTTGCTCTGCTGAATACAATAAGATGCAGTCGGTGACAGTAACATTGTGCTGAGATGAAATCTAGCCAGGGTTTCAGATCAGCTGTCTCCGATGTTAACTGTTGGCCATTGGTACAAACAAGTGAGCATCACTAGATTTCTGGAACACATCAGTAGTCTGTACTCCGTGATTTTGGAGCTCCAGAGTGTGAAAGCAGCTGAAGCTTGGGGCCATGTTTTTCCAGCTCGTGCATTGACCAATCTCGGCGACGGGCCACCGAAGTAGGTTGGGTTGGGATTCTTGGACCTCCCTTTTGACTTCTTCACTTGCAACAGTACACAAAACCTGGCCTCCACGCCCAGTTCCTTTCCGGAGGTTCCGGGGCCCATACGGGCATACGGCTTGGATCAAATTTTCCATGGCAGCTCTGACTAGTACGGCCTGTCGCTTGTGCTCGCGCAAGCAAGACGAAGACCATCGTGGTCACTGTTTGGACTTGGAGTTGGCTCACATAAGCTCAGTGAACTCCTCCACCGTTCATGAAGCATACGGAGGGCGCCAGAGAGGACAAACAGATCGGTTGGAGGCACGGATCGTTACAGCCGACAAGTGTCGATTGACTGACGTGGTTACCGGACTGACCGTGCATCGGAGCTCTGCATTCTCAGGCAGGGCACGGATCGTTGCCAACCAGTTAATTTTTCTTGGATGCCATGAGCTTCAGGTATATGTAAGCAAAGCGGATTTGGAAAATGGGCGTTTTGTGCGGCCTGAAGCCGTCTTCTGATCGCGTCCAGTAGTTTGCCGTGGCAGGCAGCACCGCAGCACTATCAATCAGGATGTCCAGTCACTGAATCCCTGATTCGATTCACATCCTCTTCATCCCAATCAATGCACACGCTGGGCGCTGTCCAAGTCAACAAGTCAACATATTCCGTTGACTTGTTGACTTAGACAGGTGTAGCAGTACAGTTATTATTAGCACTGTAGGCATGTAGCAGTCCTGGAATGGCCATGTTCACATGGAGGTTGAAAAATTTTTGCAAAAAAGAATCTTTCTTGCATGGAGTACTAAATGAAGTCTATTTGCAAAACCTCTTCACGGATGAGCGTAACTTTTCGAGACGAATCTAATGAGCCTAATTAATCCATGATTTGCTACAGTAATGCTACAGTAATCATCCTCTAATCGTGCGGTCAAAGGCCTCATTAGATTCGTCTCGCGAATTTACCAGAGGTTATGGAGGTAGTTTTGTAAACTGGCTTTATTTAATACCCCTAATTAGTGGTCAAAGGAGAGGTGAAAAAAATTTCACCCTCCATCTAAACACGGTCAATGTGTTGGCGAAATGAATTCTGGAGCTTGTCAACCGAGGGGCTAATGATTCGATTTTTTGCACGGGAAATAACGTGGAAACACCCCCTGATGCAACGAGGACGACACCAAATAGAAAAGCGATCGCCAGCCGTTTTCTCTGAACGGGGGAAGAGATGGATAAGGAAGCCATAAGCTACATGCGTATCACACGAGCACGGGCAAATTAAAGCAGAGAGATATCTGCGGCGGCCTGGAGCGTTTCGTCGCAGTTCACACACATGCTGACATGGGACGGGACGGATCTCCTCTTGCACACAGCGTTTTCAAATGCTTGCGTGTCCCGGGTCGCCTACGATCGATTCAGTATCTTGACACTTTCGTCCGCGCTCGGATTAAGACACTTTATCGTGATCTTACTACTAGCAACTAGCATATCGTACGTTCGCTCACATATTCGCATAAGCTTTCGTTGAAATCCGCCGCAGTTCAGTTCTGGTGGAGCGCGGTACCCACGCGCGCGCGCGCGTGGCGTCAGCCTGTTCGTTTGGCTTATCAGCCACCAGCCAATCAGCAGTATTTTTCTCTCACAACAAATCAGCATCAGCCACTAGCCAACCGAACAGGCTGTATACATAGTCGGCCTGCCCCCGTTGAAATCCGCGGTCAGAGGTCAGCACACGGCAGTCGCGCCGCACTGGCGTTGCCTTCCCCGCGCGATCTGGCGCGACGGAGACGTACGTGCTGATCCTTGGCAAGTTGGCATCGGTCGGCTATGTCCTCCTCCGCTCCGTGCGCGGCAGAATCGATCGGGTACACCGTACACGAACGACGCATATCAGCTAGCGCGGCGGGAGAGACGCCTCTGTCTCTGTGTGTGTACGGCGCGCGCGGGGGGGAGAGGCGACGCGGGGGGAGAGACGCCTCTGTTTCCGGCCGGCGAGAGGCGACGCAGCGCGAGCCCCTTTCGGGCTTTCCGCATCGGTGTTTGTCGGGGACCGACGTAGGGCGTACCGGCGTATGCTGCTCGAATTGCCTCTGCTGCCTGCGTGCTGAGCGGGGGAGAGGTAGACAGAGACCCGCGCCCGCGGTGGCAGTGGCTAGCCTGCGCTGGAACTGCTGGAGCAACTGCGGCCAGGCAACGGGATCGCGCGACGGGGACCGCGGCCGGACCGCCGAGGCCGACGTCCTTGGCGTGGCGGTCTCGCTCTCCGCGCCTCTCTCTCTCTCTCTCTCTGGTGCCGCCGAAGTCGTCGAGTCTACGCGCGTGACGGGAGCGCGTCTCTATCGCGTGACCGATAGCCAAAGGTTCCACTTGCCCTGCAGCACCCACACACCTCTCTGCAGCACGTCTGCACTGCCTCTGGGTCTGGACTCTGGCTACCCATGTTTCTGTCTTGGCTGAATATTCGTGCTGCGTATCTGCCTGATCCGGCGCCCCATCTACAGTACTACTCCTACTCCAGTGCCTCTGACCTCTGCTGGCTGTTGTGCCCTGGACCACTGGAGGCACGGCCTGCTAGCTTGGCAGTGGGCACGCGAGGTCGGCTTGGGCGCGCTCGGTCAAATGCAGGCTGGCACCGACGGCGACGAAACGCTGCCTGACACTTGCCACAATCGGCAGTGCGTGTATATATTCACGGCTGGGGAGCCGCGTGTCCTTGTCCGCCGGTCGCAGCGCACCATTACTTACCGTTACCGTGCAGCGCACCTGGTCTCCGGTGGATTTCCACGGCATCTCACGGTACAGATCCGCACGGTACCTCAGCTGTGGAGACTTGGACGTGCACATCAGCCGGGCACGCAAGTAAACAAGAAGAATCAACGGGTGAAAGTGAAATTCGATCGATCACCATGACTAACGATGCCGTACAGGTCTCATGAGCCCCCCGGCCCGAACAATAATTTATTTACAGCTCCCAAGTCTGATGATATTCAGCTGGAATCTCCCAAGTGGTCTTCGGTTGGACCAGAAAATCGGGATTGATGAAGGCGACCCAAATTGTACTTATCCCTGACCGCGCTGCTAAGACAGGACCAAAAAACTGCCAGAGTTTCTTCTTTTGCCGTTATATGACTTGGGTTATATAATTACATATTTTCGTTATTTTCAAATCAAATAAGGATAAAACATAACACTATATGCGGATTTCCGATCCATAAAGGCTTATGGTGTGTATATATAGGTAAAAAATGAGACAAAAAATGGGACCATATAAGGCTTGGACAGTTGGACTATAAACTTCACACACTCAAGAAAAATGATCGATTAACCGGGTCATATATACTAGGTAGACATAGTTAATATTATACTCCCTCCATCCAGAAAGATGCAACTGTAGCAAGTCATTCTATCTAAATGTTAATTAAGTATATATATAATATTATTATTTATGGTACCAAATAATCATAGCTAGATGCATCATCAAATATATTTTTATATTATATACCTAGGTGGAGTTATAAATGTTATAATATTTTTTATAAGTTGATTCAAACCTAAAAAGTTTGACTCGGTCTACACCTAAAATTGCATTTTTTGGGGATGGAGGTAGTAAGTATTTTAGTACTAGCAAAACTTCACATGTTTAGCCTTGCTACGTTTTAAAGAAGGGGCTGAGCCTACAAGGAACCATGTGTTTTTTTATTGAAAAGGAAAATCTGCACCTAAATTTAAATTGAAGAGAATTGGTGGTTTATATCCCATCTCTCACCCCCAATCAGATAAGTAGCTCACTTTCTAAACTTAAGAGGTTTTAAAATGTCACAAATAATTCGTTATAATTTTCGGTTGCAAGTTGCACCACTCATTTGACTCTTCTTGATGATACGACCACATTTGGATACTCCACAGAGAAAAACAGGTTGGGTCATGTCTGCTGAACTACTCCTGCAATTTGATTCAAGTCCTAAACTAAACGCATGGCACTTCATTGAGATAGTTTATTTGACAATCATATATATGGATATAAATTTTCGGTATTCAAAACGTTCAGTTCATCTGACTTCAAGCTGGCGAATAGGGCAATTAACTAATACCGACTTTGTAAGGTACCTTAATAATTCATACATATAAAATCAGAACAAAGGTATGCTCCACGATCTGGCGGTGCTTTTCATGCTCCAACGATGCATGCGTGATAGAATTGTAGCGAAAGCCGTTCTTAACGGGTAAAAGAAAAACCCTTTTTTTTTAATCCAGGAAGGCAAGCATTTTCAGCATCCATACATTGGCATATATAGCCCGATGAAAATTCTGGTCCCATTTTATCTTCCGCTTTCTGACTTGCATTGACCAGGAACAACATTTAATCTGTACGACAGGCTTTCATTAAAAAAAAACTGTAATAGATTTTGTTTATTAACTTATGGTTCTAATTTTGAGGTAATATTTTAGCCTCTGCAGTTGATCGTTTGCATTTTTGGCATATGAACCTTTGCATGCGTATTATGAGGCTTGCTACTTTGATGATTTCTAACTTGAATATGATCACACATAGTCCGATACTCAATGCTAGATTTACGGGAGATATTTGGTTGAAAAAAAAGGTAGTAAGAGCTATGTTTAGATGTATGCATGCTACAGTTAATAGGAATTTGTCCTTGTGGGCAGATCATAAGCTTATGAAATAACAACAACATATTGCAGATATCTAGAAAGAACATATTCGTAATTTTCATTGGTTCATCATCACAACACACAGTTCATTGTCATGTTGCTAACTTGAAGCACAGAACCATTTGATTGGTTTAGATGATATGAGGCCACATGGTACATGGATGATCCATAGAGAAACATGTTGCGTCAAATGTTGAAATATTTTTCTTGATATTCAATACAAGTCATAAACTAACCACGAACTACTGCATTAGAGAATCATCTAGCTAACCATAATTTTTCAGGTTTTATTGGTATTGAAAGTATGCTCTGTGGACCTGAAGCTGGCAACGGGCAATTGATATACACCGACTTTCAAAGATACCTTAGCAAAATCCAATAATTATTCGGTAGGCGTGTAATATGAAGAACCCCAAGGAGCTGCCAATAATTTTTGTGCTTCAATTATGCGTGACGGCGTTCTAGTGAAACCCCTTTCATAACGCGCAAAGAACTTTTATATATGGATCATTATCACAACGGCAAGCATTTTCAACACATGTACATTGACATTTGACATAATCAATTGAAATTGCTGATCTCACTTGTTCTTTTGTTTTCTGACTTTGGTAACCCTAGGAACAACATTTTCAACCAGTAGGCCGAGTCCTTCGTTTTAAAACAGTAAACTAGATTCGAGTTGGAAGCTATGTTTTTCTCAGGTCGCAATATTTATCCGGTGCATGCAGATGCAGATATATCTGGCATGTGAACGTACTTGCAAGTTGCAATTTCTTCACTACTGTGGTGTAGTTTGCAAGGTGCACATGGCCGACATGAGAAAATATCTAATGTACGCATGAGCTGCTTATATCAACTCTGAAACTCTGCTACGAACCAAACCACATGCTACAAGACGACAGATGACACGGATTACTAGGATGGCAATCACTTTATCTTTCTCTTTGACAGAAACTAAGACTCCCTTAACTGATAATATACTAAGATCACTTTGGCAAATGCTAAACAAAGAGGGTTTTTGCATGCATACTGAAAAAAGTCTTTGTAGGCTGCACTTTTTAGAGTGACCTTTTCCCCTCTTCTTGGATCTTATAATCTCAAAGGGATCATATATAGACTACTTACAAAAGCAAGCCATCAATCACTCACTGATCCACTTTTACGAATGTTTATTGTCACTTGCGTTACCTAATTCAGCTTGTCAAAGCAGCCCCTGTCCCCACCTGGCCATATGTAACGACATCCACGCTGGCAACGAGCTCAAGAAACGCGGCACCAACCAACCACCAATGGGACCGATGACGTCAGTAGCGTAGACGAGGATACCGGCACGTCGACATTGCGAGAAGACTATGGGACGGGTTGGGGATGGCCACACCACCGGTGCCTGTGCAACGGGAGGAGCAGTCGGTATCGTGGCCCACATCAACAGTGACTGCCGACTGGGCCCATGCGCCTTTCCCGTTCTTCGTTTTGAAACTTCCTGGGGTGGAGCCGGCTGGGGGTGATCGGATCCTCCCTCCTCTGCCTGCCTATATATTTCGTCGTCCCTTGTGATAGAGCACTGCACTGTCTTCCCTGCCACATAGAAACGAGCTGTCTTGAGCACCACTAAACCATCGGCGTTCTGTCTCTGCACAGCACAGAGCACAGCAGAGCAAGAAGCCGTCACCGATGGCTTCCGTCGCGCTGCCGGAGGCCGTCGAGCCCAAGAAGAAGGGCAACGTCCGGTTCGCCTTCGCCTGCGCCATCCTCGCCTCCATGACCTCCATCCTCCTCGGCTATGGTACGTTCATGTCATGTGCTAGTACGGAGTTTCCTTTTTGTTTCGCTCTGCTGTGCTTTTTTGCATGGGCTAATCATGAGGTATCGGCCGGACTTTGCAGATATCGGAGTGATGAGCGGGGCGTCGCTGTACATCAAGAAGGACCTCAAGATCACCGACGTGCAGCTGGAGATTCTCATGGGCATCCTCAACGTCTACTCGCTCGTCGGCTCCTTCGCCGCGGGGCGCACCTCCGACTGGATCGGCCGCCGCTACACCATCGTCTTCGCGGCGGTCATCTTCTTCGCGGGCGCCTTCCTCATGGGCTTCGCTGTCAACTACGGGATGCTCATGTTCGGCCGCTTCGTGGCCGGCATCGGCGTCGGCTACGCGCTCATGATCGCGCCCGTGTACACGGCCGAGGTGTCCCCCGCGTCGGCCCGCGGCTTCCTGACCTCCTTCCCGGAGGTGTTCATCAACTTCGGCATCCTTCTCGGCTACGTGTCCAACTACGCCTTCTCCCACCTCCCGCTCCACCTCGGCTGGCGCGTCATGCTCGGCATCGGCGCGGCGCCGTCCGTCGTGCTCGCCCTCATGGTGCTCGGCATGCCCGAGTCGCCCCGGTGGCTCGTCATGAAGGGCCGCCTCGCGGATGCCAAGGTCGTGCTGGGGAAGACCTCCGACACGCCAGAGGAGGCCGCGGAGCGTCTCGCCGACATCAAGGCCGCCGCTGGCATCCCCGCGGAGCTCGACGGCGACGTGGTCACCGTGCCCAAGAAGCAGAACAGCGAGGAGGCGCGGGTGTGGAAGGAGCTCATCCTGTCGCCGACCCCGGCCATGCGCCGCATCCTCCTCTCGGGCATCGGCATCCACTTCTTCCAGCAGGCGTCCGGCATCGACGCCGTGGTGCTCTACAGCCCGCGCGTGTTCAAGAGCGCCGGCATCACCGACGACAAC
>CM014270.1:60444196-60461409 GCA_004135705.1 Alloteropsis semialata
TTTTTTTTGAAGTTGCCAGGAACACTGGCCCATCGTGTAAGAACTCAGGTGGACACCCGCGTGAACCGCACGCTCACACGCAAATGAGACTGTCTGAATAGTCTCGAAACGCGCCTACTAGGCACACACGCGCACACACACTACTCACCTACACCGACACACACGCCCAGTTCCCTCAGGGGAAAATCCCCAGTGAACCGCGCGGTTCGGCCCAGCCGGGGCTTGAACACGCGAGCGGCCGCTTCTGCACCTGGGGAGCGTACCACCCGAGCTACGCTCGGTCCTACCACCAACACCTCCGTACCTGCGTTTTTAGACATGCAAATCTGCAATCAATGTTCGCACGTAGTGCATCTTGTTCTCCTTTAGCTCTGTCGTTCTTCCAAGGTTAGAGCTAGCTCCAAATATCTTTACGGATTTTTGACCGAGTTGATTAGCTCCGATTTGCTGAGACCTTACGCTATTCTTTGAGGAAAAATATATATACAATCACCGCATGATTGATGTATGACAAAGTCTTCTCTTTAGACAGATACATATATGATTTTCTATTACTCCTAGATCATATCCGTGCCTAGGTTTAACTTCCTCGGCGGATCCTCCCAAACCACAAGGTCCAACAATGTTTTCAAGGATGATCACGGCTGCTGGGCAGTGAGCACTCTCGTTAGACATTTAATTTGTATATATACTTTCTTCGTTTTTAAATACCTCATCTATTTCTTCTCTCCCTGACTAGTATTAGTCATAAGATTTACATTACTTTAGACTCACCATGAAAATACTTTTATATAATATAATATACAATTCACATTTTGTTTAAAAATATATAATATACAATTCACATGTTGTCAACCTATATGAACTTTTTAGAATGCATGATAAAAATTATAAATGTTTGAGTCAGAATAAAACTCTGTTTCAAAAAAAATCAGAATAAAACTAGAATAACAACTAATTCAAAACAAAGATGGCATGACGTTCAGATTAATTTTATTTTCAAAATTATTAATTTATCCTCACATCATACGTACATTTTAAAAGCGAAGTGGGTACTTGTGCAGTTGTTATTGAACTAATAAAAATGATGATGTAGAATATTTATACCCTTGTTCGCAATTTTTTAAAGTATAACTATGGTACTTAATATATACAATATTTATACATAGTAAAAAAATTACTAACATAGAAAAACCAAAACGAACTGCAATTTGAATAGAAGAAAATCTAAAGAAATACTAGTATGACTAATGAACTTATGTGCATGAAACGCTTTGGCATCTGCTGACTCCCTCTCTATGTCTATATATGCATCACCCGTGTGGGCCCGCACGATCAACCATCTCCTCGGTCTCTCCCTCTGCCTATATATGAATATCCATTCTCCAGCAGTACAGCACTGCACTCAAGTGTTACTAAACCATGGCTTCCGCCGCGCTCCCGGAGGCCGTCGAGTCCAAGAAGAATGGCAATATCAAGTACGCCTTTACCCGTGCCATCTTCGCCTCCATGGCATCCATCATCCTCGGTTACGGTACCCATCATACTTTTCTCCAGTCCACATAACTTGTTAGATACGCCGGCCATTCATTTGCTTCACAAGAGTTTTTGCACACGCAGTGACGACTGATGACGATTAACTCTGTAGACATTGGGGTGATGAGCGGAGCGTCGCTGTACATCAAGAAGGACCTGAAGATCTCGGACGTGCAGCTGGAGATCCTGATGGGCATCATGAACCTCTACTCGCTCATAGGAGCCTTCGCGGCAGGGCGGACGTCCGACTGGATCGGCCGCCGCTTCACCGTCGTCTTCGCCGCCGCCATCTTCTTCGTGGGCGCGTTGCTCATGGGCTTCGCGGTCAACTACGCCATGCTCATGGCCGGCCGCTTCGTGGCCGGGGTCGGGGTGGGCTACGCGATCATGATCGCGCCCGTGTACACCGCCGAGATTTCGCCGGCGGCGTCCCGAGGCTTCCTGACGTCCTTCCCGGATTTCTTCATCAACCTGGGCATCCTCCTCGGGTACGTATCGAACTACGCGTTCGCCCGCCTCCCGCTCTACCTCGGCTGGCGCGTCATGCTCGGCATCGGCGCGGCGCCGTCCGTCCTCCTCGCGCTCATGGTTTTCGTCATGCCCGAGTCGCCACGGTGGCTCGCCAAGAAGGGCCGCCTCGCGGACGCCAGGGCCGTGCTGGAGAAGACCTCTGGCACGCCAGAAGAGGCCGCGGAGCGCCTAGCTGACATCAAGGCGGCGGCGGGCATCCCGAAGGACCTCGATGGCGACGTGGTCGCTGTGCCCAAGGATCGAAATGGTGAGGAGACGCAGGTGTGGAAGGAGCTCATCCTATCCCCAACTCCCGCGATGCGGCGCATACTGCTCTCGGCTCTCGGCATCCACTTCTTCCAGCAGGCGTCAGGCAGCGACTGCGTCGTTCTTTACAGCCCGCGCGTGTTCAAGAGCGCCGGAATCACCGACGACAACCAACTCCTGGGCACCACCTGCGCCGTGGGTGCCAGCAAGACGCTCTTCATCCTGGTGGCCGCGTTCCTGCTCGACCGAGTCGGGCGGCGGCCGCTGCTGCTGTGCAGCGCAGGCGGGATGATGGTCTCGCTCGTCGGCCTCGGGACGGGCCTCACCGTCGTGGGCCACCACCCTGACGCCAAGATCCCGTGGGCCGTGGCCCTGTGCATCGCGTCCACCTTGGCCTACGTCGCTTTCTTCTCCGTTGGACTCGGCCCCATCACGGGCGTGTACACCTCGGAGATCTTCCCGCTGCAGGTGCGCGCGCTGGGCTTCGCCGTCGGCGTGGCGTGCAACCGCCTTACCAGCGGCGTGATCTCCATGACCTTCCTGTCTCTGTCAAAGGCCATCACCATCGGTGGCACCTTCTTGCTCTACTCTGGAATCGCGGCTCTCGGGTGCGTGTTCTTCTTCACCTACCTCCCGGAGACTCGGGGCCGGACATTGGAGGAGATGGGAAAGCTGTTTGGCATGGCAGACACGGCCCAGCTGGAAGCAGATCTATCAAAGCGCCCGCCCGAAGGAAAGCGTGATCCAAATGGCCTCAAACTAGCATGTGACTAACTTGTACATACTCTCTTCACTTCAAATTGTAAGTTGTTTTTGGTTTTCGAGATACATAGTTTTTGGCATGCATATATCCAAACATAATGTATATCTATGTGTAAAAAAAGTTATGAACCTCAAAAGCCAAAACGACTTCCTTTGCTGCATCAACTGGACTTAAGATCAACTACAGCAAGTCAGTCATGACACCAATAAACCTCTCTGAAGAGAAACTTGCCTCCTTGGCAGCTGGATTCAACTGTGAGAAAGGGTCTCTCCCATTCACTTATTTGGGGTTACCTTTGGGCACCCCCAAACCAAGGATTGAGGATTTCCTACCTTTGGTGCAAAAAATTGAGAGAAGGCTTGTGTGCACGTCCTGGGGAAATGCTAGATTCTCGGCAGCAAAAGCATATAAACTTCTCATAGGCACTTATTCAGTACACCCTATCTACCAATGGCTTTGGTCTTCACGCTGCCAAATGAAACACAAAGTCTTCTTCTGGTTAATTCTAAAGGACAGAATCAACACCAGAGACATGCTCAGACGTAGAGGAATGGAATTGGAGTCAATTACGTGCAATCTTTGTATCCTCCGGAGGACTGAAACGTTGCCACACCTTTTCCTAAAATGCAATTTTGCCAAAGCCTGTTGGGCTTCTATTGGAATCACATACCCCACGACCAGAACAACCATACAGATCTTCCGAAGAATCAAACAGCAACTCAATGTATCATTCTTCATGGAAATAATCATCCTCATGACTTGGAGCATCTGGACAACGAGAAATGATTAGATTTTCAATAACAAGGACCCGACAGTGGAAGATTGCAAACTGAAATTTATGCATGAATTCTATCTCCTACTGCACAGAGCAAGACCTGCTTCTCTTCAAGCGTTGGAAGACTGTGCATCTTCTTTGTAACTTAGCCTTGGTTTCTGTCTTCTTTTCTTCCCTCCTCTTCTTCCTCCTCTTTTGCTCTTTGGGCTTCTTATGGCCTTTGTTTTCTCTTTGGTTTTGTAATTATACTCTTTTTATTAATGCATTCTAGTAGGGGCTTGCCCCTCCTGTTTCCTCAAAAAAAAAAAGCCAAAACGACTTATAATTTGGAGCGGAGGGAGTATTATATAGGAGATGCTCCAGCTCCTTTGGGAGAGGGACGACAAAGGTGATAGTTACCCTCCCCTAACGCATGAGCCACAATTTTTTCTTTGATTTGTCTGCCCTGCAGTGGTGTGTATGAAGTGCCTGCAAGTGACAAGCCATCTGTTTTTTTCGAAATGGAAAGCTTTAATAATTTTAAATATGTTATATCAAAGATGATATGACGTATCTTTAAATACTCCTAGCCTCTGTCGTGGGGCACACAACCTTTAAGGAGAGAGATAAAAAGCCTGACACGTTAATAACCCTCAATCTGACGACTAAACTTTCACTCATGTGTCCATGTAAAAAAGTTCTTAGCGACCTACGCTAAGTACTGAGGCGCCCCGCAACCAAATCCTTAGAAGAAGGTTTCTGAAGGATTGCCCATCTACGGAACCAATGCGCAATTGAGAAGAGATTACCTGTAAAGGAGAACAAAATTGTTCCCAAATACCATAGTATTATTGCATAACTAAAACACTAACAATTAGCAACAGCTCTAAGCAACACTAAGGGTTTTAGGTCTGTTTGATCCTCGCTAGCCAAGTGTCAATTATATTTGTCACGCTGGCAAGGCTGTGAAAGACCAAGCCACATAAACAACAGACCATGGTGCGAGCAAATCGGCATTCAAAAAATAGATGTCTAATTGTCTCATCCTTATGACAAAACTTTCAACTACTAAAAAAACATTTGCGTTGTACGGGTTGATTGTTACCAATAGTTTTATAACTTTTCATAACATTGTTTTGCTTTAAACATGTATGACGGCTGCAATGTACCCATGTCCTACCTTCTTGAGATAGAGAATTGAGCACTCCTAAGAAGTCAGGGTGACTATTACAACTCGCCCATTGTGAGGCGACATAGACCTAAATAGAATTGACAAACTACAAAAAAATGAAACTAACGACTTGTTGAAAAAATGGCCAACACTGTGCCATCTATGCGGCGAGGAAGCCCCCAATATCCAGGGCCCAACTTCTAACATTTATGCCATTAGTCCCACCAACTTCTAGTACTATTTTCCTTGTGCTACTGTAGCATGTGCGTGCAGTGTCTCTTCATCTTCAAATGCGACCCTATTTCCAAATCGGTCTCGTCGTGTTGCCGGTTCACTAGGGCAACTCAGCCTTCCTTGTTTCCTTCTTGGCGCGTTAGTGCACTGGGGCCACCAAGGCTGGCCCGCTGGAGCGGTGTGCTTGATGATGTAAACAAATTCTTACCTTTGAAAATACTTCCATGGGGCAAAAGCATTTGACCAAGCTCAAAGCATTCAAAGATAGAGATTTTTGGTGGGGGTATTTGTGAACAAATTTGGCCCTAGAGGGACTTGCATTGCCACATGAGAAAGAAGAGTGCACAATTTTTTGGTTTTTTCGAAAACATAAAACTCCAAGGCCTAAATTAGAGAGGAACATGCTCATATCTTGTTATATCACAAAGATCAATAACTAAGGTCAGTATGATCTTATCGTGAAGCATATCCCAAAGGTAAAATAATAATTGCACTACAAATAAAAGTCTATATATGTATACTTAGATAGTCATGCTCGGAATCCATTCTTTTCTATATATTTGATTCTAAATTTTATTTATTTTATTCATGATCATTTTGGAATAAAACACATGAAGGAAAGCAAGGATAGATTGCAAACCGTCATGATGTAGCGATTCAGGACGTGTTCTTGCCTCGAGTGGGACTGAGCAGCCATATGGTCGGGCCATCTAGGCCAGGCCGCCCGCCCGGTCCATCCTCCATGGCGAAATGTGCCCAATCCTTTTATGCTACAGGCCCTAGCCTGTTTGTTCTAATAGGCACAGACTTTATGTTGGGCAATATGGCGTTGTCGAAATGATATTATTTTTGATGACGTTAAACACTCGTCTTTTATGCAGGCTATTTTCAGGGACCTACTGGCTGCGATTCTGGTCACTCTTGCAGCATGAAGAGAAGACAAAGGATCTATTCATGAAGACGAGCACTTCTCTAGAGATGGTAGCCTTAGATTTGTTTGCGAATCATGGATGAAAGCATAATAATAGACTTTGTCAGGCTTAATTTTGCTTTTTTGTTCTCCTCTAAATCCAGCAATGAAGCTGGGGTGGTGTAATAATTGGAGGCTGTGTACGTTATAACGTAGAGGCCGGAAAATTTCCATTATCTTAAAAAAAGAAGAAAGATGGGATTAGGGTCGACTAGCACACAAGTGTGCATTCCGCTTTACAAGATGAAGAATGAAACTTTATCTTATTTGATTAAAATAAACAGAGGCAAAAACTAAATGTGATGATCTTAGTGAAGGAAATAATCAATCAAACCGCTATCACAAAAGTTATGTACATAACTTATCTAGAGAAGTAGAAGGTTATCCCTAGTGAAATCTGTAAAAATACAGGAGTTTCTAGCTGAATTAGGGAATCAAAAAAGAATCCCGAAAGTGATATTTGGAAATTGGAACAACAATCACACGAAACACGGGAGTCATTACATACCCATTTCAGTGGTCCTTGCATTTTGGGTTCATCACCTGTGGCTTGTCGAATATACCAGGCTTTGCAAATTGCAAATCACACGCGACGCTGACACCAATAATTCACACAACCGCATGCACCCACACGAGGACACGACGAACGGGACAGACAAAAGGGCAGAAGAAAATTGATGTCACCACGAGCTTGGGTTTTTGGATGGTACCTCGCCGTCACTGTCCTGCAGCACCACCTGTGACAGGCGAATCTTGCCACGCTTCTTCATCTCAGCCATGCTCTTTGAGCATTATGACGCTGTTTCTTGATTCAGTCTAGTTCGTGCGCATTTCCACCACCTATCCTTAGCAGTGGCGTTCTCTTCTTCAGCAATGTCCGTATCTTCCATGCCGAACAACTTGCCCATCTCCTCCAGCGTCCGGCCGCGAGTCTCCGGGAGGTAGGTGAAGAAGAACACCCACGCGAGCGCGGCGATGCCGGAGTAGAGGAAGAAGCTTCCGCCGATGGTGATGGCCTTCGACAGGGACAGGAACGTCATGGAGATCACGCCGCTGGTGACGCGGTTACTTGCCACGCCGACCGCGTACCCCAGCGCGCGCACCCGCAGCGGGAAGATCTCCGAGGTGTACACCGACGTCATGGGCCCGAGCCCGATCGAGAAGAACGACACGTAGGCGAGGATGGACAGGATGCACAGGGCCACAGCCCAGGGGATCTTGGCGTCCGGGTGTTGCCCCACGACGGTGAGGCCCGTGCCGAGGCCGATGAGCGAGATGATCATCCCACCAGTGCTCGTCAGCAGCAGAGGTCGCCGGCCGGCGCGGTCGAGCAGGAACGTGGCCACCAGGATGAAGAGCGTCTTGGTGACGCCCACGGCGCAGGTGGTGCCCAGGAGCTTGTTGTCGTCGGTGATGCCGGCGCTCTTGAACACGCGCGGGCTGTACAGGACGACGGAGTCGATGCCTGAAGCCTGCTGGAAGAAGTGGAGGCCGACGGCCGAGAGCAGTATGCGTCGGACGGCCGGGGTTGGGGATAGGATGAGCTCCTTCCAGACCTGCGTCTCACGGTTTCGCTCCTCGGGCACGGTGACCACGTCTCCGTCGAGCTCCTTGGGGATGCCCGCCGCCGCCTTGATGTCGGCTAGGCGTTCCGCCGCCTCCTCTGGCGTCTCAGAGGTTTTCTCCAGTACAGCCCTGGCGTCCGCGAGGCGGCCCTTCATGACGAGCCACCGGGGCGACTCGGGCATGCCGAACACCATGAGGGCCAGCAGGGCGGACGGCACGGCGCCGATGCCGAGCATGACGCGCCAGCCGAGGTGGAGCGGAAGGCGGGCGAACGCGTAGTTAGACACGTAACCGAGCAGGATGCCGATGTTGATGAACACCTCAGGGAACGACGTGAGGAAGCCGCGGGCTGCCGCCGGCGAGATCTCGGCGGTGTACACGGGAGCGATCATGATCGCGTAGCCCACCCCGACTCCGGCCACGAAGCGGCCGGCCATGAGCATGGCGTAGTTGACAGCGAAGCCCATGAGCAGCGCGCCCGCGAAGAAGATGGCGGCGGCGAACACCACGGTGAAGCGGCGGCCGATCCAGTCCGACGTCCGCCCGGCCGCGAAGGACCCGATGAGCGAGTAGACGTTCAGAATGCCCATCACTATCTCCAGCTGCACGTCCGTGACCTTTAGGTCCTTCTTGATGTACAGCGCCGCTCCGCTCATGACCCCAATGTCTGGGAATTAAAGAGAGTACAACAGGAGCGTCACCTTCGAACTCTTGGAACACAAAATTGAAAGATTTATCGGCAAGAACGAGAGATATGCTGGTTACCATAGCCGAGGATGATGGAGGCCATGGAGGCGAGGATGGCGCAGAAGGAGGCATACTTGACGTTGCCCTTCTTCCTAGGCTCGACGGCCTCTTCGAGCTTGGCAGAAGCCATCGTTAATCGCTACTCCTTGGATCTCTGATTAGAGGGTTGAAGAGTTGAGTGTCCAGTGTTTGCCGAACTAGTGTGTTGAAGTTGAAGGAGCTGGATATATGTAGGCAACGAGCAATCAGTCTCTTTAAAGATGTGGAGTATGATCATTTGGGTCCTGTTCTAGTCAATGGTGACGTGGTTTATTCAGACGACCAGGCAGGCCGGCAGCTCCTTCCACCATCCGTTCATGGCAGCAATCACGAGTGGTGGGAGGAAGGCGTAATGTGTCAGCTTGGCCCATGAGTGATGAGTCCATGACTCCTTGTCATGCAAGCGACCTGGGTGGCTGGTGAGGATGGATGTCGACAGGACCTATCACTTCGCTGGAAACTTGGACACATGGTTTACTGTTGCTAATGTTTCCATTCAATAATTAGCTAACCACATGGATCACTTCTAAGTGATTGCCATTGCCAGCTTCCGTTTCTGATGTGGTCTTTTGGCACATGTTAATCGGCGAGTTTGAGAATAAAATATAACCAGCAAGTATGTCCATGCGTTGCAACGGGAGATAAAAGAATATGAATGTCAAAATTTAGAGTGTGTGTGGCACATTCACGGTTAATGCAAATTCATTCTTTATCAATAATATATGGGAACATGAGTGACATTTTTTGGCAGCTTAATTATCATTTGATTTTGAGTAATGAAACTTAATTTTCAATGAATACCAAAATTAGGTCAAAAAGTCTAGACATCTAGACATACAATTTTATAACTTGAGAAAAAAATTCAAAATGTACCTTTTGGATTAAATGTGCCAGAACGATAGAGTCAGTTCTCTATACTTTATAACCTACAACAACATACGGCCATTTAGTTTGCATACACTTAGGTAAAAGCTAAAGATCACTCGAGTGATCTTTAGCCTCTGCTCACTCGAATTAGTTGCCGTCCGATCTTCATTTGAACCTTTGTCGTCCCTCCGATCTGCCTGTCCCTTTGACCCTGTTTTCTTTTTGTTTCTGTCGCAGACATGTGGGTCCGAGCACTGTTTGTCACTGTTTAAATTTTGGGAGTCGCGCTAGTTTTTTTTGGTCATTTCTGTCCGGCCCTTTTGGATTCATTTTCCCCTCGTCTTCCTCGCCGCTGCTCCCTTTCCTGTCCGCGGCGACCGGCGGCGATTCTAGGGTTTCCGCTGCCGTCGCATCCTCTCTTCTCGTTCCCGTCCTGTCCCTTCTCTATCTGGATCCGGGGCTGTCAACTCTCCGCTCGATTGGTTCTAGGTTTGTTTCATCTCTCTCGTGACTCTTAATTTCTGCTGTGTCGATTTGATTGTTTGCGATTTTAATTTGTCAATCCGATGTTGCGAATGTTTGATTGCTGGTGAGTTTGATGAAGGCTGCTTGCTTCTATTTGCTCGTATTTGTCTGATTCTTCTCGATTCCTTCCCGTATTCCCTTACTGTAGATCCGATGTTGCTAGCGCGCGATTTGGTTGGATGGTTTCTGCACTGATTGGTTGATTTCGTCAGTTCCCTATTGTTAAATAGCTCCCATGTCGTTCAACTGCATGATTAGGTCCTTTTGATTTGGGGATTTTGGCCCTGTAGAATGTTTTCGTCTCTATTTGTTGTCTCATGCCGATGCATCCGTTGGTCCTGGTGTATACTTAATCTTTAATTTTGTGAAGAACCGATGAAAAAGAAAACCGTGTTCGGATGAAAATGACGATCAGTTGTTGATTGAATGAAGGATTTACATATATATACAATGTGAACAGGCATGTGCCTATAGACCGAAAGGGTGCCTTGGCCTGTACAGTTACTGTAACTAGCAGTTACTAATGACGATAATTATCCTAATTGATCACTAATTAATTAATACTAATTAATCCTAACACTCCCCCTTGATCAATTGATCTTGTGTTGGCACCGTTATTTGTTCATCATCTATAGTCTTGAAGCTTTGGAAAAACCCTCATTAAAAACTTTATATGAGAAATCTCCAAAGAGTAAAACTTATATAAAGAAAAGAGTGTAATGTGATGTTTGAAGTAAGTTATATTTAGAGAGATTCTCCCCCTGATTCTTGCAAGTCTCTAAGTCTTCTCATACCAATTCCCTCAACACATTTATGGAATGAGGAGTATGGTAGAGATTTTGTAAATAAATCTGCTAGATTATCACACGACTTAGTTTGCAAGATTTCAATTTCTCCATTCTTTTGGAGTTCATGGGGATAGAATAACTTGGGAATAATATGCTTAGTCATATTACTCTTAATATAACCAGACTCCATTTGAGTAACACATGCTGAATTATCTTCAAAGATAATTGTTGGTGTATCTATCGCACCAATACCACATGATTGTATGATGTGATTTATCATTCTGCGAAGCCATATGCATTCGCGTGATGCTTCATACAAAGCTATTATTTCAGAATGATTGGTGGAAGTAGATACTAGTGTCTGCTTTGTAGATTTCCAAGAAATCGCTGTTCCTCCTTGTAAAAATACAAAGCCTATTTGTGATCTGCCATTATGGGGATCTGATAAATAACCAGCATCTGTATATCCTAACAAAATTGGATCTTGATTTCTACCATAAAACAATCCAAGATCCTTAGTACCATTGAGGTATCTGAATACCGTTTTTACTCCTACCCAATGACGTTTAGTAGGTGCAGCACTATGTCTTGCTAATAAATTTACTGCAAATGCAATATCAGGTCGAGTGCTATTAGCAAGATACATTAGTGCACCAATGGCACTAAGATACGGGAATTGATCTCCCTCATCTTTTGGTCTGAAAGGATCCTTCTTAATGTCTAAGGATCTTACAACCATGGGAGTTTTAGCTGGATATGACTTGTCCATATTGAATTTTTCTAATATCTTTTGAGTATAGGCAGATTGGTATACAAATATACCAGAAGGGAAATGCTCAAGTTGTAATCCTAAGCAAAATTTGGTTTGACCCAAATCCTTCATTTCAAACTCCATCTTTAAATGATGACGTGCTTCATTAATATCAGCTTCGTTGCCAATGATATTAAGATCATCGACGTATACTGATATGATACAAAATCCTTTTGAAGATTTCTTAATGAAGACACATGGACAGTCATCATTATTTATGAATCCTAATGATATAAGGAATTCACTTAACCGATTGTACCACATTCGGCCAGACTGTTTTAAACCATATAACGATTTCTGCAACTTGATGCAATACATGTTGCGATTTGCCTTATTTTCTGGTATATTAATTCCTTCAGGAACTTTCATGTATATATCAGAATCCAGTGTACCGTATAAATATGCGGTCACTACGTCCATCAACTGCATAGATAGACGATTTTGTACTGCCAGTGATATTAAATATCGGAAGGTTATTCCACTCATTACTGGAGAATAGGTTTCGTTGAAATCAATGCCAGGTCTTTGCGTAAAACCTTGTGCCACTAGCCTTGCTTTATATCTTACCACCTCATTTTTTTCATTTCTTTTACGAACGAAAACCCATTTGTATCCTACAGGAAGGATACCAGGAGGTGTTGGCATTACAGCCGAAAACACTTTTCTTTTATAAAGCGAGGCAATCTCTGTTTCAATTGCTACCTTCCACTTATCCCAGTCCGGACGCTTCTTGCATTCCGTTAGAGATTTTGGATCCAAATCAGTTTGAAGGATATTCGCAATTTGTTCAGAGAGATAACAGTCGACTATTGTGGACTTACGATCATAAGTTTTTCCAGTATCTATGAAATTTATAGCAATTTCATCTACCCTTATAGGTTCATCATACCCAATATGATGGACCTAGGGACTTCCGATGTTCCAGCCTCAGTGTTTATGCGCATAGTTGAGCTGGATTGTGGATCACATCTATCCACAGGACATTGTATGTCCTTTAATTGTCTCTCAACTGAAATTTGAGTTGTATTTTCAGTCTTCTTTTGCTTATTTGCAATCACATCTTGCTTCTTGGAAGTGCTTCTCCCCCTCTTGTTTCCAATTTGGGGTTGAGTGGTTTTATTAGGTACCTCCACTCTTTCGGGCACATTCCTTGCAGGATGAAGAGATTTTGTAACACCTTTATAATCAGAGAAGGCGTCTGGCAGATTGTTTGCAATATTTTGCAAATCAATAATTCTTTGAACTTGTTGTTCAGTTTCTATAGTACGTGGATCAGAGAATGAAATGCCTGTTGCATTCCAATCAATTTCCTGGCATTCCTTTGGGTACAATTCTCCCCCTAATGCCGGGAAGTGATCCTCATTAAAAATACTATCAGCGAATCGGGCATTGAATAGATCCCCTGTTAAAGGTTCTAAATACTTTATGATTGACGGAGATAAGTAACCCACGTAGATCCCCAATTTCCTATGAGGACCCATCGAAGTTCGCTGGGGTGGTGAGATGGGTACGTACACAGCGCACCCAAATTTACGCAAATGGGAAATGTTCGGAGGATTCCCACGTACTAACTGCAATGGGGAGGTTTCGTGATATGCAGTTGGTCGTAGTTGTATTAGATCAGCAGCATGCAGAACTGCGTGACCCCAACACGACGTAGGCAATTTGCAATTCATTAGCATAGGTCGTGCAATGAGCTTAATTCTTTTAATTAATGACTCAGCCAAACCATTTTGGGTATGGACATATGGGACAGAATGCTGAAGTTGAATTCCTAATGCCATGCAATAATCGTTAAAAGCACGGGATGAGAATTCAGCAGCATTGTCCATTCGGATGGATTGAATCCGATGTTCAGGGTAATGTGCTTTCAACTTGATAAGTTGAGCCATTATCTTAGCAAAGGCATGATTGCGTGTCGATAAAAGGGACACGTGTGACCATCGAGTAGATGCGTCTATCAAAACCAAGAAGTACCTGAACGGTCCCGATGATGGTTGGATTGGACCACAAATATCTCCTTGAATTCTTTCAAGGAATTTGAGGGGCTCAGTTCGAATTTTAAGATGTGATGGTCTTAAAATCAATTTCCCTGTTGCACAAGCAGTACAACAAAAATCTTTATGTTGGGGAAATTTTGTTTTTGTCATATCGTGACCTATGGAATTACCGATAATTTTCCGCATCATCCCTATTCCAGGGTGCCCAAGTCGATCATGCCAATTTCGAAATGTATCGACATCTTGGAAAATTATCTTGTAAGCAACATGTGCTACGGGCTGTATATAAGTATAGTACAATCCAGTTTGGAGTGAAGAAATTTTTTCACATATTTGTTTGCCATATCCCGTAAGTTTAGTAACTAGAAGAAATTCTTCTTTATTATCATAGTGTGTTTCTACGTGGAAACCATTCTTACGGATGTCTCTGAAACTTAGAAGGGTACGGGTAGAATCAGGATACAACAAAGCATCCTCAATTATAATTCGTGTACCCATAGGGAGAGTAATAGTGGCTCGTCCGGAACCAACTACTAACGCATCGCGTCCAGCGATGGTCATAATATTTCCTTCCTTTTTCTTAAGGGTCTGGAAATATTTTATCTCTCTAAGTATAGAGTTTGTAGTGCATGAGTCTACGAGGCATAATTCTTCCTCCGTTGGATTGATATCAGTAGTCATTTCTATATAAAATGATTATAAATAAAATGCTTAAATATAACGTATGTCAGAATGCATATAGTATAGAAAATATCAAAATAAGAATATGATATTATAAACTATGAGCTGATACAACGATACAATAGTAGAAACAAATTTGTACAAACTCAAACATATTAAAATTACAAGTCAGGGAACTATATATAACCTAAATTATTACAACAAATATCTAATATGATATCAAGTTCAGGACCGAGATTATTTCAAATCTCCAAACATATCTCCAGATTCAAAATCTAGGAGCATGTTGTCCGTGGATGGAAGGCTCTCCGCAATGTTGAGAGCATTGTCGTTCATTTGTTTCTTTGAGCAATCTGTGTCCTTGACGACCTCGGATGCAAGATTGAAGTGTGTTTCATATCTTGTTCCTCCTGCTTGCTTGGTCTCCTTTAATGATTTTTGGTATAAAGCAACCAAATGCTTTGGAGTACGACAATTCTTAGCAAAATGCGAGAAGTCACCACATCTATGACACTTAGTGTCATTTTTGGGTCTCGCATTTTCTCTTTTCCACGTGTATGAATGTGGTCTTTGCTTCGTATTGTGTTTGCGTTGACCAGGTTTGTTCTTTGGAGATGATCCATTGAACTTGTTGAACTTATTATTCTTAGTCTTTTTCTGTACATTGTGAACTTCAGGTATGGGCGCCGAACCAACAGGGCGCTTATGATGATTCTTCATAAGAAGCTCATCATGTTTTTCTGCCTGAGTCAATGTATGAATAAGCTGAGAATAAGCCTGGTAATTTTTAGCCCTGTATTGCTGTTGCAATACTCTATCAGACGGAAGCATAGTAGATAGTGTTTTCTCTATTTTATCCACTTCTGATGGCTCTTTCTCGCAAAACTTCAATTTAGAGCAAATTTTATGAACAGCATGGTTATAATCTGCCACAGATTTAAAATCTTGGAGACGTAAATGATTCCATTCATGATTTGCCTCTGGCAAAATGAGTTCTTTTTGCTGTTCATATCTCTCTTTAAGAGAGTTCCATAAATCACGAGGATTATCAATCATAAGGTATTCAGATTTGAGATCCTTATGAATATAAAATCGTAGTAAAGCCAAAGCAGAATTAATATATTTGTCCTGAAGTACAACCCCAGGTTGGGGATCTTGAATTGTAGCGGAAAGACTACGAGATGCAAGCGCTATCTTGATATCGGAAGCCCATGTAGGGTAATTGCTACCATCTAAGGCAAGTTCATCGAACTCCTTAGAGGCCATAGTGCTACATGGATAACCATGGATGAAGATCAGCATGGTAATGTTGTAATATTAAAATGGTATATATAAAGTTCTATCTAATCATGATTTTTGGATTAAAGTAGGTAATCACATGAGAGTATAGACCATACAAACAAATCATCATGAAATTTGTTAGACACAAGACAGATAATCTCGATGTCATAGACAAAGAGTAGATCTTTGTAGTAGGCAATTGATTTGCTGCCTAAACACGGTCTCAAGGCAGAATAATTCACAAGGAATTAAACGCAGCCAGTGTATTTAGGACTCTACTATCTTGTGTGTAACAAATTTTATGATGAAAAATATCAAAGTGAATCAATTTATGGTTGCTGAATTTTGTAAATAACTTTCGTAAAATTCAACTCAATCAAGCAGAAGATTCACGTAATCCAAAAATTATTCATGACAAAGATATGATGAACATTGCAAATATAAATGAATCATAAATATATGACAATGATAAGGACAATATATTTACAACAATCATACATAACAGATAGTTCAATTATACACAAGAAAACAGAATTAAAATGCTAAACGAAGCAATTTATTGGACTACTAAATGAAACGGAAAAAAGAAAAAAAAATAAAGACAGAGGGCAGCCAGGCAGGCCGGCCCGCTGCGCAGCCCAGCCGCGGCCCATCCAGGCCAGCAGAGGCTGCCAGCGCTTGGTCCAACGCGNCGCCTTGCGCGAAACCGCCAGGCGCGAGGCCCGGTTCCGTCGCCTTGCGCGAAAACGGCTGGCCGGCCTGCCGAACCGGCGGTTATTTTTCCGTATCGGAAAAAAAACCGCCCGACAGCGAAAACTGCTCCTGGAGTGCCGCCGCCGCCCCGGAGTTCGACCGCCGCCGCCTGGAGGTGTCGCCGCCGCCCCTGGAGTGCCACCGCCGCTGCTCCGTCGTCCGTCACCGCCGTTTGAGCCCCTTTGCGTCATCCTCGCAAGGCCGCCGCGATTCGGCCATGGAGGGCGGCCGGCGAGGTCATCCCGCCGGCCATGGAAGCCGCTTCAGTGGCGGGCGGCCGCCTCCTCCTGCGACGGAGGAGAAGCGAAGCCGGCGCCGAGCGTACTCCCTTGCGGAAGAGGAGCCAGGCGAGGTCGATTGGCCGTCACAGCGGCGTAGGAGTGGCGCAGGGGCAGTGTGGGCGTGGAGGGCAATGCGACGTCGAGGTCGTAGGCGAAGCCCGGCGGCCAAGGATCCATTCCGGTGGTGATTTGAGGATCCAGGGATGCGCCTCGGCGTCCATGTCCGTTCCAGGGCGCGGCAACGGCGGGTGGTACTGGTGGTGGCAGCATCAACGACGGCGACGGCCTCGGCAGTGAAGACGGGTGCGGCGTTGGGGGCCTCGGCATCGACTCCGGTGGTTGCCCCAGGCGACGCACGAGCACGGTGGCGCCAGGAGCACTCCGGAGCGTCGGCGGGCGCGGCGAGGAACGACGACCGCCGGCCGCTGTGCGAAGGCCGTTGGAGCGGCGCAGCGGCGCACGGCGGTCGTTGATGTCGCGCAGCGCCCGGCGGACAGCACTCTGGAGAATGAAACGGGGTACGACGCCGGTTTCGTTTCCGCGGATGAGGACGGCCTCAACCGCGTCTGTGATGGTGTCCACCATCGCGTTCATGGAGGGGGCAGGGGGAATCGTCGGCATTGCTTACCGTGGGTGGCCGGCGAAGATCCGGTGATCTCTCTGCCTACA
>CM014270.1:60462409-60491621 GCA_004135705.1 Alloteropsis semialata
AGAAGACAAAGGATCTATTCATGAAGACGAGCACTTCTCTAGAGATGGTAGCCTTAGATTTGTTTGCGAATCATGGATGAAAGCATAATAATAGACTTTGTCAGGCTTAATTTTGCTTTTTTGTTCTCCTCTAAATCCAGCAATGAAGCTGGGGTGGTGTAATAATTGGAGGCTGTGTACGTTATAACGTAGAGGCCGGAAAATTTCCATTATCTTAAAAAAAGAAGAAAGATGGGATTAGGGTCGACTAGCACACAAGTGTGCATTCCGCTTTACAAGATGAAGAATGAAACTTTATCTTATTTGATTAAAATAAACAGAGGCAAAAACTAAATGTGATGATCTTAGTGAAGGAAATAATCAATCAAACCGCTATCACAAAAGTTATGTACATAACTTATCTAGAGAAGTAGAAGGTTATCCCTAGTGAAATCTGTAAAAATACAGGAGTTTCTAGCTGAATTAGGGAATCAAAAAAGAATCCCGAAAGTGATATTTGGAAATTGGAACAACAATCACACGAAACACGGGAGTCATTACATACCCATTTCAGTGGTCCTTGCATTTTGGGTTCATCACCTGTGGCTTGTCGAATATACCAGGCTTTGCAAATTGCAAATCACACGCGACGCTGACACCAATAATTCACACAACCGCATGCACCCACACGAGGACACGACGAACGGGACAGACAAAAGGGCAGAAGAAAATTGATGTCACCACGAGCTTGGGTTTTTGGATGGTACCTCGCCGTCACTGTCCTGCAGCACCACCTGTGACAGGCGAATCTTGCCACGCTTCTTCATCTCAGCCATGCTCTTTGAGCATTATGACGCTGTTTCTTGATTCCGTCTAGTTCGTGCGCATTTCCACCACCATATCCTTAGCAGTGGCGTTCTCTTCTTCAGCAATGTCCGTATCTTCCATGCCGAACAACTTGCCCATCTCCTCCAGCGTCCGGCCGCGAGTCTCCGGGAGGTAGGTGAAGAAGAACACCCACGCGAGCGCGGCGATGCCGGAGTAGAGGAAGAAGCTTCCGCCGATGGTGATGGCCTTCGACAGGGACAGGAACGTCATGGAGATCACGCCGCTGGTGACGCGGTTACTTGCCACGCCGACCGCGTACCCCAGCGCGCGCACCCGCAGCGGGAAGATCTCCGAGGTGTACACCGACGTCATGGGCCCGAGCCCGATCGAGAAGAACGACACGTAGGCGAGGATGGACAGGATGCACAGGGCCACAGCCCAGGGGATCTTGGCGTCCGGGTGTTGCCCCACGACGGTGAGGCCCGTGCCGAGGCCGATGAGCGAGATGATCATCCCACCAGTGCTCGTCAGCAGCAGAGGTCGCCGGCCGGCGCGGTCGAGCAGGAACGTGGCCACCAGGATGAAGAGCGTCTTGGTGACGCCCACGGCGCAGGTGGTGCCCAGGAGCTTGTTGTCGTCGGTGATGCCGGCGCTCTTGAACACGCGCGGGCTGTACAGGACGACGGAGTCGATGCCTGAAGCCTGCTGGAAGAAGTGGAGGCCGACGGCCGAGAGCAGTATGCGTCGGACGGCCGGGGTTGGGGATAGGATGAGCTCCTTCCAGACCTGCGTCTCACGGTTTCGCTCCTCGGGCACGGTGACCACGTCTCCGTCGAGCTCCTTGGGGATGCCCGCCGCCGCCTTGATGTCGGCTAGGCGTTCCGCCGCCTCCTCTGGCGTCTCAGAGGTTTTCTCCAGTACAGCCCTGGCGTCCGCGAGGCGGCCCTTCATGACGAGCCACCGGGGCGACTCGGGCATGCCGAACACCATGAGGGCCAGCAGGGCGGACGGCACGGCGCCGATGCCGAGCATGACGCGCCAGCCGAGGTGGAGCGGAAGGCGGGCGAACGCGTAGTTAGACACGTAACCGAGCAGGATGCCGATGTTGATGAACACCTCAGGGAACGACGTGAGGAAGCCGCGGGCTGCCGCCGGCGAGATCTCGGCGGTGTACACGGGAGCGATCATGATCGCGTAGCCCACCCCGACTCCGGCCACGAAGCGGCCGGCCATGAGCATGGCGTAGTTGACAGCGAAGCCCATGAGCAGCGCGCCCGCGAAGAAGATGGCGGCGGCGAACACCACGGTGAAGCGGCGGCCGATCCAGTCCGACGTCCGCCCGGCCGCGAAGGACCCGATGAGCGAGTAGACGTTCAGAATGCCCATCACTATCTCCAGCTGCACGTCCGTGACCTTTAGGTCCTTCTTGATGTACAGCGCCGCTCCGCTCATGACCCCAATGTCTGGGAATTAAAGAGAGTACAACAGGAGCGTCACCTTCGAACTCTTGGAACACAAAATTGAAAGATTTATCGGCAAGAACGAGAGATATGCTGGTTACCATAGCCGAGGATGATGGAGGCCATGGAGGCGAGGATGGCGCAGAAGGAGGCATACTTGACGTTGCCCTTCTTCCTAGGCTCGACGGCCTCTTCGAGCTTGGCAGAAGCCATCGTTAATCGCTACTCCTTGGATCTCTGATTAGAGGGTTGAAGAGTTGAGTGTCCAGTGTTTGCCGAACTAGTGTGTTGAAGTTGAAGGAGCTGGATATATGTAGGCAACGAGCAATCAGTCTCTTTAAAGATGTGGAGTATGATCATTTGGGTCCTGTTCTAGTCAATGGTGACGTGGTTTATTCAGACGACCAGGCAGGCCGGCAGCTCCTTCCACCATCCGTTCATGGCAGCAATCACGAGTGGTGGGAGGAAGGCGTAATGTGTCAGCTTGGCCCATGAGTGATGAGTCCATGACTCCTTGTCATGCAAGCGACCTGGGTGGCTGGTGAGGATGGATGTCGACAGGACCTATCACTTCGCTGGAAACTTGGACACATGGTTTACTGTTGCTAATGTTTCCATTCAATAATTAGCTAACCACATGGATCACTTCTAAGTGATTGCCATTGCCAGCTTCCGTTTCTGATGTGGTCTTTTGGCACATGTTAATCGGCGAGTTTGAGAATAAAATATAACCAGCAAGTATGTCCATGCGTTGCAACGGGAGATAAAAGAATATGAATGTCAAAATTTAGAGTGTGTGTGGCACATTCACGGTTAATGCAAATTCATTCTTTATCAATAATATATGGGAACATGAGTGACATTTTTTGGCAGCTTAATTATCATTTGATTTTGAGTAATGAAACTTAATTTTCAATGAATACCAAAATTAGGTCAAAAAGTCTAGACATCTAGACATACAATTTTATAACTTGAGAAAAAAATTCAAAATGTACCTTTTGGATTAAATGTGCCAGAACGATAGAGTCAGTTCTCTATACTTTATAACCTACAACAACATACGGCCATTTAGTTTGCATACACTTAATCTAGATAAGTCAGTCAACACCTTAGAGGCAATGGTGCTATATCAAAAGCTTTTGCATCTCGGTCCCTTCTAGTCCATAATAAGATGAAAAGACATTGGCCCTTATCAAATATGAGATATTTAACAATAGAAAAGCATTGATCCAAACATTTTATTCATAAACTCGGATAGAATAGCAAAAGTTGTGCGTATTATAGTTCAAAAATAAATATGAAGCAAAATATAGTGGAATAAATTATCACCGGACACGTCTAAGTATTTTATTTGTTTGGTGCATTACAATGTTTGTTGAAGGGGGCTGTGGTCTAAAACTAATTCGTCCATAATTAAAATTAAATGTTTGTATTTAACATAAACTCAATGAAGCCCAAGTGATGGGTCTTATTCCTTGTGGTGACCCAGAGATGGGAATATAATTCTATTTTCTAAAAAATGTTCTCATGCAATTTTTTTTAAAACAACACTTTAATGCCGTTAGAGATGGAAGAAGTTGGCGAGTTTTGGCGAGGTGGCGTCCGAAATGTTCAGTGCAGGCTCCCACCCATCGAGGGCGAGTGGGCGATTGGTGTCCCCTGGAAAATCCAAGGGTAAATCCTCTGAGAACTCAACGAATCATGTGGAGCCGGGAGAAGAAGTTTCCTCCCCACCGTAGAAGAAACAGGAGCCAAACCATCGTGAGGAGGGAGGAGGGAGTGGTGTAAAGAAGTTTGATTTGGAAGGCAAGAATGGCCAGCAACTGCGAAAGAGGAAGCCTGCGACAGATGGCGAAATCTCTAGTGGTGGGAGGCATGATCTCAACCAGCCACCGGAGGATAGTAATGCCATTGTGCCGATGGGTCATGTGAGCTCTGTGTTAAACCAGCTCCAGAATTCGAGTGGTAACTGTGACAGAGATGATGGCCTGAAGAAACCTAGGAGATCAAACAACCATGCACAATCGGCGGCGGCTGCCAAGGAGCAGCCCCGCCGGGCACAATGAATCTCCTAAGTGTGAACTGCCGGGGCTGTGGGCGGCCCGAGGCAGTTCAGGAACTCCGCCTGCTGGTGGAGGAGAAGAGGCCCGCGGTGATGTTCTTGATGGAGACGAGGATGGGAGAGGAGCGCGCTCTGAACCTGCAACGGTATCTTGGCTTTCCTAATGCCATCGTTGTCAGGTCGGAGGGGCAAAGCGGAGGATTAATGATGCTCTGGCGACATGATGTTGTGGTGGCTGAATTGAGCAAGTCTAGGTCGCACATTGACGTTCTCCTATCATGTGAGTTGTTGAGGATCTTGCAATGGAGGGTGACGGGCTTCTACGGGGAGCCGCGACGGGAACGACGAAAGGAGAGCTGGTACCTCATGAGATTCCTCCGAGCGCAGTCGGCCTCGCCTTGGCTGTGCGTAGGTGATTTTAATGAGGTGCTACTTGCTGAGGAGCATATGGGCGTCAATGAGAGGGAAGCGTGGCAAATGGCAGCTTTCCAGGAAGTGGTTGATGATTGCAACCTGACCGACCTTGGTTACCATGGTCTCCCGTATACCTGGGACAATAGACAGGATGGGAGCCGGAACGTTAAGGTTCGCTTGGATCGTGCCCTTGGGGATAACAACTTTATGGAGAGAATGGGAGATTCAGAAGTGTACCATATCCCACTGGTGGAGTCAGACCATTGTGGTGTGTTGGTTGAGGTGCAATGACTAATTGGCTGAAGTGTTAGCTCGCGAAGAAACGATGGAGCGACAACGTTCACGGATAACTTGGCTAAAAGATGGTGACAGAAATACAGAATTTTTTCAGGCCAAGGCCCGTGCACGGCATCGGGCAAACAGGATTAAATGTCTTGTGAACGAGGCAGGTGACACGGTTACTGACCAAGAGGGCCTTGAACAGCTGGCCTGTGCTTTCTATCAGAACCTGTTCATGGCGCAGGAGTTTCTCGATCCTGAACTGATTTGTCGCCATGTTCCGCAGAAAGTTACGCCGGAGATGGCGAGTGCTTTGAGTAGGCCCTTTACGGAGCTAGAGGTGGAACTGGCGCTCTTTCAGATGGCGCCAAATAAGGCTCCGGGTGCTGATGGATTCAATGCAGGCTTTTTCCAAACTCACTGGCAACTTATGAAGCCTTGTGTGGTGAATGCTGTGTTAGGCTTTCTTAATGGAGGGGACCTACCGGAGGAGGTGAACAAAACTATTCTGGTTCTTATACCTAAGGTCAGTAACCCGCAGAACTTATCACAGTTTCGTCCAATTTCTCTATGAAACGTTCTGTACAAGCTATGCTCCAAAACAATGGCAAACAGATTGAGGGTGATTCTAGATGATATTATATCGGAGGAGCAAAGCGCCTTTGTTCCAGGGCATCTAATCACAGACAATGTGCTTATTGCGCATGAGTGCTTTCATTATTTGAGGAATATGAAAGGAAAGACAGGAGGCTGTGTGATCAAACTTGACATGGCGAAAGCTTATGACAGAGTCGAGTGGAGATATCTGAGTGCTATCATGGAGAAGATGGGGTTTCCAGCCAATTGGTGCTCTCTTATCATGAAGTGTGTTTCTTCAGTGTCATTCTCTGTCAGAGTTAATGGGGTTTTTTCAGAAGTTTTCAAGCCATCTCGTGGCATCAGACAGGGCGACCCAATTTCGCCGTATCTTTTTTTGCTTTGTTCAGAAGGCCTCACTTGTATGCTGAAAAATATTGGGCCTCGATACATTTCCAAAGGAGTACGGGTTAGCAGAAATGCTCCTTGGATCTCACATCTCATGTTCGCTGATGACTGTTTGGTTTTTACTCAGGCGTCAAAAAGAGGTGCTGATCGAGTTGCATCCATCTTGGATGAGTACAATAAAGGATCGGGCCAGTTGGTGAATAAGAACAAGTCTGCAGTTTTCTTTAGTTCTTGCCAGCAAGAGGTGAAGGCCGAAGTTCTTTCAAGTCTGCAGATTCCAACTGAAGCCCTGGGAGAAAGGTACTTGGGGCTTCCTACCACTGCTGGAAGGGGGGCAACGGTACGTTACATCTCCTCTCTGCTGGAGGACTTGGCGTCACTTAAAACACCGACCAAGCAAAAGGGAGCAAGCTTCCCATCAGTGTGGAGGTGTCCTGATGAGGGATGGGTGAAGGTGAACACCGATGCGGCGTTTGATGCTGGCTCTTGTTCAGGCAGCGCTGGGGTAGTGATCCGAGACCACAACGGATTGGTGAGGGCAGCAGCGACCAGATGGCTTGAGTCAGTGCCGGACGCGCTTACGGCTGAAGCGATGGCGGCAAAAGAGGGTCTTGAGCTGGCTTTTGAGTGTGGTTTCGAAAAAGCTGCTCTGGAAGTAGACTGCAGCGCTTTGAAGACGGTGCTAGAGTCAGTAGAGGGTGTGCGTTCGCCGATTGGCGGGCTTTGCTTTGATATCACAGAGCTGGGCAGGTCGTTTGATGCATTCAAAGTTGTTTGGGTGAGTAGAGATGCAAACTCAGTAGCTCATAGTTGTGCTAGTATGGGGTCGGTTTCTGAGCGGTCCCAGTTCTGGTTTGACTATATCCCAGAGTGGCTTTTGGGGTTAGCAGCCGCTGATTGTAATCCTGTCTCGAATTAATGAAAATTCTGTGATGCTCAAAAAAAAAAAAGATGAGTGAACCCACCTGTTGAAATGAATTAAAGAAAATGAAAAGTTACAAATGAGCTTGCTGTTTATTTATATTTTTTGTGGGCTATTTCTATTCATGCGTTTCAACCAACTCCCTTTAAAATTTCAATGTTTTCAATCCTCTTTTATGACACTACACTTCTTTTTTACACGTGTCTTCTCTATCCTTTAATTTCCTGTGTTCTTCTTTCATCCGTTCCAATCAGGTCTGATGGTATGGATTTTGATTGAGCAAAGCAAAGAAGAGAACAAAAGCAACAAGTTGTGGGTTAGCCAATCGTTATCTGACGAAATGTTACTGTAATACTAATTAATTGCTCTACTGGAGGAAGCCTGCTTAATGATTGCAATGGTGGCTGATCAATGCATGTGGGACACATCAGAAGTACAGGCAGGTCTTTTTGTAATATCTAAACGCCTATGTACAAACAAGTTCACAATCCTGATGACTGATTGATTCTCTGATTCCATCAGATCTCGGACCAATATTTAAGAGGAGCATTTGATGCAGATGCCTTCAGAATTCAAACTCTATTACGTTGGCCAGCTAAATTATGCTCAATCGAACGGTTGAGACAATTTTATATATTTGAAGTACTTGTGATGGAGTATTTGCAAATTCAGGGTTCACACTCCCCTATGCTCGCTAGCTTTGATGCTCAATTAAACTGTTAGTGCTATTCCAGTGCCATGTGACAAGTCTAAGGCTTATTTTAAAAATTCACTACTTTAGGACTTGGAAAAGTTTTTGCTTATTCTGCTCCAAACAACCTAAGCGCTTACAATTTTTGTACAATCTGCTGCATTACTAGAGTCTATAGCTTCCTTTCAAAAAAAAAAGTCTATAGCTTCAGGGGATGGCCCTAGGGCCTATGGCGGCACCGCGGCGGTTAAGGGCTTGTTTAGTTCGCGCGAATTCGATCGAATTAACTGTAGCAGATTCCCTTGGGAATTGAAAAAGTAGAGAGAGGGCACGTAGTTCAATGCGTTGCTTTTGATCGAATTGGTGCTCTTTCGAGCGAACTAAACAAGGCCTAAAACTCAAATTGACCGGAATTTATTGAGATGACTAGATATGATTGTCAGCTACTCTATGCAGACCTACATGCAGGTCCCACGTCTAGCCAAATTCTAGAATTTAGACGTTCACATTTCAAAATTTTACCAAAATTGGCTGAAATTTATTAGAGATGACTCAGCATGACAATATCATGCAAATTTGTTGGGTATATCAACACATGGGTCCCACATCAAAATGCATAAGTTTGTTGTGACAAAGTATTGCTAGTCAACTTTTTTTTGGGTAAGAGCATCTCCAAGAGACTCTTTATATCATGGAAAAATTGGTCTCATAGCATTGAAACATTGCTACATCCGGAAAATACCATTAAAAATCCGCGTCCCTGTAAAATAGCACTGAAAGAATGATCCATCAAATTAAAAATACCATTTCGTCAAACTGAAAACAGAGGGGGAGTTATGACTCTCCCAGTACGGTAGTTGAATTAGGAAAATATTATTGGGGGATTGCAAAAGCAGCTCTTCCAATAATCATGAAGGAGTTATTGGGCTAAAGGAGATTGAGATAAAAAAAACCCCTCTAGTAGATTTTTTTAATTCCTCTTTCCCTTTAATTTTTCTCAATCCCAGAGCATTTCTAGCAGTTTACCATTCCCCAATCCAACTAGCATATTGGGAAAATTATTAGAAAAATAGTGCTCCAGCAGATCCCCTTTATCTTTCTCTTTTTTCAAAAATTATTGGAAAAAACTAATAATCCACCCCAACTCTCCCTAAATAGAGGGGGAGTTGTGACTCTCTCAATACGGTAGTTGAATTAGGAAAATATTATTGAGAGATTGCAAAAGCAACTCTCCCAATAATAATAAAAGAATTATTGGGCTGTCTCCATTAACTTGTTATTGGAAAATATTTATTAGAGGACTATTGTAGATGCTCTTTCCCTCATCTCCCCTTTCTAAAGGGGATTTGCCACTCTCTCTTTTCCTCCAATTCTCTCCAGTCACACGATCCATTGGACACTGTTGTCTCCAACCACACAATCCATCCGCTGGTCACCCTTGTCGACACCACCTCTGGCCGTCCGTGCCTTGCAGCCACCACGCTGGCTAGCACCAACTCCGACAAGCCTCCGCGCCATGTAGCCACTGCGCCGGGCACGAACGGGCCGAGCACCGGCCGCCGCCGAGCGCGAGCGGCTGAACTTGCGTCGGTGTCGGGCTCCCGCCGCCGGGCAAAGGAAGAAGAAGGTGAAAAAATGAATAATCCAATGACAGGTGGGATCTGCTTGTCATATGAGATAGAAAGGGAAAACGGATCTGCTGTAGCTATTTTTCCAATTTTACTATTACTAATTGGAGGCTCCTTTTGAAGCCTCCACGTAAGCCTCCACGTTAATCCTCACGAAACATGCTAGAAAAAAGATAAATCCTAGAAATTCTCACAATAATCAGAAATATCTGGCCATCCATCTGTAGACTCTAATCCTCATAACCATTGGATCTATTGTATTTTCTAAAAAAATTACCCACTTTTGCCATTATAAAAATAGCTTAAAATAGCCCCCTAAATGTATAGGTAAATTACCCACCTCTGCCATAAAATAACTAAAGTATTCATATAAATTACCCACCTATGCCATTATAAAATAATTTACAGTAACACCCTAAATTTGCATCTAAATCACCTACATTTGCTATTATTAAAAATCCAACATGTCAGTATAAAAACATCTCAAAGTACACCAATATATGATTCTAAACTACATATGTGTTCCATTGATTGTTAATATAGAAAATATGTATTAACTTATGATGTGTATGCATGATGTGTCTCACCATGTAGATCATATATAAATGTAAATGGAAACGATGAAAACATATATTTCATATTCAACACGTAACTCAAATTCTAAATTTCCATTGAAATTACCCACATATGTGATTAAAGTATATCAATATATAATTCTAAATTATTTAATTCTACCATTATTTAATATAGAAGATGCTAACTTATTAAGGTATATACATGCAATGATACATGATGAGTGTCATCATGTAGACTATGTTACATGTATGGAGGAAACAATGGGAATATCAACTCCATGCTAATTGTGTAGTTCAAATTTAAATTTCAATAAAACACATATAGAAATGCTATGTAAAGTGAAAAAGATATTTAATCAATAAGAGAGATCACACGGTAAATTATTATTAGTAGTAGTAGCAGTAGTATTGTTGTTATTATTTTATTATATATAGCTTTATATTTTTATAAAATTTTAATATTCATGTCTTCTAAATTATTAGCCTCCTAATATTCATTTAAATTACCCCCAATGCCATTATAAAAATAATTCAAAGTAACCTCTTAAATTTACATCTAAATTAACTATATCATTAAAAACAATCTACACATGTCATTATACCATTATTTCTGCATTAATTATTAAATATAGAAAATATAAACTTAAGGTGTAATCCATGTTGAGTCTCAGCATGTTGATCTTATATGAACGACGAAACAAGAGATGCCAACAACATCCGCTATTATTAAAAATGGCATACATGTCATTATAAAAATATGTTAAATTACACGGAATATATGATCCTAAATTACCTAACTATGCCATTAGTTGTTAATATAGAAAATATTAACTAAAAATATGTATGCATGATGTGTGTCACTATGTAGATCATATATACATTTTTAAAAAGCGATGAGAGTATAGATTTTCCATGTTCATTAAGCACGTAGCTTAAACTCTAAACTTGCATGCAACAAACTTACCACTAGTATATAATTATAAATTACTTATTTCTATCATTGTTAATATAAAAATACTAACTTATTAAGATATATATGAATGATGTATATCATCATATAGACTATATGTACATGTATGGATGAAACAATGAGAATACATATTTATATGTTAATGTCATAGCTTAAATTTAGGGTTCAACTGAACACGATATAGAGGGCCATGCAAAGTTAAAAAAAAACAAATAAGAGAGTGGAAGGTAAATAATTTCTTCATGATTTTTAATACTCATGTCTTTTATATCATTAGCCCGTGCGGGAGCACGGGTTAATAGACTAGTATCTTGAATTATTGAAAGGGGATTCTTTATAGCTAGAAAAAAGTGCCATATGAGATAGAAAGGGAAAAAGATTTGTTGTAGCTATTTTCCCAATATCTTGAATTATTGAAAGGAGATTCTTTATAGCTAGAAAAAAGTGAAAAAGGGAAAGAGGAACTGTTGGAGATGCTAGTAACTGATCGGATAGATCAGTTGCCATGAGTTTTGTCCGTGGATATTTCGACATGGAGATCGCGGCATCTATTCACACGCAAATACGAGGAGTACATGTAATCAGCATCGGTGTTCTTCAAAAGCTCGTTATTGACCTCGAGGTGTGCATACTAGTATAAGACCATTGTGAATTGTGATAAACTAAACAAAGCGAGTTTGGCTATGCTTTCACGCAAGGCCCTATAAACTAAACAAAGCGAGTTCTTGGATTGGCGGCAGTTTCACGGTCTCCGTCAATTTGTGGACATTTCCATCATGTCATTTGTAGCGTCGTCGCCCTCTACTTCCAGATCAGTGACGGTCACGCCGAACAGCTTGCCCATCTCCTCGAGAGTCCGGCCGCGAGTCTCCGGTAGGTAAGCGAAGCAGAACACCCACGCGAGCGCGGCGATGCCGGCGTAGAGGAAGAAGCTGCCACCGATGGTGATGGCCTTCGACAGCGAGAGGAAGGTCATGGAGACCACGCCGCCGGTAAGACGGTTGGTCGCCACACCAAGCGCGCACCCGAGCGCGCGCACACGCAGCGGGAAGATCTCCGAGGTGTACACGAACGAGATGGGACCGACGCCGATCGAGAAGAATGAGACGAAGGCCAGGTTGGACGCGATGCATAGGGCGACGGCCCACGTGATCTTGGCGTCAGCTGGGTCATCCCGCCACGGCCCACGTGATCCACGACGGTGAGGCCCACGCCAAGGCCGACGAGCGAGACGGCCATCCCGGCAGTGCTGCTCAGCAGCAGGGGGCGCCTGCCGACGCGGTCGAGCAGGAACGTTGCAACCAAAATGAAGAGCATCTTGGTCGCGCCCATGGCGCAGGTCGCCCCCAGGAGGCGGTTGGTGTCGGTGATGCCTGCGCTCATGAACACGCGTGGGGTGTAGAGGACGACAGAGTCGATGCCGGAAGCTTGGCTGAGGAAATGGAGGAGGACCGCGGAGAGCAGTATGCGCCGCAGCGCGGGGGTTGCGGACAGGACGAGCTCCTTCCAAACCTGCAACTCTTCGCCGCGATTTCTCCTTGGCACGGCGACCACGTCGCCGTCGAGATCTGCCGGGATGCCCGCCGCCTCCTTGATGTCTGCTAGGCGTTCGGCGACCTCCTCTGACGTGTCAGAGGTTTTGTCCAGAACAGCCCTGGCGTCGGCGAGGCGGCCCTTCATGACGAGCCACCGCGGCGATTCAGGCATGCCTAACGCCATGAAAGCCATCAGGATGGACAGCGCCGCGCTGACGCCGAGCATGATGCGCCAGCCGAGGTAGAGCGGAAGCAGGCGGGCGAACGCGTAGTTGGATAGGTAGGCGAGAAGGACGCCGACGTTGATGGACAGTTCCGGGAATGAGGTAAGGAAGCCGCGGGATGACGCCGGGGATATCTCGGCCGTGTAGACTGGCGCGATCGTAAGAGCGTAGCCCGCTCCAACACCGGCCACGAACTGGCCAGCCATCAGCATCGCGTAGTTGACGGCGAAGCCCATGAACAGCGCGGCCACAAAGAAGATGCCGCCGGATAACGCGACGGTGTAGCGGCGGCCGATCCAATCGGAAGTCCGCCCGGCGGCAAAGGAGCCCACGAGCGAGTACAGGCTGATGATGCCCATCAGGATCTCCAGCTTCACGTCCGTGATCTTCAGGTCCTCCTTGATGTACAAGGACGCGCCGCTCATCACCGCAACGTCTGTGGAGTTAAACAGCACATATATGCGTCATCATGAAGTCCAGGAAACTGGAGAACTCCGCGACATGAGAGGATATACGCGTACCATAGCCGACGATGATGGAGGTCGTGGAAGCGAAAATGGCACAGGCGACGACGTACTTGACGTTGCTCTTCTTCTTGGCCTCGATGGTCTCCGGGAGTGGGGCTGAAGCCATCGTCTACACGACTTCACGTCGTGTTGTTCTCTGCTTTACCGAGATGCGCAAACTGTTGTATAGTGAGGGACGCGTAAATACAGAGGTACAGTCTGAACCTCTTCTAATTTGTAGAGATGACCCGCAAAAAAAAAAGAGAAAGAAAGATGAGAGGCTAAGTAGCTGTACTATATTCCTCTCGAAATAAAAGGATCTGCAACAATTGTTTAGAAATAAATCCATATTTTGCGCATAGGACCAAAATATCTGTTGTCACTGGTGACATGATCTATATGGATATATTTAACATTGTATGAAGTCTTTTTATTTCTAGATTTATTGAATCTTTTGAACATGTTCCATGAAATGATTGAATACCTTTTCTTTACCTGTCCTATGGCTCAAAATATATGGAGCCTGGTGGCGCCAGTCAACATAGTCGTTGGGGCTGATTACAACCCTTGCTCAATAAATCAATTATGGCAACTCGTCTATCAACTCTTGCTCTCGCACAGGCTAATAATTTGAGGAGACATGAGTATTAAGGATTCACTAAAAGTTAGGGCCCCATAGCTAATAATCAAAATTATTTTACTTTGTGCTCTCTCTCATTGTTAAAGATTTTATTTTCACATTGCATCGCACCTCTATATATGTTTCATTGAAACCTCCATTTGATCAACATGATTCACATAGAAATTGCTATTTTTTTTTTGCTCAATCCATGCATACATGTGTAGTAATCTATATGGTGACACACATCATGCATATATACCTTAATAAGTTATTATTTTCCATATTAACATGCAAGAATAGGTGATTAGAATTATACATTGATGTACTTTAGAATATTTCTTTTATAATAACATATGTAGGTTATATTTAGTAATGACGTATGTTAGTATTTTAGATAAAGTTTAAAATTTGAGCTACATGTTTAACATTAAAATCTATGTTCTCATCTCTTCCTTCATACATGTATATATGGTGTAGATGATGACACATATCATGCATACATGCCTTAAGTTGACATTTTCTATATTAACAATTAGTGGCTGAAATAGCTAATTTAGAATTGTGTATCGGTGCATTTGAGATATTTTTTATAATGACATATTTAGCCTATTTTTAATAATGACGATGCAGATGAATTAGATGCAAATTTATGAGTTATTTTAAATTACTTTTTTATAATGGCATAGGTGAAATTTTTAATGCATATTAGGGTTACTTTAAATTATTTTTATAACTGCGTAGTTGGGTAATTTAGCTATAAATCTAGAGGGTTACTTTAGACAATTTTCATAATGAAAAAAGCGGGTAACTTTTAAAAACATAATACATCCGATAACTATGATGATTTGAGTTTATAGACCGGTGGACATATGTAACTTATTTTTAATGATAATTTCTAGGATTTATTTTCTAGCGCATCTGTAGGCTTTAAAAGGAGCCTTTGAAGCCTCCAATTATTATGCCCACGCACTAGCTAATAATTTTATAAGACACAACTATTTAGAATTTTTATAAGAAATTTAGGCTCATTCCTGATTAAATAGAATTGTTTACACTAGGCACCCTTGTACATATTCTTTTTCTTCACTTTGCATCGCGCTTCTGTGTATGCTTAATTGAATTCTCAATTCAAGGTACATGATTAATATGGAATTGATATTCTCATTGCCTTCACCATGCATGTATAAATGGTCTGCATGTTGTCACACATGATGCATATACACCTTAATAAGTAAGTGTGTTTCATATTAAAAATATTGAAAATGGTTCATTTAGAATTATATATTAGTGCACTTTGAGACTTTTGACAATGACTTATATATAACGCATATGTTGGTAACTTAGATTGAAGTGCTTAAAGTTTGAGCCACATGTTTAACATGAAAATATTTGATATCATTTCTTGCTTTGTCATTTGTATATGATCTACATGATGAGACACATCCTGGATAACATCTTAAGTTAATATTTTCTATATTAGCAACTAATGGCAAAAATAATAATTTCAAAATCATATACCAATGTACTTTGTGATGGCATAATGACATATGTAGGTTATTTTTAAAATACCAGATATAGGTAATTTAGATGTAAATTTAGAAATTATTTTAAGAAATATAATGGCATAGATGGATTATTTAGGTGAATATTATGTACTTTGTGATGGGTTACTTTAGGTTAATTTTCATAGTGGCAGTGATGGATAATTTAGCTACAGATTTAAGGGGCTATTTTAGGATATTCATAATGGCAAAAGTGAATAATTTATTAGAGAACATAATAGATCTAATGGGTATGATGTTTAGGATTTACGTACTGATGGTCAAATGTTTCAGATTTTTGTGAGAATTTTTAGGATTTATCTTTTTTCTAGCACGTCTTGTGAGGATTAACGTGCAGACCTCAAAAGTAGCCTCAAATTAGTAATAATAAGATAAGATGGGTGAGTATCTTTATTCTTAGTGGGAAGCTTGTTATAGTTGGAAACTGGAATGGCAGCAAGTATGTTGGGCAGAAAAATAAATGATGCATATCTCAATAAGAAAGTAAATAGATCTCTTACTGAAATTGTTTGTTTTGCCTCATCCTTTATCACCTATTGGGCAGAACTTCAAGCAGGACAAGATAAAAGAGACGACGTTGGAGCCAGGCGTGGAAGCGTTGAATATGGCGGCGATGGTTTTATCATCCTCAAGAGGTGTAGAAAGAAGATCTGCCGGGATTAGGGGTGGATAACGAGCCGGTTCGGCTCGGCTCGGCTCGGCTCAGTGCAGCTCATTACAGTAACGAGCTGGCTCGGCTCGGCTCGTTAAGAAAACGAGCAAAAAGTTGAGCTCGGCTCGGCTTGTTAAGAACTCGAGCGGGCTCATTAGGCTTGCGAGCCAGTCAACACGAAACACCAGAGAGCAGCTCATTAGCATAGCATGGGTCTGATTTTGAAGCACCGAAAGAGATTGAAATATAAACAATCAAATCCAAATGCTTGACAAGAAAGAGATCCAAAATATGGAACATCGATCCAATTTGAGAGAAATTCACTGACTATGATTAAGGCTCAAATAAAAGATCTCTATCTCTGCAGCACAACACCAGCAAAATCAAAAAAAAATAGAGCGGAGATGGAGTCACCACGCTAACCAATTTGATGTTGCTGCCTATAGCATAGATGTCTCTTTCCGCTTGCCGCAGTATGGGAGCAAGCAGAGTTGCCTCTCTGCTTGCACGCGAGCGAGTGAGATGTGGAGCTTCGAACATGCTATCGAGGAGATGTTGCGTCTTGTCCGGTGGTTTCCATGAATCAAAGGCAAGACGTGTGTGGTGATTAGGACTGGAGCTAGAGCCGCGGAGGCGAGGGGAGGGAGTGGAGCGATGCAGCTGCTGCTTGTGGCGGCGGCAAGGTGCATACAGGGACACGCCGAGAAGGTCGGGGTGTTGAGCTGGTAGGGTTTGCATCTTGGGCTTCATTGGGCCACGCTTTGCTTATGTATCTGTCGGTCTGCTCACAATGAAATGCTCGGCTCGTTTAGCTCGCGAGCGGCAAGCGAGCCGGCTCGAACTCGCTCGTTATACTAACGAGCAAAAATACTAGCTCGAGCTGGCTCGTTAGCCTAACGAGCTGAGCCGAGCCGAGCCGAGCCGAGCAGGCGTCGAGCCGAGCGAGCTAACGAGCCACGAGCATTTTGTCTAGCCCTAGCCGGGATGCCAGCTGTCGCCTTACGTCCTCCCTCGTTTGCTTTCTGTTGCAACACTTGCACTCCCATTGCTAGTACTGCGCACAGTTCTAGCGAGAACAGAGCCTCTGGAACCTCAACTAGCCTGAGATCCTGCTCGAGATAGCCATGTGATAAAGTTTTTGGGGAGCATCTCCACACGACTGCTCGTTTTCGGCTTCATCTTCTTCTCGGTGGCCTATACGACTACTTTTACTACCTCTTGGAGTCATTCAAGGGACTGCACTGCATTAACTCGTCACAACTTCAACTCTGTATGGCTACATCGACCAAGGTCAATCGATTAATATGACTAATCCAGTTGATAACGGCGCATCCGCTTCCTTCCTCCGGCAGTGGCCCCGTCTCAGGGTACAATCTGAACCTTTTCGGGTTCTTTATTTTGTTCATGTTTAATATGAGTTTAAACTTGAACACGAGCACATATCATTTCATCATAGGATCACAAATGGTTATCATGATTTACGTGTTCAAATGGGGACGTGGATGTGCGTTAAAGATAATGTAGTGCGGCGTAAGGAGCTGGACACGAGGTAGGAGTCCTAACCGAGCAGATGACACCGAGGAGCTCGGTGTGAGAAAGGAGATGAGGCATATAGGGAAAAAGAGGAAAACAAAAAAGGATGACAAGTGGAGCCTATTGGTAATTGTTCCTAATGTGTGAAATGGCGTTCACCCTATCCCTCCCCACATCTCCAACCAAACAAAAAATTGTGATGGACTTATTATCTAGGTGTCTCAACCAAACACGAGATGGATTGATTCCATATTTCTATCCAGAAAACAGTGATGGAACCAATCCGTCTCGCTTGGTCTCGAAACCAAACACAATCTAAAGGGTTTTGCAGATGTGTACCACTGGAGAAGCTACTCCTAATTTGGTTTGTGAGAATGGGAAGGGATTAGAGCATCTCCAGCAGTCTCTCATCCCCAATCCAACTACCATATTGGTAAAGTTGTCAGAAAAGTAGTGCTCCAGCAGATCCCCTTTGTCTTTCCCTTTTCTCAATAATTATTGGGACAAACCAATAATCCATCTCAACTCTCTCCAAATAGAGGGGGAGTTGTGACTCTTCCAATACGGTAGTTGGATTAGAACAAGGTTATTGAGGAACTGCAAAAGCAACTCTCCCAATAATCATAGAAAAAATATTGGGACATCCCAATTAGGTGATTATTGGAAAATATTTATTGAGTGCTGTTGAAGATGCTCTTAAGCAGGATGAAATCCACAAAGAGTCAGTAAAGGATTTTAACCATCCAATCCCTCTCGACAGGGGATTAACCGAATATAGCCCTACTGGCGTGGTAGCCGATAGGATAGATCAATCTATTATCTTAATACAACAGAGTTAAAAGAAGCCACCACGTTCGCCGAGAGAGTCTAGAAATTCTCACGTTAATCCAAAAAAGAAAAGAATATACACCATTGGATTTTATGTATATCTAACGGTCCTAGAAAATTCTACGTTAATTAAAAAAAATATACACCGTTGGATTTTATGTATATCTAACGGTCCTAGAAATTCCCACGTTAATCCAAAAAAGAAAAGAATATACACCGTTGGATCTATGTATATCTAACGGTTCTAGAAATTCCCATGTTAATCCAAAACAAAGAATATAAACTGTTGGATTTTATGTATATTTAACGGTCTATCTTACCTCTAAAAGTTCTCATAAAAATGATCAGTAATAGCTAATTTTGGAATAAACAAAGTAACTTAGCAACAAGTATCCACGTCAAATATGGCACGTTAATCAAAAAAGAAAAGAATATACACTGTTAGCTAATTTTGGAATAAACAAAGTAAATTAGCAACAATTATCCACGTCGAATACGGCACATTAATCAAAAAAAGAAAAAAATATACACTGTTAGCTAATTTTGGAATAAAAAAGTAAATTAGCAACAAGTGTCCACGTAAAATACAGAGCCAAAACATTATTAGAAGTCGGCGACTTTTCATGACTCATGCGTAATTTTTTGCAGGAGCATCTTAGAGAAACACATGATACACCGGTTTTCGTGTCTGAATTTGCAGTTATTCGAGCCGTGGTGTGTGTGAGACTCTGGCTGGCAGCGGGCAGGCGGCACACCAATTGTGAAAATTGAGCAATGATATGGATGAA
This sequence comes from Alloteropsis semialata, assembly GCA_004135705.1. Classification (NCBI taxonomy): domain Eukaryota; kingdom Viridiplantae; phylum Streptophyta; class Magnoliopsida; order Poales; family Poaceae; genus Alloteropsis; species Alloteropsis semialata. Next base: position 60,481,452 of record CM014270.1, read on the forward strand.
GGCTGAAGTCGTGTCCGCATGCTGCGTCCATTCAGGGGTACAATAAATTGAATGTGCGTGGCTGGTGAACAGCTAAAGTGTTGCATATATATTGGCCACATCGTGCGCATATGACTGGCTGAAATACAAAAACAATCGATGACAATGACAGTGTGTAGATCGATTGTGAACCAGATTAAGGAGGCCATATAAGTTGCGTGCACGTATGAGTTGCATTGTTTTGGAATTGTGTGATTCAATATGTTAGATGCTCTGCCATATGGACAAATAGATGGCATCAGAAGATGCTACCCTTAGCCACATAGTGCTGCAAAGGAAGAAATTGATGAAATTGACGTGTTTTACACACACGCCCATGCATGCTAATGTATCCAATCTTTAGACCCTTTATTGGATAATCCCATATTGCCACTAAATAGATGGGATAATCTCCAGGTAGATGCATACAAGAAAAAAAAGATAGGATGTCCAATTCATTAGAGTCGGGTTATGAAGATTTTTCTTTGAAACACCAGTACAGACACAGACGCTCACACACGTATGCACACTCACCTCTATGAATACATGCACATAAACCCTAACCTTATAAGCACATCCGAAAGATTTGGCCCGATGTTCTGATCTTGATCGAGATTGACGAAGTCACCACAGACGTCTCGCTGTGCGACACCCGCACCGAGTTAGGAACTCAAACCTGGTGACATCCATCACAAGAAATCTAAGCAACTAAGCTACGCTTAATTCATGGTATAAAGAGTTTTTAGTGCAAATAGTATCCCACCAAATTTGATGACAAAGAAATTCTACAAGCCACGGTATGTAGCAAACGTAGATAACCTTAGATTTATGAATCGAAAAGAAAAAAAATATACACTGTTACAATGATTTATCGATCTATGTTATCCTAATAAAAGGTCCTTATTGAAAACAATTAATAATAGCTAATTTTAGAATAAAAAATTAATAAATTAGCACCAAAGTATCCACATCAAATATGATTACTAAATAGTTAAATTTAAAATAAAATAAAAATTAGCACTTGACAGAAGAGTACATATCGAATACAAATAGTAAATAGATAAACTACAAATTAAAAAATATAAATTAGCAATTAACTCAAGAGTCTGTATCAAATACAATAAATACACAACTTATTTCATCATAGGAAATCAATAGTTGTTTTGTGTATGAATTTGGAAGGAATATATAGGTAAATAAAAAGTATGTGTCAAAAACAATTAACAAAGAATTAAATAGATACAAACTAATTAAATACTTATTATATTATTATAAATCTTTTAATTAGGATGGTAACTAAAACAATATTATATATACATTTATTAGCACAAATTAAATACAAATACTAAAGAGTTAAATGGATACAAATAATGCTAAATTTTGACATAGGATCTGAAATTGCCATGTTAATAAAAATAATATATAATATTGATTTTATAAAATAATACTAATCATTCAAATTAGTCCAATAAATTTGTTAAATTCGATTAACAAGAGATAATCGGCAGTATTATATATGAATTTGGAAGAAGATAGAAAAATAAAAATTACATGCAAAATACAAATAGATATAATGCAAGAAAATAATGAAAAATAGTATTTCATTTCATTTATTTTTGAAGAATTTTACTTATACAAATATTAGAAACACAACAATTATAACATGGCTATAGAGTCATGTCATAGCCCCTACATGATCGTATTAGAATTAGGCAATCATGGCCGAGTATCATCCTACCGTGGCAACCAAGGCATAGGGGTGGGCATTCGGTTAACTGAGACCGATCGGTTCGGTTTCTCGGTCTTTAAGAAGTTCGGTCATTGTCGGGGATAGACCCCCGGGGGTACCCAGAAGGCGGATTGGCCCAACCAGCAAGAGGCGGCCCAATCCGAGTGCTATTGGGCCGGGTTGTCAGATTGGGTGGCCCACTAGTCGGACAAACCGGGATGAGTACGACGGCGCGCAGGACAAGGAAGGAGACGGCATATCTCGCAAGAAGATCGGAGATCAAGATAAACTAGTCAGAATTCTAGGGAAAGATATCTGTAATCGTTATAGGATCGAATCCTTGTATTCCGGGTAGGTTATGATCTCTAGCCGACTTGTAACTCAAGGCAACCGGACTATATAAGGTGCTTTGGGACCCCCCTCCAGAAGACGAGATCTACACGATCAACAACAGCCAATCTACACCTCGAGACTAGAACCCAACTACGGAGATCCTTCAGAAACTTCATACACAGCAATACACACACCCAACACAGGACGTAGGGTATTACGTCATCTTGACGGTCCAAACCTGTTCAATCCTTGCGTCTTGTGTTACCATCGACTTGTGATTCTCGATCTGTCTCTCAACAAATCAACCACGCAGACTACCTGTATGGACTGCCGGGTCCATAAATCCGACAGTTGGCGTGCCAGGTAGGGGAGGATCGACAAGATCAATCTACAAGCTCGATAGCAGATCCATCTACAACATGGCATGGGCGTCGGCGCTGCCCGGGCATGTCCTCCATGCTCCTGCTGGCTGCCGTCGCCGCTGTCTTCGGCGCTCCAAGTATTCCTGAGGATTTATCTACTACGGCTGCTCTAGGTGGAGAGTTTGTGATCCGCTCTGCTCTCCATGTTGATCTCCAAAAGCTGCACCATGCTGCGTCAGTAGTCGGACTCGGCGAAGCGCCGCGGAGTCGTCCATAAATCAACTGCCAAAATCCATCTACAAACGCAGCAGTACACCGAGTTCGTCAAAAGGATGAGGACGACCCTTATTTTCTAATCTAATCTTGTTTTCCTACGTACGCATGAACTCTGATTATTATTCTTTCTAAATTAATCTGTTTTATTTACGTGTGATCATGCATGAACGGGTCCTGGACTCTGACCCACTGCATGCCGCCGACCATGCACCGATTCGGAAGCAGCGCCGGCACGGTAGGGCACGGCGCCCTCCGCAGTTCGCCTTATGGGTTCGTCTACGCAAACAGGTGGATCCGAGCAGTCACGAGAGACCTGACGAGAAGACAGATACGACACGAACTGCATGAGTCAGGATGCAACTGCATGCTGATCTGTATTACTGTGCCAATCTCCAACATGCCGGTGGCAACCTCAATGACCTACACAGCTACGTCGACGACGACAACTCCGATTGCAGGAACCTGACTGAATGGCTTGTCCTTGACTGGCCGGCTTGGTCCACAATCTCATCCACTCGGACACGAACCAAAACTAAGTATTATTTTTAATTAAATATTTTACGGCTTCTATATATCTTTGTATGCCTCGGCTCTCTTATGTCTCCGTAACTTTCGCCGAGCATCTGCGTCACACTCCGACTGCTTATACAGCCTGGTCTGTCCAGACTGCAACTCCGTAGACTTTTATACAAGTCGCTAAAGTACTCGGGGAGCACGCGCCTTAATCCGTGAAGCCTCGACTCTTCCGTACGCCTACGCTCCTACGCGTGCATGTGGCCCAGCTCCTGCGCTACGGACTATGGCTATCGGGGATCAGGTGCATAAACGTAACAGGCTAACTACCCGGAGAAATTAATAGACTTAAAAAGCTGGAAGCAGGAATCGTTTTCATGCATTGCCGAATACTTTTCTTCTCGGATTTGCATTTTATTGCATCATATACTGCCGTCACACTGTGTTTTCGCTGCAGGGTATGGACGACTACTCGGCATGCCTCAGCCCTCACGCTCGGGGGGCTGGCGCCGGGACGACTACTCGGCATGCCTCAGCCCTCACGCTCGGGGGCCGGCGACGGGATGATTACTTGGCGTGCCTCAGCCCTCATGCTCGGGGGCTGACGCCGGGACGACTACTCGGCGTGCTTCGGCCTTCACGCTCGGGGGCTGGCGCCGGTATGACTACTCGGCGTGCTTCGGCCCTCACGCTCGGGGCTGACGCCGGGACGACAACTCGGCGTGCCTCGGCCCTCACGCTCGGGGCTGGCGCCGGGATGACTTGTCGGCACGCTTGGACCCTCACGTTTAGGGGGCAGGCTGCCGAAATTGACGCCAGAAGGAAATGTCAAGATGCTCCTCGAATAAGCCTTGAGCCGATTCCTACGGAATCGCCTTAAGGCTCGGGGGCTACGGCCAACGGACGCACCTCGCGGCGCATCCGTTGATTGTCTGGCGACCACGACGAAGATGATCAGAACAAGGCTACAAACCCTTGGACCGATTCCTCCGGAATCACTTCAAGGCTCAGGGGCTACGGCCAACGGACGCACCTCGCGGCGTATCCGTTGCAGACGGCTCTGTTTTCTCTCCAGTATCACGCGGTTTTGCTTCCAACCGCAGCAAGCTCGAAGCTCAGCAGATAGCACGACCTCGCCGGGTTGTCGCTCAACCACGTACTACACGGGGGCTTGTCGGGGATAGACCCCCAGGGGTACCCAGAAGGCGGATTGGCCCAACCAGCAAGAGGCGGCCCAATCCGAGTGCTATCGGGCCGGTTTGTCAGATTGGATGGCCCACCAGTCGGGAGGCCCACCAGTCGGACAAACCGGGATGAGTACGACGGCGCGCGGGACAAGGAAGGAGACGGCATATCTCGCAAGAAGATCGGAGATCAAGATAAACTAGTCGGAATTCTAGGGAAAGATATCTGTAATCGTTATAGGATCAAATCCTTGTATTCCGGGTAGTTACGATCTCTAGCTGACTTGTAACTCAAGGCAACCGGACTATATAAGGTGCCTTGGGACCTCCCTTCAGAAGATGAGATCTACACGATCAACAACAGCCAATCTACATCTCGAGACTAGAACCCAACTACGGAGATCCTTCAGGAACTTCATACACAGCAATACACACACCCAACACAGGACGTAGGGTATTACGTCATCTTGACGGCCCGAACCTGTTCAATCCTTGCGTCTTGTGTTACCATCGACTTGTGATCCTCGATCTGTCTCTCAACAAATCAACCACGCAGACTACCCTGTGCGAACTGCCGGGTCCATAAATCCGACAGTCATCTAAAAACCAAGACTGTTCGATCTTTTGCAAAACTGAAGACCGAGCAAGTTCGGTCTCGGTTAGTTCGGTTCGGTCTCGGTTACGACTTACGACCGAACTAACCGAGCAATAGCTAAGAAACAGTAGAAAAAAATAGAAAATCACAATCGAAGACCGAGCGGCCGGGCGTGCGGTGCAACGGATGTCTGCTGCGGTGGCTGCAACCTGCAAGAACAGGAGTGAGGCCATGCGGGGCTGCCTGCTACGAGCGGATGGTCGGATGGGAAGCAGTCAAGCAGCCAGCCAGGGAGAGAGCGGCGGGTGGGGAGCTAGGGATAGTGGGGAGCCTGAGGGTGTGGATAGGAGTGATTTGCTTATATACTTAGGGTTAGATGTGATATTGGGCCGGGCTTATTTTTGCTAGATGTTGGGCCTATTGTATTATCTCTGTTACTTCGGTCTGTTCGGTTAACCGAGCCTAAAGACCGAACTAACCGTAGAAAGTTCGGTTATCTAGATGTGAGGACCGAACTTTGACCGAACTTTTTCGGTCTCGGTTACTTCGGTCTCGGTCTCGGTTAGTTCGGTTCGGTCTTCGGTCCTCGGTTAATTATGCCCAGCACTGCCAAGGCGTGGTGATAAACCACTAGCAAAAACAAAAATTACAAATATGACAATATCTTGCTATGTAGTACTATAATTAGTGGACCAATGAGATCTGATGCAATTACGTGCAGAGTTCTAACAAGATACATAACAAAGCAACATGGAAATTGAGACATGACATGAATATCCATCTATAGCAAGCTGAAGGTTGCGTTCAAAAATAGGAAAGAACATGCATGATAAAATGTTAAGCATCAGAAATAAATCTTCGCGGCATAGCGGGTAAAACTCCTTGGAAGCAAAAGCAGGAGAGAGAGGATGAGTTCAAAGAAAAAGGCTATACCATGCCAGCTGCAATAATGAATATATAAAAAATCATTATGGAGGCATGCATAGAATAAAAATGGTGAAAAAACATAGAAGAAACCTTAGTTTGATCTATCTAGAAAAAATAAATAAATGACACCATTAGAAATAAAATTATATGCATTTTTAGAAAAATTTGAACAAATGTTTAACATCTGATGGAAGACAAACGTGAGAGACAGGGACTTACATCCTTCAAATATAAATGCTTTGAGTAACTAATAGAGTAAAAGAAAGATGAGAAAAAAGACGTGATGGAGATAGAGACACAACCAAATGAAGAGACCACACATAGTGAGGGCCGATAACTCAACAAGCATGCATGGGGATATAACAATTGGATATTGGGGGAGCAAAAAAAAAGAAATGGTAATGGTACGCATTGAGCCAATAACCTAGATCTCAAACTCAAAATTAAATTAAACTAAAAATTAAATGTTAATGGTATGCATGGGACAAAAGCAAAAAATGATGCATATATTGTCCATTGAGGTTTCAAATTCAAACTCAAAGTTAAATTCTAACTATTAATGAAAATGGTATGCATTGAGCCAATAACCTATATCTCCCTCTGAACATGAAAAATTTAATTCATCAACTTCACTACAACTTTCAACGAAAATCGTGCATCGCCAGATAGAAATTTTAAAAATGCAACCGTGTTAAAAATATATAATATTTCTATTATTATATTTAAAACTAAAATTTTATATAAATTATTTCCTTCTCACTTAAACTCATGTTCCAAAAAAAACTATGATATGTTACTCTCGGTTTATAGGACAAATAATTACAATAACAGGACAAAATAAAACTATTTTTTTATCTATTAATTTGAACTCAAAATCCGTTTGTTAAGAAAACAAACACTAGCTTCCCGCGCTATTTGCACGGGCCATCTTGCTAGTTGCCATGATATCCGTGGACATTTGGATATGACGATCACGGCATCTATTCACACGCAATCATAGGATTGCACCTTTGGTAACGGTGTCTTCATGTAATCAGCATCGGTGTACTTTAATCAAAGCTCTTGATTGATCTCGAGGTGTGCGTATATACTACTATAAGACCAGTGTGATAAACTAACAAGTAGTTTGGCTATGCTTTGACGCAACGCCCCTAATAAATTATATTTTCCATCAATTTGTGGGCACTTCCACCATCTCATTTGCAGAGCCGGGCTCTGCTTCCAGATCAGTGACGGTCTCGCCGAACAGCTTGCCCATCTCCTCCAGAGTCTGGCCGCGAGTCTCCGGTAGGTAAGCGAAGCAGAACACCCACGTGAGCGCGGCGATGCCGGCGTAGAGGAAGAAGCTGCCACCGATGGTGATGGCCTTCGACAGCGAGAGGAAGGTCATGGTGACCACGCCGCAGGTAAGGCGGTTGGACGCCACACCAAGCGCGCACCCGAGCGCGCGCACCCGCAGGGGGAAGATCTCCGAGGTGTACACGGCCGCGATGGGCCCGAGGCCGATCGAGAAGAACGACACGAAAGCCAGGTTGGACGCAACGCTGAGGCCGACGGCCCACGCGATCTTGGCGTCGGGGTGGTGGCTCACGACGGTGAGGCCCACGCCAAGGCCGACGAGCGAGACGATCATCCCGGCGGTGCTGCTCAGCAGCAGGGGACGCCTGCCGACGCGGTCGAGCAGGAACGTGGCGACCAGAGTGGAGAGCGTCTTGGCCGCGCCCACAGCACAGGTCGTGCCCAGCAGGCGCTTGCTGTCGGTGATGCCAGCGCTCATGAACACGCGCAGGGTGTAGAGAACGACGGAGTCGATGCCCGAAGCCTGCTGCAGGAACTGGAGGAGGACCGCCGAGAGCAGTATGCGCCGCAAAGCGGGGGTTGGGGACAAGACGAGCTCCTTCCAAACCTGCGTCTCTCCACTGCGGCCTCTCCTGGGCACAGTGACCACGTCGCCGTCGAGATCCGACGGGATGCCCGCCGCCGCCTTGATGTCGGCTAGGCGTTCGTCGACCTCCTCTGGCTTGTCAGAGGTCTTGTCGAGTACAGCCCTGGCGTCCGCGAGGCGGCCCTTCATGACGAGCCACCGCGGCGACTCGGGCATGCCTAACACCATGAGTGCCATCAGGATGGACGGCGCCGCGCTGACGCCGAGCATGATGCGCCAGCCGAGGTGGAGCGGGAGGCCGGCGAACACGTAGTTCGATAGGAAGCCGAGAAGGATGCCGAAGTTTATGGACAGCTCCGGGATGGTGTTAAGGAAGCCGCGCGCCGATGCCGGCGATATCTCAGCAGTGTAGACCGGCCCAACGGTCAGAGCGTAGCCCCCTCCAACACCGGCCGCGAACTGGCCAGCCATGAGCATCGCGTAGTTGACGGCGAAGCCCATGAGTAACGAGGCCGCAAAGAAGATGCCGCCGGTGAACACGACGGTCTAACGGCGGCCGATCCAGTCGGACGTCCGCCCCGCCGCGAAGGAGCCTACGAGCGAGTAGAGGCTAATGATGCCCATCAGAATCTCCAGCTGCACGTCCGTGATCTTCATGTCCTCCTTGATGTACAAGGACGCCCCGCTCATCACCCCCATGTCTGCAGAATGGATGATTAAAAGTTTAAAACAGCATGTATATGCATCATCACAAATTAATGTCCGATCCTGGAGAGTATTGACTGGTAGATCGATGCGGACGGCATGAGAAGATACGAGTACCATAGCCGAGGATGATGGAGGCCGTGGAGGCGAGGACGGCACAGGTGACGACGTACTTGGCGTTGCTCTTCTTCTTGGCCTCGACTGTCTCCGGCGGCGTGGCTGCAGCCATGGTCTACACGTGAACACGTCCTAGCTAACTGTACACTGTTCTTTGCTTATAGAGCTGCAATCGTGTGTATACTACTACCTTCGATTGGTGTTTAGCGAAGTGTTCTTCGCATTTATTTTTCTATGACTGGAGACAAATACAAAAGACTCCACCTAGCCTGTTCTTTGCATTTAAAAGGTTCTAACATAGAAAACAACTGAAGCATCAGATGGTTCTTATTTCTTAATTGGGTCTTACAATTCCATGTGGTGGCGGTGGCACGTGAAGAACAAGCAACAGCCCCGTTGCTTCCTCTTCCATGTTCCTCCATTGTTTACCCTGTAGTTTGATGCTCGTGTATATGGATGGTGAACAGAGGCCATGCATCTTTGAACTTATAGCATCTCTAGCAGTCTCTCAATTTCTAATCCAACTATCATATTGGGAGAGCTATTGGGAAATTAGTGCTCCAGCAGATTCTTTTTGTCTTTCTCTTTTCCCGATAATTATTGGGACAAACTAATAATCTACCCCAACTCTCCCTAAATAGAGGGGGAGTTGTGACTCTCCCGATACGGTAGTTGGATTGGGACAAGGTTATTGGGGAACTGCAAAAACAACTCTCCCAATAATTATAAAAAAGATATTGGGACATCTCCATTATGTGATTGTTGGAAAATGTTTATTGGAAGATTGCTGGAGATGCTCTTATACCTCACCTCACCACTTTGACAGACCTCAAACTACATGCCCAAGCCAGAATCGAACTCGGCCCGCTGGCAAAATATATTATGATTTTTCAAAATATTATTTTAATCTTCTAGGATATCTAATAATAAATTACTTATAAACTGTATAAAATCTATGTACAAAATTAATTATATTTTAAATATAATTTATGATGTTCATTGTCAGCCCATGAAATTTTAAGTTAAAACAACATTTATGCATAGAGAAACAAAAAAGATAAATTTTATTATAGGGTAAATTGGAGCCTCTCCCATCCCTCTTTGTCTTTAATGGTTTCTACTCGTCTTTGGTGGTTTCTCTTGTTCTCTTAATCCTTCTTTAACCCCAAACCCAATGCAAATAGGGGCCAAGGGAAACTGTCCTGATTAAGCTAGATTCACCATTTGCATATCCTGGAGCCTTTCTTTAGCACATAAATGGGAGTGCATTTCCTGCCCACCATGGCAGGTGCCCCCCCCGCGAAAACTGTCGAATGGAGATCCAGTGAACCAAAAAAATAATGGAAGAAGTAATGGTGACGGCGATGAGAATATTATAACACCCCGTGTCTCCTCACCCATGACTTCCTCTCCTGTCTATTTTGGCCGCATCAGGCCCGTGACCCTCTCTTCTCTCTCCCATCAAACAACTCTCTCATCTCTCACATCTCTCTCACACATCTCTCCACCACCGGAGGGAGCCCCAC
>CM014270.1:60496172-60526028 GCA_004135705.1 Alloteropsis semialata
CTCTTGTATAAGAACTGCACTGCAAGTTGATAATCACAAACTATGCTAATTCTAAGGGGGGAAACAAGTTGCATACTTACATCAGCATGGATAATAAGCATGCAAGAGTTGTACAATTATCCAATCTCCACAATTTAGATCAACAAGGGATTAACAACAATCTGCAGAACTCCATGACAAACTCGTCGTATTTCTGTGGCTAAGGAAAAACCTTCAAAGTAGCGTTAGCCAACCGTAATTATCGAAGCGAATAAGTCGAACAGCTTGTGAATATTAGATAGGCTGCTGTGGCAACAATTATGACATCAGGAACAACAATTAATTGCAAACTGTGTATTACAATTCTACGAAGAACAGCTTACATTTATATGAATATTAGGCGTTTTAGAGAATTTACTATCCATCTTCCAACAGCCAATCCGCATGTTGCTTCATATTGGGTATAAATCAGGTTCAATTTGCTCAAATGTTTAACAAGCTGATATTTAAAAAACTGAAATCAAACCTGATATGGTCTTCCATGGAGTTTTTTTTTTCTTGGTGACAGTCTTCACTGTAACATCAAAAGTATCCTATTGGTTTCGTACACGCACCGACCAGGACATATCACCAAGTGAGCAATCTTAAATGAACATCACACCAAAAGATCAACTAACCTCAATAACTGGATAGCTCTGCAAATACTCTTTTGTGTAATTAGTAGAATCAGGAAAATAGGGGCGGCAGAATAGCACCCTTGTAACCTTGCTGTCTCCACTGTGTCGAACTCAGCAGGCCATTTTCAAAAAAGAACCTCATGTCTGAAAATTACCCATTAAAAATTACAGAATGACAAAAATCTCCATCCATCCCCTGAATTGCCAAATCTTAATATCAATTTGACAAAGAAAAAACATTTCTTTCATAATCATTGCCCAATCAAGTTGATCTGAAAACAACAGATCAGTCGTCCCCTCTATACATATACCGAGCAATCCCATTGCCAGAAATCATTCCACATCTTCTTCCCATGAACGCCCATCCGATTTTATCTCCCAAAAAACCAATCAACCCCGTAGTTACGAACAGACACCCCCATCCCAAACCCAACCCCCAACCCTTAACAGTAGTTGTACGTCCAAATAACATAAGGCAGCAAGAATAGTACTACTCACAATTGGGCCATTCGCAACAGCATGCTCCTTCAATATATAAGGATCATTCCATGGCCCTTTGTTTGATCCATGGCCCTCACTGATAAAATCGAAGTATTAACAAATGTCAAGAACTGAAAGTTCAAAACGGCTAGAGAATGTGTTCAGATGAATGCTGTGTCCACCTACCTCGAATCATCAAATAACACATTGGGGAGGATAATAGATCGCAGACCTTTTTAGTAACTCCTACATTTTCTCCAGCAAGTAACTTCTTTAAAATAATCAGTCTAGCTATACACTCATCATGCATGTTGTCATGACCAAAAGATAAAAATAAAGTTGCTTGGATTCAAAAGTCTAGAAAATACCGCACTATTGGACATTATGAGTAAGTCAAAATATATTGGACATATAGAAAATTGAAATTGGAAGAATATGCATCAAATCAGTGAACACGGTTGACTATCCACCTGCCTGTTCATTTGCTAACTAATTTTCGCCAGCAGGATCCATGTAGCCAGACTCAACATGTACAAAGAAAGAAAAAAAAACAACGGATATTAGGAGATCATCCAGTAGCTAAACAAACTTTTTCCTAAATGCTTTATAAGTTGGCCAACCAATGAAAGCAGCAAGACAGCTCTAAAAAAATCAGCTTCACAACTCTGGGAAGGTGAAGGCTGGTCTAGATACAAAAAAAATGGATTATAAAAAATCTTTATGCACATTTTTAATGGCACACCAAACATTAGTCTGTTTTGGGCACACCAAACTTGATCTCCTTGTACTTCCCCTTATTATGGTTACATCAAAAAAGAATCAGATCAGGGCATATGGGGCACATCACAAGGAACTCAATCACGAACCAGAGTGCAGAGGACAACACATGTTAAAAGATTGCACACAAATCAGACCAGGACACAGGCAACATATTAAAAAAAAACCAAACTACTCTTAAGGATCACAACTGCATTGCAAACTCGAAAAGATTCTTAATTACTACAATTCAACTTAATTGATGGTTTTTTTTAAAAAAAAGATGCTGGAATGACTTGAGTATAGGACAAATCAAGATGTACAAAACTGCATTGCAAACTCGAAAAGATTCTTAATTACTACGATTCAACTTAATTGATGGTTTTTTAAAAAAACAAAGATGCTGGAATGACTTGAGTATAGGACAAATCAAGATGTACAATTTCTCATCTAAACAAGTAAACCATAGAATTTCCTGAATTAATGCAAAGTAGAAGTGTTGTTGCTCTAACTGTCAGAATAGAACATCAGTAAAAGAAAGGTATAAAAAAACAATTGGTAGTTTCACTCACTCTTGCTTTAGATTATTGCATAAGAACAACTACCTTTGCAGTAATTACTTCTTCTCCTTTAAGCTCCACGATATCATTTCCAGTGTATATACTTGCTACAGATGATTTTCCCTATGGCACATTTCAGCATCAGAGCTATCAGAAACTTGTAAGAGTAGTGTCAATCAAATAGCACCCTTTAATCCAAGCATGGACGACTACCTTTGCAGGCATTTCACCAAGCATGTGGTGAGCATGTATGGAGGAGATGGCAGCAGGGATAGAATGGATGGAAGAGAGCGCTTGTAGCTTACCCACGATGGCAGCCAAAAATTCATTCTTCCTTGAATCTCCTATGCTTGGGGATCGATCATTTAATTTATTGACGACAATTCTGAAAAGAGAAACTGAATTGAGGTGGACAGTATGCACAAAATTACCCAAAATTCGTTTGAATACTTACCACATAACTACAACTGATGAATCTCCTGCAACACCTGCGCCGAACCCAAGAACCCAATCAAACCCCACTGCATTTGTTGATCCAAATCAAAATCCAGAAAATCAAGCAAACATCTTGCAGGCTGGGGCGTTCCTGGAACACATACAAAGATGCAACAAGAGGGGGTACCTGGTAGTAGAGGTGGGGGTGGATCGGGCGAAGTAGCGCTCGACGACGTCGAGGAAGCGGTCGTTGTCGGCGGCCGAGCAGCGCGCGGGTCCTTCACCAGTAGCGCCCCCGTGTCCCGCAGGTTGCTGCTCACTGTTGCGCAGGCGTGCGCACCTCCTCCTCATCCACGGTGTCACCGGCGGCGGTCCCAATGAACGACGTGATGTGGGGAGCAGATTGGGGAGATGTGGGGAGCAGATTGGGGACATGAGGCGACAGTGGAGGGGGCGAGGTGGAGAGGTGGAGGGGAGAGGAGGCGGCGCGTTGTATGACCCACGGAGGAGCAGAGCGAGGCGAGGAAGAGCGGGTCGGAGGGGATGGGATGGCCGGCGGCGACGACGCTAGGAAGGGCAAGGCGGAGCAGGATGCGGTGCTGGTGGCGACGGTGCTTGCCGGTAGGGGAGCACCGGTCCAGGACCGCCTCCCGGACCGACGTCCGTCTGCGCGGCGGCGAGCGCGGCTAGGGAGGTCCCCACGGCCTCGGCCAGGAGCGCGCACACGGCGCCCGCGTCGGCGGATCGAACCACGGCGAAGAGCGCCTGGTGGGAGAGCGGCGAGAGATCCATCAGGGCCGACCGCGGTTCGATCCGCCTGGAGGAAGGGGCCGGAGTTGGAGGGGTCAAGGGAGGAGGCGGCAGTGTGGAGAGGGAGGTTGTGGCGGCGGTGTTGCAGGATCGGGAAGGGGGAAGGGAGGCTCCGTGATTTTCGGATGGGAGACGGAGGCTTTCCTTGCAGCTCGATCGCGGACGACGGATGAAGAGAGAACGCGATTACGCGAGGCCATCGCCCGGACGAAGGGGGCCCACATGTCGGCGCCAAAGAAACACCGAGGGGAGGGGTGCCCACGCGCGGACGGAAACGTAGGTGCGAAAGGACCTACGACGGACAGGAAACGGCGACAAAAAGTTCTTTATAGGAGTAGAGAAGTAGAGATGGGAATGGAATGGTTCTATCTCGCTGCAGCCTGCACTGCAGGTAGCCGCGGTCGTTGCTGCAACGATCCGAACAAACTCCACACAAGAGAGGAATTCAAGTAACAGAGGCCCAAGAAACTCTCCTCATTTCGCTCAACAGCAGTAACAGCTATATGAATTACCGGGGAGCAAGTCGTCAATCCGAATCGCTAGCCTCTGCACACACAATTCATGAGCTGAAGCACCTATGGATTTTCACGACCTGAAGCCACCTATGGGTTTATCTTGTCATGTTGCCGGGATATATAATAGTGCTACTACTGCCTCGATAGGAGGAGTCTTTGGGTTATTCCACCTGTGTGCAAGTGCACATGGATTCTTGCGTTCACAAATGTCTTTTTGGGCATGTTTAGTTGATGAAAATTGCAAAACTAGTTTGCAAATTTGCAACCTTGGAGCTAAACACCCCCTTCAACTTTTGGTTTCCACAAGTTTGTCAAACTTTAGGACTTTGCAAACTAGTTTCCAAAGTTTGCCAACTTTCATGAACTAAACATTTCAGGGCATGTTTAGTTGGTGAATGTTGCAAAACTAGTTTACAAATTTGTAACCCGCGAACATGTCAGGGCATGTTTACACATTCAGAAGTCAAAGCTACCCGCGAAGTTCAAAGATACGCACTTGTTCACAGCCAAATAAGGCCGCTCAGTAGGCCTGTAACGGGCTGCTAGCCTGCAAGGCAAACGAGTTGGCTAATGCAGACGTAGCAATAGCTAGGTACTTACTTCCTCCAGGTTGACCAATGGAACAACAAAAATAACAAACCCAGGACACCGATGAGTTGATAAATCGCATATGACCAGAATAAGCGATGGCACATCAAGATATAACACGAGCTATAACTTCTCGCAATATGTATTATGGGATCATCTTTCGCCCCAGCGACACCTGGGTTACCAGGTACCACAATTTATATGGTCTCTGTTTAACTTAATTTTCTTCACGTCTCCATAGGACTACAATGTACTATAGGGTAGCATCACAGAGTACAAGCTACGCCATACACTTTTGTTTCCTAGGTGACAAACTACATATATCAACCATGTTCCTCCACTTTAGCGATATAGTCTGTAAGCTAAGCGAAGGACCATTCTCATTCTCAGAATAGACCAGCATTTGAGGCAGTCCTGATAATCTGAAAGACAGCTGCATGGAGAAAAAGAGTAAAGAACTCAATTTCCTATTAAATGAGTGCATAAACACGCTACTAAAAAAAGGAAAGAAAATTGTTCATACCATATAAAACTGCCATCCAATTAGCTACAATGAGACATCAAATCCTGCCATTTTATGACTTTCCTATTCTACCCCAAGTCACTATCAGATTGGAATAGCTAATGCCACACATGTAGAGGTAAAGCATGTAAACCATTTTGGGATCAATCAGTGCATTCCAAGTTCTGAATCTAAAGAATGTGTTACTAAATGAATTCAAAGCATGGAAGTGCCCCAAGTAGTAAGTACTTTGCCAAGAAACGCTCAATGCTTTTAAACAAACTGATGCTTCAAATCCCGCTAACAGTTGGGTTTGAGGAAAAATAACCCACTAACAGTTTAGCACGAGCTAGTTGAACTACGCATAAAAAACACTCTTCAAAACAATAAGAATGCTACTGTAATATGAAACAACCGAGGAGAACCGGTCTCTGGGTTGACAACTAAGATATTTGGAGCATAGTATGATCCAGAGCTGACTTGGGTCGCTACACATAGGCACTGGACTACCAAAGGATAAAGGGTATGCAGCAAGATCAGCTACTCGACCATAAAAAAAAAAAAAAAAAATCGGAACCCTAAGGACTTACATGATCCAACGACAACGAAGACAAAGAACCCAAGCAGAATAGGTCCAACAGGATAATCATCTGCTTTCTTGATTGTCTCAGGAACAGCACCCCTCTTTGTGATATTCTTCTCAAATCGTGCAATTTTCCTATCAGCAACACGCCTTGAGGTAGTCTGCAAAAAAGAAAGACCGTATCCAAAGAGATGTTACGAAGAAACACTGAATTGGGTTAGTGCAGTACCAAGGAACCGAGATAATAGCAACCTTTACATGGCATGATGAACATTAAGTTAGAAATCAACACATTTAACACATTCTATTCGAATAATCAGTCCAAGTGGTCTATATATCAACTTCTCAGCTACTCAGGGAAAGGAAAAGCCCTACGGTGCTGTTGCCAGATTTTGCCTATATACCTACTTCTCACTTTGACAATCTGTCTTCTCTTATTCACTTGGTCAATGAAATATTTTTTTCCATTTCCCCTAAAAGACAATACTAATTTGTTACTGGAAATTTAGGGTTTGAAAGCCTAAACCAGTTTAGGTAAATGGTTAAAAGCTCTCAAGGACAAGAGAAATATACAACAACAACAACAACAATAGCCTTTTGTCCCAAGCAAGTTGGGGTAGGCTAAGGACAAGAGAAATATACTGCAAACTATTATAAGAAATAAAAGCATGCAACCCACGATCTGATACCCTATCAAATATTCCATCTTATGAGCAACAAGTTTCAAGTTCAAACTAAAATGAAGTTCTAATCAGCTGCGAGGCAAAATAAATACTCTAACGCTCCTGGAAAGTACCCTAAAGTACTAAGCATTAAAATCCTCATGAATCATGGAAGCACTCAACAATATATAACAATTAGGATGGCTAATCCATGAAATGCACAATCAAATCAACTCGTCTTTTGAAAAAAAAAGAATCGCGTGCTTTCATGCAAATGGTAACGCAAAACTCGTCCTACATCAGCACACATCAGGTGTTTGCAAGCAAAAGTAGCGCCAAAACTGATCCGACAACAGCACACGTCATTCACGAATCGGATAATTCACACATGACTTGGCGGGATCCCTAACGGCCGAACCTGACATCTTGCTAGTCAGCAATAGCACACCACCACTTCCCGCCAACTTTCTAACCCGTGCATGGGAAGAACGCGGCAAGCATAACACATAAATCAACAATTTAAACTAAAGGAAATGATGGACGTCATAGGACACGAACTAACATGCGACATTCATTCAAATTTCTAGGCAGATCTTGATGCAACATTGCCACATAACACGTAACCACTCTCAACTCTTAAAGAAGTATACTCACCTTCGAATTCTAACATGGAATTCTTTGCCGTTCATGGAATCAGAATCATGTCCACAAAATAAACAGAAAAGGGGGTAAAAAAGGTAGAGGATACCAGAAATCTTTTTTGCAAAAGGCGGATCCCTTTTAAAAAGCTAGACTAGATTCTTCGGGAGGAATCTCCTGATCTTCCTCCCGAGGAAAAAAACATCACATACCCGACAGAGCCTAGATTCTACATATGCATTACAATATTCACACCATGTGCCGTCGCGCGGATCAGCAGCAAAATACGGCGAATCGGCGCCTCGTCAGAGGGACCCAGGATCGAATCGCACAGATCTACAATAAACTCGTAAAGGAGCAACAGAGAATACTAACGCAGGTTCTTCTAGCCATGCCGAACAAGGGTGTTTCATCCCCCGCTGATTCTTCCATAAAAAGGAAAAACAAAGAACCGAATACGCGACGGTAGAGGACGGGGGTAGGGCGGGCTCACCATGGCGACTGACGGTGGTCGGGTCGCCGCAGCCGGACGCGGCGGGCGGCGGAGACGAGCGGTGGCGCTGAGAGAATTGGGAGATGGGGACGGGAGTGCGCGAGGCGAGACGGTGACTGTGTGCGAAGGTGTCTGAACTCTGAAGCCTGACTGCTCCGGGTCGTCGGGTTTTTGTTGACCCGGGCCTGCGGAACCCCACTCGCGTTTCCCGTGGGCCACCGCCTGCGCTTGTCTCGTGAATCGTGGCGCGTTTCTGCGTGTCTGCGCGATAGCAGCAGCCAGCAGGCAGCCAAATGAGCGAAGCGATGGCCGACGATGGTTGATGGGTATAGAGGCGTAGAGCAATGCCGCGATCCCGTTCCGTCCAAAATCTGTTTGCTTTGATGGGCGTGTTTATCCTCTATATTTGGTCACCGCTGCTTCCGGGACTGTTTAGTTCGGTAGGAAAGTTTACGAAATTTACTGTAGCAATTTTAAATCGAAGATTAGGAGGACTAAACATGATCTAATTATAAAACTAATTACACGGATGGACGAAAAATCACAAGACAAATCTATTAAGCCTAATTAATCCGTCATTAGAGATTGTTTACTATAGCACGACGTTATCTAATCATGACCTAATTAGACTCATTAAATTCGTCTCGCGAAGTTACCCGAGGGTTATGGAATGGATTTTGTCATTAATCCACGTTTAATACTCTTAATTAATGTCCTGACGGATAAATAGTAAAAAGTTATGAAACTTTTCTCAATCAGTACTTCCCATGCGAGAGTCAACGCAATCAGTGTTGGTACGGTCTTACCTTGCCGTATCTTCCGAGATCTGTTAACGATTTGGTCTTTCTTTTTTGGACGAGCACGATCTGGAACATGGAAATCTCTTGGTGTCGTGTGAGAATCGAATTGCTTCAATTTGTATGAAATTCCTCTTTATGGTCCTTTAGGACCTCATTTATTCTGGTCCACACCTAAACAAGTCATCACCTCGTTCTTCTTTGTTCTTGTCTACACATCTAGATAAGCCATCGCCCCTAGTGCATTTGGTGTGTTCCTTCTATGACCTCCTTTGCCCCGCCTACTCCTAAATAAGCCAACGCCCTTAGTATATGTTTGTAGTTGTCGAGTGTCGACACAACTTTAACATGAGTTTTATCATGCCTAGCTGTAGTCTCTCCTCATTGACCCTCCCGGTGTCACCATCAACGCTTCAACCTTGGGCCTTTCCGCTGAGTCCGTCTACAACCACCTCAACGGACAATATAGGCCCTGTTTAGTTCACGCACTATGCATAACATTTTGCATAACGTACGTTCCTCAATACACTTTTTCTCTCTGTAAACACTATGTATAACGCAAAAACACTATGCATAACGCTGCATCTAAACACCCTCATAATAGTTTGCTCCACTGACACCAATCTGCGGCAACTAAAGAACAGGCTTGGGCTTGTTTGGTTTTAGCCTCATCTAGCTTTATCAAATGTTGGTCATGACCAAAGTGACGGCAACACCAAAAATTTGGTGCAACAATGTTTGGATTATAGCCATGCCAATTTTTGCCAACACCTTAGTATGACATATGGGACCTACATGTCATTATTTATTTTTTGTTGAAATATAGTCAAGTGATATCTTATTTTGTAGATTTAATTGCATGGATTATAAAGGTGTAATCAGATTTTTAATTAGACCATCCAATTAAGAGATATCTGTGTTTAAGTATAGTTTAACTATGATTTTCGGTTTTCGTGTAGCCATGGAGCTCTTGACACGTTGCTGTTGAGAAACGTTGGCGTCCGCCAAATTCTGGGCCAGCGATTTCCTCGCCCGGATTCTCGCCCTGCTCTAATGTTGTCTTGCGTTGTCGTGCATTGGCGTACCAAATTCAGGCAACGAACCAAACGGACGTAAAATCGTGAAGGCTCACCAAAAATTTGGTTTGGCTACCATTGGTGACAAACCAAACATGCCTTAGTTTTTTTTTTTTTCTATTGGTCACCACCTGAAGGGCAGACCTAGCGATCGGTTGTGGGCTTGAGACTTCCTACCGATGTCGAGACTCGAGAGCATGAACCTCCCTATAAATTAAAGTTTGGCTATCAAAACAATGGAAAAGAAGTAGATCTGTTCTCTTTGTTTGTTCAGACACTCTTGCTGTTTAGTCTAGCTGTTTGTGCGCCTTTCGGTGAAGCCATAGCCGTATGTTCACCGAGAACTGTTTGTACGCAAGCATTGGACAAAGCTAAAAGTCTAAAATGCTCAAATAATGACCGTTACCTCCTTTTCTATTTATGGCAAGCACACCACGGCAAAATTTGGTAGGAAATGTAAAAAAAGGGTTAGTTTTCTATTAAAAAGTGGTAAACATTTCTCGAAAAGATACAAGCCAAATGCATATTGATCGCCTCAAAGCGTAGAAGCATGGTCCTCTCCTATAGTCCTATATATAACTCCGCACTCCGGCATTGGCGTATAGTACACTAGGGAAATCGAGCTTTAAGTCTCGCTGACAGATAGTGGCTTAACTAACCCAAATGTTGCATCCACATCCGAACATGGCTGTGTCGACCGACCCTCGTAGCATTTGATTGACTAGCTACACAGCGTTCGGCAGCCGGCTGTGCAGCCGGTTGGCTGCTGCTGCAACCAACCCAAAACAGCGGCAGCCAAACAGCAGCTGCAGCAGCCGGCTACTTGCCATTAAAATATGGTTAATTTTGAAATCAGGCGGGTGGCTATAAGCACATTTTGAAATATAGCGGGAAAGGCTAATAGTTACTCACATTTTTATTCTCAAATCACAATTCAGACTATTTCCAGCCAAATCAGAATTGTGTACAGTTGCATCCTCTACAACAGCTTACAAAGGAGGCTTAACACACACCAATACAACACTTAGTGTAACTACATCACAGTTCGAGGTTCAATACAACACATATATCTACATACACAACACATACATCACAGTTCAGTGTTAATAAACAGCCACACTCCCCTGTCAAGAGTGTGTCAACTTAGGCTTGCTGCTGCACAGCCAAAATCAGGCAGCTCATGCTCACAAACTGCTGCACATGATCACCAACTTCTGCACATGGTCACCAAATCGACAAATTCACAAATCAGACAATTAAGTCACCAGAATTCACAAATCAGTTTGCACAACCATATGCAAGAAAGTGTACATACCTCATCCCATTTTGCTCCACAGTCCAAAGGCAATCCAATCTCGTACAGCTGCCATATTCTCTTCGCAAGTTAATTGAACCCAGTCAGACGGTGCACACAAGTTCATTACTGAAGAACTGACTTCATTGTGCTCTAATGCAAAATTATGCAAAGCAAAGCAGGAAATAATAATCTTGGATTGCTTCTCCCTTCCAAAGTACATGACTCCTTGTAAAATTTGCCACTTATTTTTCAATACCCCAAATGCCCTTTCCACAACATTCCAAAGACTAGAATGGTGGTAGTTGAAAAACTCCTGTAAGTTGCCTGGCCTTGTGTCTTGAAACTGACCAACATGCATCCTGTTATGTCGATATGGGGCCAAATATCCCCTCCTAACCGCATAACATGCATCCACCAAATAGAACTTTCCTACAACACAACATTCATATGCACACCTTTAGCACGACAATAAGATGTATGGCAGTACTATAATTGCAGCAAGTATGCACTGTTAAGCCCTACTAACCTGGTGGTGGATGCGGGAACTTTGGTACTTCCAAACAATCCCTCAACACTGCCATGTCATGAGCAGCCCCCGCAATGCCTGTACCCACAAATGTGAACCGTATGTCCATGTCACATACTGCTAACACATTTTGGCTAGTATATCCCTTCCTATTGATGTAATCATCATGTGCCCGATGACTCACTGTGACTAGAATGTGGGTTCCATCTATATCTCCTATGCACCCATCTAAGTATGGTGAGTATTGGAGCAGTCTAGGGTGAAGTGTTGTGTAGTTTGGATCCTTTGGCATAATAACAGTTCCTGCCCAGGAATAAATGACTTCTACCACTTCATCAAACTTCCTACTTATAGTATCCAATGAGCGACGAAACCTATATTTTATCTGTCTATATGGTTGACGACAGCCACATGCCCATAGGAACATCCCTAGTGCCTCAATTGAACCAAATTTTGGTGTAGATTTGAGACCATGGCTAGTTACTAAGGTTTCATGCAAAAGCTGAAAGGCATGTGGGTAGATACGAAAGTTGTCTTAACATCTTGTTCTAAAATGCAAGTTCAATTCAACCTATTGTCGCCCGCTCAGCTCTTCGACTAATGGCATGGGTGGAGGGAACGGGACAGGATCTACACTTGAGCTGGTTGCTGCATAAGCTCCTATGGCGGCTGCGTAACCCCCCATGTCCCAAAAAATTGAACTGCCATCACTCGAAGCTCCGCTTGTGTTGTCGGATTCTTCATTGCTGCCCATTTTGGACAAAATAACTGGGAAACAAGCATGTGATTCAGACTGGTAAAGCTGAAGGCAGTATGCATCTAGGCAGGATGACATACCTTTACTGTCCTTGGCAAGCTGAGCCTCCCCACTTGAGGCTGCCCCTATTACAAATGCAGCATTGTCACTGCAGCAAAGAGGACAGTACATAAACTTCAGACCCAAATATTACATAGCTCACTAATAATTTGACACTTAGCATGCTTGGAGATCACCATACCTTGCCTGACCTCAAACAGCTGAACCTTATAGTGTCTCTGAACCCAATGCAGCGCCATCGCTGCAACTGAAAGGAAAAGATTAAAAAAATCAGATCAAACCATGATTATGTCAGTAGTACAATTAAGAACCAAAGTATGTAGTAACAAAACTAAATACAAGAACTGAAGTTATTAAGGCTGAATACGAACAACAAGCAGAGTTTGGCACCACATGGGTGATTACATAGGTTCAAATTAAAGTACAGTACAACCATTAATACGACAAACAACCATTACTACATCAAGCAACCACTAATACGACAAACACTAATGAAGATGATGATACAGCCCAGCAGCAGAGGTAGCGGTGGCGGCTACAGGGCATTATCCCAAGTCCATTCGATCCATGAACGACGGGTCTCTTTTGAGTTCATAGTCTTAAATGCCGTATGCAGGGCCTGGTTCCTAAACAAAGCTATAGCTTTGAAATGCAGATCTGTCCCTTGCTCAACACCATCTTGTTCGAGGATTTGTATACATTGTTTCATATCCTCTGCCTCACGGCTAACACGATGTTCCCGCGAACACCTAGCAACCATGGTTTCTGATATGGTTCTCACATAGTCCTCCATGCTGCAACTCTTCTTTTTGTGTGGGCTGTTAACCTCGCTTTCGGCCATAGGCCTTTTACTTGATTGGCCTATGGGCTGCTGTGCCGTCATTGCATCAGTGTCTTCACTCACACGAGGAGGGGTTGACTCACCAACACCACCAGCCCATAGCAGTGAACCCCTGTCTTGGGATTCAGAGCTAAACAGAATCTCCATTTCATCCAGAAAATCAGGAGGTGGCATCGGTTTTGATGTTGCAGCTGTACTGTTCAGCTGCAAAGAGTAAACAAATTCATCAAAACTAGATTAGAACCCTGTACAAGAAGTGAAGTCAACAAATTCAGCAAAACTGTATTACAACCGTGTACATAGGAGCAACTGTACATTGCACTTACCGCTGCATTGTCTGGCTTGTCGACCCAAATGGTTTCATCAGCTGCTATGCCGCCAGTATTCTTGTCACGGCCGAGGAAAGTGTGCTTGTTTAGTTCCAACCAATCTTTATAGCGCCTCTTGTAGGTCCCTTATTTGTTTTGCAACTGCTTGACATTGTATGGCCTCCGTGTAGCAGCTTTGAAATAGGTGTGCACGTTGTGCCATCCAAGGGGAGTTAACCTCTTCTTGTTGGAGTTCCCTTTCTCCTTCTCAGCTATGCATAGGTCTAGGAATGTTTTGCTGACCTGGTAATCCCAATTCGCACGGCCCCCTTCCATCTGTGTAGGTGGTTCGATAATGTGTAACTTGTGTTCTTAATGCTAGAAGTCATAAAGTGGTCTGTGTACTTGCCTTCCTAATGCGGTTCATGCGTTTTGTCCGGAGGTTGTATGGCAGAGGTGCAGGGGGCGAGCACGAGGCGGTGGATGAAGCTGCCAGTGTGGTAAAGCCTATACAGCAATATAAGAAAGGTGTTAGATATCAACAGGCAAGCAATTATATGATTATGTAAGAATGAGAAAATAAATGGATAAGCAGTGAATAATTAAAGACAACACAAGAGCAGTACAGTATAAAATAAGATAACACTTAAACACTTAAACCTGCGGCCAGATCATTTTAAAGGAAGCTAAGCAGAGAAAAAGGAACAATTCATGCATATTTACTTCTGTTGTCTGAATTGTTGATAGGTTAAGAAGGCTGGGATGTGCACAAGAAAAGGGCTATTCTTTTTGGGGGTGTGGTAGATATGGAAGTTGAAGGTTACAACTGAACTCTGTTGCTGTGCTCCATGCTTAACTGAACTCTAGAACATAAAAAAAGGAAAGAAAAAAAACTGCTGAGAACAGCCACCCAATTTGATTATATGTGCTGAACCAAAGCCTCAAAAACTTGATGAAACCAAAGCAAAATGAGATCAGTAGTCATGAATCTGTTTATATTCTCAAGGTTTGTATACTCCAGAATCAGACATGTTTGACAACCCAGTGCTCTGAAGGTTTAGGCAGTAACTGTTTTTATGGATATACTTTGCCTCAGAAATTACGAGTTTCTTTTACTTAGCTTGATGGTTAACATATGGTTTGTTTGCCCCTCCTATCGATGTTACCTGATGCAAATAAATACTCGCTCCGCTTTTAAATATATCACATTTACGACAAGCTAACCAGTTCATATCAAATTGAGTTGATAGCAACTATGGTACTTCTATTGTCAATGTTCATATCAAATTGAGTTGATAGCCCATACAACTGCAATGAACTGTACATGTGCACCATGCAATAATCAGTTAAGTATTTCAACATACTCACCATGCTAGAAAAAACTGGCTTGGAAAATGACTATTATTTGGTTGGCAATTTGTAACTACATAGTTCTGAAAACTGTGAGGGCTGAGTAGAATGCATAATGAAACAGTAGGTATATATGCCTCACATATAAACTGTGGATTTGAAAATCTCCATTAGCATTGAAAGAATTTAGGAAAACACATTAGACTATGCGTACTTAAGGAGATTTGCTAGTTGCACAAATTGAAACAAAGATTAATGACAAATCTGGTCGCGTTGCACATCCACGGTCTCATTAACTTGCACATTCAGATGTCAACAACAAGGAAGGTCGAGATTTTGTACAACTAGTAGGAGCCGACTAAGACTTCGTTCTGGAGACGGGAGAACAGAAGTTGCAAACCCTAGTGCGTACACAAAATGGAGGCAACGAACCTTCAACCTCTGGATCTGTCGTTGCTGTAGACGTCCACGATGAGGCAGAGGTCGGAGCCGTCGGCGACGAGGTACCAGAAGCCGAAGAGGATGGAGCGGATCCGGGCATCCCGGCTCGGGGACGGTGGATCTGTCAGGGAAGTAGGGATCTTGAAGGCTTGCTTCCGCGAGAGACGAGAACCGCGACGACGGGCTAAAGTCGCCACGGGTCAGCCGTCGACGCGCGGATGAAGTCGAGGATGCGCCGTGATGTACCAACGGCGGCAGACTGCGACGGGGCGAACGCAGGAGGGTGGTGAACGCGACGACTGCCAGGCGTCGATTTGGGGAGACGCCGACAACGGCGAGAGGGCGATAGCGCACGGCACACGGCCACCTCCACGAATAGCGAGGAGAGGGCGGCGGGGTGGTAAACCCTAGAGCGCGCTTAAATGGAAGGACCGAAGGAGACGGAGGACGAGTGGAGGCCAGCGCCTGCTGCCTATATGGCAGCGCAGCCGAACAGCTATAGCTGGGCTGCCGAACGGCTGGGCTGTAAGCCCACAGCCGCTGCCACAGCCTAGACACAGCCCAACCGAACAATGTGTCTGAAGATAGAGGATATACTCGAAGCAAATCAGGGCCTAATGACACTTTTTTTTTCGAGAAACTGGGCCTAATGACACTTGAGTCCGCTGCCGTCTCCGCGGCCCCAATTTGCAGCCCACCAGATCTACTCTATCGCGTCGCTCGCAGCCCACGCGAGAGCCAAGCTGCTGGCCCGGCCCAGTAGCCTTAAACCCTCCTCCCTCCTCTGCTGCGCCGCTGCCGGATTCCGCTGCCCGCAGCGCTCCACGTCGGCCGCCCGCAAAGATTCTTCCTTCGTCCTCATCCAAACCCCCCACCCCCACCGCCGCAGATAAAAATCCAAAACAAAAATCCAAGCCCCCCGCGCCGTACGCCTCCGAGCTCCCCCTCGCTCGGCCGATGGCGCTGCAGCTTCAGCTGCCGCGGTCGCCGCCACCGCGGCTCGCCGCCGTCCGGCTCTCCATCCTCCTCCCTTCCCCGGCCGCCCCGACCCGTAGCGCCTCCACCTCCGCGAGCGCCCTCCGCGCCCGCGCCACCGGCGTCGCGTTCTCGCTGCAGACGAACGTGCGGCTCCTCAAGCCCAACCGCCGCGTCCGCCGCTCCCGGGACCCCTACTACGACCTTGACGAGGATGACGACGACGAGGAGGAAGAGTTCGAGGAAGAGGACGATGACGAGGGCTACGACAGCGATGTAAGTTAGCCCCATTGCTAGTTTACCACTTCGTTACTAACCATGTCCTTGTAAACACGCTCTGGAACAGTTGTTAAAATCTAGTGGGCAGAGCAGGTTGTCATTTTTCTGCTCTTTGTTCAGCTTACATAGGCAAAGGAATGCACCTACTGAGTACTGACTTTGTAGCATTTGTGTTTTCCTGCATTTCCTTCTAAGTTTAACATGTTGTTCTGCTCTGCATTGCTTGTCTTAACTATTTTCTGGCATGATGCCATGATTGGTGTTTGATCATGAGCATCTTGTTCCTTGAAACCAGCTTCAACAGATAGTAGTCATTGAAACATGAGCATTGGGGAGATGACAGATTGCTCCCCGATCCGGCGATCCCCATGGCCCATGGTGCCATGTTGCAAACATTATATTCTTCACATAGACATTCAGATATAGAGTGGCCAAATCTCCCTGCTGTGTGATACTGTGATGTTATACCATAATGGCTTAGGGTTATCAAAATGTTTACCGGATGGTTGTAACTGATTGACAACACATATTTACTGGATATCAGTGTGTTGTTCACATACCATCGAATATCATGTGCATAATATTATGAATAAAGTACTTCACTCTGTTCAAGAACCACTGAATGGTTGACTGGGAGACTGAAATGCATATATTTCAGTTTCACTGAAACCCCACCCCCTGAATTCCGAGTTCGAAGTACAAGATAGATGAATGCTGAACACTGAAACGTTGTGTGTTTTTATATCCTGTTGTTTACTTTTACATGGAACAAAACAGTCTCGCCATAGTACTTTTCATCTGTACCACTATCCTAACTTAATGCTTGATTAACTTTTCAGGATGATATGTCAGGTTTGGAATATCCTGGTGTACTTTATTCAAACAGCCCTCGTGCTCCAAGCAAGAGACCAGGTATCTTAAAATCTATGCTACATCCTTTAGAAGCAATGGCTACTTACTTCATACTAAAACTCTGTTGCTCCAGGACTGCAAACTCCATTGATAAAAGAAAACTGGCAAGGAAGACAACCCATAACTCGTGATAAATATGGCAGTCCACAAAAAAGTAAGTCTCTACATTCTAGGAGTAAAGTGGGACGATCATCAAGAGATCTCATGAACATGGACAGTGAAGTAAAGGTAAGTTACCCAGCATGTAAATATAGCCTGTTCATATTCTGTATTTTGAGGCGCACTCAAGTAACAAATGTTTGTTGTTGCAGCTGAAAAATGAAAGCATTTCCTGGAGTGTGTTCCAGAAACTGCAAGAAGAATATGACTTTGATGATAAATGGTTACCGCTGGTCGATTACTTGTGCACATTTGGACTAAAGGAATCCCATTTTACTTACATCTATGAGAGACACATGGCCTGCTTTCAAATTAGTCAGTCTTCAGCAGAAGAAAGGTTGGATTTCCTGCTAAATGCTGGGGTTAAAAGCAAGGATATGAAGAGGATACTGGTTAGGCAGCCACAGATTCTGGAATACACTCTTAGCAATCTTAAATCTCATGTCAATTTTCTGGTGAGCATTGGAGTTCTGAGTACTAGAATAGGGCAAATCATTTCTTCTGCACCTTCAATGTTCTCTTACAGCGTGGAGCAGTCTCTGAAGCCAACTGTAAGGTACCTGATTGAGGAAGTAGGTATTGAGGAGCGTGATGTGGGCAAAGTAGTGCAGCTAAGCCCACAGATTCTGGTGCAGAAAATTGATACTGCATGGAAATCTCGATCTCTTTTTCTATCAAAAGAATTAGGTGCCCCCAAAGATAGTATTGTTAAAATGGTCACAAAGCACCCTCAGCTGCTTCATTACAGCATTGAGGATGGAATCTTGCCTCGCATCAATTTTTTGAGAAGCATTGGAATGAAAAACTCCGATATTCTCAAAGTATTGACAAGTCTTACTCAGGTATTATTTCTTCATTCATGTTGTCATGTCCGTCCTTTTGTTCTTGCCTTCTGTTTACAATTGTGTTGTTAAATGTTTATGTGTCTCATGGTTGGTGTGCCATTATGTGTTTCTTTTCAGGTGTTATCTTTGTCCTTGGAGGATAATCTCAAGCCAAAGTATCTTTACTTGGTCAATGACCTTAAGAACGAGGTTCAATCCTTAACGAAATATCCAATGTACCTGAGCTTGTCTCTTGACCAGAGAATTCGTCCCCGCCACCGTTTTCTTGTTTCATTGAAGAAAGCTCCAAAGGGTCCATTTCCTCTGAGCTCCTTTGTGCCCACAGATGAGCGTTTTTGCCAGAGGTGGGCTGGGACTAGCTTGGAGAAATACCACACATTCAGACAGAGCTTGCTGCTGTCAGGTTTTGCAGAGAAGTCTGGAAGGAAAACATTAGTCTCGAGACGGTAGATAGCTAGCTGGTGGGAAATGTGTTTCTTTTGAGCCCATGCTCATAAAGGTAAGATCATTTATTCTGCAAAGCTCTTTCTGACTATTTGGGGTTTACTGTATTTGGATAATGGGTTCCATAGCACTGATTGGTTCACTGTTTGCAGGAAATGGGCTTCGTCGCTGACTTGATACTTGTTGATCAGTGGGTTTAGAATACATCACTAACTACACACTACAGCTTATATTG
This sequence comes from Alloteropsis semialata, assembly GCA_004135705.1. Taxonomy (NCBI): domain Eukaryota; kingdom Viridiplantae; phylum Streptophyta; class Magnoliopsida; order Poales; family Poaceae; genus Alloteropsis; species Alloteropsis semialata. The sequence goes on from CM014270.1 coordinate 60,515,154, forward strand.
TATTGGTCTTATAGCCTCCCTTTACATGGTTTATAGTCTTCATCAGATTCCACTCAGAGTTGGAAATGAATGGCCATTTAAGTGAACTGCATTATGCCAGAATGGTTGGCGGGACACTGGTTTATCTAGTTCTAGGGGCATCTCACCTTGTTGCTAGTTACTATTAACTACAACTGCTGAACAAAATGTACGTTTAATAAATCGCAGCCAAACGGTGTAAGAGGGCCATTACAGGCAGCCTTCTCCACCTCTGTAGTCCTGTAAGGCCATCTGCAAGTTTTCCATGACTTCCCTTTTTTTAAGCCTTGTTATCATGACTTACAAACGTGCTGGTACTTCATGGTTCTCTAATGTACTGTCTGTAAGTTTATTTTCTGATGTACAACCTAATCGCACAAGATAGTGTAGCTGGTGTCTATTAACGTTGATCCATACGAAAGTGTAGCAAGTTCCTATTAATGTTGATCCTTGATATCTGGTGGATGCCGTTGAATTACTGTTGTACCGGGTGCTATTGTCGATTTTGCTCATTACCAGGGTAATGGTTGAAGCAGTCATCTCACTTTAATTCCTGTTTAAGGGCATGTTTAGTTCACCAACTTTTTTTATCGCTACAGTAAATTCGACAACTATTAAATGTGGATAACTGACAAAACCCCGGGGTGAAATTATGAGATGAATCTATTAAGCCTAATTAGGTTGTGATTAGACAATGTCGTGCTACAGTAAACAATCTTTAATGATAGATTAATTAGGCTTAATAGATTCGTATCGTGATTTTTCATCCATCCGTGTAATTAGTTTTATAATTAGATCATGTTTAGTCCTCCTAATCTTCGGTTTAAAATGCTACAGTAAATTTCGTAAAGTTTTTCACCGGATTTAAACACCCCCTAATTTAGACTAAATAGGCATTGCTTTGGTTTTGGCAGATTTTCTGCAGAATACTTTGAGCCGTAGGGCATAATCGTTGGCTCCAATCTATGATGTCCAAAACCGCCAAGTTTGTTTCTGACTTCGCGAGATCTAAATGTCATTAAATCACCTCTTTTCCCCTATGAAAAAAAGAATCTGATATCAAGCGTACCAGTGAGATGGATGAACATTGAGACTAGCAACATGTCAACATCTTTTACCATATACTCCCTCCGTCCCAAAATAAGTGTTCATTTAGCCTTCAAATTTTGTCCCACAAAGAGTGTTCATTTAGCTTGTAGTAAGGACCTTATAATTAAATCAACCCCAAACACTAAGAAAAAAAATGCATGAAGAAGCGTATAGAGCCAATCAAATGCTTGATTGATGCTACTTTTCTTGTTCCAATGCAGGTGCATTAATTGACAGCGCAATTTTCAATCACACCTACTATGAGTAATTAGGGGTACCATGGTCATTTTTTATGACTACTAATTTGTCTGAAAATTTCTAAACGAATTATTTTAGGACGGAGGGAGTATATGCTGACGGAGGTGTGAAAAACACAACCACCTAGGAAGCATGTCCCGGTCGGTGGAGGATGTGACACATGTTTGGTATAGATGATGGCAGTAAAACTTGGCCGGCCATGGACCATGTTTTTAGGCAGTAAGCACCATTCCCCAATTTGAGATTCAATGATTCATTACGTTGGCAAGACCCGACAAATTAAAGGAGAATGACAAAAACATATCTATGGTTCATTCCATTCTCAGAACTAGACTGACCTCGCATGTATCAATTCCCATGCATCTTGGAGTTAGAATATGGCTGTAGTCTCATTTCACAAGGATGTTTCTACATTATCAGAATTGCAAAACGATCCTATCTATGAGAACCTACTCCACCTATGCCCCGATGTACACCTTTCCAACCACATACGTCTAGATGTATCAGCAAGTCATAATAGCTTTTTGTACGACCCAACTCAACAAAATCACCTTCCAGTCCTGTCCTATTGCTGATTGAACCCTGAACTGCATCTGAAGAACATATATCTAAATATGTAATCTAGTGTATATATATTACAAAATAACCGATAAAAGTGTTTTGTACTTTCAGCTTGCTCGTAGAGTCCTAGTACACTCGCAGATTCAGTTCCTCACATCAGTAAACATTGTCAAGGGTTTCTGGAAGCCTCAAATCATCGCTGCATAATAGACTGTGCAGTCCATATGTTACAGTCAGATTAACGGAGTGACGAAAAAAGAGATGCACAACAGTACAGCACCCAAAGTGCTCAAATACCAACAAATTATTTCGCATTGAAATTTGAAGCCCGAGTCAAATGAATGTCTTTAATGTTTCTATGTTGCATAAAGCCTATACTACTGCCCATTAGATCAGGGAATTATACTACAAGTAAATGCAAGGTAGATAAGTGTAGCTAACATAAACAAGAAAACTCACCTAGCTTGACCTGCTGATGCCTCATCCAAACGATCTGACACATGTGATGATTCTGCAGTATTGTCACCTACAAGGTTTACAGAATCAAGTAAGCTTACTATTAAACTAAATGTACAAGGTGCAGCAAAATACAAGCCAAACATGGACATTGTGCCAACCTTGTTTAGGACTTGCTTCACTAATAGAGCCAACAGACAGGTTGTGTGCTGGTGGTGAAACCATGTCTGGAACAACATTAATACTGTTCTTTTCAGTAACAATTCCTTGAGCACATCCTTTATCCAGCTGCTCCAAATATAATTCATGGTCACTTGATAATTGTTCTCCTGTGGAGATGGGCAGAGAAATAACTCAATACAAATTATAGTGTCATATTTTGGGTTATAAATGCATCCGGAGTGACACATGACCAAGCCAAGGTTTTTATTCATTACTCACCTGTATGATGCTCGTGAATAACACTACCGTCTGGCACCTTGTGTGGTCCATGGATAGAATGGGCAACTTCTCGATACAACGTCCTGTATTTTTCAAAAAAAAAATTGCCTTTATTGCAGAAAATGTAAAGAGAAAAGAAAGAGGTGCTGAATTGCACAAAAGTGAAAAAAATAATGCAAGCTTTTAAATTTTGCAGACTTAAACTAATAAAACCAAAACCCTTAACAACAATTAAAATTTAGTTTGTAGCTTGTGCATAGCAACGAAGGCTAGTGAATTGATAAATGGCGATAACCAGTAGCTTAATGCGCACTGTAAAGGTAAGAGAACTACAAAAGGCGGTTATGCAAATTTTGACCAAAGTAAACGGCAAATATCCTAGGTTTACACTGTGGTAGTATAGTACATAGCAGTGACAGAAAACAGCCAAGTGTTAGGTCCTTACCGCAGTCCATATTTTTCATTGTAAGGTTCGACGAAAACATGATCTCCACAGATGAAGTGAGAGGTCCTTGAACATCTTTCTGATAAGATTCGTTTTACTGTCTCAGGGTACTTGAAGCTCACATAACCAAACATGCGTTTCTTCTGAAGTGGAATTTGCACATTATTGACAGGACCATAGTGACTGGAAGGAATATCAGGACAGTATTATTTACAATTGCATAAAGCCATAACAGGTAGAGGCACCAAACACTAAAGTTAGATGGAAATACCTGAAGTAATTCCAGGCATCATTTTTGGTGAATGTGCTTTTAGAATCGAAGGCAATAAAAATCTGGTTAGAACTATTTACTGCAGAAGGCATCACCAATTTGCAACCATGATGCTGTCCACATCTGAAGTTGAAACATATGTAGAGTTAACTTTCCAAAATCATCTTGAACACTGAAGAACAACAATAACAAGAGTACTTAAAACATAGCTCACATAAAATTGTTAACAAGGTTAACAGAAAAGTACATAGGTGTTAGCTGTTAACATGCTAAACCATGCACGGGATATCATTTAATGGAAATGGTACTAGTAGGTTATATCATACACTGAAGTAGTCCTGAACATCTTCTACAGTAAACTTGCTTTCAGGCATGAAAACATAAATCTGGTTATGATCACTTCTAGCAGAAGGCACCCCCAATTTGGAACCATGAACCAAGTATTTAGGAGCATCTTCCACTGGGACAATATAACGCTGTTCCCGTCTGAATTTGAAACAACTACAAAGTTAACTTTCCTAAACCATCTTAAAGAATGACAATTATAAGAGTACTTAAGATATAGCTCACAAAATTTTGAGCATGGTTAACAAAAATAAATCTAGGCATTATCATGCCAAACCATTCAACAGATATCATTTAACAGGAAAGGGCAGTAGTAGGGCTACACTGTGTGGAAGTACAATATGTAAGCAGCAAGCAATAGAATACAGCCAAATATTATATCCTTACTCTAGTTGATGTTTCTCCTTGTACTCTGTGACACGAACTTGATCTCCACAGATGAAATGAGGGGTCCTTTCTGATAAGATCTGTTTTGCTGTTCCGGAGTCCTGGAAGCTCACAAAACCATATGTGCGCCTTCCTTGAGGTGGAATTCGCACATCATTGACAGTACCATACTGACTGGCATAAATATCATTATATAATGTTATTTAAACCGCATAACACGTGGAGGCTTCATGTGAAGATGCATCAAGCACTAAAGTTAGACAGCAATACCTGAAGTAGTTGCGAACATCTTCTTCAGTGAATTTACTTCCAAGCATGAAAGTAACAAAAATCTGGTAAGGATCACTGCAAGCAGGAGGCACCCCGAATTTGAAACCATGGGACAATATACTGCTGTTCCTGTCTAAAGTTGAGACAGGCATAGCCATAATGAGAATGCTTAGAAAAATAGAACAATTGTGCTGATAGTTTATTGTAGAAAACAATGCGGCCTAAAAAAGAAACACATATCTAAAGTAAAACTAGCTTAGATGCATAAGATCAGAAGAGACCTTTCGATCACTCTGATGGTGTTAAGTCGCATGAGCTGATCTGTTAGGCCACAACCAATCTTCCCATGCTTCTGGCCCTCCGCGAGGAATCCCTCAATCCGCAGAGGCTTTCCGTACCTGTCAATGTACATATTTGCAAGAGACTCAATTGGGAGACTTGGTGGTCGCAGCAAAAACAGGAGTTCTCTTATCTCCTTCTCCAACATGAGCTCCCCTGAACCAGTGAATTCAGGTGATGGACCAATGGGGGTGAGCGGAGCATGATTTCCATGAAAACTGCCACTGGGATGTAACTGAGGTAGCCCACGGTGCAATGGTCCAATTTGAAGATTGAGCGGCAATGGAGCCTGAAACTCATGAGAAACTCCACTGAGGCAAAACCGAGGCTGTGAATGGGGCAAGGGAAATGGAGCCTGAAATTCATGAGAAATGCCACTTGAATGAAACTGAGGCTGCAAATGAGGAAAGGGGAATGGAGCCTTAAATTCATGAGAAATGCCACTTGGATGAAACTGAGGCCCTGAGTAAGACCAGCAAAATGGAGCCTGAATTCCATGAAAACTGTCAACTGGATGAAACTGAGGGCACAAATGGGGGAATGGTCGTAAGCCATGCCGCTCTTTAGGTGGCAGCAGTGATGGTAGCTGTGGGAGATGCTGCGCCGCCTCAATGACCTGGGGGGCTATTTTGTCATCTGAGGCGAGTAGTTGTCTGATCTCTGCAGGTGTTTTGGATGAGATGATGTGAGGAACGATCCTTTTGGGGTTCCATGGATGAAGCTGGTGGACCCTATCCAGCAACAAGCTCTCACATTCCTCTGTATCCATTTCTTGCTTACTGCAGCACAGAGAACAATAAGTTGTAAATCAGTGCGATTTGGGATGCAAGACTGTACATCAGCAAATGCAAGCGACTCCTTTTTGGGAAGCTCGAAGGACAAGTAAACCACGGGTCGAGAATGAAAAGCCTGCATCATCATCTGCGTACACCAACAGAAAATAACTAGCACCGGCACAAATTCGTGTTTACCTCTTTCATAACTCCGAAATTAACGAACATATGAGCAGATTTCACCTTTACTAGCAGATTTTTTTTGAACTGACTTTACTAGCAGAATTAGTAACTCTAGTCGCCACCAAATTAACCCCCCAAATCTCCCGCACGCGGGTCAGAACGAACCAATGATCGAGAAATGTTCCTTTCAAATATCCGTCTCCAGGATCCAACCAAAGCTCACATAAACCTAATCCTCCAATTATTGAGCCAGATACACCGCGAACCGCCGCAATCGCAGAACAAGAGGAAACGCGAGATAAACTAGCGCATCCGCGACGGCGCGACGCCTAACCGCCGCAGGCGCTGCAAGGCGCCCACCTCCAGAACTCAGAGAAACAAAGCCCACCACTTCCGCTGCACCAGATGCTCCCAGACCCCCCGCAAGATAGAGCAAGGGCGAGTTCTTCGCGCTCACAGCGTACTAACCTCATCTTCCTCGGGGATCACAGGACCATACGGTACGGCACCAAACAAGCGCAGATGGAGAGGGCGGAAGACGGAGCGAAGCGGCGCGGGGGCTTGTTCGAGAGCGGCGAGCACGAAGAGCCGTACGCCGCGGAAATGGCCGGACGCGCGCCGTAGGAATTGGAAAGGCGGTGGCGGGTGGCCTTTAGCCAGTTGGGATTTGGAGCGATTGGGCGGGTTTTTGGCCGCGCCCGTGCCGTGCGAGTGCGAAGGCGGCGGCGCTGCGGAACCGACCTGAGCAAAGTGTGCGGTCGACTGGTTGTGTTTGCCTGTTTGGACTGTGGACTACGGGAGCGGAGCATGCAGCTGCCCTGTCAAAAAGTTCCTTTTCCAGGCAATTTGCGTTTGGAACAGTTATCGCAAATTTGACACAAAAACAAAATAGTAAGAGTACGATTATTCCAGTGTTGTTGTTAAAAAGTACAAAACAAATGGTAAATTTGCGAATTATATGCTAGCTTTCCTCTTGCCTAAAATCGGTGAAACCAAGGCTATATAACTTTACACCAACTATTTTGCAGTGGAAATGCGACTAAGGCCTTGTTTAGTTCGTGAAAGTTGGTCGAATTTCCTGTAGAAAAAAATGCATTGGGAAGCGTGTTGCAGAGAGACGGGCACGTTTTTCAATGCGCTACTTTTGGTTGAATTGCAGAAATTTGCTGCAACTAAACAAGACCTAAATATGCTTTTTATGTGGCCAATAATATGACCAAAATTATTGTTAAGACTTAAAAGTAAATAGAAGACAAAAATACTATAGTAGTAGAATCAACCGAGTATCCTCACTCTCTCAAAAATGTAGAGACCAAAGAAGGGAAATCGTTCTGCTCCATCAATAAATGATGTGTTTTGACTGTACTTTCCTTTATCTTTTAGTAAAGAGAAATAAAACTATGTATTTTAAAAAGTCAAAAACATGCCACGATGCGAGAAAGGGTGTTGTTCGGCGCCTGTTGCGGCACGGCAATCAACTTGGGCTAGTTTCAACCTCGAGCTTGATTGCACGCACGGCAATACTCTCGGACTCGCACAATATTTCTGCGTCACGAATGTAGAATGAACCACTCCGAAAAATCCTACCACAACTATGCCCAGAAGCATCATCATGCTCATGCCATCGAGGCATCGACTGCACAACGAACTACATCTGAAGTGCATGTAACCATGCGAAGGTACAGTTTCAAGTCACCAATCAGAAAACGCACTTAGCGCCTCTGCAGGTTGCTTGCACCACAGCCGCAGAGGCACTTCGTCTCGCTAGTAAATATCATCCAGGTTTGGTGGAAGTCCCAAGTCATCACTGCAAAATAGTTTGCACGGTTAGATGTTACAGCTAGAACAACAAAGTGAAAAAAAAAAGATGTCAGAGAGTGGTCCGGTGCAGAAACAATCTCATCTCACGCAAGGACAGCCCGAAGCTAATTGGCTAATCCACTAACTTAAGTTTTATCTACGTTGCCAGGGACGCTGCCAATGGTGTCAGTAAAACATCCTAGATGCCAATTGGAGGTAGCTGAACCTGCAAGCATATATAAATAGGAAAACTCACCAATCTTCAGCTGTTGTTGCCTCATCAAAATGACTTTGTACATGTGAAGACGACTCTGCCGCATCGTCAGCTAAGAGAAGATTTACAGAACCAAGTAAGCTTACTAACGCATAAAAGAACTGGAAAGTTGCAGCATAATATAATTCATGGAAAAGCCGAGTATGCAGTAGCGGTAATAACCTGTATGGTGCTCATGAATAGCATTGACACCTGACGCCTTGTGTGCATCACCTTTCTGAGCCAACTTTCTGTATGTTAAGGTAATTGTAGATAGAAGATTAAAATATGAGATGCAAACACCAAAAAAATTCATGAATATTTAGTAAACTTGTCTTGAAGGGATGATTTGTTAAGACAGCAAACATAATGACCAAAGCAAACAGAACTAAGAAAACTTTTTCTTTCAAACACATGGGAGACTATGCGTCATTGTATTAGGAGAGAGGGACGGCCAAAATAGCCATGTATAACGACCATGCACGACCAAAATAACAACCTTACACGACAAAAGAACTAAGAAAACCTTGGTGTTACATAGATTTTTTATTCCAACTCATGGATAGCAAGAAAGGTTTAGTAACAGGCTCATAAGGAAGGGGTGCCAGCCTTTTGAATATTACTGTTAAAGGAGGTACATAGGTAAAAGATTAGCAGGGTGTGGCAATCTGTGGAGGTAGTGGTCATGGAACAAGCTATGTCATGGATTAAGCTTTAGTTACTACTATTTGGCTGAAATGGTGTATTGGTATATGATGAATAAGCTCAGTGCATTCCAAGATGGATAGGCCGCAATTGTTTCCATTATCTAAAAGGACAGTTTAAGAATATTGAGGAAACATAGTGTAAGAAGCAGCCTGTGGAAAGTTTTGACCACAGTAAACAGTAAAGATTCTAGGCATGAACACACTGAACCATAGTGAGTTATCATTTTAACGGAAGATGGTAATGGCAGGTTTACAATGCGTTCTAGTACAATATGTGAGCAGCAAGCAACAGAAAAGAACCAAGCAATAGATTCTTACTCAAGTTCGTGCTTTGCCTTCCAAGCTTTGGCATAAACTTGATCTCCGCATATTAAATGAGGGTTCGTGGGACTCCTTTCTGATAAGATTCGTTTTGCAGTCCAGGGGTACCGGAAGCTCACATAACCAAACGTGCGTTTCTTCCGGAGTGGAATTCGCACGTCACTGACAGGACCATACTGGCTGGAAGAATTATCATGAATTCATGACAATAATGTTTACAGTCCATAAAGACTTAACAAGTAGTTCATGTCAAAATATACTAGATTACTAAAATTAGATGGCAGTACCTGAAGTAGTTCCAAACATCTTCTTTAGCGAATGTGCTTTTAGGCTCAAAGGTAATATAAATCTGGTTACTGGCGTTCCTAGGAAGAGGCATCACCAACTTGAAATCATCATCCAAGTATTTAGGAGCTTCTCCCACTGGGACAATATAACGCTCTCCCCTTCTGCAGTTGGAATAGCAGCATTCATAACCAGACCAGAAAACATCTATCGAAAGTAAAAACAAGCAGAGATGCATAGGATCAAAAAAAAGAACCTCTCAATCACTCTGGTGGTACAAAGCATTGTGAGCAGATGTGTGAAGCTGTGATCATGATGTTGCCCTCAGTGCAGGAAACCTTAATCTTTAGAGGCTTTCCATACATCTTGATGTAGAAACTGGACAAAGATTCAATTCGGACTTTTGGCGGTTGTAGCGAAAGTAGGAGCTCACTAATCTCCTTCTCCAATATGGGCAATGACTCAATAGTGTGAAGTTGCCTTATGTTAGCCATCTCAGGGGAATCAGACCCGTGGGAGAACAGACAGTTCTCACCTTTCTTACAGTAACCCATGGAGAAATGAAACTGACAAGGCTTGTTTTGCTCCTTGGCCCTACTTCTACTTGGGGAATATGCAGTGACACTTTGACAAGTATTTCCATAGTTACTTTGTGAGCCATCACCTGGAATGCTCAAAGACTGGAATTGCTCCCCCAAGCCAATGAATCCAGGAAATGGGCTCTGGAAAGCTCCAATTGTACCAATGGGAGTATTCAAAGCCTGAAATTCATGAGAACTGCCACTTGGATGAAACTGATGCTGCTGCAGCGGTCCAACTTGATCCATAGGGTGAAGTGTAGACTGAATTCCATGCTGCCAATGGATGAATGTGTTAAGTAGGCCAACTGGGCCCTTGACCCGCGTCCTGATCGGGGACGCCCAGCCCAATAGATGGCTGGTGGGCCCCTGTCGCGCAGTGCCATAAATAGGGAGGTGGGGGCACGGGCATAGGGTTACGTGGTTTTTCACCGTGCCGCCATTCCCCACTCCTCCAACCCTAAACCGATCTAGAGGGTGCGCTGAAGCGGCGGGAAGCTCCACCAGTCGCCACTGCATCGAGTCGTCGTCTCTGCGTCCTGCACCGAGCCAACAGTACATCTCTTTCTCCCTGTTTCTCCCTTTCCCTGTTTGTTCATGTATACATGGAGTTGTTCATTTACAAATCATTGCAAAACACCCCATCGATCTGCTCCTAGCCGATCCAAAGGGCCTAACAATGGTATCAGACGTCTCGATCTAGAGAGTAGATCGAGATGGGGAATGAAAAGGAAAAGATTCGATCTTGAGTCGAAGAACAGATCAGAAACCCCGATTTTCAGATGGGGGAAAGAAGTCCCACGGCGCGGCCGGGGGGAGAAAGAAGTCCCAGGGCGCGGCCGGCGCACGCAGGTCGATCGGCGGCCAAGAAGGCAGAGGGTCCGGCGTTCGGCGCGGCCGACGCGGCCCGCGACCGGCATTTTGACCGCCCTTTTTGCCCGGAGCCTGGGACTCGCGGCCCCTCCGCGCTTGCGGTGCGAGGGTGCACGCAGAGCCCGCGGTCCCTCCGTGCCCGCAGTGCGAGCGGCCTCCGACTGCTCCGGCCGAGGGAGGAAGAAAAGAGACGACGCCCGCGGCTAGCCATGACGGCGCGGC
>CM014270.1:60528091-60573739 GCA_004135705.1 Alloteropsis semialata
TGGATGAAGTAAGTAATCAAAGTTTCTCATTCACAAGAGTTACGAATAGTTTTCGAATTGTGGCAGAAAAGTTCACGCCACATTTCGAGGGGGAGAAATGAAAGATAGTCAAGAAAGAAACTCTAGACAGAGGAGTTTAAAGTTGAAGAGTTAACTAGAAAGTTTGAGTTAAAGAATATAAGAGGACAATTGTAATTGTATAAAGTTATAGAATGGAAATTCATTTTCTAATCCTGTATATGTGGATGACATCTTACTTGCTAGTAGTGATGTCAGTCTATTGCAGGAGAAGAAGGAGTTCTTGTCCTCAAAGTTTAAATGAGAATGTTCTCGGTGAAATGTCTATCGTTACAAGAGTTGAAATTCCCCGAGATAGAAGAAAGGGGTATTAGGATTATCTCAAAGGCATACATAGGAAAGTTCATAAAGAAATAAAGTGTGCATGCGAGAAAACCTAGGCCTGTCCTTAAAGTCAAGGGTAATGGTTTTGGGAACTTTAGTGTTCCAAAGAATGAGTAAGGAATGGTTATGGAACTATAGTGTTCCAAGAACCAACAAGGAGAAGATTAAAGGAATATGGTACCATTTGCTTCAGCTGTTGGAAGCTTAATGAATGCAAAAGATGCAAAAGATGAATATTACCCTGACATAATTCAAGTATCCGGGTTATTTTGGCAATGTCCAGTCCAGATATAGATCACTAGAATGAAGTTAAGTACATCGGCCTCATGCTAAATTGAGAAAAAAATCACCAGTGCTCTCAAAAGGTTGTGAGTACAGGAAAGAACTTGTGAATGTTAAATTGAGAAAGAAATCACCAGTGCTCTCAAAAGGTTGCGAGTACAGGGAAGAACTTGTGAAATGTGTAGCGAAATCCACAATTGTCGCTGACTTTCACATTTTGGGTTTTTGTGTGGAAAATCTCCAAAGAATGGAACAATTATCATCAATGTGATGTAAAGATATGGAATAGCATGATATGAGGCTGAGGGACAGGCAAAATGGTTGAGAAAACCTCTGCCCGGAGTTGATTGTGGTTGACAACAGCAACAACCATCTAAATGTTTTACTCCTATGACAACGAGTCAAGTGTGGTGCCAAACACATTGACAGGAAGGCATACGTTGTAAAGGAGAAAGTCCGGAATCATGTTGAAAAGCAACAATCAAGTACTTGAGGATCCGTCTATTAAAGGCTTACCACCCAGTGTGTGCAGAGGACACACGGTCGACATGGGTTCATGGCATAGCCTATGTTTTCCGGACTATAAAGGGCCCAAAGTTATGATCTTTCAAAATGGATAAGTATATTGTGGCTGGTTAATCCGATTGAAATGACAATCATGATGACCCATGCTCAATGTGCTTGTTTGTGATGAAGTGGATGCTAAGCGAAGAACTGAAGTATAAGAAAACTTAAGGTGAGATCAAGAGGGAGAATGTTAAGTTGATCTCCAGCCAGTTGGCCCAAAGGCCAACTGGGCCCTTGACCCGCGTCCTGATCGGGGGCGCCCAGCCCAATAGATGGCTGGTGGGCCCCTGTCGCGTAGCGCCATAAATAGGGAGGTGAGGGCAGGGCATAGGGTTACGTGGTTTTTCACCGTGCCGCATTCCCCACTCCTCCAACCCTAAACCGATCTAGAGGGTGCGCTGAAGCGGCGGGAAGCTCCACCAGTCGCCACTGCATCGAGTCGTCGTCTCTGCGTCCTGCACCGAGCCAACAGTACATCTCTTTCTCCCTGTTTCTCCCTTTCCCTGTTTGTTCATGTATACATGGAGTTGTTCATTTACAAATCATTGCAAAACACCCCATCGATCTGCTCCTAGCCGATCCAAAGGGCCTAACAGAATGGCATATAGATCCCTCCAGAAGTTGGCTGCGGTGGGGCTAACAGCGGGCATTGCTGCACGTTTGGTATGCCAAAAGACTTCGCCTCAACGATCAGACGTTGTATTTGGTCATCCGAGGCGAGCAGATACTGCCTTAACTCCACATGTGTCTTGCTTGCGATCGCATAGGAAACGATCCATTCAGCGTCACATGGATGAAGCTGTCGGATCTTATTCCGCAACGAGTTGACACATTCTTCTATGTCCATCCCTTGCTTCCTACAGCACATCAGAGAATAAGAATATAAGATTGCTTGAATTCACTGCAGAGAAAATGCATGCAATACTTAGTTAAAAAACTTCATTAAAAAAATTAACCATGGCAACCATGGAGAGTATACACTGAAAAGAAAATATTGCATCGTCCCTATTTCCACCAACAACGAGCTCTAACATTTGTCCCCAACATTGATGAACGGGGAGACACTCTCAACACATACACTCGCAAAATGAGTCGAGATCAGATATTTGTGTGTCTCACATTTGTGAGTCTAGCCTAGGTATTTGTGTGTCTTACATTTGCAAAATGAGTCGAGATCAGATGTTTGTGTCTCTCAGATTTCTGAGTCTAAGTATAGGTATTTATGTGTCTTACATATGTGTCGAAAACTCGAAATTTCATAACTTTCTTACATGACTCGTTAAGGATACAATGAAAGTGGTTGGACATTGTGGTTTTTTTTTTCCCACAGGAACACAACGAAAAACACGGCATCAAATTTAGTACACTGCGCAATTAGAGTTGCTAACTTGTCGTAGAATTTTGGGATCCTATACGTATGCATACGCAACTCGAGTTGAATCAGAAGGCTAAAACGACTCGCGCGATCAACAGTAAAGGCCGGAGAGATGGTCCCCACGCGTAGCAATTTGCCTGAGGTTAAAACTAGAATGGCCCACGAGTTTTAAACCAGAACATAATGATCTATAGACTCTCATAGACGAATGTGTCGGTTCATTGCGGAATAGGATCCGACAGTTTCATCCATTTAATGCTGACTGGATCGTTTCCTACGTGATCACAAGCAAGAAAGTCCTGGAGATAAGTCGGTATCTACTCTCCTCGGATGACCAAATACAATGTCTGATCCTTAAGGTGAAGTCTTTCGGTATACCCAACGTACAAAAATTCTATCGTTAACCCCAACACAGCCACCTTCTAGAGGGATTTACGTGCCATTCATCCAATGGTAGCCTCAATTTTACCCAAGCGGTGGTTAACATGGAGTTTAGCCAATACTTTATAGCAAGGACCAGGTCGAACCATTGCAGCAGCAGCATTTTAAATTTTAATGTATAGGCCTGAGAAAACTAGTGCATGTAAGAAAATGGTTGAACTCCCACACTCAGCATACACATAAGACATAAGTGTCTCATGCACTAGTTTCGCAAGGAAAAGAAGTGTCCCTTACACTGGCACTTGTTTTCGCAAAGAAAAGAAGTGGCCCATGAGTTTAAAACAAAAACATAATGATCTATAGACTCTCATAACGAATGTATCACTTCGCCGCGGAATAAGATCCGACAGCTTCATCCATTTAACGCTGACTGGACCATTTCCTACGCGATCGCAAGCAAGACACATGTGGAGATAAGGCAATATCTACTAGCCCCGGGTGACCAAATATAACATCTGATCGTTAAGGCGAAGTCTTTCGGTATACCCAGCGTGCAACAATTCCCACTCTTAGCCCCACCACAACCACCTTCTAGAGGGATTTATATGTCATTCATCGAGTAGCAATATGGAATTCAGCCTATACTTTACCCAATGGATCAAATTGAACCGCAGCAATTTAATGGATATGGCTGCAAAAAATAGTACATGTAGGTGAATGCTTGAATTCCGACACTCGAGCACACTCATAAGTGTCTCTTACACTAGTTTTTTCGCAAGGAAAAGAAGTGTCCCTTACACTACTACACTAGTTTTCGCAAGGAAAGTCACTACCGTGAAACAAAACTAGACGAGATGTTGTTGGGCCTAAAGGCAAGTAAACGAGAATCCTATCAGCCCGTTCGCTCGTTCAACCATGTCGTGCGATGGGTAGCATCTACTCGCCTAGGATGACCAAATACAATGCATTGTCCTTGAGGCGAAGTCATTCGGTATAACCAGTGTGCAATAATTCCTGTTGTTATCCCCAAGTTCCAACACAACCATATTCTGTAGGGATTTACGTGGCATTCATCCATTAGTAGCCTAAATTTCACCCAAGCAGCGATTATCATGGAATTCAGCCTATACTTCACCCCATGGATCAGGTCAGACCATTGCAGGCAGAGCTTCCACACCTAGCACACACATAAGCAGTGGCGGACCTAGCAATAGGGCAAGGTAGGGCGGCCGCCCTACCTAACCCCGGCAGCGAATACCCCTGACCCCCCATTTTTTCTTATGAGAACTGAGGATTCCAACGCCGGTGAGGCAGCTCTGTGCAGTGGTTCTTCCGTCGGAGGAGGAAGGAAGAAGACGACACTGTAAAGAAACGAACCGTTATACTTAGATGGGCTGGCCAGATTTCGCTTTATGATTTTATGAACCAATGGCCCAATAACCCAATAGGCCATTGCCAGTTATTCCCAATTGGCCTCCACCGCTCAGTGCTTGCAGCCAGAGAGCAGCGACCAAACCTAGCGGGGCCGGGGCGCTGCGCCGCCGCTGCCGTCGGTGTGTGGGAACTGGGAAAGCGCGGAAGGCCAGAAGTCAGAAGGAAAGGAAAAGGGAAAGGAATGGTGAGAGGCGACGCCATTCTACCAGCCAAGGCGGAGCTGCCACTGCCCACTACTGCTAGCAGGCAGCAGCACCGGCACCGGCGGGCGCGGGCACGGGCACGGGCACGGCACAAGCAGCACGAGCACGCCGGTTCCCGGTCCTTGGTTACAAGAAGTGTTATAGGAACAAAGGTAATTCAGATTGGCTTTGTTGCTTGTCGAATCGTAGAAAATGAGTAGAGAAATTGGTTGCTCACTAGTCAACTGAATGATTTTCTAGATTTGAAGAGAAAAGCTTCTTCAGTAGGAATACCAATACGTGCCCAGTAATTTAGCCAAGTACCCATATGTTGCTGTATCCGAAGTGCAGTGGGACTTTAGCAGATGCAGAAGCAAATGTTGAAACTGATGCAGAACCAAGATGTGTTTATGGTAAATGTATGCGGTTCGTTTGTTAAGTTTCCGCCCTACCTAAATTTTTTTTCTGGGTCCGCCACTGCACATAAGTGTCTCCTACACTAGTTTTCACAAGGAACCTTTAAGCCTATTAGGCACAACCTGTCGTCTTCTACCTCTAGCCGGTCTCCCATGCTCACCCCTCTGGCCACCGTTTTCTCCTTCTCTCTAACGCTGCCCGCCCACTCCGATGACTTGCACAGTCTCCAGCGGCGAGCAGCGTGTAACACCACAGGTGTTATTGAGTAACTAAGAAAGACATTAGAGCACTAATGAGGACAAGTATAAAGAGATGATGGATTACACGCTACTCAAAGAGAGCATTCCTAAGTTAAGGGCATTTTGGTAATTTCACTTTGGAAGGTTGACCAAGTCAAAATTAAGCAAGAGACTCCAAATGATAGCTAATGGCCATATAGATTTGGATCGGTTAAGTTTGAAAAGAATTCAACTTAGATACTCAAAATTTGGATGCGTTTCACGTTAAGGGTGATATTTATAATTAGGCATCCAAAGGGGATTATGTTTTGAGAAAAATCCTAAACACAATATGTTGAGAATGGTTGACTCTTGAAGCGCAGTTATGGATTTCATAACAGGGGTGATGTGGATCCAAGTGTGAGTATACACAATTTATGCCACAGGATCAAAGATTGAACTTCTTGCTGAAAATCAATGAACTTTTTAAGTTTCAAGTGTTGACAAGCAGCAATATAGGCCTAAGTTTGGGGTCAAGTTTGTGGGAGTTTTTGGCATAGAAGTATATGTCAGCAACACATGCATCGTGAAGCTCTATCCTTGCTCTATACAATAAGGTGGATGTTGATTCATAGTTTGAAGAATTAAGAATTTTAATTGGGCAGCAAAGTTTGATGGTTTAAACTTTTAACTGGATTTTTGGATGTCCTTTGAATCGGCCACGGTTCAGAGCAATATAACTGTTGATTTAGAAAGATTTAGCTCGAGGTCATATTAAAGGAATTGAGGCCTATTGTACAGGTTACAAATTTTGTTATATGAGCTCAAAGAGTTTACATTAAGAATTGAGAGAAATTTGGACTCAAATATTGATTGATGTAGCTGTTAACTGAAAATTTCAGAACTCTGAATGGACACTGCAATACAGTAAAACTCGAGCTGATTCATAGCTCTGCATCTTTTGATTGGTTGAGTTTTAGGACCAGAGGATATTAAGAGATATATAGCCCTATGTATGTACTATAACTTTTCTTACATGATATTGGAAAGCATGTGTTTGAAATTCTGAGGAAAATCCACTCGAAGTTGTCAGTTCAGGATAGTTCAAAGAAAAAAAGGGGCAAGTGTAGTGTTCAGTGCTTTGGGCCAATGTTCAGGATCTGAATCTTTCAATTCTTTGATCTACAGGTCATGATGTTTGTACAAGAATTGGAGCTCTTGGTATAGGCTACAATTTTATTATTATAACCAAAGGAAATTTATGTTTGAATATGAGAGGAATTTGGAAAGAATGGAGCCGGATTTGAGTGATTTCAGAGAGGAGGGGGCTGCAGAGCAGTGCCGCAGCGGCAGCAGCTCGTGCGTCTGCCTCACTAGCGCCGCCGCTTAATTTTGCCATGCGCCAGTTGGGGATGAGGACAACACGAGAGCACTGAAAAAGGATCAGCTCGAGGGGAGTATAGCTCAGAATTCACTGGCCGAGTTCATCTTCTTCTCGTTTCTTCTCCTGCCGAGCTCGCCGGCCGACCTCGCCGTCGCCGCCCAAATTCTTCGCCTGTGAGCCACCTCCGATCAATTCTTTCGCCCACGACCTCACCAGGATGTCTTCTCTCCATTCCAGTAGCTCTCGCTCGACGGAATCAACCACAACCATCGACCGAGGCCTTCTTCAAGCTCCCGCCGCTGCCAGTCATCTTCCTGAGCCACTCGGTGAGAACCCTCTTCCGGCTGTCCTCATTGTCGTCAAACCCCGTAGCCGAGGTCCCGAGGTCCCTGTGTTGCTTTCCTAGGGGCGTGTTGCTTTGATTCGTGGCTGGCTCGGCCGGAATGCAGCCGCGCCGCTGCGGGCGCATCCCAGCCGGCCGCCGCAAGAGAATCAAGGGGGCCCATCCTCTAGAGCCTGACATAGCGAGAGCAGAGCGTGTCCTAGGTGGTGTAGAAGCTTTTTGTATCATTTGTTGTCCTGGGGAAGGTGTCCCTGGGGTGCTCGAGGAGCGCCGCCGCCATGGCCGCGTGCTGCCGCTGCCATCATGCCGTTCCGATGTAGCTGGTCACTCCTGGTCGGGGTTAAGGCTGGGGGCGAGTTCGCGGAGGTCCGGAACGTGGGGCCATGGGGGCTTTTGAGGTTCTGTGCTGTGCCGTCGGTGGTTCCATCGCCGGCCAGAAGCCGCGCTCGGTCGGCGCTCGTGCGCGAGCGTGTGTGCGCGCAGGAAGAAAGAAAGGAAGAAGAGAGAGAAGGAGGCCGGGCCCGCAGGCCAGTGAGACAAGGAAAGGGGACTGCGGGTTTGAAAAGGATAAAGGTCAGGGGGTTTTGTGCAAAACCAGGGAGTTTAGGGTTTAATAGGTTTTTAGTAAATGCATTTCAATAGGTTAAATCATTAGAATTGCATATCTGTTTGTAGGAAGCTCCAAAATTGTTGAAATTAATTTTGTTGAATTAGTTGTATTTTTCTTTATGCATCTAAGTTATTAGATCTTTAATATTAGGTGTTTTTATATTATTGACCTTGATTAATAGAATAGGTTTTGGGGTTTGTTTTATTAGTAATATAGGTTTTATTAGGTAATTCCTTTATTTATAAATCCTTGAATTAAGTTAAGTAATTTATTTCGCTGATTAGGTGCTTTCCAATGGTTTAGGGTGGTTTAAGGGTCTCTCATTTAATTTTTCATGTTTTTGCATCATGTCGTGTAGACCAGAATTCGCTGCAGCCAGAGCTGGTGAAGGTCCCTGACCGTCCAGGGGGGAAGCGAGGTGGTGTTCGAGGCAAAGGCCAAGGTAGTATCGCAAGCTCCAGAAGTCCCTGTAGGTGCAGAGCCCGAGATCAGTGAGCCAGGCAAGCCCCGGAGCATACCTGTCCCAGTACTAACTTGACTACTATTGATATGATTGAGCCTATGTTTGTGCATTAGATTAGGGTAGAGTGAATCCTATTTTAATGCATAATCCATCCTTGTTTAGAGCATCTCTGCCACCTTTTAAAAAAGATAAGAGTAGAGTTTCCTAGATCTGCTCACAGTAGTAAGTCAGGTGTTATCCCGATCACCTGCACATTAGGTAGTACTGGCTTAGAGAGCTAAAACTGTTTAGTAAGTCTTTGAAAGTGTTAGCAGGACATATGGTTGACGATAAGAAAATATGTTGGACGTTTTGGTGATATGAGCTAGTCCTGCCCACTTGGTAAGTGTAGGAGTTGTTGTGGTCTGCCTGTGATCAAGCTTTGAACGTACTGGGCACATACCGGTATATGGAGCCGGGAAACTGATGTACTTCTGTGGTACTAACGGTTGAACTATGACTCACCATATCTGGCGAGGAATGTGGGCGCGGTCGTAGTCAGTAACCCACATGTCTTTGCCCGGGCACTGTGTAGGGATTGGAGATGCGACCCCGGGCTATGTGGGCACAGTTCAGGCAATGGTGGCCATAGCGGGAAAAGTAGCTTCGTGTGGCCTGACGGGGCGCGCACGCGGCGTATGTCCCAGGTTTTCCCCTGCAGGGTTTTAAATCGATTCGAATCGCCGAGTGTCACGGTTTTGATACATGCTTGATCCTGACAAATGCTTGAAGTGTTTTTATTTAGTAATAAGCTCTCATACTTGCTTACTTTGCTTAGTTAATCATATTGTTTGGCATTACTTGATTGGCTAATCTAGATGCATAGGTTAATAATCTGGTGGTTAATGATAGGATAATTAGGGTAATAACTTAGTAAACTAAGATTCCTTGCAAGAGCCTGTTTGCTTCTCCTTTTGAACCTCAAAGCCTTGCATGCCCTTGAACTCCCTTTAGCATAGGTTGTCGGGTAAGTCTGGCTGAGTATTTTTGTACTCAGAGTTGTTTAACCCTTGTTGCAATTGAGCCCGAGGAGTAGCTTTTGCTGCTGGCGCCGTGGTGGTCTGAAGCTGCAGACATGTCCAGGCACGACATGGTCTGCTGGATAGTTTGTTTAGTTACCTTTTAAACCTTGTGCTGAACTTTTAGTACCAGTGTTATGTATATAAAAATTTGAGCTACTCTGGTTTGTATAACACTTATCTATCTGTGTTGTATATATCTGCCTGTGCAATGTCTGTGATGTTTCCTCTGGTATTGGGATCCTGAGTATTTGTGATGAGGCAGCTGATAGTGAATGATTCGGGTTGTCTCGGAGACACTTGATGGAACTCCGGACTTATGCTGACCCAGGTGTGTGATGTGTTATTGTTTTACACTACAGATCATTTTACACTACAGATCACACCTGAGTCAGTTTAAGTAGGACTGTTCCATCACACAGCACTAGCCACAAGCCCTGTTGACGCTAACTGAACTACCTCTGTTGCCTCCGGCCAGCAACGCCCGTGGCGTCCTCGCATCCACCTCTTCTTCAACGCTGCGGCTGCACCCCACCGCCCTGCTCTGCCCCACAGTCGACCCCACTTGGCCGTCAGTGCTCTCGCGCCACCTTGCCTCCACCGCCGCCAGGCCTACCACTGTCCCGACCTCCTCCTCTAGGTTCGACAACCATAGAAGCCCTTAGTAACTTTGAACCCTAACTCTGCCGCCAGCCTCGACCACCACACACAGCTGGCGGCGGCCTCGTCGTTGTTCTGCTGTCACCCACCTTCTGCCTTGCCGCTAGACCTGAGCATTTTGCGGTCGGGGTGGCTCGGACCGGGCCGAAAAAAAGCCCGGTTTTTCGGGCCTTAAAAATCTTGCCCATGCCCGTCCCATGGGCGGTCATGGGCCTCCATTTCAGGTCGGGCTCGGGCCGAGCCCTGGTCGGGTTCGGGCTTCCCGCTCTTTTTTAGTGGAAAAATAATTCATTTTAATAGTTCGGGCCGGGCTCGGGCCAAGAAAAAATATTCGGGCTTCGTTTGCTCTAGCCATGCACATCCCATTAAGCATCATGGGCGGGCCAAAACTCATTGGGTTCGGGCCGGGCCACGAATGCTCAGATCTACTTGCCGCCTAGCCCCACTCCCCAGACTCCGGCGGTGGCGCGCGAATGGGCGGAAGAGAGGTGGTGGACGATGAGTGGGTGAGGATGAAGGAGTTCATACAAATCTCAAACACTGGAAGATGAAGATGGAAAAGATTCAAATTGGCTCCCTGAACTATTGACTCAATTCATATTTTCTCCATCAACTAAAAATCGTCCATGTGCGCATCTGAAACCGCACATAAAACCACACAAGCGGAAAACACACTGGTGTGTGTCACGTGGTGCCACATCACCCATCTTAGGTCGCAAACGATACAGTGGCCTCACATGTCTGCCTCGGTCATCTTCTTCCTCCCTTTCTCCGCTCGCTCCTCAACTAGGCCGCACGGGCAACTCGTTTCCGCCGAGCTGATTCAACCGCCGCCTGCGCCAGCCGAATCACCCCTTCTCTTTTTCCTCCTCCGCGCCGTCTCTTCGCGCCACGCGCACCACCAGAGCTCCGCCGGAGAAATTCACCCACTTTCGTCCGCCATCCTCTGATCCCTCTAGCACGCAAATCCTTCACCGCCCCCACTAGCCACTACACCCCTGAGCAGATCTGAATGGCAGTCATGCACCCAAACGTCGGCAATCTATTTTGGCCGCGTGTGCCGCTCCGCCCACGATGAGCAGGTCCGGCAGTGCCGGCGCTCAACGTGCCCCTCTGCGGCCAATGTGCAGTAAAAACTCCGCCGCGGGCTAGGACTGCTCAGCGACGGCGGCCACGAGGTCCTTGTCGTCTTTGGGCCCAAAGGCGCAAGGGTGGAGCGACGACCCGGCAAGGCAGGTACGTGTCGCTGCAAAGTGCAAACCCGGCTCCACACTTTACCCTGACTGGAACCTCATTGAGCACAACCCGCATTCAACGTGGCATTGAGCTGGTCAGCTAACTGAACAATCGGCAAGGCATCAATTTAGTATCCTCGAACTAGTCGAATTACTCTTAACTAGCTTCGATTTGAACTGACTGCGGGCCTGTTCTCCAGTCTCACATAAAATCAGCACCAGCCACCAGCCAGCCAGCAGTATTTTTCTCTCACAGAAAATCAGCATCAGCCACCAGCCAGAATCATCACCAGCCAGCCGAACGGGGTGTAGATTACAGCGACGGGCTTTGCCCAAGCTACAATTTGAAGCGCTGCGCTCCCCTTGGCTAAATCCAGCTCCCAGAAGCACCAAACCAACACTGTGGCACAGATAACAGCCAATGCAGCACAGGAGGATCGAGTCTGGCTGCTGCTGCCGCTGGCGGCGATGCTGGAGGTGGATGCGAGCTTGGATGGCTCTCCTCCTCGGGTGGCATGGGTCCGTCCAGGCATCGCGGTTCCGCGAGGCGGCGAACTAGCACACGGCATCCGCAACGAGAGGAGAGAGAGAAGTGCTTCACCGCCTGTGCACCCCGAAAGCTGCACGAAACTTTTGAAACTTTGAATCTTCACTATCATCAAAAGAAATTTTACATGTATGAAGTATTAAATATGTGTTAATGACAAAACTCATTCCATAACCCTCGGTAACTCTGCGAGACGAATCTAATGAGCCTAATTAGGCCATGATTAGACAATGTCGTGCTACAATAAACAATCTCTAATGACAGATTAATTAGGTTTAATAGATTCGTCTCGTGATTTCCTGTCCATCCGTGTATTTAGTTTTATAATTAGATCATGTTTAGTCCTCCTAATCTTCGATTTAGAATTGGAAACTTTCTTTTGCAAACTTTCTTTCCAAACTAAACAGGCCCTCATGAGCACTGCACCCGCGGCGGCTGCCGGTTTCCAAAAAAAAACTGACCTGTTTAGATCACCTGAAACTTTAAAACTTTATTATTCATCAAAGGAAATCTTGCATGCATGAAGTATTAAACGTGTGTTAATGACAAAACCCATTCCATAACCCCCGTAACTTTGCGAGACGAACTAATAAGCCTAATTTGGCCATGATTAGACAACATCGTGCTACAGTAAACAATCTCTAATGACGGATTAATTAGGCTTAATAGATTCGTCTCGCGATTTCCCGTCGATCCGTGTATTTAGTTTTATAATTAGATCATATTTAGTCCTCCTAATTTTTGATTTAGAATTGAAAACTTTCTTTCGTAAACTTAAACTCCAAACTAAACAAGCGCTGAGTGCGCCACGCCGTGAGTTCGACGCCCGTTTGGTTTGGGCGTGAAAAAAATTTGCCACGTAATAAATGCAGCTTTGACCGTTAATTAGAGGTATTAAATAAAGTCAGTTTACAAAACTACCTCCACAACCCCCGTGTAAATCGCGAGACGAATCTAATGAGGGCTTTGACCGCATGATTATAGGATGATTACTGTAGCATTACTGTAGCAAATCATGGATTAATTAGGCTCATTAGATTCGTCGCGCGAAGTTGCACTCATATGTGAAAAGGTTTTATAAATAGACTTCATTTAGTACTTCATGCATGCAAGATTCCTTGAGGGAAAAAATTCATTGTAGCAACCAAACGCGGCCGTGTTTGGTTGGGTTGGCAAATTTTTTGCCGTGTAATAAATGCAACTTTGACCGTTAATTAGGAGTACTAAATAAAGTCAGTTAACAAAACTACCTCCACAACCCCGGGCAAAATCGCAAGACGAATCTAATGAGGGCTTTGACCGCATGATTAGTGCATGATTACTGTAGCATTACTGTAGCAAATCATGGATTAATTAGGCTCATTAGATTCGTCGCGCAAAGTTGCACTCATCTGTGAAAAGGTTTTGTAAATAGACTTCATTTGGTACTCCATGCATGCGAGATTTCTTTTTTGCAAAATTTACGGCAAAAAAAACCAAACACGCCCGATCAGGGTCGCGTCGCGGCAAATAGCGCCGTATTTCGCGACTTGCCACGCGGCGTGGTCGGCCACGGCCAGCGAGCATCGCGCGGACGTGACCGTGCGCCGTGGCACGCCCGCCGCTGGCCGGCCGGCACGACACACGGCACGCGCACGTGTGAACCGCCAGGCACCGGCCGGCTGCGGGCTGCCAGGGTCCGGGCGTCCGGCGCCGGGTGGAATCTCCCGGGGGCGGCCGCGCCGCTAGCGAACAAGCGGGGCTGAGCCCCGACACCGCGTAGATGGATGCGATCATGCGATCACGACGCGCGCGGGGTATCGGTGAATCGCGGTTCGCGACAGCATCCATTCATGATCCATGGATGAAACAAAAGCCAAACCTCGAGCCCATCTAGAGTTGTGTCACGGCAGGGACCATTTTAACTAAAGCAACGTCAAGCATAGGCACCAATATACAAAAATACAAAGCATAAAAATCAATCATGTAATTCATGTAGTAGGCACTATGCTAGTAACAAAGTAAATCAAGGTTGAAAAACACTAAAATAACCACAACAATTTAGGTAA
Source organism: Alloteropsis semialata (assembly GCA_004135705.1). Lineage (NCBI taxonomy): Eukaryota > Viridiplantae > Streptophyta > Magnoliopsida > Poales > Poaceae > Alloteropsis > Alloteropsis semialata. The sequence continues at coordinate 60,541,698 of CM014270.1, forward strand.
GCTATGAACTAACACTACCTCAAAGCACTTGCATTCCATTGCCTAGAAATTAACTAACATTTGTCTAGTAATGAAGCCAATGAAATCATAAATAGCACCGAATTATAGGAACCATACCTTTTGGAACTTCCAGGAGACAAATCGTCGGTGGCAGAAACACCGGTTGGAGATCCCACTGCTGGAGCACCGATTGGAGCTTTGGTAGCACAAGAACCGGTGGCAGAAGCATCACCGATGGAAGGAGCATCACTGGCGGCTAGACCACCACTAGCGCTTGTACCACAAGTGGCACGAGCATCATCATCGACTGCGACACTGGCTACTGGTGCTCCGGCGTCTGCACCACCACCGGCGAATGTACCATGGTCGACGAGAGGAGCACTAGTCCCTTGCATGTATCACTAGTGTGGAGAGAGGCGCAGTGGGCGAGAAAGGAAAAGGAAGCCGATGAGCGGAAAATAGAATGATGCGTCGGGATGGACCTAAAGTATAGGAGGAGCACCGGCGGGGTCAGGCGCGAGGCAAACCGTGGAGGCGGATGGGAGGTGCAGTGGATTGGGGAGAAAAGCAAAAAGCGTGGGTTGGGAACAATAACTCGGCGCAGTGCTGTGCTCGGTCGAGTCTTCAGTTATCGGTGCGCACCCACCGTCCTAACCTTTTTTGAAAGCGTGACAAAAACTATGTCGCGGATTTATTGAATGTAAGAAATAAAAAGCAATTTTCAACCCAGATATTAAGGGGAAACCGGCCCAAGACCCGGAGAATTACAACAAAAGATATGATTTTAAGGGAAAAGCGGTCCGATACCTAGAGAGTTACAGCAGAGGACATGATTTTAAGGGAAAACTGGCCCACGACCTGGAGAGTTACAACAAAAGCTATGATTTTAAGGGAAAGCCAGCCGGATGCTCGGAGAGTTACAACAAAAAAAATGATTTTAAGAGAAAACCGTCCTGAGACCCGGAGAGTTACAACAAAAGATATGATTTTAAGAGAAAACCGGCCCGTGATTTGGAGCGTTACCAAAAAGATATAATTTTAAGAGAAAACCGTCCTGAGACCCGGAGAGTTACAACAAAAGATATGATTTTAAGAGAAAACCGGCCCGTGATTTGGAGCGTTACCAAAAAGATATAATTTTAAGAGAAAACCGACCCAAGACCTGGAGAGCTACAACAAAACCAGCCCGAAACCCCAACCATCAACTCACACCACTCAAACACATTGGGCATGTCTTTGTGGCTGTGTTGTTAGTCGTGTCACCTTGTGTTAATTAGCTGGTGGTTTTGTTACCCATTGATCACTAATCATGCTCAGAGTTGAGAATGTAAGTTTATAGATTCGGAACCGACGACTTTCTATATGAGAAACGACGCCATTCTCTTGGGCATGACATATATACAAATTTCTTATATGGCGCATGACGGTCTGTTAATGATATGATGAGCTGACCCGTTGGGATTTTCTTCATGTGCCGCCGTGCCGGTACCAGGCCAGGCCATGTGTAGGTAGCAAAAAGGTAGCAAGTTAGCAACAGCGCTGCCCTGGAGGTCTGAGTCACGCGTGACTCATATGGCAGCCGCTTTTCACCTCCGTTTCATTTGCTGCTCACAAAAAAAATGTCAGGCCGGAAGATAAGGATACACAGCTTTATACAAAACCCAGATCGAAGGAATAATGCAACATGCTAATATGCCATCATGCATTCATGTTGACATGGAGAATCCAGAAAAGGACGTGTACCGCACTCTATTGTGTAGTAGTTTAACATGCAGGCACAGGATTGTCAATCGAGATCAGAGCAGGCGACACACGAAAATGCGACTCCGACCTTCTGATTCTGACTATAATAGTTGTACTGATGTCTGGTCAAGTTCCAATCACACCACCAAACACCTGCCGTAGACTAGTAGACACAAAGCTGAGCAGAGTCGCCGTAGCCCATCCACGCCGTCGCGTCGTCTTGCTCCTGCTTTTTCCGTGATCGGATCATGGTACGGTTGGGTCAAACCAGTGGCCACCGGTCCAAGGTTGACCACTGCCGGCGCCAGCAGCTCGTGAGACAAAATTCAGTTCACCGCTGTCACCTCAACAACAGCTCGGCAATTTCCCTCGGTCCCAGGCCTTCAGTTCAGTCCAACGCGCATTACGGACGTCCTGGTTTGTTTGTTTGGTACTGGAGGAGTGAAGACTGAATACTGGCAAGAGAATGACGGGTACATTTTCTTTAAGACGACTGTTCTGGCGTATCTGGACGTCTCGTGTCGTTGTTTTTCTGTGCCTGCAATTCAACGCTACGTAGGCACTACGTAAAAACATACGTGATCACTTTCTGAGAAATACCTCACACATTTATTTCAAAACAAAAGAGAGAGAAATGCCTCACACACCACTACTTTCAGGGAGGTGTGCAGTGGTATATCGTGTACGCAAAGGGAAAGAGATGTCTGTTGGGCACGCACGTCCATGGTGCCTGGTGACGAGGAATGGCCGTGCTTTGCTCGCTGAGAGCCTGAGACCGGACATATATGACCGGCGACTCTATCAATATGCGTCTATTTCTATCGAACCTACGTAAGAATTTGCTCGCTTCCCGTACTGTTTTATTATAAAAATGCGACAGTTTGTCTAAAAAAGCATGCCAATACTAATATCCGTTTTTGAATAGTTGTCAATTTTCACCCATGCATGCTTACAAGACAATCTGCTTTTCTGGTATGAAATGACTAAAATGCCCTTTCAAAGCTACACCTAAAATGTTTTATTAGGGACAAAAGAGAAAACTCTATCTCGAAAGTCATGTAGTGTCAAGTATTTGTAAAAATTAAAAGTTGTCAAAGTTGCCGATTAAGTATTCGTTAACAGAGGATAGTACTTGCAAAGGAAGTACACGGTGATAGCGCCATACTCATAAACTCGTATTTGTGCTTAGGAAACAACTCCTTTTTTTTTCCGTGTTGCCCTGCATGATTTTGATTGGATGCCATACATGTTGCTTTCCTCTGCTTCATAGTCGCGTGCCCGAAAAGCTGCTACTACATACATGCGCTGCTCTCCCAAGTCCAAGCATGAACCGCTCCAGAGATATCCCGAATTATGGCGATCTGGACTGTAATCAAAGCGAATACTCATGTCGATATCTCACAATGATCTAATTGCAACCCTTATCATTTATTTTCTTTCATTATTATATCTGCTACCAGTGCGACAATGGCTAGGGTGTGTGCTGAGGCGGGGCCCACCATGCGATCCGGCAACAGAGCAAAAGGAGACGTATAAAAAACGGTCGCCGAGTGCAAAAGCACAGTCAAAAGGAAAAAGGAGGTGGTGGGGGATAACATTGAGACAGATAAGAAAATCAAGCCACTAGAAAGAGGTGATGATGCTAAAGATTACGGCATGATTAGGACGTCGGCGCTTTTTCTAATCGTGTGTACACGGGAAAAATCAAATCTATCTCGGTGATGATGCGCTGGAAAAGCTTGGAGATTAGTGTATACCTCCTGTAAATCAGTGTGGAGATGCCCGGCGTGTAGGAGAGCTCCGCTGCGAATTGATTAAAGGTGTTTGCTTTGTGCAGTACTGTACTGCTCAAAACCATGAGCTTGCCCTCGGTTTTTAATCCGTATTCTAGTACCGACATATGGAGCGTAGACGCACAAAGTGAAGAAGAATATTTTACATGTGCAATACTCCATCATTTCACTTTTCGAGATGACTTTTTGCTCGTTGTAGGGCAGAAAATGATATGGTATGCCCTATAGTTTGGAAAATGAATGGTACGGATAAGCTCCTTTAATTTGATCATCAACGGCAATTAATATGACCTAACAGCTTGTGTCTGAAGAAGCTAACAGCAGGTACACTGAACACTGTAGCGTCTGCAGCCTAGCTACCCCTGCAGTTTGGCGCACGTGACACATCCCGTGCAGGAAACCGTCGCTGGCAGGGTGATTATCTCGTCGTCATCTCACAAATCACAATTATGCTACCAAGATGTGGCCATTATCAAGCGCAAGTTGCAGCTAATCTGTCGACACTACAGTTAAGTAGTGTATCTCTGTTCTCTGAATCTCTCTGCTGGTCCCAAAATCCCGCTCGTAAGAGCAACTCCAGTGGAGGCATCCAAATTGAAGCCCCCAAAATCCATTTGCAGGCCGGATTGCAAAAAATAGGGGCCCAAAATTATCTCTCAACTCCAGTGGGAAAACAGCCCAGACCCCTATTTTCTTCTAAAAATAATGGGATCCAAGTTTTGAGGGGGGATTGGAGGCCCCTAGGAATGAGGGCTTGGAGCTGGAATTTGGGTGGACATGAAAAATACATGTTTATTTAAGGGCCCTGCTGAAGTTGATTTTTTGAAGAAAAACCCTAAAATTTAAAGTAAGGACCCATTTAGGGTCCCCCACGGGAGGAGTTGCTCTAACTCGGCTACTCGCTAGTACTGTAGCACTCGTCAAGGATCGATCCTCGTCGACCGCGACCCGCGATTCCCCCGTCTCTGACGAGTGACGACTCCTCACCGAGCAGCCCCGGTGCAGCGGTGCTCGGCGGCATCGGGCAACGTGGCAGCGCGCGCTTCCCCCCAGCCCAGATTTTTCTCTGGTCTCTTTTTTTTTCGAAAAACTTGCAGGAGCACTGCTATGTCATTTAAGAAGGAGAAGCAAGCTGTCTGTTACAAAGTTGTTATTACATAAAAGGATTAACATCTCTCGAGACACTAACATTGAGGGAACTAGACAACAGGGCTCTAAACCCCCCGGCACAGGCAGCTTCTCGTAGCTGCATTTCCTCCTTTATCATGGACACAACATGCTGTGGCGATGCTGAGAGTCTTTCAAACACTCGACGATTTCTTTCCTTCCAAATATTCCAAGCCGTGTAGATGAGAATGGCCGCAGTATGTCTCCCTTGCTCCTTGGAAAGTCCCTGCAAAGAAGAATTCCACCAGTTTTCCATACTGACTCCCGGCTCCGGCATGTGAATGGCTCCCTCCGTCCAAATCCCAATTAGCATCCATACCTCCCTTGCGAAAACACAATGGAGACACAGATGTTCAGCCGTTTCCTGCTCTTGATCACAGAGTGTGCAAATCGGATCACAAAGGAAATGCCGCACCGCCAGCTTGTCAGCCGTCAAAATCTTGCTTTGAATCAACAACCAAGCAAAGAAGCGATGTTTCCCTTCAGTTCTCGCCCCCACCGTGCGGGTGCCTGCCTGGTGGCTGCCCGTGCCGCGTTGCCCTGCCCCCGCGGTTTGAACACAGGCCGACAGGCGCGCGGCGGGTCCCGCGCCGCCCGCCCGCGCGTGCACGCCTTGGCGACGAAAACCGCGGACGACGCGCACGCCGCTCGCACGCACGCACGGGCAGCCACGCACGGAGGGGGTCCAGGGGGAGAGGAGACGCCACGCGCGCCGCGGGTAGAAATACTCGGAGCCACCCCGGGAATTCCACCTGCCCTCCTCCCTCGGCGGAAACATCCCAGTCCCCGGGCCACCACCACCACCACCACCTCCACCTGCTGCCTGCCCGTGCCCAGCGCCCACCATCCTCGGCTCTTCCCCTCTCCCCAACCAGCTACCACGCCCCCCTTCCCCGTGTTACTGCCCTGCTCTTCCCCTGTCTGCGCAACCAGCTGGGGGCTTGGCTACCTCGCCGTCCGCTCTCCGAGTACGGCTGCCTCTTCAGCTCAAGGATCTGGGACTCTGGGTCTCGGCGTGCGCCGGACGACGGACAGGTACACGCTTGCTTCTCGTTGTCGCCTCGCCTTGCTTGCCTTGTTGGGTTGCTCGTAGCTCGGGTTCGCGTGTGCTAGGCGCTTGAAATGGATGGGGAGCTTCTGTCGCTGCGTGCTTCTATCTCCTGTTACTCTTTTGCTGCCGCCTCGGAGGCTTGCTGCGGCTGCGGGTTGTTCGATCCTTGCAAAGTGACAGTGCTTTCCGTGAATAATCGATCTATGTGCCAGTTATTTGTGCTGTGACTCTGAGAGACGTAGAACTGCAAAAATGATTTCCCTTTTAGATAATTATTTCTCCCCTGAAAAATGGTCGTTATTCTGCATATGTCTTGCAGACACGGGATTGTTTATGACAACCCACATACCTAGGACAAGCATGGCCTTGCTTGTGGAGTTGTCGGATTTTTGTTTTTTTGAGACTACGTCAAATAGTATTAGGATGAGCACGATGCACACGAGTGGTGGTTAGTACGCGGATCTCTTCACCCGTGACCGCAACAAGGGCAGATCTAGAAGCTTTTGACCACCAGGTTTTCTGAATTTTTAAGGGGATTAAAAATAACCTTGCGCTGGGGGTGCTTCAAGTTCAACGCTCTGGTCAAACTCCCTGTGCGGGGGTTGGTTTGCCGTAGCAAATTCTGGGACGACGGGGATACTTTATGACGCCTGCAGCCTCACTTCTGCTCACTGTTCATACCTCCTATGCTTCTAGTAGGGAGTACGTTTTGGTTCGGAGCTTGTACTGTATGCGTCCGCCGTGACGCAGAACCGTAGCCTTTCTTTGGTCAGCGTTACGCCATCCTCCTGCGTCCTATTTCTGAGTTTCTGTGGGTAGGGTCGCTGGTGTTTGCCGAGGGTTGGTGTGCTACTGTGGTCTTCATTTGACATGCATCCTGCTTTCAGAATTAGCATTTTCTGATCAAGCTGACTAGTTGCATGCTGATTCATGGCTTTCAGAGCACTCATGGCTGAAAATAGTTAAATAGCTGTATGCTACCGTTAGTAAAAGATATCCAGGGAATGGTTAGTTGAGTGAAGCCATCTGACGAAATCGAGAAGTGTTGCTAGTTGAGGTTTCCCATTCACCGTATATAGTAAATTTGCAATCTGAGATTTTAAGAAGTGTCCCTAGTCTCACTTTTTTTAATGGCAACAGATGCTGTTAAACGTATGTACTAAACTGTAGAATTTCCTCGAGTTGCTTTCGGAGGAATAAATTCTTGATTTGTGACGGTTGGGAAACTTGCTGTGAGTGCTTATCGTTATTAACTTAGCACAGAAATTTATTTCTGTAAGCGACAAGGCTGTGTTGTTGGTTCTCATATATTTCCCTGTCAAGCGTCAGTGCCAATTCTTACTCGTACATTACTCTTTAGGTTTGTTCTCACATGCTCAATATCCTGTTGCAGATTTTGTTTGATCTGAATGTACTAGAAGACAAGAAGACATATCAACAATCAAACCGCAAACAAGAAAAAAAAAATCCCCGAATTGACTTCAAAATTGGACATGCTTGGCATACCAGAAGTGCTTGACAACTTGGAGTTTTAGGGCATCCGACACTTGTACTGAACCAGAATGGCTGATACTCCAACTTCCGGCATGGTGCACCCCTTTGGCAATGTCCCAAAGCAGACTCCGAAGCAATTCCTGTATTCTGGCAACTCTCAACACCTCTGTCATCCATATCAGTCAGCTTTGGACACCCATGTGGTACCGCAGCATCATTACACCATGAAGTCTCATTCACCTGATGCTGTTTCTGAAGACCGTGAGACTCACAAGCAGTACACACTTGACTCCTCTGCAGCTTCTGGTTGTTCGATGCATGATTCTCCCTCCAGCCAGAGTATCCATACTGGGAGTGGCAGCCCTCTATCTCATGAAGATAGCCACTCTGGCTCCACCAATGGCAATGGATCACCTGTGAGTGCTTCCTGCGTTACTGAGGACCCTACTGATCTCAAGCAAAAATTGAGGGATCTTGAGGCTGTAATGCTTGGGACAGACTCAGAGATAGTCAATAGCCTCGAGACCTCCGTTGCAAACCAACTTTCGTTGGAACCAGAGAAGTGGATGCACATGATGAACATGCCCAAAGCCAACTTGAAAGATTTGCTGATTGCTTGTGCTAGGGCTGTGGAGCAGAATAACAGCTTCGCTATTGATCTGATGATTCCAGAGCTGAGGAAAATGGTCTCAGTGTCTGGTGAACCACTTGAGAGGCTGGGAGCCTACATGGTGGAAGGCCTGGTGGCCAGGCTCGCCTCCTCCGGCAACTCAATCTACAAAGCTCTGAAGTGCAAAGAGCCCAAGAGTTCTGATCTCCTGTCCTACATGCACTTCCTGTATGAGGCCTGCCCCTACTTCAAATTTGGCTACATGTCAGCAAATGGCGCAATCGCTGAGGCTGTTAAGGGAGAAGACAGGATTCATATCATTGACTTCCATATCGCCCAAGGGGCGCAGTGGATCTCTCTTCTTCAGGCCCTTGCAGCCAGGCCCGGTGGACCACCTTTTGTGAGGATCACTGGGATTGATGATTCAGTCTCAGCTTACGCCAGAGGCGGCGGTCTGGAGTTGGTTGGCAGGAGGCTGTCACACATTGCTGGCCTCTACAAGGTGCCCTTTCAGTTTAATGCAGTCGCTATCTCTGGCAATGAAGTGGAAGAGAGACACCTCGGCATCGTCCCTGGAGAAGCCGTCGCTGTGAACTTCACACTGGAGCTTCACCACATCCCGGACGAGACCGTGAGCACAGCGAACCACCGGGACCGGATCCTGAGGCTGGTGAAGAGCCTGTCGCCCAAGGTGCTCACGCTGGTGGAGCAGGAGTCCAACACAAACACAGCCCCCTTCGCACAGCGGTTCGCGGAGACGCTGGACTACTACACGGCCATCTTCGAGTCCATCGACCTGGCGCTGCCGAGGGAGGACAGGGAGCGGATCAACATGGAGCAGCACTGCCTGGCGCGGGAGATCGTGAACCTTGTGGCCTGCGAGGGCGAGGAGCGGGTGGAGCGGCACGAGGTGTTCGGCAAGTGGAAGGCGCGGCTGATGATGGCTGGGTTCAGGCCGTCCCCGCTCAGCGCCCTGGTGAACGCCACCATCAAGACGCTGCTGCAGAGCTACTCGCCGGACTACAAGCTCGCCGAGAGGGACGGCGTGCTCTACCTCGGCTGGAAGAACAGGCCCCTGGTGGTCTCGTCGGCATGGCACTAATGTGAGAATGTTGACCTTACGAAGAATGTGTGACTTTGTACCTCATAGTCGTTTAGATCGATGTATGCTTTGGCTAAACGCTAGAACAAAATATAGGAAGCTATGGCGATACTGGAGTAGAATATGTATAACCTGATATTGTAATGGCAGTCGCTAGTCACTACCAGCATAGAACAGGTTGATGAGGTGTAGTACAAGTTTGGGTATATGTTTAAGTTAAACGGTTGTGCTTTGAAAATCTTTGTGCAGGCTGATGAATATCATCGCAGTCAGAAAGGTCATCCACCCTTTCAACTAATTATACGGAAATCTTAGCTTGTCGGGATGAAAATCAACAGAATTCATTCAATTCAGTTTGTAGAAATCCAACATATTTTGCCTATCTGAAGAAAACGTACTTGTGAAATGATATATTTCATTCCATATGAATATCAAACTGGCATCGTTCATATGCAAAAGATAACAAGGAAGATAACAAGGTTTTGCCACCGGATAGCTCTGTGGTTCTATTCCATGTTCCGGTACAGAAAGAAGTTTACATAACCAAATTATCATAATCTCATTAATCATAACTGGTTTGCTGTACAACGAATGCTGGGCTGCGCGTCACATACAGCGCGTACATCCAAACAGCGAAAGACCTCATGTGTAATCGCTGCAGCTCCCAGGTATACTCTTGACCAGCAGATCATCTTCTGAAGAGATCTTCATGATGACGGTAATATGTGATTCATGGAGGTATAACCATCACTGGAGATACTCATGGACCCATCACTAAGTTACCAGCACTACTGTAACATAAGTTAGTTGAACGATCCAATGGTGCGGCTTTGAAAGTAAACCCTTCATTTCCTTTTTCCTCTCTGGATCCATATATACTGCTAGCTGCATTTCCAGGTACTGTTGGCACTGGCATTCCTGGAAGTCCCATGCTACCGTACACAGGAGCCATGTGTTGCATTTGGTACTGCATTGGTTCTGGAACTGAAGGCTGCATTTGGTTTGTTGCATCGCTGTGGTTCGGGCTGATACCAACACCTAGGTCAAGACTGATAGTGTCACTTTCGGCTGCCTGAGAATATTGATTGGTGAAGGCCCTGGCATCGCATGATCTCATCATGCCACCAAGGCCCGGCATGTTGCTGTTAATAGGATGCGCAGCAGGCTTTATGGGAGCTGTGGACATCTCATGGCTTGCATTCCTGGAAGCTGGGACTTCATGATTATGCTTTCCTTCATATGTTGTGATCACTGACTTTGGGTCATGTGATGCTCTCTCAACATGCTTCCTGACCGGGCATCCTGTATGTGTGCACTTATAGTAACTTCTGCAATCAATAACAGAAGCGATTATATCACACGAATGCACTGCCAAATGTACCATTAAAAAAAGTGCAGCAAACTAACAACATGCCAATCTTATCAGTGCCACCAAATTCTAGAACAGAAGGCATCAAAACAACATCAATTTAAGTGCCACATGCCTCGCTTGCAACCCAATAAGGGCAAGTTCTTTCAAGCTTTGCTCCCCAGCCATTGGTAAACCGCATGAAGGGCTTTGAACCAAAGACCACTCTTTGGAAAAGAGTAACAAATGCCAACCAACCAAATGCCTTGATTATGTTCAAGACATACAGAGTAGAAGACACTTCCTATTATCTACATGAAATGTAGCTTTGCAGAGCAGGCTAGGATATATGAATAAACCAAGCTTATCTTGTGTAATGATATAAATGAAATGTACAGCACCTGATTTTTCTTCCATATTTCCCACTATTTTAATTCTTTTGTGCTTAGCTACGATCTTTGCCGAGGAATAAAACTCATCGTCATAATATTATTAGTTAGTATCTACCCAAATTTATTTTTTTTCTAAAAAAGAAAAATAGCACTGAAAAGCAGCAAATCAACAGGATAAACAGTCTGAGGGACCTTGAATGGACACATGGACAGATCATAAAATGAAGGCTTCCTTATCCATATTTGAGATAGATGTATGCAGTAGTTTTTGCATCGTTCCACCATAAATCTTTACCAGATCTGCCTCCTAATTTGTTCGAATTCAACCATTCAGTGCATAAATGTCAAGTAGAAATTGTTATCTTTTCTTGGCCATGTACTTTTCATTCTGAGTCTTCCACATTGGATTGAAGTTCTTAGAGAGTGGAAGTAACCAGCATAGTAATCACAAATTTATTGAGGAAGGAACAGAAGTCAACAGGTACACAGATAATTACTCACAGTACAGTAAGATATGCTGGTTACAAACATTTCCTAATTTCTGATCTAGATACTGTAACCAGAGAATCATTGTTCAAATTCTCTAAGAATTCCAGGCAAACAAAAAAGAGGAAAAACGTAATAGGGTAAAATTAATGAAAAAATGGGTACTGACCGTGGATTGGGGTTTCCTTTCACTACTTTCTGCCCATACTTGCGCCAGCGATACCCATCATCCAAGATATCAACTTCACTAACAGTTTGTACAACAACACGGGGCTCGCGATTTGGTTTACCCATCAAAGCAGCATCGATGCCTGCGGATTCCATTTTCCTAGTGGCACAGATGTGGAGTACAGCATTAGCAATGAACAGGAGTCTTTTGGGTGTGCTGAGTCCAAACCATATGTTTTACCTGCGTTTTGAATCCAAATCATCATCCTCATTAGCATCATCTCCAGGGTAGGGTCTTCCACCTCCGCCATCACCATCATCATCACTAGCTGGACCCGCAACAGAATCAACCATGCCAGCAGAATGTACTTGATTGCACAGGTTGGAATAAAAATTTGAAGGATTGTCTGCATATTAACAGAAAAACTCAGAACCAGCAAAATGTAAAGGTACCAGGTAACATTAAAAATTCGAGTATTAAAGTATGCGTGAAGTGAAATAGCAAGGCACAGGAATTCAATATAATTATGGAAATCAATGGAACACTCACCTTCGACAGGTGCCACACCATCATATCTTTCTTCACCCTGGCTTGAAGGAACTGCACCAGCAGCTAACCTCCTATTAGGTTGGGGCTTAGGGTGGTTATGAAGCCCTTTATAAACAACTTCAGTAATCTGACCATCAAGTGAACGCTCTAATAGCTTTTTAACTTCACAATTAGGATGTGTGCACTTGTAATAACTTCTAGGGTTTTCACTTCCTTTGACATGCTTCTGTCCATATTTGCGCCAGTTATAGCCATCCTCTGCTGATTTGTCAGCTACATTTTCAGACTGTGTCTCCTGGGCAGCATTTTCAGAGCTATTGATCTGGTTCATCTCTGATGTACCAACTTCAGCAGGTATGTTGTCAGATGGACCAACTATTGCAAGAGGTTGATTTGGAACACTTGAAACATTTGCTGTGTGAATCGACTCCCGCAAGCAGAGAGATTTATTTTCAGTCATCAAATTGCTAGATGATGAGTTATGATTTAAGCTATGATTTTGCATAGAAGTGTCGTGATGATTTGAATCGTTGACAGCAGCACCCTGCATGCGAGCATTACAAAATTATTTACAGCGTAAGTCAACAAGAATAAGAAAGACAGAAGCCCCATATATGTATATCACAATAAATCGTACTCAAGTCTTTCATCAAAATTTATGAGTTATACAAGAAACTTCTGCACATGTGACAGTAATTATGTAGAGCAACTCAGGTCAAAATAATAAAAACATCAACTTCGTATGACGTTGAAATTAGAATTTCCTACTTTGCAATACCATCCTGAAGCCACAGAGCTAAAGAATAATAATACTTTCCATCCTGTAATGTAGGAATGCCGTTGAAATTTTGGAAAAAAAACATCCACACTACTTGAATCATGGATTTTTTCCTACAAAATTCCTGGGTTTTCATCTTAATACTCTGATTCCACAGACTTGTTATAAATGGGTAAGCATGCTAGCAACCATTTCCCTCAAACTGTACTACCATATCATAGCATATATTCATTAATCACTCTCATTTTCCAGTGCAGAAGTTTTTTAGGCTGTCAAATTGAAATTTAGAAAAATCATGAACTCATTCAGACTGAAATCCTGGGATACGCCACAGTTCCACTCATTTCTGGTCAGTTCAAAAAATACTACATGTTAGTGCAAGCCCTAGGGAAAATTTCCCAAACCATGATCATGAGCACTGTTACATAGTTACATAGTCTTCCATTTTCTAGCAAAACAGCGTCAATATCCGCATTGACATTAAATAAATAAAGCTATAGACTAGTGACAATGTGCATGTACAGCACTAGACACAATAAAACTGAGTTAATCAGATCTAACATCAAGTGGTCTAATTCCCTCCCTCCCAAAAGAAAACAGCAGGGGTAAAGGTATTTTCAGATAAACATTTATCCAAGATGTGGCTAGATAGCATGGCAGCTATCAAATGCCAGCAATCGGGTTATATTATCAGACTAACTTGTTGATAATACGCAGCTATTTGAGAATGCAACCAAATTATTGGTGAACACAAATTTGGTAAAAGAAACATGCACATAAGGGCTACAACACAGTCACTGTCACGACGGGGGGGGGGTGTTGTTGTGGTCAAGACAAGAACCTAGAAACAAATTGATTGCACTGTAGACTGCTACTAAAATGCAAAACAGTGAAGCCAGTACCAATGTCTCTTAATATCAATGAGGATCAAACAATTCACAAGCGTCGTGCTGCAAAAAGGAGTGGTGTAAAGTACATAACAACTATAACTTCCTTCTACAGAGCTCCAAGATAATTTCCAGTTTCCACAGTATTTTTTTGTGGTACAAGTCCTTTTGCTGTTATACTAGACAAAGTACTTCTTTGTAGCTCACAAATAAACAAAATCCTTAACCTCCTAAGTTCTATGCTGTTAAAGAGTTACAAAAAAAAATCATTCCAATAATGGTTCCATACCGTTGGCTGAGAATTGAGATGAGGCTTGAATTCAAAATCCCGAGAACCCCCATCTTCATGGCCACTGCCAGTTGATTTGTCCCTAGGTGAAGGCAGTATGTCCATATGGGTGCTCTTATTGATGATTGCAGCCATGCTCAGAGTACCAGTTGTGGGAGAGGGTTCAACCTAAATAGAAAATGTTAATTGATTATTTGTTGAGCAGGAAAACAGTGTACCAACAGCGCTCACAGATGCAGATTGCGTGGCAACCCGTTCAAAGTATTTCTATTATAAGTTTATAAGTCATACACTATTTAAGCCATTCCAGATTTATTAGAAGAACAAGTGAAATGAATGCAAGCAAACTTCATGAATTCTTCCTTTACTAAGAAGAATATGTTTGCCAAGCATTTAATGGTTGGGGTAGGAAGTGCAACGAAGATCACCGACAGTAACAACAAACATGGAACAAAGCGTACACATTATGAAGCTGTAATAACTAATAAGCATCCCATCCTCACCAAGCAAGGCCGTTTTAGGCTGTGAGTTGACAGAAAGGAGAATGAAAACCAGAAACAGCACTTAAACCAATATCAAGAAACCATGGTAATGAAATGGTCATCAATAATTCAAGCCTGCAAAATTCACTCTTTCCTTCCCCCCAACAGCTTGATTCTTTCTTTATGGAAGTGTACCATCCCATAGCACTTGAGACCAGTACCATACCACCCGAGGGTGAGGAGACATTTCCTTAAATAAGGCCCTTTAAAGCCCCCACAAGAGAAATGCCAAGTGATGATTTGTTCTCCCTTCTCCGAGCCACCAAGTGTGTGCCGGACAGAATAATTCCCCCAGACGCACAAGCAACAGCTCTCCCCATCACCGCGCACCAAATAGACGGCGCAGGGGCGCCCCAAAAGGAGGAACCGAGTAAAAACAACCATATCCCCGAGAACCCCGCGGGAAAGGCAGCTCCAGAAGCCGCATAGCACCACCGGAAATGCGAAAGCGCGACGCAAAAGCGCTATATTCCGGCGCCACGAGCCAATCGCACCGGCGCAAATGTCTCATAAACTAGTGCGTAAAGCTAATGCGCATCGGAATCCCTCTTTCCCCAGCCCGAATCAACCTTGGTGTGACATGGATGCCGCGGAATTCGCAGATCCCGCAGTAACAGCGAGTGGCGCGAGTGCGTGTACAGGAGGTTCGGTAATTACCTTGAAGTTGTTGAGGAGGACGGGAGACTCGAGGAGGGCGCCGGGGCTGAACCCGGCGGGGATGGTGAGGCAGGGCTCCCGCGAGATCGGCAGCCGCGCGGGAGACATCGCCTTGTACCTCGCGCCGGCGAGCGCCGCCACGCGCCGATCCGCCAGAACTGGCTTCTCTGGCGAGCCCCCGGCGCCGGCGGAGAGGTCCCCGGAGCTAGGGTTTGGCAAATCGGCCATTGGGGCCAAAGTGTGGAGAGGTCTGAGTGAAGAGGACGAGACAGACAGAGGTGAGGTGAGGAGGAGAGAGAGGTGGTGGTTTTGGAGGGGATGGTCCGAAGGGCAGTTTGGGGAAAGTGGCCCCGTCCCGTAGCGGGCGCAGGGTGGGGTGGGAGGCCACGACTCGTGTTGACTTAATTAATGGGGGCACGTGGATTGCCCCTTCTGCCCCCGGGACGTGCGCGAAATTGCCGGGCCTGGGCTCCGGCGCCGCGAGTTTGCAGGGGAAGCCGGAGGCGAGGCCAAGCAAGCGCGTGGCGTGGGCGGGTGTGAGCAGAGCAACCGCGGCACGAAACGGGTGGTGGTGGGATCCGGGGGGCAGTCGGGTGCGGACAGCGACCGGGCTGGCGCTGCGGGGTTGGCTCCTTGGGGGCCACCGCGAACTCTCTTTTTGTTGCGTCCCTGGAGTCTGGGCCCCGCGCGTTGGTGGTCCTATCGACAGTGAGAGGTGAGGTTTCGCGTGCGCTGGGGCCGTGGTGAAGCTGGGAAACGAGGGCCGAGGGGGAGGGCAAGATAAATGTGTGTTAAATTCTGCATGGGATGCCTGTCAGAGCAGTGCCCCTGCCCCATCCATCATCTTGGAATTGAATGTGAACAGGGGGAGGAGGTAATCGGGGTCTGGTCTGAATTGATGGCAGGAGCTGCACGTTGGCGTTTCTACTGCGGTTAAAAGATTAGCAGATCCAGGAATCTGCGCACGCGGCAGTCGGAGTAGTTGCAGACTGCACATGAGCAGCTGCAAGATTAGGGGAAAATGACAAGGTCGCTCCAATTTGTTCGCATCCTTTTGGTCAAGATTGATTACATCACCTTTATTAGTTGCTACTCCCTTCACTCCAATTTGTTCGCATCCTTTTGGTCAAGATTGATTACATCACCTTTATTAGTTGCTACTCCCAGTATACTTTGCTAGAAGTAGTATGGAAGTGTTGCATACTCAAGCTCGATGGAAGTGACTAATCAGTCGTTAAGAGCTAATCATCGTAGTACAGTACAACAGCCATGAAAAGTATATTAGCATTAGAAAGAGTAACAAAAGTTGCAGCTGCAAAGAAGCTTCATAATTCAGAGAATCGTATTTCCAGAATTTTGGGAATGGCATGCCGCATGCGATACTCGTAGTCTCTAATTTAAAGCAAAATTACCGAGCTATCCGCTCCAGTAGAGTTACCGTTTATCGTTTTGGCGCCGTTGGTGCTCCTTGTCACCCCTTTCGGTAGGCCCACCGCCTAGCCTTCGTTGCTTCAGAGTCCACGGCTACATCACCATGGAAGTGTCACAGATACACATGCTCCAAGATCGATGAATCATGAATGTGACTAAGCATTCGTTAAGATCCATCATCGTAATACAGTACGACATCAATAAAAAGTTATCAGTACTAGAATGTAACAAACGATATAACCGCAGCCACAACTTTCTTGATTCAGCTCTAGATGTAGCCTAATTCCTATACATTCAGCTCGGCAGCTGTGCGTAGCAGCATAGGTCACACTCCCGTTTCCTTTTTCGTGAAAAGCCACCCTTCGCTTACCTCTCCTACAAGGTGACGTATCTATCTCAGCGGCGCAACAACGTGAGACTGTGAGAGGCTAGCTAGCTTTCTCGTGTGGTGTGGGCGAGCACGGCCAGGCAAGCGATGAAACCTGCGAGAACCACGCAGGTGGCCCTATATGTGCAGGGCGTCAGGTAATGGTGAAGCCCGGCCTGCTGAAGCTATACTTATGTCGGCCCAGTATACAAATACTAACCGAGTCTGTTTTAGTCTATCTGGGCCTCCACGGAGCTGATTCGGGTTTGGTAACGGCACACACTAATCGAAGGACAGGAAGCCCGCTCATATTCTCCACCCCCACCCCCCAACCCAAAAGAGCTTTTTTTTTTAGTACCCCTGCTACCAAAGAGTGGTACATAGTTTGAGTGGTGGGTAGTTTAGTAAATTTATGAGTGAATCATATTTTTTCCTCGAATGTGATAGAGGATAAGTTAACCGAAGAGAATGAAATGTATCATTTTAAATACAAATGAATTTGGACATTGGAGATGTAAGCCATTATCTTTTTTCTAAAATATCCATATACTACTATACTACTCATTGTATACTACACATACTACACTTGAACTCTTCTACCGTTGAAGTCTTCAGTAGTATATAATTAACTAGGTTCGTGTCTGTGCGTTGCTACGGGATGGAAGCAAAATTATAGAAGCGACAAAATTGGCGCGATCAAAAAACATACTTATTTAGATTAAATATGTGTGACAGGATGCACATATAATTCAGTCAAATACACAATAGTATGAATGGATTAGATAATATGACTCAAACAAATCATCAATAATTTAAAATAGTTCAACCAACACTCGTTCTCTCGAAAACAAAACTGTATTAAAATGTTTGAAACTATCCAGCTAACAACTCTATTTATTTCCTAGTTTTTTATTCAGCAAAAATATTTTTTGATATCAGACGGTAGTGATTTCCTGTAGACATTTGCTTCAGATGCCAATACATCGGTCACAAAATCACTTCTTATTTTTTGGCCATCCTGTCGATTGAATGGATTAACACGTAAAAATATCAGAGGTCATATATAGCACAGTCTTTGAAAAGTTAGAAATCTGTTAATGCAAAATTCATAAACTCACATTAATTATTGGCGTGCGCCTAGTAGTGCACATCGCAGTCATGTATTGGAACCAGAAAGCCACTTGAATACCTGCAGCATGACGGATTGACAAGTAAACTATTCAGGTATTGTATATTTCAAAAATAGTCTGTGACAGTAGAGATAAATAAGTACTTACTCATCTGTGTCATTTGCAATGCCCTCTGCACGTTTGAAAGGACAATCATAAATATCATGGTTCCAGGTAGGGTTAAGTTCCTCCATTGTAAACATATAGGCTGTCGGTGCACTCCATTAATTTCCATCAAGAAACAACCGAGAAAAAAGAGATTATGCATCATTTGCAAGCATGATTTGTTCAGAAATACAGAGATTCTATGTATTTATTACATCATACCTATACATGGTGTATGAAAATTTAAACAAATGTACAGATGGTGCAACACTTATAATGCTATAAAAAATACATAAATATATCAATAACACAGAGGTTCTATGTATGTTCACCTAAATCATGTCCAACCTCGACTCGTCCATCATGGACCCTGGGTAACAATGGAAAGCGCTGCCTTCTCAGCCTCCTCACCTTTGACTGATCGGCTGCCCTGTTGCTCGTCAAGCTAGCAGGTTGTTGTTTCCTCCTGTACAATATAAGTAGCAACCATAAGATTAATGAAAGAAACATTGTAATCTGAATGTAAAAATAAGCAGGCTCGCTGATATAAAATAAGCATTCTTAGTTTTCTTACAAAACAGATGGAAAATGGCTGCATAAAGTTTCTATGGTTTACTGCCTTGCTAACAAATGAGAATAGTTTACAATTATGATGACATCAGAGAGTAAACGACAGGAATCCGCCAAATAATTATTAGTACTGCACAAAAGGATATCTGAAATATAAGAATTTAGACATGCATGAAGGTTCATGTTCAATTGATATGTTCTAAAAAAATATAAACAGCTAGTTACAGAAATCTAATTAACCATCAAGGATAATAATAGAACGTGATATATAAAAGGCCGACCTTTTGTCTGTATGTTGTAAACAACAACAAAAAATGATAAAAGTTCAGTTGTATGGCAACATAAGGGCCTCAAATTGGTGCCAAGTTTTGAAAGAAAAATAGATGTACCAAGCTGTAAGCCGTATCCAAATGCAAAAGCAGATGTGTGCATACTTCTTTTCATATGAAGGGATTGGTGTACCTGTCAAAGCTAATTCAGTCCTACCTAGCGAAAAGCAATAGTCAGCAAAAATTCAATGTTATGCTTGGGGAAAAGGATGCGAATGCATTCAGAAAGCTGCACTATTCAGCTTCAGCACACCGGTAGAGAGACGCGCAACAGATGGAATCATGGTTTCCTAGTGCAACAGAGGGAATCATAGAATGTTTGTAGAAAAATTATGCAAAAATCAGGTTTTGCTTCAGTGTGCAATCTGATTGCTTTGGTCAAACAGAACATGCACTAAAAGGTTCACGTTTGATGACAGAACATGTATACATCTTTGGTTCTTTTTTCAAATAAAAAGTATGTCTTTCAAACAGAGAAGATATTGAAGGATTATGACACTTCACAGCCACGGCAACAAACAGCGTCAGTAGAAAAAGGAGGGAGCCATGTCATGTGACCCGTAGGTATGCTATTGCTAGGTTCTAATAATCACATGTTATTTGGAAAAAGCGACCAAAATTGGTTTTATTAAGATGGAAATGAACTTCATTAGTGAGAAATGAGACCAAGCATGTTAAATCCTTTCATCAATTCCGTAAATTAAGCCACCTTATTTTCAATTTCTGTACCTACAAAATGCAAATGCACCAATCTACTTCTTAATTGCTCTCTGAGGTGCAAGGATAACCTAAGGCCCATAAGTTTGATCGTTCATTTTTCATATTTTGAAGGACCCAAATGCCTTTTTGATGGTCCAGGATCCATGAGAGTCCTCATGGGCCACAGTCCCGTTAGGAAATTGGGCCGGCAACCCTGACTGATAGAAGGAAGGACCGTACAGCTTAAGGAAACTAGTCGGGTACTGGGAAACAACCCGGCCTACTCATGTTAGGACTCTGTGTATTGTATCCGACTAGGAGTTTGTATTTCTTGCCTTGTAGACCCTGTCTCCCGAGTATATAAGGCGAGGCAGGGACCCCTTATAAAATCATAACCATCAATACGAGAAGATCCACCATACAGGACGTAAGGTATTACGCTCTCTACTCGAGGCGGCCTGAACCTGTCTAAATCGTCTCGTGTTCATCATCGTGCTTCTGGTTCCGGCGAGGCCCTCACGAACAACTCGACTACTTAGGGACCCCCATAGTAGGCTAGCCGGTATAAAAAACCGACAGCTGGCGCGCCAGGTAGGGGCTCTCGTCGAGAATCGTTCAGCAAGCTCGATGGCACCAGTCATCACTAACTGCGACGGCGACATGGCGTTCGAGAAAGGCGCCACCTTCGTCTTCGGCTCCTGGGTCTGCACGGCGGACGGCGCGGGCAACTTCAACCGCGTCCTCAAATCGCCGACTCCGGAGCAACTCGCCGACAAGCTCGACGAGATCGCGCCCCCGGGTCCGAATACAACTCGGGCTCGGGGAACCTCGAGTTCGAACTCAACTCGGACTCAAGGAATCACTCTTCCTAGCCCGATTCCAACTCGGGCTGAGAAAATTCCAAAGCGGACCAGGCAACCCGAGTCGGTTTCTGAACCATCGGCTATGCCAAAATCCGCCAATTCAAAAATCCAGAAGAAAAGGAGTCCAGCCACTGTTAAGCATGAGGCCGACACCCCGAGCCAATATCCCTTTGGACTCGCGGGCCCCACCTCCGCTTTTCAGGCGGCGTCCTCAAAACAACTCCGATCTCTGGTCGAATTCGACGAACTTCCCTTGAACGGGAAACAAGTCGGACTCGTCATTACTTCAACCCCCGAAGGACGATTTGTTCACTGGCCAGGACGCAAGCCAGCACTTGGAGCAACACCACAGGAGGACCTGGACATGTCTCGCATCATCGCGTGCATCGATCCACTCCCGTTTCAACACGAGCAACCCCTGAATTCTTCAAGTAGCCGCGGCTCAACTGTCCCAGTAACTTCAAGCACAGGGAGCTACTCACCAGGGCGCCAAGCCATGGTGATCATCGTCTAGGAACAAGAAGTCTCCAACGACGAGCCAACTGTGGAGAACGAAGCTGAAGCTGACCGTAACCGACGCAGGGAGCGAAATGTCGCTCGCGCAGAACGACGTCGCCGCCTCGGCTGTAGGCTACCTCCACAGGACCTCAACGCCAAGTTCCGGCAAGTCGCCGGCCAAGACGTCTACTCCAGCGCTGCAGCCAACATCATGGCTGTCGTCACAGAGCTGGGACAGATGCCTGAAACTCCTGAAATCCTCAGGATGAAGACAATGCTCGAGACAGCGGCCATCCAGCATGACGCAGTCAACCCGGTGAAGACCATCATCCGAGCACCAAGCCGCCAGGCAAGCAGCCGACATCCTGAGGTTGGAAACCGAGGCAACCAGTCCCACCACCCGAGCAGAGAACAACGCCAACCCCAAAACGAGGGAGGTATGGTACTCGGCGGCGGAGGTCGTGACCACGGCGCCGGACCAAGCAACCGCGAAGTTCAGCAGAGCCATGTCGGCGGGCGTGACGGCAACCGAAATAGGGACAAACGCCCCGGGAATCACGACAACAACAGGGATCTGCCATGTAATCCATGAAAGAAAAATGTAACAGAAAACTTACTTTATCAAAGAAAAAAACGGCAGATCTGTGCCTCTTTTTCTGTCTGAAAAAGATTAAATAAGATAAATTAGAAATCGACAAATCTTACATGGTTCAAAGTAATTGTATCATCAAGTACAGAGGCCGTACACCGGTAGAGACAGACGTGCAGCTTCGGGCTCTCTAGGCTTGCAGCTCGAGGCGTCGCAGCGCACCATACTGGCCACCGTTCGCCACAGCAGGCGGAGATCACCCCACGACTCATCGGGAGGTAGGCGGCGTAGGCCTACTCGTCGGCGCACATCTCCAACAGCTCCTCGCGCCCGACGTTCCGGCCGTAGACCACGCGCTGAAGCAGGTACAGGAACCGGAACATGAGCAGGTACTCGTCGCCCCACCGGCGCAGGTACCCGCGCCTCAGCCCGGCCTCCGTCACGGCTTCCATGCGTGCCCACTCCTCCGCCATGGCCTACCCGCAAAGCCGCCCCTACTTGGCCGCGAAGTAGATGCCCTCGCCGGAGCACCGCGTGACATACCCCGCCGCATCGCCTACCAGGGCCACACGCCCCACGACCTACGCGACACAGGCGCGGGTGCGCCTCCACCTTCACCACGTGGCCGCCGGCGATCTTGGGCCCCGGGCGCGCGGACGAGGCGCCGTCGATCGTGCGAGGGCGAGTTGGGAGGGGGATCACGCGAGGGCATCATGAGGGGCAGCGGCGGGTGTGGTAGGGATGCCGGACTGGAGGCACTTGATCTCCGGCTTGGCGGCCACGGTGCCTGTAACGAACCAATTTTGGGACTAGCGGACAGTCCGCCTGTTTTTGTCCGGACAGTCCGCCGGTCGCGGACAGTCCGCCCCTCTCTCGCGGACGGTCCGCCTGAACTCGTCAAAATCGGTCCAGAACCTTATCCGTTCGTCATTTCTCTCTCTCGCTTGCTCGCTCTCGTTCTCCTCCGCCCCCATGGCGACCGGGAGACCCTCCTAGGGTTCCTCCACTCCCAAGACCCCTCAACCTCGCCAGAGCTTCGCCGGAGAATCACCAAAGGCCACTGGTACCCTCTCTACTCCTTTCTTCCTCCATGGTTTGAGTTTGGAGCCTCTCTCAAGGTTTTCCCCTCTTTTCCCTAAAAGCTCAAGTGAAGAACTCGCCCGATCTACTTCGATGTCGCTTTCCATCGGTTTCTAGCACCTCACCGGAGTTCAATCCATCACCGGTGAGCTATCTAATCCCTCGATTCGCTCTCTAATCTCTTTTGATTCGGGTTCTAGAAAACCTAGGGTTCTAAGCACCATTGTTGAGCTCGAGCTTCTAAATCATGTTTCCGCTTGAATCCATCGCTTGGAGTTCCTTCTATACATCTCTAGGAACCTCTAGAATCAAACCCCGCTCGAAACCGTCGCCGGAGCCGCCGCCGGCGAACTCGCCAGTGCGCTGCGACGTGCGCGCGGACGGTCCGCCCTTGGGGCGTGGACAGTCCGCCAGTCGCGGACGGTCCGCATGGCTTTCGCGGACTGTTTACGCAGGAACGTTTCCGGGCATTCCAGGCACCTTTTCTACTGCGGACGGTCCGCCGTAGCCAGCTTTTGCTGTCCTTTTTCAAGTGTCTCCAATTCTTTTACCTATTTATCTAAGCTATCATCAAACATTCTCATGATCTTGTGCATTGTTAAATCATGTTAGAGCATCTCATTTTCATGTCATCGCATTTAATCATGTCATATTTATTTATTTTGCACCATTGCATTTCGTGTAGAGACCGAAGTGCAGGAGCAGGAGGTCGGCGAGGTCCAGCAAGACCCCACCGTCGACGACGCCCCCAACGACAGTCAAGGCAGGCACCAGTTGAACCCTTTTTGGATCAATAAAACATTATTATACCTTGTTTGTGCATTAGTCATAATAGGGTATATGTTTGCTTGGCTGTGTAGCTCCTAATTTTATGCATTATTCCATCCTTGACATAGAACAAAACCCCCTAGATGAGTATGCTTGATTAGAGGTCACGTATAATTGCTTATCCATGCTTAGTTTTGGTAGAAGTCGAGAGGTGGCAAGGTCACCACCGCTCGCGAGTTATAGCTTATGCTTGCCTAAATTAATACTTGGATAGCTTGGAATGATTTAAAAGTTGAGCTACATAATCTTGATGCGAGACTTGAGCGAGTGTGCTAGGGTCATGTGAGATGGAGCTCACTTGGCATAGACTTGCTTGGGTTGGGTTAGGACCAATCATTGTTACAGCGTACTTGAGCATATTTCCGTACAGACCACCTGCTGATTGTGGGTAAGGTAAACTAAGTAGCATAAGTCACGCCGAGTCTTGGCCGGATTAAGGCGGGGTGGGATGAGGTGTGATCAGGCTGTGTCCGGTACACCTATACACTTCCGGCTCTTCGTTCATAACTGGGTGTGGGTATGTGAAAGGCTGAGGGCATGAATTAACCCTTACCCTCGGTGCCAGGGTATGGGCGTTGGTCTTGTGCCTCTCGTGGGAAAAGCTGTACCCCCTGCAGGGTTATAATCTATTGCAATAGCCGAGCTCCCGGGTTAAGGAGCAAGCTCTTGTTACCTTGTGTTCAATGTAGAGTTACCGATTGGAGTTTATGGAAGACTGAGCTCATTATTCATGATCATCTCACTTATAGCATTTGATTGATGTTTGGCTTAGATTATAGACTGCTAGGTCTTTACTTGTTTATGTCATTGTAGTTTTTGTAGAGGCTTTTATGCAAATTACTTTTGATCCATCCTATCCACTTAGCCAAATGCATGTTTTTTCTTTTGGATAAGTCCTGCTGAGTACCCTTGTACTCACGGTGCCGCCGTTAAGTTGTTTTCAGGTGATCCGCAAGCGGAGGCCATCTTTGGGTACTTCCTTCCCGCGGACGGAGGTGCGGGTGAGGAGTAATGGTCATGGCTTTGGAGAAGGCACTATCGCCACATAGTGCTAACCTTCTCTTTTGGGAGTGAACTGTAGTATAGGTGATAAAACTCTTTCCGTTGCAAACTCTGTTAACTTGTGCTGTAAATTAACTCGAACCTATTTATGTAAAAGGTGGACTCGGTTGGATTGCTATGGTTATGATGTTTTTGTTGTGCTTAGTGAGGTGTGTTTAAATCCTGGGCAACGCTCATGACACATCTCAAGGACTACCGGGATTATTCTCTTTTAATTGAGTTGATCAGTGGTGATGACTCGATTAAACGAGGGTAATTTGGGCGGTTCCTCACAGCGTGGCATCAGAGCTGGTTAGCATCCTAATCGTGGTTAATCACCTAAAATTTTGATGTGAGGCACGTTAGTAATAGGGTGGACCTCCGTTTTGGGTTGTTGAGAGATGCGTATGTTGCGGCATGTCATCATGTTTAATTTATTATCATGTTGCATTTCATTAGACATTGACAGGTTCATAACCTTGCATTGTTATGCATATGTCTCTATATGTCCTTTATCTTGTCCAAGTATCTTGTTCTATTCCTCTATGTTTCTTTATTTATCCCACAACCCTTATCAACTATCTTTAGTAAATTTATCTCTCACACAATTGTGGTTGATATGGTATTCTTGTGCAATGCTTCTTTGTACAATTATATTATATCAATTTTCTCTCCGGTCGCTAACCTCAATTGTGGTTGGTGACAGGATGGCCGAGAATGATCAAGTTGGAAATGGTGCGGGTGGAGATAATGTGCTTCCTCAACCGCCCCCTCCTCCCAATGTGCACCCTGCTATCTTGGAGTTGCTTAGGAGATCTCAAGACAACCATCAAGCCCAGAATCAGATTCTTCAGACCTTGGTGAACCATCTAGCTGGCCAAGGTGGTGGTGGTGGTGGAAATCCACGCCGAGGTCACTCAGCCTTTCTTGCCACTCAGCCTCCAACCTTTCGGGGATCCGATGAGCCTTTGGATGCGGATTTCTGGCTCTCTACCATTACAGAGAAGTTGGGGCTCTTTCCAAATGATGATGCTGAGAAAGTAGTCTTTGCGGCCCATCAACTTGAGGATGCCGCGGGAGTCTGGTGGAAAGGTTACAAAGCCCAAGCGGCAGTTGGTCATCAGATAACCTGGGATGAGTTTCAGAAGGCCTTTCGGGAGTATCATATTCCCAAGAGTGTGATAAACATTAAAAGAGATGAGTTTCAAAGCCTGAAGCAGGGCAATCAGACAGTGCAAGAGTACACCAATGCCTTCAACTATCTTGCTCAATATGCCAAAGATGACGTCTCTAATGATGCCAGGAAGATGGACCGCTATTTTGAGGGTCTATCCTTGAAGCTTAAAGCTCACCATTCCAACACTGATTTCCAGAATTTCAATGACTTAGTGAGCAAGTCGATCAATGCAGAGTACCGGTTGAATGCACTGGATGCGGATAACCGCAAGAAGGCTGCCCCTCCCTCCAGGGGTGGTAGTTCTCAGCGTCCACGCACAGGACCTTCTCCTCCACCTCGAGTGCCTGGCTATGGTGCTCCTCAGCCCATGTGGATGGCACGTCGTCCTCCAGCACCGCAAGGACAAACTTCTCGCCCTATGGGACAACAGGGAAGCAGTGGTGGGAGTTTTCCTAGGGGATCGTGTTTCAACTGTGGTGGACAAGGGCATTACTCCCGTGAGTGTCCCTCTCCAAGGAAAGGTGGAGTCCCCAATGCTCCTATGTCTTCTTCCCAGAACCGTCAGAACGTGAAGACTGCTCAAGCACCTAAACGGGGGAAGCTGAATTATGTTACTGCTGAAGAAGCTTGTGAGGATGAACAAGTGCCCGTTGGTATGGTTTCTCTCAATTCAATTAATACCCGAGCATTATTTGATTCCGGTGCATCTCATTCTTTTATGAGTAGAAGATTTGCTATAGAGCATCAATTCTCAATTAGAAAGGTATCTACTCCTTTTCACATTGATGTCCCGGGTGCAACTTTAGTGACAACAGAAGTGGTTAACCTAGCTCAGCTTGAAGTGATTGGGCTTTCTTTCAGTATAAACTTTGTGGTCATTGATCTTGAGGACTTTGACGTAATTATTGGCATGAATTGGATGAGTAAACACGATGGTGTTATTAGGTGTAATCCTCGCTCTATTGAGCTTAAGCACCCATCCGGATCTAGGGTTGTTCTTTTTCTTCACAAGAAGAGTGGCCCTCAACTTTATGCTCTCAATGCTATTGTTATGCCGGAGTTAGAGGCAATTCCGGTTGTATGTGAGTTTCCGGATGTTTTTCCAGAGGAATTACCGGGGATGCCTCCCGACCGGGATCTGGAATTCGTGATTGAATTACTCCCTGGAACGGCCCCGGTATCTAAAAGACCCTATAGAATGCCACCTGATGAATTAGTGGAACTAAAGAAGCAGATACAAGCTCTCCTTGATAAGAACTTTATTCGTCCGAGCTCCTCACCTTGGGGATGCCCAGCTATGTTTGTGACAAAGAAAGACCAAAGCCTGCGTATGGTGGTGGATTATCGGCCATTGAATGCAGTAACCGTGAAGAATAAATATCCTTTGCCCAGAATTGATATCTTGTTTGATCAATTAGCTGGTGCTAAGGTTTTCTCCAAGATTGACCTTCGTCTGGGCTATCATCAAATCAAAATCCGTGAGGAAGATATTCCAAAGACAGCCTTCTCTACTCGATATGGGCTCTATGAGTACACGGTTATGTCCTTTGGACTAACTAATGCCCCGGCATATTTTATGTACTTGATGAACTCTATCTTCTTTGAGGAACTTGATGTCTTTGTGATAATTTTCATCGATGACATTCTTATCTTTTCCAAGTCAGAGGCAGAGCATGCCGAACATATCCGCATTGTTCTTCAGAAGCTTCGTGATCATCATCTCTATGCCAAGTTCAGCAAGTGTGAGTTCTGGCTTAAGGAAGTGTCCTTTCTTGGGCATATCATTTCTGAGAATGGAGTGGCTGTTGATCCAAGTAAAGTAAAGGATGTGCTGGAGTGGAAACAACCAGAAAATGTAAAGGATGTCCGAAGTTTTCTTGGGCTTGCGGGTTATTACCGTAGGCTCATTGCTAATTTCTCTAAGATTTCTAAACCTATGACTGAGTTGCTGAAGAAGGGTGTTCCTTTTAAGTGGTCAGATGCTTGTGAGCAAGCTTTTCAAACTCTCAAGGCTAAGCTCACATCCGCTCCTGTTCTTGCTCGGCCGGATATCACAAAGGGCTTTGATATCTATTGTGATGCTTCAAGAATTGGGTTGTGGTGTGTTCTTATGCAAGAAGGCCATGTCATTGCTTATGCCTCTCGTCAACTGAGGCGTCATGAAGAAAATTATCCAACTCATGATCTTGAACTTGCCGCGGTTGTTCATGCCTTGAAGATCTGGTGGCATTATCTTTTAGGTAATCCCTGCAATATCTATACTGATCATCAAAGTCTTAAATATATCTTCACTCAATCAGAGCTCAACCTAAGGCAAAGGAGATGGCTGGAATTGATCAAGGACTATAACATGGAAGTTCACTATCACCCTGGCAAGGCCAATGTGGTTGCTGATGCCTTGAGTCGGAAGGCTCAATGCCATTGTTTGAGTGCCCATTCCGGAGTCAACACACTTTGTGAAGATTTTCAGAAGCTCAACCTTTCTATGATCGAGCATGGGTCACTTGCCTCCTTGGTGATTACTTCTGATCTTGTTGATGAAATTAAGAAGGCTCAGCGAGAAGATAAGAATATGGCAAAGCTCAGAGCTAGTCTGAACGATGAAAAGGCCAAGTGTTTCAAACTGGACAAGGAAGGGATCCTTTGGTTTGGGAAACGTTTGGTGGTTCCAAGAAAAGTGGAGCTCATAAAGAAAATTCTTGAAGAAGCTCATGAATCCCAATTCTCAATCCATCCGGGAAGCAACAAAATGCATCAAGACTTGAGACAGAAATTTTGGTGGACTCGCATGAGAAGGGAAATCGCTCGTTTTGTGGCTGAATGCGATGTCTGTCAAAGAGTGAAGGCCGAACATCTTAAGCCAGGTGGAACTCTCCAACCTCTCCCTATTCCTTGTTGGAAGTGGGAAGACATTTCTATGGATTTCATTGTGGGTTTGCCCCGTACTCCTCATGGCTGTGACTCCATTTGGGTCATTGTGGATCGACTTACAAAGTCTGCACATTTCCTTCCGGTGAATACCACCTACAAGATTGAAAGATATGCTGAACTCTACCTTACTAAGATTGTTTGTCTTCATGGGGTACCCAAGACCATCGTGTCAGAGGCCCTCAATTTGTTGCTCAGTTTTGGCAAAGCCTCCATGATGCTATGGGTACTAATCTCACCTTCAGCACAGCTTATCATCCTCAAACTAGTGGCCAGACTGAACGAGTGAACCAAGTTTTGGAAGATATGTTAAGGGCTTGTGCTCTTATCTATAACAAGGATTGGGAAACTTGCTTGCCATTTGCAGAATTTTCTTATAACAATAGTTATCAAGCAAGTATTGGTATGTCACCATTTGAAGCCTTGTATGGAAGAAGTTGCGGAATTCCTCTCAATTGGTCAGAATCTGGTGAGCGTCAACATTTTGGGCCCGATATTGTATTGGAGGCCGAAGAAAGAGTAAAGGTTATTCAAGAAAGACTTAGAGCTGCTCAAATTCGCCAAAAGCAATATACGGATTCACGGAGACGATCAATGAATTTTCAAGTTGGTGACTATGTCTATCTCAAAGTCACACCCTTTAGAGGTACTTGTAGATTTCGAGAAAAGGGTAAGCTAGCTCCTCGCTATGTTGGCCCATTTAAAATCCTAGCAAAGTGTGGGGCCGTAGCTTATAAGTTGGAGTTACCTCAATCTTTATCTGCAATCCATAATGTGTTCCATGTGTCACAATTGAGAAAGTGCTTAGTTCCTTCTATGAAGACCATTAATGCTGATGAAGTGGATCTTCAACCGGATCTTTCCTATAAAGAACATCCGATTAAAATTCTTGACCGAGCTGAAAAGAAGACAAGAAACAAGATCACTAAATTAGTGAAAGTGCAATGGAGTCGCCGTCCTGAACGTGAAGCTACATGGGAACGAGAAGATCAACTTCGACAATCATATCCTACCCTCTTTCCAGAAGAGTAAGTTTTAATCTGTTTTCCTTATGGTTCTATTCTGCTTTTATCCAGTAATCGGAGTTAGATATGGAGTTTCTTCCTAATCTTTTTCTATCTTGTCAATAACCTACCTTCCTTTCTCTGTTTGCCCGCCCGTGAAATCTCGGGACGAGATTTTCTCAACGGGGGGAGAGTTGTAACGAACCAATTTTGGGACTAGCGGACAGTCCGCCTGTTTTTGTCCGGACAGTCCGCAGGTCGCGGACAGTCCGCCCCTCTCTCGCGGACGGTCCGCCCGAACTCGTAAAAATCGGTCCAGAACCTTATCCGTTCGTCATTTCTCTCTCTCGCTTGCTCGCTCTCGTTCTCCTCCGCCCCCATGGCGACCGGGAGACCCTCCTAGGGTTCCTCCACTCCCAAGACCCCTCAACCTCGCCAGAGCTTCGCCGGAGAATCACCGAAGGCCACTGGTACCCTCTCTACTCCTTTCTTCCTCCATGGTTTGAGTTTGGAGCCTCTCTCAAGGTTTTCCCCTCTTTTCCCTAAAAGCTCAAGTGAAGAACTCGCCCGATCTACTTCGATGTCGCTTTCCATCGGTTTCTAGCACCTCACCGGAGTTCAATCCATCACCGGTGAGTTATCCAATCCTTCGATTCGCCCTCTAACCTCTTTTGATTCGGGTTCTAGAAAACTTAGGGTTCTAAGCACCATTGTTGAGCTCGAGCTTCTAAATCATGTTTCCGCTTGAATCCATCGCTTGGAGTCCCTTCTATACATCTCTAGGAACCTCTAGAATCAAACCCCGCTCGAAACCGTCGCTGGAGCCGCCGCCGGCGAACTCGCCAGTGCGCTGCGACGTGCGCGCGGACAGTCCGCCCTTGGGGCGCGGACAGTCCGCCAGTCGCGGACGGTCCGCATAGCTTTCGCGGACTGTTTACGCAGGAACGTTTCCGGGCATTCCAGGCATCTTTTCTACTGCGGACGGTCCGCTTCCCCTTGGCCGGACGGTCCGCCGTAGCCAGCTTTTGCTGTCCTTTTTCAAGTGTCTCCAATTCTTTTACCTATTTATCTAAGCTATCATCAAACATTCTCATGATCTTGTGCATTGTTAAATCATGTTAGAGCATCTCATTTTCATATCATCGCATTTAATCCTGTCATATTTATTTATTTTGCATCATTGCATTTCGTGTAGAGACCGAAGTGCAGGAGCAGGAGGTCGGCGAGGTCCAGCAAGACCCCATCGTCGACGACGCCCCCAGCAACAGTCAAGGCAGGCACCAGTTGAACCCTTTTTGGATCAATAAAACATTATTATACCTTGTTTGTGCATTAGCCATAATAGGGTATATGTTTGCTTGGCTGTGTAGCTCCTAATTTTATGCATTATTCCATCCTTGACATAGAACAAAACCCCCTAGATGAGTATGCTTGATTAGAGGTCACGTATAATTGCTTATCCATGCTTAGTTTCGGTAGAAGTCGAGAGGTGGCAAGGTCGCCACCGCTCGCGAGTTATAGCTTATGCTTGCCTAAATTAATACTTGGATAGCTTGGAATGATTTAAAAGTTGAGCTACATAATCTTGATGCGAGACTTGAGCAAGTGTGCTAGGGTCATGTGAGATGGAGCTCACTTGGCATAGACTTGCTTGGGTTGGGTTAGGACCAATCATTGTTACAGCGTACTTGAGCACATTTCCGTACAGACCACCTGCTGATTGTGGGTAAGGTAAACTAAGTAGCATAAGTCACACCGAGTCTTGGCCGGATTAAGGCGGGGTGGGATGAGGTGTGATCAGGCTGTGTCCGGTACACCTATACACTTCCGGCTCTTCGTTCATAACTGGGTGTGGGTATGTGAAAGGCTGAGGGCATGAATTAACCCTTATCCTCGGTGCCAGGGTATGGGCGTTGGTCTTGTGCCTCTCGTGGGAAAAGCTGTACCCCCTTGCAGGGTTATAATCTATTGCAATAGCCGAGCTCCCGGGTTAAGGAGCAAGCTCTTGTTACCTTGTGTTCAATGTAGAGTTACCGATTGGAGTTCATGGAAGACTGAGCTCATTATTCATGATCATCTCACTTATAGTATTTGATTGATGTTTGGCTTAGATTATAGACTGCTAGGTCTTTACTTGTTTATGTCATTATAGTTTTTGTAGAGGCTTTTATGCAAATTACTTTTGATCCATCCTATCCACTTACCCAAATGCATGTTTATCTTTTGGATAAGTCCTGCTGAGTACCCTTGTACTCACGGTGCTGCCGTTAAGTTGTTTTCAGGTGATCCGCAAGCGGAGGCCATCTT
>CM014270.1:60574739-60595832 GCA_004135705.1 Alloteropsis semialata
GCTGAGAGCCTGAG
Organism: Alloteropsis semialata; assembly: GCA_004135705.1. NCBI lineage: Eukaryota > Viridiplantae > Streptophyta > Magnoliopsida > Poales > Poaceae > Alloteropsis > Alloteropsis semialata. The sequence goes on from CM014270.1 coordinate 60,574,754, forward strand.
AGAGACGTGAGAGGAGGCCAGCGTCCTGGATCTCCCGTGGGCCTGGGCCCTGGGGCATAGGCGTATGGCAGCAAGACGCGTCGACTAGACGAATACCTTCTTGAGTTTGTTTTTCCTTGACGCATCAGGAACATCATCATGGGCAGCTGTGAGTCTGTGACTGCAGGATGCAGACAGACTGTCAAGAAAATCATGAACAGGAAGAGCCTGGATGAACATGAACACTCAAAATCCAGATCTCAATCAAGTTCACCAAACGTTTCTGGAAATGGAGCTGTCTACTTGTGGGCCATCTTCTTCGCTGTTACCCCTTTGTTGTCATCCCCACCATCAGTTGTAAGGTCAACCGAGAATAGCTTTTGGCATGCATGATTAATTCGGATAAACCATACGTAGGCCCCGTTTGGTTTTCCAGTCTAGCATCTAGCACGGAGGGAATCTTTCTTGCATGGAGTACTAAATGAAGTCTATTTGCAAAACCTCTTTACGGATGAGCGTAACTTTTCGAGACGAATCTAATGAGCCTAATTAATCGATGATTGGCTACAGTGATGCTACAGTAACCATCCTAATCATCCTCTAATCATGCGATCAAAGGCTTCATTAAATTCTTCAGGGTTCCTAGTGCAGGGGTTCTGGAGTTAGTTTTGTAAAATACCTTTATTTAATACCTTTAATTAGTGGTCAAAGTTGTGAACAGTTTCTAACACCAAACGGGGCCATAGTAATATGATTTTGGTGGGCTGATCGGCTAGGAGCTAACCGCCGGGTTGGTTCTTTATCCGCAGCTTATCCAGCACTCTAGCTACATCAGTCTGGGTGCTTGACTAGCTAACTGAGGCAAAATTCTAGAACAGCTCGGGCTGGGCCGACTGATGAATAACTTGAATTTATGTGGGCTGAGGTCATGAGTCATGACTGGCCCAGATAGCCTCAGATACGAAGAAAGAATCGAAGTTAGACTTGTCCTGGAATCGCATGAAAAGTAAAGGTTTAGGGACACAGTAGCACAACATTACGATACAGGGGTGTGCTATTTCTGAATCAATCATGCGGTCTACCCAATCTAGACTCTGCAATTGGACCGAAATGGATATGTTAGGACTTGAGATACAGGGGGCTGCTCTTCTGGAAGAAAATCAAGAAAAAAAGGAAGAAGGAAGGATCACTTGCACATGCTACCATACTCTCTCCGTCCCAAATTACTTGTTAATATTGACTTTTGTTTCTAATATTTGACTAATTGTCTTATTTAAAAAATTATGTAATTAACATTTATTTTGTTTATGATTTAATTTATCACTTAAGATACTTTAAATATTACTTATGCTGCTTCACATATTTGAACAACAAAATTGAATAAGACGAATGATGAAACATTGCAAGAAAAAGTCAACGATAACAAGTACTTTGAGATGAAGAAAGTAGTTGGTACTTGGTAGCACAAAGAAAGTTGTCCAAAAATCTCTAGGTTTTTAGGGATATTCAACTCAGCTTAAAAAATGTCGAACTCAATTCTAAAGAGATTATCATCGATCAAGAAAAATAAACTAAACTAAATAAATATAGTTAGGATGAACTACCTCCTTGGTGCTGGCCATCAAGAATTAATATCCTCCTTTTTTAGGAAGAATTAATGTCCTCCTTGCAACAATGCTGCACAACGCAATCCAAACCTTTTGAAAAACATGCTAAGGCACGGTCGCTTAAAAAAACCCTTTGAAAAACAACCATGCCCACTCTTGGCCGTTGCGTTTTGCAGACCACAAGGTTCCCACCACCCTCAATCTTTAGCTTGATCTGTTTCGAAAGAGGAGTAATAACAAGGGTAATAAACTGTTAATTTATCTAACAGATCCATAGCTTAGGCAAAAGATGCTATTGAATTCACTTTTAGCTTGGTGGTAATAAACGAATTTTTTCCTTCGGTTAGTTTGATGGCACTGCGTACCCACTATCTAGCCATCTTCAAAGGAAAAAAAAAAAGAAGAGACACAATCGGGAGGGACAGAGCACTACTTCAACCTAGTATAGACACAAGATCTAGCAGCACAACTTATGTGAAAAAAAAGTACTATAAAAAACTTATGTGAAAAAAAGGTGACGTTACACAGAAGCTAAATTTTGTTGGGGCGCATAAAGCACAAACCCAGTGTACGGCCTAATGTTTTCAGTCAAATTTCATTGTGGGTTGGTAAACCGGTAGACCAAAAAAACGGCTGAAACTTTAATTTTTTATAATTTTTATTTACTGAAATTTGAAACTTCTAAAATTATACTCGGATCCTCATCGTATATCCAATCTACTACCGTTACTCCGTTAGCCTTCTTTCGTCTCGGGAGTTGGAACCGCGATGGCCAATTCTACAATGCCCTGAAAGTGCTCAAATGTGAATCACGGGCGTCGCAGACTCGCAGCCCTCTCGCACGACCCGGCGTCCCTCGGTCAGTCGTTTTCCACCGAAACAAAAATCCACGCCGGGGTAAAAGCTACCCCCGCCCCGCCCCGATCTCGACACGCCACGACCCATGAGCCCATGACCCACGAGCGCCACGAGACGAGAGAGAGACCTCGAGAAATCACAGAGCGCCCGGGGTCCGGGTGGTCACACACCACGCGCGCTGCGCTGCATCGATCGGGACGGAGCAGGCGCACGGGAACTTGGCGGCTTCCCGACGCTCTCCGTCCATCCGCCCCCCGGTTTCCACAGCGGAACTGTACCGGACGACGACCTCAAATTCCCCAACCTTCCCCACGCCCGGCGCCCGGCGCCGTCCGATGCACGTCAACCCCCCATTGTTTATTACCGACATTCTCCTTTACCCATGGCGATCGCCGTGCCGTGGCGCTCCACGCTGACCATGCCAAATGGCAAGGTTTCAGCTATAAACTATACCGCGCCGAAAATCACGCCCTCCTCTCCTCCCAACACTTGGAGCCTGCTACCGATCGCCGACGCCGTTCCAGTGAGCGGCGACCGGCGAGGTGCCCGTCTCGCCGGCAGCCACGCCGTCTCGCCAGACATGCCTTGCCCTGCCTTGCCGCAGCGGAGCTCATAGAGCCTTGAACAAGACACGATTTCTCTCCGGTTCCGAGTCCAAACGAGAGAGAGTTCCTGGCGTGCGCGCCTGGTGAACGGTGAGCCGATGAGGCACACACACGTTGAACGGGCGACAGGGACGTGCGTGATCGATCTCGCCACATGTGGCTCCGTTCGTCAACCCGCACGCTTGCCTTCATAAAAAAAAAGCCGTATGGATGCGGAGCTGTCAGGGTCGTGTACGCCACCGGAGCGAGTACGGCTGCGTCCAGAGTTTCTACGGGGAGTTCGTCAGGCGATTAGAATAGCAGCAGCAGAGTCCTGGGGCAGTTTTAAAGTGAGAGCATGTGTTTGTTCCCTCCAAGCAACTCCAAAGTCCTAATCCTGTGCCGGAGATCGCTTCTTCACCTTGGACTTTCGCGGCATCTATTCGTATGATCTCATCTGCCCGTGTCCTGTGCGATGACCGCTCGTGTCTACTACGGTCCAGAAAGCTTTTCTGGTACGACCAGATCAGTGAGTGAATGAACATAATGATCCTCCAGTTTTCTAATCCTGTCTCGTTGAGAATTATTCAGAACGGCCGAACAATTCAACATTGCACAGTGGAAAAGCAGAGCAAATCACGCCCCGGCATCAAAATCAGGGTGCAGATCGACAATTTTTTTCCCCAGAACAACACGTCACGTCGCAAGTGTTCCTCTTTCCCGATGAATGAAGACCGCGCTGGCACGTCTTGCTGCTACCCAAGTTTGCAAGCCATTTGAGTTGGATCGAAGGCACCAACAACCCCAGCTTCATCGCCTGCTTTAAACTAGTGTTGACCCCCCTCGGATCCTTACAAGGCTGCCCCCGTCGCGGCGGGCACGGGCGCGAGAGGCAGCAAATCGGCCAGGGGAACGCCGCCGCCACGGGCTCCTCTCCTTCCCCCCGCTGCCGCACGAGCACCCAGGCCCCAGGGAGGAATAAGAAAGCTTGCACGAGGGGGCGATCCGATTTCCCAGCCTGAAAACTGGGGTTCAACCCCCATTCGTGCGCCCTCAGCCATTGTACCCTTTTGCACGCCTCCCTATGTTACTTCCTCCCACACTCAACTCCACGCGCTGTATAATACCACCGCCGTGGCAGCGCGGCTGCTGCCTCTGCTACCTAACCGGCGGAGGCTTGCAGTCTGCCGGGCCGAGCTGGTGGTGGACTGCTGGTGGCGCTCGTCGCGATGAAGCTTGTGATGGGGGTGGATTTGGAGACGGAGGTGGAGCTGTCGCCGGTGGCCAAGGCGGAGGCCGCCGCCGTGTATAGCCCGTATTCGAGTCCTAGCACGGCGTTGCTGCTGCAGAGGAGGGTTGTCGCTTGGTACGCCTGCGTGAGCTTGAGCTTCAGTGGCTCGTGTCCATGGCAGATTCTTTGTTTGTCTGTTGATGAGTAGTCCCACTGATCGGCAGCTCTGTTGATGCAGGGCCAAGGAGACCGGCTCCCCGGCGACGGTCCGTGTTCGCGTTGGAGACAGAAGCTTCGATCTGCATAAGGTATGAGCTTACTAGAGCTGGAAGCTTGAGAAAATCTTGCCTGGAGTGAGGGACAAATTAGCAAGTTTGTCATGGTTGCTTGTCGATGCAGGATCCTGTGGTGTCCAAGTGCAGGTATTTCAACGAGGCCTTGCTCGAGTCCGGCGATGTCGAGCTGCCGGACAGCTTTCCGGGAGGCAGCGAGGCGTTCGAGGTGATCGCGCTCTTCTGCTACGGCGACGCCGTGGCGCTCGACCCGTTCAACGTGGCGGCGGTCCGGTGCGCGGCGGAGTTCCTGGACGTGGGCGGGCTGGGCGCGCGCTGCGACCTCTACATCAACCAGGTGGTGCTGCAGAGCTGGGACGACGCGCTCATCGTCCTGCAGCGGTGCCAGCCCCTGCTCCCCGTCGCCGAGGAGCTCCTCATCGTCAGCCGCTGCGTCGAGTCGCTGGCGTTCATGGCGTGCATGGAGATCCTCGACCCGGAGCAGCGGCGGGAACAGCCCGGCGCCGTCGGGGCGCGCGCGCTGGCCGGGTGCCGGTGGGACGCCGAGCTCGTCAAGGAGCTCGCCGCGCGCGACCTCTGGATCAAGGACCTGATCGCGCTCCCGTTCGAGTTCTTCGAGCGGATCGTGCGGGCGCTGCGGCGGCAGGGCATGAAGGAGAAGTACGTCAGCCCCGTCGTGCTCTTCTACGCGAACAAGTGGGTGCTCTCCAAGAAGACGCACAAGTTCTGGGCGAGCACGAACGACGACGCCGTCGACGGCGAGACCGACGCCAACAGGAGGGCCGCGGCGATCATGGAGGGCGTGATCGCGCTACTCCCTGTCGAGGCGGCCCCGGTGGCTGCGAGCGGCGCCATCCCGGTGGCGTTCTACTTCGCTCTCCTGTCGCGATCGCTCAGCCTGGAGCTAAGCGACGAAAGCCAGACAAGATTGCAAGAACAGGTGACGGCAAACCTGCCATTCGCCCGCGTGGACGACCTGCCGCTGCCCGAACAAGAAACGGACCGGTCCGCCGCCGACAGCAGGGAGGTGAGGGCAGTGGAGAGCATCGTGTCAAACCATGTCTCCGTGCAAAGGAAAGGCGCGGAAGCCGTCGCCGAGCTGTGGGATCGGTACCTTTTGCAGATTGTTAGTGATCCGAAGCTCCGGTCAGAGAGGCTTTCAGAGCTGATCGGAGTCATTCCGGCAGGCGACCGGAAGAACCACAACCATTTATACGAAGCAATCAACACATATTTAGTGGTAAGACAAGCACTCAGTAGTCGTTACTCGATCATTCTCACGACTGTCAGATTGTGACATGTTTAAATTGTTGCTAACAAAGGAGGGATGCTAAATTTGTCGTGGCAGGAGCATCGGGGTTTGTCCGGGGAGGAGAAGGCGACCCTGTGCGGTCACCTTGACTGTCGGAAACTGTCGCACGAGGCGTGCATCCAGGCGGTGCAGAACGACCGGATGCCGCTCCGGCTGATCGTGCAGGCGCTGTTCGTGCAGCAGCTGCACACGCACCGGGCCTTCACGGAGTGCTCCGACTCGTTCCGGTGCGTGCACTCCGGGGAGCTCGTGCCGGGCGCCGGCGCGTACACTACGAGCCCCGGGTGCCCCGCCATCCCCACCAGCCAGCCCCTGTCCAGCAGCAGCCCGTATGAGAGTCACCACGCCCCGCGCGACGCCAAGCTCCGCGCCCGCGACGACGCGTCGGACTACGAGACGGCCAGCTTCCGGATCCAGGCGCTGGAGCAGGAGATCATCTCGCTGAAGCAGACCCTGCAGCGGCACAACACACTCAAGGGCTCGGCGCGCAGGGACGGCGGCGGCGGCAAGGAGCCGAGCTTCAGGGTCGCGACGGACGCGAACGCGCCGGCAGCGATCAAGCGGCGAGCCACGGTCTCCGGCAGCTGCATTGGGTCCATGCGCTGGGGCTCGCAGCGGCGTTGCGCCAGCAGGATCCTGCGCGTCTTCGCCAGGCTCGCCGTGTTCAGGAGGGGCAGGTCGAGGGGGAAGCAGGGTAAGTGCAGGGCAGCAGCAGAGCAGCTCAATTGCGCGTAGAAACAAGCACACGTCAGGGAAAGGATGAATCCATCTTCTTGCTTGTGGAATAGAAAGTGCAGATACTACGGTAGATTTCAGAAGCATGTAGCAGACACTGACAGTGTTCTGCGTGTACATATTGGTAGCAGCGTCAAAGGTTTGGAGAGGTAGGCTTCGTTTGGTTTTCTAGTCTAGCATCTAGCACGGAGGAAATCTTTTTTACATGGAGTACTAAATGAAGTCTATTTGCAAAACCTCTTCACGGATGAGCGTAACTTTTCGAGACGAATCTAATGAGCCTAATTAATTGATGATTGGCTACAGTGATGCTACAGTACCATCCTTTAATCATCCTCTAATCATGCGGTCAAAGGCCTCATTAGATTCTTCAGGGTTCCTAGTGCAGGGGTTCTGGAGTTAGTTTTGTAAAATACCTTTATTTAATACCTTTAATTAGTGGTCAAAGTTGTGAACAGTTTCTAGCCCTGGAAAACGGGGCTGTAGTTAATGTCAGGTGGTCGTTCAGTAGAGAGAGAGACGGTTCAAGGCCAAAGTGCTTTGTTAGGTTAGCAACTCTGAACATCTGCATAGTTTATTGGGAAGCGAAAGCTTAGGCGTTGTTTGCATCTCATAGCCTTGGAAAATGGTGTTCCTCGTGGACTTGCAAAAAATGGTTACTTAAAGAAAATGGGTTACTTAAAGGTAATCTTTAGGTCATTGAAATTAGGTCTGGCAATTTCCCAGGAGTGTGAAACTAATTGGATTTGCTGGAAAGGGTTAAAGTACGTGTTTAGTTGGCACAAAGTAGATAAGGCCCTCTCCAACCCATGGTGTCCATGGGTGGTGTCTAGAGAAGAAAAAGATCAATAAATGCTTGTATAGACACTACCTCCTCAATGCATAGTTTCTATAGCAGTTTCCATGAGACAAAAAAAATTAATAGCTCTTTGCATGTAACAATAACAGAGTAGGATCTGCTGTGGCAAGCAAGTAGAAAGTCACTTCGCATTGGCAGATTTAGCTAACCAAACATGCCACTGGGAATTGAAAAAAAAAAGAGAAGCAGGTACCAGAACAAATCGTTATCATCTTGGATACCTGCAAGAGCTGCGCCAAGCCCTCAGCCGAGTTCAGGATTGGTCCATCACCACAAAGTTCGAGATTGGAGGGAAGGCCGCTGGATTTGGCACCGAGGCATGCGCAGGCGGAGTAGTAGGCGCGAGAGCAGGAGATTCACGCACAGAGAAAAAAAAACGCTGGAAATTTGCCCCGTTGGAGAACTGATGCGGCGCGGGAAGGAGCAGCATGCGCGCAGGAGGGAGGAGAAGGCGCGCGCGGGAGGGGAGGAGAGGCGCGCGAAGGCATGGCGGCGGGCCGCGGGGGCGAGCACAGCGGATCCAGAAGCGAGGAAATCGCGGTGGGGAAGAAACGAGTCGACCACGCAACGGTGATTTTGCTGGTTTCCATCGTCTTGGAACTACCGTTGTCGTGCATGCGACCCGGTTTCTACGATTTTGCTTCTCCCTCTTCTTTTACTCCCTTGCCACATCAGTTTTTTGTCTAGTTGGCAGCCTAATTAATTCTATGGACACCAGATGACATGGAGGGTTGAAGATGGCCTAAACGCTGCACAAATATGGGCACAACACAACCAGCCATGCGTAATGCGTAGAAACCCCACCAAGCCAGTGCGAGCGTGAACTCTTGTTCATGACGCCGACGGCATGCTAGATGGCACACAAGAAAGTTCGAGCGTCAATGTGTCCAGGTGTGCAGGGGTGGAAATTTCGATTTGTAGTTTTTCTTTCGCCAGCATAAGCGTCAAACTTCATGAAACTTTGGTTCAAATTTGAACGAAACATGAGGAATGGTAAAATTTTCTGCCAACTTTTTTTCTCACTCAGGACCAAAAAAAGGCTGAAATTCAAGAAATTTCAACTGAATTTTAAGCCCTGGTGGTGCCACTCTGAGTCTCTGACCCTAGCTTGCTCCATTGCAGACCAACTCTCCCTTGTCACTCTCATTCACATGACCCGCCATCATTCTGTAAATGCACTGAAAACCCAAGGAAGAAATATTCCAAGCTCAGGAGCCAAATTGCAACAAACCGTATATAGTCCATGCGACCTTGTGTATATTCTCCTCGCACAAGTTCTCATCTTTGCCTGTGGTGATTATTTTCTTGACACCACGCACTTACTCAACTAAATCAGGGATTAGTTGATTTAGTCAATTTGCTAACAAGAGATGTGCTATTGACTTTATCAGCATAATTGAGTACTCATTCCTGATCCATTTGAGTATTTAGTCAACTTGCTAGGGTTTGACATTCAAGAACGGGGCCAAGAGGGGCCAAGCAAGTTATATCAAACGAGTTTCTTAGATATAAGGCAAAAAATGCAAGTTACTCCCACCATTCTAAATCATAAGTCACTATAGTTTATTCTAAGTTAAACTTATCAAAGTTTGACCATGGCTATAGAAATATATAATAATGTCTACAATGCAACTTATTTTGTGGTGAATTCAATGAAACTGATATAATGTTGTAGGTGTTGATGGTTTTTTTTCTATAAACATGGTCAATGTTATGTAAGATTGACTTAAAGTAAATTATAATTTAGAATATGGAGTATAGAAATATTGTGTGTGTGTGNCTTGCCTCTGTCGCTCAAGTGCTCAACCCATGACTCTGTCATTGCTAACATTGTGTTAATACTACTATGAAGAGATCTAGTTTAAACTATAAGCATGTACAGTTGCAAACCTTTTCTATTGGCACGTCTTTTAATTAATTTGACATTGATTTTGCTTGTTGCAAAAGTACAATATTACAAATGTACAATGACCTTTTCTCACATAATAACATTACTAACAAAAAGTCACTTATTAACATCACTGATGGTGAGTTTTGAAATAAGAAGAGTGACTGCCTGACGGCTCACTAAAACCATCAATACAGCAAGATTTTTACAACACTTCCGATTTATGCGGTCTTCTAACCTTGTTTTGCAATTTGCTATAAACTAAGTTTATTTCTTTGCTTCTGTTACTTGAGTACTCAATTTCGTACCTCTAGGTCCAATACCGGGTTCCTATAGCTATAAGGAGCAAATATAGGAGAGGTCTGGATGAACTATCTTGTATCTCACCACAAGGCTATATCGTTTTTCCATGTTTCTATCTATATCACCGGATCAATGTTTGTGTTGAGTATAGATGCCAAATTTGACTTCAGTTGTGCACCTTTGCTTTATTTTGTGTGTAATAAGAGGATCTAACTTTCACATAGAGCCTACAAAGATGAACAACTTAATATAAAGAAGCCATTTAGATGGTGAATATTTACAACCTCTTTGATCTCCTTGCCAAAGACATGAGGACTAAGATGCATATCAGGGTAACTGTATGATACTCTGATCCAATAGATCGTTGGTTTGGTTAAAATGGATCATAATTTCATAAAATCATGATCTTGACCATACAATCAAGTAGGATCACCTATGATTGATATAACATTATAGCTGGAATCACTGTTGGAAATTAGTTTTGTTAGCATTTAACACTTGACAGAATGTGTTGTAAATATAGGTCCTATCATTTTAATTGGGCATCTTATAAGCCTCCGCAGGCTGTTATATGTTAAACAACATTGAGATTCACATACGATACCTTTGAATTATTAAATTGTATAAACTACAATAATGATGAGTTGAATACATACACACTTATATTTAAAAAAGATAATTAGATATATCTAAATCAAATACACATCCACTCTTAAGAATATTTTTTGGTCTCTATACCTTGGCACCTCGCAAAATGTATTTTGGTTTTTGTATAATACACATCGGCCCTGTTTGGATCCACCAGTTATAAAATTTAGTACTACTGTTTACAACTTTGACCACTAATTAGGGGTATTAAATAAAGGCAGTTTACAAAACTACCTCCACAACCCCTGTGCTAATTCGCGAGACGAATCTAATGAGGCGTTTGACCACATGATCGGAGGATGGTTACTGTAGTATCACTGTAGCTAATCATTGATTACTGTAGCTCATTAGATTCGTCTCGAAAAGTTACACCCATCCGTGAAGAGGTTTTGCAAATAGACTTCATTTAGTACTCCATGCATGCAAGATTCCCTTTAGCGCTTTTAGAGTTATAAAGAACCAAACAGGGCCATCGGCTCTATAACATATGACAGAATCAAAATTCTACGATCCTTTACTTTTCCTAGAAAATTCCTAGGAAAACAACGAACTGCAGGTAACGTTTGGTATTGTAGCAGCTAAGTCAAATATATTGCAGACTCCAGAATGCCTAGCTCCACTGCGGTTTGCCACAGCTAATATTGTTCTTTTTATTTTTTTTCTATATGTTGTTTATTTGCTTTTTTTCTCCCTCACGAGTTGATATTATGCCACCTGATGTGCATTCCTGCTAACAATGAAAATTGTGAGTGATACTCGGACTTTTGGAGTTATCTGTACGTCATGGCTTTTATTTCACATAAGTTATTCTTAGGCCAGGCCCAACTCGCCATGGTGGCTAGGTGCCCCAGCGTCCACGCATGCAAGGAATCTCCATGTCAGCCGTAGTAGTAGCTCCGCAGAGCCACAGAGCAGCCTGCAGAGGCAGCACTTGCTCCATCTGACAAAAGCGCTGAAGCATTGCACCGGGCCAATGGGAAGGCAAAGCTCATCTGACAAAGTGAAGAGTTGAATGCAAAAGTAAAGTCTGGAGAGAAAAGTAGTGGGGGCTTCAAGAATGAATAGGTATTGCCTGGGTTGGGGACTGAGAAGACTCACAACTGCCGTGTCTACATGGCTGGTTCTTTTTTACGAGGCTACCAACTTTTGTCATCCGCGTTGGGCTTGCCCTTAGATGAATACTTGAAAAAGGAAGCACGAACACGAAGGTCCTGTTTAATTCAGCAAGATAAGTTTAGAAAATTTACTGTAGCAAAATTAAATCGAAGATTACGAGGGCTAAACATGATCTAATTATAAAACTAATTACACGGATGGACGGGAAATCGCGAGACGAATCTATTAAGCCTAATTAATCCGTCATTAATCCATATTTAATATCTTTAATTAGTGTCATAATATTTGATGAATAGTGATGAATAGGAAAAACTTATGGGATTAAACATGGCCCAAATCGTCGCAAAAAAGAAGTCCCTGATAAAGCAGAAAAAGCAAAATTCTTTACGTGCCTCCACGTCTTCCACTCTGCAGCCCATGCACGTCAACTCGCTGCCGGGTGGCCCCCGCCTGCCACCGCCCCTTCCTTCCGCTGAGCGAGTATTGGATGGGCCGCAGAGACAGACAGAGAGAGAAGCGCCGCGGCGGCACGGGAGCCCAACCCAACCCATCCCGCCCGCTTCGCCTGGCTGCCTGCCTCGTCGGCTCCACCTCGCTCACTCGCTTCGCCCCCTCTTCCCTTCGCCGCGCACGAACGCACGCTCGCACGTAGCCACAGCCCACCCGCTCCCCCCCGCGTCGTCGTCTCCTTCCCCGCGCACCACACACGCAGGCAGCAGCAGCCCATCTCATCGGCTCGCGCTCGCGTCGCCTCCAGCGCGGCAGGCCGGACCTGCCTCTCCATTATTTATGCATTTCGGCGTCCCCCACCCTCCGCTTTCCCAATCCAGCCGAGCACCGCAATCGCAGGGCACCGGGGGCGATTAAAAAAGGCAGCCCTCCCCCGCAAAGGTAAAAACAAACAACCACCACCGCATCGCGGCAGGCAAGGCATCGCTCGCCAGCCACCGAGCGGAGGGGGGGAACGCCAGGGGGAAGCAAAAGCTCGATAAAAAGGAGAGGAGGAGACGAGGCGTGCCGTCCGAACCCAAGCAACTTCCCCCACACCACCCTCCCCTCCCACGCCCGCATCGAGATCTTAGCGGGGCAGCGAGAGGAGAGGCGACGCGGACGCGGGCGCGCCCCGATCCCTCCTCGCCGCCCGTCGCCGCCGCCGCCGCCGCCGACCGACCGGTAAGCGTCCCCCGATCCGACTGCCGCGTGCCGCGGGCTCGCCGCCGCGCCGATCGGTGCCGGATTGCGCCGGGGGCGGCCGGATCTGGTACGGATCTCGCGGCAGCAGCGTAATTCCGTGGCCCTGTGAGGTAGCGCTGGCGTTTGGCGCCGTGTGTGTGGGTGTGTGGGCGCGCGCGCCCGCGGCCCCGATCGCGGCGTTGCTTTCGGCTCGGATCTAGCTGATGTCCCGCGTGCGTTTCTGTGGTGAACGCTGTGGATAAGTCGGGGTTTTGTCCGCATTTGCCAGTGGCTGGCTGGTATGAAACTGGGCCTGCTGTTGTGGATTGCAGGGGAGGAGGAGGGGAGGGGAGGACGGACGCGATGGAGGCCGACTCCGGGAAGCTCTTCGTCGGCGGCATCTCCTGGGAGACGGACGAGGACCGTCTCCGCGAGTATTTCGGCCGCTTCGGCGAGGTAACCGAGGCTGTTATCATGCGGGACCGCAACACGGGCCGCGCCCGTGGCTTCGGGTTCGTCGTCTTCGCCGACTCTGCGGTCGCGGAGCGCGTAACTTTGGACAAGCACATGATCGACGGCCGCATGGTAGCTGCGTTACCCTCTCGCCCTCTTCTGTGCTAATGCATTGGCGTGCATTTTGTTGGGAATTCTGTTGTGGAGCTGTTTCTCACTGTGCTAGCTGAATTACCTGTTTACGATTCAGGTGGAAGCCAAGAAGGCCGTTCCCAGGGACGACCAGAGTATCGCAAGCAAGAACAATGGCAGCAGCATAGGGTCACCTGGACCAGGACGAACTAGAAAGATCTTTGTTGGAGGCCTGGCTTCAAATGTTACCGAGGTTGAATTCAGAAGGTACTTTGAGCAATTCGGCGTGATAACCGATGTGGTTGTGATGTACGACCACAACACGCAGAGGCCTAGGGGCTTTGGCTTCATCACCTATGACTCGGAAGATGCAGTGGATAAGGCTCTGCACAAGAACTTCCATGAGCTGAATGGTAAAATGGTTGAGGTCAAGAGGGCAGTCCCAAAGGAGCAGTCTCCTGGACCAATTGCACGTTCACCTGCAGGAGGCCAGAACTATGCTATGAGCAGAGTTCATAACTTCCTGAATGGCTTCAACCAGGGTTACAACCCCAACCCTATTGGTGGTTATGGAATGAGGGTGGATGGAAGGTATGGTCTCCTTGCTGGTGCACGGAATGGGTTCTCTTCGTTTGGCCCAGGTTTTGGAATGGGCATGAACATTGAAGGTGGAATGAGTGGAAATTTTGGTGCAAGCTCTGGTTTCATCAATAGCTCCAATGGGCGGCAAATAGGTTCTTACTACAATGGTAGTTCAAACAGATTAGGTAGTCCTATTGGTTATGTTGGCCTTAATGACGATTCAGGATCAATACTGAGTTCAATGTCTAGAAATGTCTGGGGTAATGGAAATCTCAACTACTCGGGCAACCCCACAAACACAAATGCTTTTGCTCCACCTGGAAGTGGTGGGGGTATTCCTGGTGACGGTATTAGTTGGGGAGGCCTTACTTCTGCTCATGGTATGGGCAACATTTCAAGCCTTGGGTCGGGAAGCCTTGGCCGTGGAACTGGAGATAACAACTTTGGCTTGCCTTCCGGCAATTATGTGAGGAGCAATTCAACTGGTACCATTGGCGAGCCATTTTCTGCATCAGCCAATGCATATGAATCGAACAATCCTGGTGTATATGGCAGCAGCTCTATTTATGGTGATTCAACCTGGAGGTTCACGTCATCTGAGGCCGACATGCCTCCTTTTGGTCATGATCTTGGAAATGTTGATCCAGATATCAAATCAGAAATATCAGCAAGTTATATGGGCAACTATACTGTTAATAACAATCAGACAAGCAGAGGTCAGTTGCTATTTCAACATTGCACATTTGCACTATGATCTACACATACTTTTCTCTTGTTTTTTAAAGGAAACACGCTTCATAAATAATTTATATGTTTGAAGGGGCTAAAAACATATTTGAAGTGCAGTCCTCCTTTTCTCAGTTTAGGAAGAAATGTAGGTATTGATTCTGGAAAAATAAAGTTTAATGGCTTTTCCTTAATCAGGACACACAGTGGCATAAGCAATGGGCCTTTCTTTGTGGGATTCTTTAAATTTCATATGCCATGCAACTAGTTTATGCACAGTACTTATTTTGTGAACTCTATTAGTTAATTAGTTCGCATCAATCAAAGCTTGTTTTCTATCACTCGTTATTCCAAATGCTCTTCTTGACTGACACTTGTATTCTTCAACAGTTACCAAATATAAACTATAAATCATGTATTTTTGGCATATACCCTATTTTAATATGACATGTTGGGACTTGGGACCTGACAACTTATTCCTGATTCGTTGTGTTGGTGTGACCATGGAAGACTCACAACTCATATTCAATGCTTATATTTTCATGTAGCGTAGTGGAGTTCATTTACTCTGCTGTCCGTTCATTTTTGTCAGATGCATGCAGTTGTTTTGATATGCAACAGCAACAATATCTTTTAGTCCCAATAAAGTTGCGAGATAAAACTCAACATGCTTATATGAAATATGAAGGCATTAACAATAGTAATTTTAATATTAGGGGATCTAAAGCCTTGTTCTTGGTTTAGGCATGTGGATGGCTAATCAGTTAAGTTTTGCAGTTAATGTTAATATGATAAAGTACAAAATTCTTTTGAGCTTTCTCCTGGTTGAACAGTTAAGACTTAAGAACTTAGATACAGATTATTGATATTAGTAGTGAGTAGTAACCGTATTGTAATTTTGTAATTACCCTGGGGAGTCACATGTTACATTAGCTCTCGTATTTGACATTGAGTTATGCACTTCAAATGTACTAGAGAGTAGAGACACTATCAACATGCAGAAACTACTAGAACTTTGAATGATGACCAATACCAAAATTTCAATTCCTCTCTAATAGACATGGGATTTGCCTAAATATAGTTCCCTACCATGCGGTTTCAGTCAAATTACGCTGAACACTGAGTAACTCAAGGAAACAATTTATGCATGATGTATTTCGACAATTTGTTTTGTTTGTAATCAACAATGTTTGATATACAATTTGGGGGAAAAAAACTGTACAGGCTCTTTTCTGCCAACCTCAACACGATCATGCCAATAATGTTTGTTTTTTGACATACAGTTTGGATGTGTTCGATATATTTGTTAACCAGTTAAATCCTGGATTACTTGAGATGTATTTATTGATCCTGTAGATAAATATCAAACAGAACCATCGTCATGCTAAATGTTTTTACACCTAGCTAAAGCTACAGTAGGAGCCAATACTGACCAGAGAACAGTCAAATTTTGGATCAATCAATAGCTGTTTTATAGTCGATCCTTATTAAAATATTAAGTCGCATCAATTCCTACTAATTTTGTCAAAGTTACATAGGTATCCAAGCTGAATGAAGTATATGGAAAACCGTCTCTGCCTATCAAAATAAGAAAGCCAACTAAAGAACACACTATGAGGCAATAAGACACAGTGCCAACTCTTATGCTTTGTTTTTCTATGTTTTCTCGACCGCTTTCCTTTCCTTTTCTTTGTTATTTTCACATCATCATATGAGGAAAGGGAGCAATGTAGGAAATAGCCCGCTATAGCTTCGCTATAGCCCGCTATTAGCTTTTTAAGAGATCTACCGCTACGCTATACAACATTTCGCTATAGCCCGCTATTAGCTTTTTAAGAGATCTACCGCTACGCTATACAACATTTGTCCGCTATATCCGATAAAGGAGTTTTTATGAGATTTAGTGGCGCTAAATGTCCGCTAAAGAGGCTTTTGCGAGATTTAGCGGCGCTAAATCTCTAGCGGCGCTAAATCTCAAGTGGCGAGTAGATTTCAGTGGTGTCATTCCCTCAAAGATACAACGGAAAGAATTGATAAAACTAGATGAACATAGGGTGGACTCTAGATAACATAGCATGACCCCGTTGGACATTTAAGAGACGTGTTGGAGTCTATTTTGGATGTTACACCAATGATGCTTATAATTTTGTATGTGATTATTGATTATTTTATCATTTCGCTAAATGATTTAGCTTTCGCTATAGCCCGCTATAGCTTTCTATAGCTTTTAGAGAAGGTTACCGCTAAACTTCATAGCCCGCTATTTCCTACATTGATAGGGAGACATGCTAGATGTACTTGAGCATACCTCATTGATGGATGTTTTAAATATTTAGAAATTCCATCTTTTTAAAACAGGTAACTTAATAACCTTCAGTAGGTTTTGGTTAATTATAGTTAAGGTTAAGTAAACTAAATGCTGGATGTTTTCCCCTTTGTGAAATTTTGTTCCATACGTCCAAAACCAAGCGCTGCATAATTTTGGTCAGATTTTCTAGCATGTTTTCTCATGCACTTAGGATCACCATGCAGATACGTAGTGCAAAACTCATCCATTTGTCTAGACTTGAAGAGTTACGAATATTAATGGGAATGATTGCTTAGGCAAGTTGCTGTTGCTAAAAGCTGTGTAGAAGATACAACAGTGGACCATTTATGTTAAGAAGCTACGCCGAATTTCCAATAGCATCATTCCTTCTTGCAATATGTTAATCATGTTTATAATACAAGAATGTGATACGACAAAGTTTGATAGAAATTATAATCATTTCGCATACACAGAGACAATAAATTACAGTTACATACAAGAACAATGGTGCGGTTAGCTTAGGTTGTATGTGCCTAAAAATGACCAGCTGACTCAAGATTGGATTATACACAAAGGCCATCCTTCATATTCTGAACATGGGCCTTCTAAGTTCATCATAACCGGGATTCTGATTTGGGCAATCATGCTCACTTGGGGACTTAATGTAGAGATCATTTGGTCAGTGTAAATCTCAATGTGGTGTTAGCAGGAGTTTTTGTTTCAACTCTTACGCTCATAGGTCATATTCTGTTCTGAACGTTGCTTTGCCTCCTCGTCAGTGATGTAACACACTTGTATTAACTACAAAAGTGGAGTGAATTTGTTGTTTTTAAAAAAGTTGGAATTGGGTGCACTGTAAGTATGATGTACGCAATGTAATATTTTATCAACCAAACCGTGCCTGAGATATATACTCTTTATTATTGAAACATACCTTGCGAACAGCTATGGAACTTTAAATCTAACTAAAATTTGTTGAATCCTTTTGCAGGTATCACTTCCTAGGGAGAGTATTATTATATTCATATATGACTTGGGATAGGTGAAACACCCACTACTATATCAGGCTTTCAGGTGCATGACTGTGAATTGGTAATATCAGATTAATATACAGGTTAGTTGCTTGTTTCTAGGTAACCAGAGGTGTGGTTTACGAACACCAAAAATGCTAGAGGAGCGGACACAAACATTTTGTGAAGCTTTCAGATTTTAGTTTAATTTCTACGTGTATTAGGTCTTTTGTTTTTTGAATGAGATGTGCAGTGTTGATTGCGGCACATACTTAGAAGTGTTCCAACATAAGCTGGAATTCTGTCATACGGAAGGATAAACTTGTATACCAAAGGAATGCTGTATTATCTTTTACCCATTTATGGCTACATTAGCTCGCTTGTTTTTATTCTCTTTAACCATTCCATTTGTATACTAGAGATTTGCTTGGCTTAATATTCAAACTATTGGGGGTGCAAAGCCATCTTGACCCCAGTAATAAAGCTTCCAAAAGTACATACACGTACTGTATCTTTTTTTATGCCGTGTGTATGCTTTTTTTAGATCTTTTGCCTAAATGTGCATATACTTTTTTCATGCTGTGGTAAAGTAATGAGCTATATTTATTTGCTTCTAAAAATAGCAGTTTGCAGATTTGCTAGACATACCTTGCTTTGCTTCCTGAAACCACCTCACAAAGGCTTTCATGTCATGACTTTATCCAATCGCTTTCCATTTTTGTTTGTCCTAAAGTCATTTTCATATCCATTTGGGGGAGGATTATTTTTAGCAGGAACATTGACTGAATCTATACTTTTTCTGGCAATAGAATCTCGGCCTGAAACTTTTAGCATGCATTCATATTCCAAAAATTTCCAAACTTGTGTTCACATTTCCAGTGATCTGCACATATTATGCTAGGAATGTGTACAATTAGATGATTTTTTTTTTTTGCTGGGCATAGTGCAATACCTTCCTACTTTCCTCCCTGTCAAGCCCGACAGTAGTTCAGAAAGCACAATTTCAGATCTCAGCTTCCTAAATGCTAAAAATGGACATCGTCATTTCGTCCAGGGGTATTTCCATTGAATATTGTTGACCGTTGAACGCCCGAGTTATAATTCTTGGTTTGCCTTCTGACTCAAGTAAAGCCATTGATTCTTAGCAACTTTGCCTAAGAATTGGATTTATGGCATGTCTGTAGGAACATAGGATTAATTAGGATATCAAAGTAAGTGTGGCGAGCCTAATTGTAACACTTGAACAAAGTTCTTGTTGGTCAAACTTTAACGCCGACCCTCTTCTAAAGGCTTGGACAAAATGTTGTTGCCAAGGCGGTTCAGCGTTTCCTTTCATAATTTTCTTAGCTCGGTGTTAAGTCAGTAAGTTTGTGCTGTCTGGTTACACACTACAGCTGAACCTTTTATCGCCCCTCCTTCAACTGGACCGTTAATATAAAAACCCTTAATTTCCAAAAAAAATATTTTAAGACCAGCCTTAGTGGGGTTTTATTAGTACTAGACCCGGCACAGTTGGTAACTGTGCAACTCTCATCCGGCACAGTTGGTTACTGCGCAACTAGACTGGCACCATGATGCTCAAAAAAAAAAAAATGAGACTGGCACCATGAGTAAGGAGATCATGGTCCACTCCATGGCAACATCAATGTAGCACGCCCTGAAGGAGTTGTCTCTGAAGTCATGGCCATGTTTAGATGGCTCCTGAAAAATTTTTCAGGGTAATAAATGCATCTTTGACCACTAATTAAGGGTATTAAATAATGTCAGTTTACAAAACTACCTCCACAACCTCTAGTAAATTTCCGAGAAGAATCTAATGAGGCCTTTGACCGCATGATTAGAGGATGATTAGAAGATGGTTACTGTAGCATCACTGTAGCAAATCATGGATTAATTAGGCTCATTAGATTCGTCTCGGAAAGTTACGCTCATCCGTGGCTGGGTTTTGCAAATAGACTTCATTTAGTACTTCATGCAAAAAAGATTCCCTTTTGCAAAATTTTGCAAGGGGCCGTCTTTACAGTGGGTACTACGCCGCCGGTGGTCTGATCGTGGGTATGCGGGCACGGCGGACGGCCGAGCTGCCTGCCCTGCTGCGCGCCCGTGGTCGGCTGGCGACCGGCTTCAGGCTTCTTTGGGCAGGATATTGGCCATTGGGCATGAAGAGGACGCAGGGGGGCCCATGACTCTGGCACCGAACTGATGGGCCATCTCTGGTCATCAGGTGGAGTTGTGGAGAAAAAAGGGCTGTGCGGGACGCGAGGGTGCCTGGGTTAACTGCTGGAGAGGCCGCCCGTGAGAATGTGAGATGAGGCAGCACACGGAGTCAGTGGCGGGCCCAGCTTGATTCAAGGTATTCAGTCGAATACCCATTATTTTTGCCAACAAAAACATGTATATATATAGTAGTATATGCTATGTACATGTATTGAAAAACAAAAAGGACACAAATACCAGGCTATTGAAGTATTCAGCCCAAAATACTAGCTCGCGTTCTCATGGCCCAGTGGCCCAGTATCCTTTAGCACAATTCTGAAATCTTTGGACTTTGGACCAAGCTATGAGCTACACCCGTTGGCAGTTGGCAGTTCGAAACCAGCAGCGAGTCTGGAGTTGGATGCCGGATGCGCGCAAGCACAAGTAGGCGTGGCAGCAGGCGGCATGCGCAGGTCCATAGACGCGCTGCGCTGCAGCAGAGCCACGAAGGTTGCCAGCGGGCGCACGGCGTCACGGCGCCAGCCGTCTAGCAGGTGGCATGAAGCGTAGCAGGCTAGCAGCTACTCCATCCCTCCGTTCTCGAGCAAATTAGCTCCTCGAACTCAATCCTCGTTCTCTTCCTTTGGCGAGTTGGTATTTGGTAGGTTAATTTTTCTAATTAGCTTCCTATTCTTTTTTTTTTCTAATTGCATGAAATCCGTGAATGTCCGTTGGATGTGACCATGCTTTTCAATTATACGTGCCAAAAACCAGGATTTAGATTTTTTTTCCTATGAAATTTTGAATACCCATCTTGCAAATCCTGGGCCCGCCACTGACACGGACACGGTGGCGAAGGCATGGCGGAACCCGGAAGTGGTCTCGACTCTGGAGGGCTTCCTATTCGGCTTAAAATAGCTAGATAAGGAAGACAACTTCTGGCCCATTCGGTCCATTTTCCTCCTCTGTCTCCTCCCACTGCCTCCTCCACCGCCGCGCCGCCCGTCCACCAACCACCACCGTCCAGCCACCCCGTCCTCCCTAACGCCTGGACTTCGTCGCCCCCGCCGCCGGCACCGTCCACCG
>CM014270.1:60605604-60616638 GCA_004135705.1 Alloteropsis semialata
GGGGGGGGGGGGCGTACATGATTTGTTTGCTCCATTGTTAGTTCATACATAATAAATAAATGCTAGGATTATTGGGCTTGGCAATTTCAAAGGTACAAGTGTCAGGGGCCGAGAGCTATCTAAATATAACTATCATCTGTAAATAATGGTTGCAGATATTGGAAGTTGACCGTCGCCCACACCCCACCCCTTCCCTCCACTCCGGCCTTGGTGTGCGGCGGCACGAACGCGCGAAGGCAGCGAAGAGCTGGAAGAGGAAGAAAGAAGAGGATTCAGTGGCTGCTATTTTATGCACAAATCTTAAAGCATCTAGAGGCTAACCAGTTATCCAGCTACGGAAGCTATATATAGGATTACCGACTCTGGATGCATGGAGTACGTGGGCCTGGGGCGGTTGTTGTTGGTTGGGATCGCGGGAAAACAGTCTGGGCGGCAAATTCAGGTCGGAATCGTATGGGCCTGTACGGTAAAAGTTGAGGAGTTGTGGGCTAAAACTAGAAGCCCAACAGGATCAAATATAGGCCAATTGGCTGCTCACTGGCCTGGTGAACAAACAGCCTCGCCGAGTAGGTTGGCTACCCACCAAACCCATTTTAAAAAAGTCCTGCTCACCTCCCTGAACGACTGAGTTCGTGATTTCTCCTACAGTCCTTAAGAAAGATCATGGTCCTACTAAAAACTTGCTTCGAAGCAAAGCGTTCCAATTGAGTACGAAAATACTTGCTTATCAAACTAACAAATCTTCGCTTAGCGAGAAGGGAAATTTGGGCCATCCACGCAAGAAAGGCCGCGGGCATGAGAGTGACGGAAACACGATGCAGTGCTCTGCTCACCAGTCACCACTACTACATATTTGTACAGTGGACAGGACAGGTACTGGGGTGCTGATTTTGCAGTACCAGAGAAACTAATGAAGCCCAAATTAACACGGCAATCGAACAGTGTCTATCAACAGGCATTACTGATGGGGGCTGCACAGGCCGGCAGGCCGTTTCGGTTTGCACAATAAGCTAGTAACCGAGCCGTCATTCTCAACCAGCTAATCAACTAAAGCGAGTGGATTAGTGTCGTTCACGTTGCTTGAAAATCTCACTGCCATCATTCCTTCGCGCAGGTATATACATAAACATCAATCTTGTTCTTGTGTGTGTGGTCACCGTATACCAGAAGAAAGAACCACACTCGGCGTGGCCGTCTCTACAACCTGCACTACCCTTTTCATCCTGCCGAGGGCTGAGACTTTTTGTGTCATCCTCCCGGGCTTTCATCACTCCCCCCACGCCACACACGCACCTGAGTCCTGGCCGCCTTTTGTTGCCATCCGAAGCGGGGTCGGTGTGCGCGATCGACGCCGACGCCGCGTGATGAGTTGAGGTGCGAGGACGAGCCACTCCTTTTGAGAGCACGCGCGGACACGAGGACCCAAAAGCGTCCACCACCACCGCTCCCACACACCCCGGCGCCACCGCCACGCCGTGCCTGCAAAAATCTGCCAAATGCCGTGGCACGCCGCCCCTGTTCCCGGTGAAGCAAAAGACGAGCACCGGAGCACGGACCGGATCTCGCCTACCGTGCGCACGCCCATCCAAATCAAATGAAATCCAAACCGGAGCGAACGTCCGTCCGATGAGACGAACGCTACCGCCGGAGCCCCGCG
Source organism: Alloteropsis semialata (assembly GCA_004135705.1). Classification (NCBI taxonomy): domain Eukaryota; kingdom Viridiplantae; phylum Streptophyta; class Magnoliopsida; order Poales; family Poaceae; genus Alloteropsis; species Alloteropsis semialata. The sequence goes on from CM014270.1 coordinate 60,607,262, forward strand.
CGCTGGCAGCCTGGCAGGATCGTCGGTTTGTTAGCCTGGCGGCTGGCGATGGGACGAGGAGCAAACGGAAAGCGATTCCTTGCTTGCTCGCTTCCCGTCCCGCCCCCAGCGCGCACCCACTCATGACAACCCGCGCCGGCCACGCCCGCCACCAAAAGCCACCCCCGTGGTGGCGCTCCGCGCTCACTGCGCCACTGGCACTCCACTCCAACCCACTGACAGCTCCGCGCACAGCCTGCCCTGCCCCACGTGTCAGCGTCATAGACTCAGCACCAGGCATGGCGGCACGGCCACCTGTCTGTCTCCCCGTCAACCCGGATCACATCACATCCCCTCCCCTCGCTCGCTCGCCAGTCGCCACCGAGCGGGCAAAAGCGGCTACAAAGATCCACGCCGCACTCGCATCTCATTCCCTCCCGCCCCGCCGTGCTTGTTTCGTTACGGTGCGCGCGAACTGTGGTGTCCTACGCAACGGCACCGGCGGCGAGCGAGCGTATACGTGTATACTCACAAGCACCAGTACAGCGCCCAACCACCTCCCCCACCCCACCTTCCCCTCCCTCATCATCACTGGCTACCCTCCTCCCGCCTGCCCGGCCGCCCGCCATGGTGTCGCTCGCCGGCTCCCAGATCCCCTCGCCCCCGCCGGGGCAGAGCCCCTGCGCGGCGGCGCGGCCGCAGCGCCGCCTGGGGCACTCCATGCGCACCATCCGCTCCGCGCTGCTGCAGCCGGACTCCGCCCCGGGCTCCCCGGCGGCCCCGCGCGATGGCGGCGCCGACGCGGGCGACTCCGACATTGAGAACCTCACCGACTCCGTCATCGACTTCCACCTCAGCGAGCTCGCCGCCACCGCGGGGCCTGCGCACCCGGCGGCCGTCGCCAAGTCCTCCTCCGCCATCAACGCCGCCGCCACGGAGCTGCTCGAGCTGTCGCGGGACTTCTCCGACTACTCCAGCTTCAACTCCGACATCTCCGGGGAGCTCGAGCGCCTCGCGATGGCGGCGGCGGGGGCCGCGCCCAGATCCGACGCCGCCGCGGGCGCCGCCGTGGATCTGAACGACCTCGAGTCCATGGATCTGTCGGCGGACGCGGCGCCGCTGGAGCGCGTCGAGCCCTTCGTGCTGGCGTGCGTGCACGCGCTGGGCCCCGACGCCGCGCCCGACGCGCGCCGCGCGGCCGCCGCCAGGATACGGCTGCTCGCGAAGCACCGGTCCGACATCCGGGAGCTGATCGGCGTGTCGGGCGCCATCCCGGCGCTTGTGCCTCTGCTGCGTAGCACCGACCCGGTCGCGCAGGAGAACGCCGTCACCGCGCTGCTCAACCTCTCGCTGGAGGAGCGGAACCGGTCTGCCATCACGTCGGCGGGCGCCATCAAGCCGCTCGTCTACGCGCTCCGCACCGGCACGGCCGCCGCCAAGCAGAACGCCGCCTGCGCGCTGCTCAGCCTGTCCGGCATCGAGGAGAACCGCGCCACCATCGGGGCCTGCGGCGCCATCCCGCCGCTCGTCGCGCTGCTCTCCGCGGGCTCCACGCGCGGCAAGAAGGACGCGCTCACCACGCTCTACCGCCTCTGCTCCGCGCGCAGGAACAAGGAGCGCGCCGTCAGCGCCGGCGCCATCGTGCCGCTCGTGCACCTCATCGGCGAGCGCGGCAGCGGGACGTGCGAGAAGGCAATGGTGGTTCTGGGGAGCCTCGCGGGCATCGCCGAGGGCCGTGAGGCTGTGGTGGAGGCTGGCGGGATCCCCGCGTTGGTCGAGGCGATCGAGGACGGCCCTGCCAAGGAGAAGGAGTTCGCCGTGGTGGCGCTGCTGCAGATGTGCTCCGATTCCCCGCATAACCGTGCGCTTCTTGTACGCGAGGGCGCCATCCCGCCGCTCGTCGCGCTATCACAGTCCGGTTCTGCTCGTGCCAAGCACAAGGTACGCAACACAAACTCTCCTTTCTTCACTATCAAAGTTCAGTGCTAGTTCTAGGTTCAGCTACATCCTATTGGCTAATCAATGTAAATTGGAATCGGGCATGATTTGCTAAATTTTATTTGAGTAATATTGCAATTTCTGATTGGTAGTAGATCAGTTTCAAAGTCGTTTGAGGGTTTGATGTGACTGAAGTCACTTTGCCCGTGAGTTTAGCGAAATTTACTGTAGCAATCCTAAATCAAAGATTAGGAGGACTAAACATGATCTAATTATAAAACTAATTATACGGATGGACGGGAAATCGCGAGACAAATCTATTAAGTCTAATTAATCCATCATTAGAGATTGTTTACTGTAGCACGATGTTGTCTAATCATGACCTAATTAGATTCATTAGATTCGTCCCGCGAAGTTACCCGGGGTTATGGAATGGGTTTTGTCATTAATCCACGTTTAATATCTTTTATTAGTGTCCTAGATGTGACGGGTGAATAGTGAGGCCTAAACAGTATTGCAAGGAAGTCATCAGTTTGAGTTTGATTGGAGTCTGATGGACACCAAGTACTGAAAAGTACACCAAACCTAGACGAAGGAAAGGGCTCACTGTACATGTACTCGTGGTTTAGGTAGATTTCTACCTGTTCCTCCGTTGCCCTGTGTTATCCATGCTTGTTAATAAGTGGCATGCATAAAGTCTGCTGTTGACCTCTGGATTTGATTCACATTGTGGAGGTACAGGCTTTGTTTATTTTTTCACATTTCATATTTCTTCACTATCAAATCTTCATGGCACAGCCGCACAGGAGGATGCTTGCTGTCTTCTGCAAGTCAACACTGCAGTTCTTTTGCCACTAGCTCTGGCTCCTTCTAGGAAACAACATGTGTTATTAAATTAAGGAAACCCCCTAGTTTATTGTGAAAACATTGGTGTTAGTGTGTTACTATAAAAGAAGAGGAAGACCTACCTTGGAACAAATGTGCTCTAATTTTCTGGCTTACAAGTTAAAATGCATGTGCTGATCCTTTTAGTAATCTGAAAATTGCTTCCAAACTAGTATAGAATTTGTGGAGTGGCTAAGGTTTTATTGTATAATTTGCAGGCTGAGACTTTGCTTGGCTACCTGCGGGAGCAGCGACAAGGGGTTGGCTGCAGAGCTGGATCAGTTGCTGCAACTAGCTTGGCTAGGTAAATCAGGAATCATATGTTCAAATTCTGCTCCATTCTCTATCAGAGTCTTGAGAGCGGAGCAGCTGCGCAAGGGGATGTGATGTGCTGATCGTCTGTAAATAGCAGCTGGTTTCAGTCTGTTTGGTTGTCTTATGTGAATACACATGTGGTTTGGAATGAAGGATGCTTCGGTTGGTCACTAACATCAGTGAAGAGGAGGAGGTTTCAGGGTATGTTAGCGAAGGATTTGGATGCTAAGGTTAATGGTGCTGGATTGTAGCTGTGTACAGGATGCTAGGGTATGCTTGCTTGGCCTTGTCAGGTTATAGGAGAATGTTGGATCGTCAACCATGTCATTTTTTGCTTGAGGTTTGGAGTCCACATTCCCCTATTCGTTTTATCTAGTTGCGCTTGTTTATCATGATGCCTTTTTTTCGCTCTGAATCTGCGGTTTCATTACTCCTGAACTCGTGTTTTCTGCGAGATGAACCGATCCGGTGCTTTCAAATGGCTCGTTGCGAGTATATGGCAGGCCTGAATATTGTCGAATATTGTCGGCCATTTCTGCAACTATGACCTCAGATTCAGACCTTTAAGGCCTGAATATTCATCTCTCGGTTCCTGCTTTACCCAGCAATTGGATCACGTAAAAAAATCCATGCATTCGAAGTTTTTATGGTCAAGGGGGTGTTCAATTTTACAAATTTTTTCATCAAAATTTTTCACCAAAGGGAATCTTACATACATGGAGTGCTAATCCTTCACTAATCATGAATTAATTACTATCACTAGATTCGTCTCGCGATTTCCAGACGAGATCTATAATTAGTTTTATTATTAGTCTACATTTAGTACTCTAAATGATAAGATTCTCTTTGCAAAATGTTTCACCAAAATTTTTCACCGGAATTAAATACCCCGCAAGATGGCTAAACTTACACTGCTGTATTCAGTATTGAACTAGCATTTCTGAACGTACATATCACGGATTTGCACAGATTGACATCGACGGGATATGAGTATCACCGATGGAAGCCTCTGAATTTGAAGATCTCAACCAACCATTTGGCTTGGCTAGCTGTCAAGAACGGTGACTACGGGGGTGTTCAATTGGGTGAAAAAATTTTGGTGAAAAATTTTGCAAGAGAATCTTGCTATTTAGGAGTACTAAATGTAGACTAATAATAAAACTAATTATAGATCTCGCCTGGAAATCGCGAGACGAATCTAATGATAGTAATTAATCCATGATTAGTGGAGGTTTAGTGGATGGTTACTGTAGCATCACTGTTGCAAATCATGGCCTAATTAGGCTCTTTAGATTCGTCTCGAAAAGTTACCTAGGGGTTATGGAATGGGTTTTGTGATTAACACACGTTTACTACTTCATGCATGTAAGATTCTCATGGGAAAAATTTTGGTGAAAAATTTTTGGGGAATTGAACACCCCCTACTTTTAACGACTGCTCTAGAGTTGCCGTCCATCTTGTCGTTTCTCATCGCTGTCAGAAATGAACCACATGAACCCAAAATGTGTATACACGTGCTCAAAATCTCAAGACCGATCCTGGATCTTCTCCCGGATATAATTGCGATCTCCGTGAGACAAGATCGGCATCAGCCCCATTGCATTGCACAGGCGGCATACGTCTCAACTCTCAAGTCACATCCTCGCTAGCTGGCCTCGACATGGGGCCAATGGCCCATGTCCCGGTGCCCTGTTCCTTGATTGACCCTGTTCCGGAGAGAAATTTTTGCTCCAATCAGCATATGACGGAGCAGGAGGAGGAATTAATTCGAGGCTGATCCGTGGACGCAAAAACCAGTTGGGCGATGCCCCCCGGCTGCGTCCCCAAGTCTCTGCAGCTGACCCGGGTGTATGCCAGGGGTGTGACCACGACGTCGATTCGATCGGGTTGATCGCTCGCTTTCCCTGCCGTTGTGCAGAGAATTTGACAAGCCCGACTGAATATGGCGAGGGAGGCGTTAACTGAACCGATAGGCCAAGCCAAATGCCAAAGTTTGCCTCTGGTTTGGTGAACAACTTGCAATAATAGGCTTTGGAAATATTCAGCAGTATGTTAAAGGGTGCGGTGTCGTGCACTATTCGTGCTACTAAGGGGTGTTTAGTTCTGGCGTTATCTATAGTATTTTTGTGTTATGTATAGTATTTACAAAGAGAAAAAGTGCATTAGGAAGCGCGTATTATGCAAAACGTTATGCAAAATGGGTGAAGTAAACAGGCCTTAAACATTTCAGAGGCGTGCAGCTGATAAGAAAGAAAGAAAAGAAACAAGAGAGGCGGTAACAAACTCCGTCAGAATCAAGCAACCAGCCTGTTCGGTTGGCTAGTGGCTGGTGCTGATTTGTTGTGAGAAAAAAGTACTGCTGGCTGGCTGGTGGCTGGTGGCTGGTGCTGATTTGTTGTGAGACTGAAATACTGCTGGCTGGTGGCTGATAAGCCAAGCGAACAGGCTGAGCTCAATGCTCCAACGCCCAAACTGGGTGGTCAAAGTTCTAGGAAGAAATTGTTCGGATGGCCAGCAGCATATTTATAGCATATATCTTCAACCGGAGAAATATCCTACGGCCGACGGATTCCAACAGAGATCATAGACCCCCGCAAAGCCAAATTTGCATCCGTCAGACTGTCACTGTAGTCCTTGTACCTGTAGTGTTAACAGCTTGCAACAGTAAAGTCTTCAGATATCCAGCAATATCTTAACACACATCATTATCGTGTAACCACTCGTGCAAGATTTTTTTAAAAAAAAGAAAAACAAGAGGCACGAGCAAGCCCCGTCTGAACGCTGAATCCGCTGCACGCCTGTATGGAGACGGTCAGCGTATAGAAAAGCTCGGAAAAAACGTCAGCAGGTTCCAAGTTGGCGACCTATCCTCCTCTACCGCCGACGGCCGCACCAGGCATGAGAGCCGACCGCTTGCGATAAAACAAGTTGCTGACGCTGCCCAGCAACTTGCGAATTATTTGCCCCAGGACCTGTAAAAATCGACGGCGTGCTCTGTTCCTTTCCCGCTGAATCCACGCGAGCCCCCTTCGTTCGTTGGCTAGCTCGTGTCCTCGTCCCCGTTACAGACTGTACACGGCAGTGTGCAACACGAAACCTGTAATAAAAAAAAAGTAACCTGATTCCTGTCCTGAGAGAAACGGCCGCTTTCTGCAGTGGAAATCTTGGCGGCCGTCGCCATCGATGGACATGGGACCAGAGGGCGGCAGGGACGTGCCCGTGTTTCTTCTGCTGTTCCGTGCGGCGCGGCGCGGGGGGAGAGAGAGACGGCCGTTCCGGTGACGAGGCGTTGCCGCCCGTGCCGGCGCCCGTAACGGCACGGCCATGTGCGCCGGCCGCGAGGGGGGATGCGGTCGTGGCCGTGCTGTACCGTCACCGATTCACCGCAGTACCGCACTGTCCACTGTGTGACAGTGTGAGCGCCTTGTAGGTGAGGGACCATGACCAAGCATGTAGCCGTGTCGAATGACCCGGCCGTCCGTGCAACCAGGACTTTTGGCGATTGGGTTCCAAGCTTGTTTCGCCTACCAAATAATGAGGCAAATGAACCCTAATGTTCTCAGAGCGACATGCTGAGTGAGGAAGCAATGGAGATGATGGAGACGCACGCACAGGGAGAGCTGTAGAAAAGACATGGCTTTGCGTTCCATTTCCACGAAGTACAAACAGCCCCAGTCAAAATCAGGGATTCTGGACAAAAGGAGGAGGCTACAAGCCAAACAGGGCTAATTGCACCGTCAGCATTTGTTTCTACTCCATCAAACGTTCAATCACGACGGCTCCAAAGCCTCCAACGGTCGGGCGTGGAGACCAGAACGCTAGCACCTAGCCGCCTAGCACTAGCATACGCACAAGGCGCAACGCAGATCTGATGATTCCGATATAACCCAATCTTCAGAGCAGCGTGTCCCTGTTACGCGTCGATCAGCATCGTACGCCCGGTGTTACAGAACCATTTCGTCGTGCCCTGGAACAGGACAAGAGCTGTGCTATGTCCACTTCACTTCACCCTAGCTACCACGGTACTATAACTGCCTGCCACGACACATCGTTTGCAGTCAAATTCGCTGTAGCAGAGAAGCGGCACCTTGGGCAGGATTGCAGATGCGTAAGCCTAATGGCGATAGGCGATAGCTCATCGAAGAATGGTTCTGGTAGTAGAGCATGAAAAGTACGTACTCCGTATGCGAGCTTGTTATCCTTTTTTTTTTGTGGCAGAAAACTCTTCGAGGGCCATGGAACTTTCCCTAGTGGGAGTTTTGGTTGTCGAATTTCGTAATTGGGTGATCAGTACTTGTTAGTGCTGGGCCGGGCCCAAATCAACTGCATCAACTACATTGTCCGACTGTCGTCGTCTTTTTTGTGAAGCCTGAATTATCCCTTGCGAGAGTTAGCATCTTTTTGGACACTGTGCTGCACATCACTTGTTTCGCTTTCAGATTATGATATTGCTGAAAAATACATCAACCACTGATACACCAGGTACAGAGAGGGGTTATTTGGTAATATTTTAGAATGAACTAGTCCATCAACTATTCAGCATGTGCTCCCGCACAGACCCTATTGTAGGAGATGTGAATATTAAATGCTTATGAAAATTAGGCTCATATCTAATAATTTAATTTTTTTTAATTTGTGCTCTTTCTTATTTGTTAAATATCTTTTACTTTTCCACTTTTATAAGTAGTTAATTGAACTCTCAAATTGAGTTATGCAATTAACACAAAATTGATATTCTTATTTTTTTCCTCGATACATAATATTGTACCAAGTTAGTGTAACTAGCAAGGTGACCCGCGCAAATAGCGCGGGAAGCTAGTGTTCGTTTTCTTAACAAATGGATTTTGAGTTCAAATTAATAGATGAAAATAGTTTTATTTAATCATGTCATTGTAATTATTTCGTCCTATAAACCCAGAGTAATATATCATAGTCTTTTTGGAACATGTGTTCAAGTGAGAAGAAAATTACTTATATAGAATTTTTTAATACATCTAATATAAATATTATGTATTTTTAACATGACTGTATTTTTAAAATTTCTAACTGGCGATGCACATTTTTGGTTGAAAGTTGTAGTGATGTTGATAAATTATATTTTTATGTTTAGAGGAAGATATAGGTTGTTGGCTCAATACATCCATTTTTGGTAATAGTTATAATTTAACATTGAGTTTGAATTTGAAACCTAAATAGGCAATAGATGCATCGTTTTTTTGTTTTTTTCCCATGCATACCATATCATTTAATTTTTAGTTTAACTTAATTTGAGTTTGAGATCTAGGTTATTGGCTCAATGCGTTTCATTATCATTTTTTTATTTGCTCCCTCAATATCCAATTGTTATAGCCTCATGCATGCTTGTTGAGTCATAGACCCTCACTATATGTTGTCTCTTCATTTGGTTGTGTCCTTGTCTCCATTAAGTCTTTTTTTATCTTCTCTCTATTCTATTAGTTACTCAAAGTACTTATGTCGGTGTAAGAAATAACCAACAAGTGAATTTAGTGGATTGCGCGTCTGGGCTTCGGATGGTTCGCGAGAGGACACAAGGGGTTATACTGGTTCAGGCACTAACGCCCTACGTCCAGTGTCGATCTGCTCGTGTTACTCGCGTTGCTCGTAGTAGGGGTTACAAGCGGTCGAGAGAGGGAGGGGCTCCCAAGTCTCTGGATGCGTGTGAGCGTGTGTGTTTCGTGGGTTGTGTTTTCGTGTGTGCGTCCCCCCCTCTCCTGAGGCTTGATTTTTCTCTTTATACTCAGGGGAGAGGACGCTGTACAAGACGTGCTCAACAAATAACAAATAATGAAAAACTTGCTGGAGAAGCCCCGCCGCCTACGGGACACTGTGGATGCTGTTCGGGACACTGTGGACGCTGTTGGGGACGCTGTTGGGGTCGTGCTTCTCCTCGATCGGCGCCTGCGGACGGGTACAACAGTGGTAGTCACATCCTTTGGCCATACCGGACAGTGCTCGGTAAGGTGGACAGTGCTCGGTAAGGCCAATTAATGCTGATGGGGCGCGGCATAGCCGCGTGGCGACACGTCCTTATGCCGGGTCTTCCTGACACTCCACTCCGGCCCGGGCCCACGCCGATTCGGGCGAGGCGAAGAGAGGTCGGGCGAGATAGCGTAGGTTTGACCAGGACAGAAATGGGTCGGCCGAGGCGGACGGGGGTCGGCCGAGGCGGACGAGGGTCGGCCGAGGCGGACATAGGTCGGCCGGGGCAGAACCAGGTCAGTCGAGTCGGAGGGAAAATC
>CM014270.1:60617638-60649394 GCA_004135705.1 Alloteropsis semialata
TTTTGACCCCTCAAGGGAAAAGGCTCTCTATGTCCGAGTTCAAAACTTCTAAATTTCTTTTCTCGTGGTAGTCAACAGCAATGTTGATCTTAGAATCTTCTTGTTTTTGGAGATGTAAACATTGTCCGAGTTCAAAACACGCAAGGAAGCTTGAAAACTGAAATTGACTGCAAACACGGAAAGAACGTGAACGTGCTTTACGGCTAATAGCATCTCCAACAATAGCCTCTAACTTTGGATCCCTACTTCTTTGGGTAAGGGCTCTCCCTATTTTTCTGGGGCCGGTTTTTTTGTGGTGAACTCCAGCAATAATCCCTACAACTGAGCCCCTACTTTCATTTTGACACACATGACCTACCCGTCAGTGTCCTTTGTAATTGACATGTGGAATCCGCTCCTATTTGTCTCCCGTCTCTCTTCTCCCATCCAGAAGTCGTCGCTGATCTACATCCCCGCAGCTCCTCCACTCCATCCGCATCCCCGCATCTCTTCATCGTGCACGTGTGCTTGCCTGGCCGGCGGTGAGGCCCACCAGATTCATCCCCGTCCAGGGTGGGGGACGCCAGGTCCAGCGGGCAGCGGCAGAGCAGCTCGAGCTCTGGCAGGCTGCGGCCGAGCAGCTCGACCTTGGGCCGGCAGCGATGGTGGCGGCGCTCAGCAACATCTGCGCGGCACACCTCCCCTGTTCCATCCCCGTTCCGCCGAGGACGCGGCGACGCCAGTATCGCCCAAGCTCAGCACCTGGAATTAACGAGCTCAAGAACATCGCCTGGGAGTATCGTGCTCTATGCCGCGAGCTCGGCCCGACCTGTGGCGCAGGCCGGCGGTGCCTCAAGGCGGCGACGCTGAGTCCAAGCAGCATGGGATGCTCCAAGATGGGGGCGGCGAGGGGCTTGCAGTAGCCTAGGGCGGATTGGACCGAAATCGCTTGATCTGTGTGCTGTGTGACAGCGAAATCGATGCCAGCGACCGCTCGATCTACACTCTGAGACATGCCCGGGGGCGGCGACGGCGACGGAAGCAAGCGAACGAGCAGGAGATTGGTGGCGACCCTGCAGATGGAAGATCGGCAGGTGGAGGAGAATAGAAGCGGAGCACGGGTGGGAAACGGTCGAACGACCGAGTAGGGGCCTCCCCACACGTCCGTGGGAGAAGGGGCTCGAGCACGAAAAGTTGGTGCCTCCCTGGAGTAGGGACTGAGCTGGGGCTCTGCTGGAGCGAGATTTTTAGTGACCGGTCCCTACTTTTTGAGTAAGGGCTTGAGTAGGGTCCTGCTGCTGGAGATCGCTCCCCCGGCTCCCGCCTGGTCGCCACCGTCACCTGTCACTATTTTCCCCGGACCCTCTGATAAAGCCATAAAGCCATAAAGGCACAAGGTTCACGTGTCCGATTTCACCTTTTGCTCCCAACCCGACGGTTTTTGCTCTGGCCATGACCATGGTGATGGCCCGATGCGGAGTGGAGGAGGCGGCGGCAGCCATCGTGGGGTACACGGGGATGACCCTGCGGCGTTCATCACGGGTGGCCGCCACGCTTTGCGTTGCTGTTTCAGGCTTCCTCGCGTGGCTGGCGCAGGCGTTAGCGAGGAGGCGAGAGGCGTACGACGACGAGGACGAAAGGGCGTTGGAGACGCTGCCGCCACCGGTGCAGCTCAGGGTGTTGACGGAGGAGGAGCTGAGGGCCTGAGGGCGTGCCATGGGTACGACTCCAAGAAACCGCTGCTCATGGCCATCAAAGGCCAAATCTATGACGTCACGCAGTGACGCAGAGCAGATAATGTTTTCGTCGTCATTGCACACGTTGCAAGGTTTCAGTTTTGTTTGTGATGGTAAAACTTACTCTCATATAGAAGGGGGAAAAGCCTTAGTACATGTTTTTTAAGGAAAATAATTATTAATCCTAATACGTTGCTTCAATTTTGTGGTCATGCAAAAGCAATTGAATGGTAAACATTTCTTTTTTTGAATAATCGGGCAGGAGCGCTGCCATATCATTTAAGCAAGAAGAGAATGCAAGTCCTCACATTAGGGATTACATAAAAAATCTTAAAAACTCCATACTCGAAATAGCTAATAACATAGGAAACTACAACAGCACAGGCCTCCCCCCGGCCAGAACTCTTAGGCTAATCTCCTCCTTGATGAACTCCTCCACCTGTGACACCGTTGCCTGCTTGTGCTCGAAGATTCGGCGGTTGCGTCCTTTCCAAATGTTCCAGGCCGTATACATCAAGATGGCCGCCTTCGCCTTCTTCCTGTCCTTGTTCAGCCCGGCCAGCGCCACTTCCCACCATTGCTCAATCTCCATATTGTCATCAGGCTGCTGAACGAGCCCCACGGACCAGATGGCAATTCGATGTCACACTTCCTTTGCAAAGCTGCAGTGCAAGATCAGGTGACCGGCCGTTTCTTGCTCTTGGCAACACAGGATGCACACGGGATCACATTCCCAGTTTCTTGCAAGGAGCTTATCCGCCATCAGTAATTTGGACTGCACCAGGAGCCATGTAAAAACCTTGTGTTTCCCCTCTGCATGAGCTTTCCAGATGGAATCCCCTTCAATAGCACGAACGGAGCCATGGAATAGGCTGATTTGGACGAGTAGGAACCATCCGCTGTCCACTTCTACTCAATTTGGTCTGGTTCGTCAGTAAGCCGGACAACCGCCACCATGTACCATAGCTTGATGAAACTCACCATGTCCTCCACCGTGGGCATACGCCACAGGCCTCTCATCCAATTTAGGTGATCAAGCTCCTCCCTAACTCATCTTTGCTTGTGCCATGCCAAGTTGTAGAGATTGGGGAACATGTCCATAGGTGCCTTCCTTGCAGCCAGGAGGATTGCCAAAATTTCGCTTGCCTGCCATCTCCCACTGTCACAGTAGTGCTAGCCCTGAACAATTACCGATCAATCGCCGACACTGGCGGCGCAGTACCAACCCAGATTCTCGTACCATAGCCATCGGAGTCCTAAGGTACGACTGAACAATTCAAGATCCAAAATTTCTAAACCGCCCAGATTCTTGGGGCGCATTGCTTTGGCCCATCTAACCAAGCAGTGCCCCCCGTTGGCTTCAGCTGCTCCCTTCCATAAGAAGCTTCTTCGAGTTTTATCGATCTGCTTGATCGCCCATTTCCTTAACTGGAAGACTCTCAAGTAGTATGTGGGAATTGAAGTTAGAACGCAGTTGACAAGTCTCAGGTGGCCGGCTCAATTCATGAGCCTTCCCTTCCATGCAGGCAGTCGCACTGCCACTTTATCGATAAGTGGCTGGACGCCAACCTTGCGCAGCTATCTCGTGTGAAGTGGCAACCCCAAGTACTTGCATGGGAAGGAGCCAACTGGGCACTGGAAAGGTTCTAAGATCTCTTGGATGTCCACATTGTCGCAGCATATGGGGTAGGCCGCTGACTTGTTATGGTTCATGATTAGTCCTGAGGCCTGTCCAAAGCTTGCCAAAATATCTTTGATCACCTATACTTCCTCTTTGACAGGGTTTCGAAGAATGGCGGCATCATCTACGTTTAGGCTGATTCTCAATTTCGCTCCCCTGTGTCCAATCGGAGTCGGCAGCCTCTGTTGCATTGCCAAATTCAGCATTGCTTGCAACGGCTCCATAGCTAGAATGAAAAACATAGGCAACAAGGGGTCTCCCTGCCGAAGCCCAATACAGTGACGGAACAACTTTCCTCTGATCCCGTTCAGAATTACAGAAGAAGTTGCACTTGACAGTAGTATTGACACCCAAGATCTCCATCTCGGTCCGAAACCCATCCGTTGAAGGACTTTCGGGAGATAATCCCATCTCACTGAATCAAAAGCCTTAGCAATGTCAAGTTTCAAGAAGACTATTGGCCTTTTGGCTCTCTGCAGCTCTCTAATGATATTCTGCGTGTAGAGAAAGTTGTCTTGTATGCTTCTCTTTTTGATGAAAGCGTTCTGCACTCTAGAAACCAACTGGTCAAGATTGCCGGACAATCTGGTTGCTAGCACCTTTGAAATCAGCTTTGCAACACTGCTTGTGAGACTAATGGGTCGGTAATCCCCAAGAGCCATTGCATCAGCCTTCTTTGGAATTAGAACAATGTGGGCGTTGTTCAGCTGTTTGAAATGTTGATCATGTCTATGGTAGAAGTAGTTTGCTGCCTCCAGTACGTCATGCTTAATGATCTGCCAACATGATTTGAAGAACACCCCTATGAAACCATTGGGGCCCGGGGCTTTGTCGGATGCAATGCCCTTGACCACATCACTTAGCTCGTCCTCAGTGAAAGGTTCTTCCAGATGATGCAGAGGGATGGATGGAAGCTGCAATTGACCCCCAATCTAAGGTTACCTCTCTTTGCCGTGGTGTGCCAAGGAGTGTCCTAAAATGTTCAAGAGCGGCATCCTCTTTCTCGGTGTCCTTGTGTAGGTAGGTCCCGTGAACATTTCTGTGCCCATGCAAAAAGCACAATTTACTAACCTTTCCATGTGAAAACAAAGGGAAAGTCTCTTGTTTTGAAGGAGAAATTAAACTTTACTAAGCATGCTTAAATGCTTAAACGTTCCCTAAAAAAGATGCTTAAATGCCACCATTTTATTCACCTGTTTAAATTTACCTATTCTTGAAAATGTGCATATTTACAATCTTTGCATTTTAGCCACACTATATGAAGGGGATCGCTGTGTTAAATTTGACGATATGTATTGCTTTTCTTGCTCAAATATTTTTCTCTGGAACGTGTTGTTTTTCTCTCATAACAACTTCGAAGAAAAAAATATTGAATCAGATTTTACACTGAAAAAATGTTAAAAGTGTGTAACGGATAGGGAGGTCATAGTCACATAGTCAAATGATGAGATCGATAGATAACCCTGGACTTTTGACGTGAAGTGTTGAACTATTCTATTCAAAAATATTTTTATAGGTTTGGTGGATAGTTGAATTAGTTTTAACAAATTATTGAAGCACGTTTGAGTTTGGACGATTGGTAAATTGAATTAGGCTGAGCTAAATGGGCTATTGGGCTTCGTTTCAATAAAAAATGGGCTATTGGGCTGGAAGAACCGCTGTCCTCCACCCTGTCCGCGGCCAATCCAGGGTGGGTCCCAACTGCGTTTTCTTCTAGTGCCGAGTCCCGTTCCAATGCAGTTCCTGTGAGCGCCGTTCGGTGAGTTGCTTGAGCGATTCCCATCATATATATTGCGTGGTTGAGTTTTTGGTTTGAAAATTCGTTTTGCGGGAGAGATCGGGATACTAAAATACGCCGAGGCCAGGAGCAGAAAAACAGAGGCATCATCGCGCCGTGGGGATGCTGAAGTTGAACCAGTCACTGCAGCGGCAGCGGCGGCGGCAACGACATCGGCGTCGTCATCGGCGTGATCGCCATATCGAAGCCCGTGGTAAGCCGCCTCTGTCCCGTTTTGGCCTTGTTCGGTTAATTAGAATTCTCATGGATTTAAAGGGGTATAGAGAGGTTTTGAGATTTAATCCCTTCCAATCCCCCTCAAATCCCCTCCAACCGAACAAGGGCTTAGTAGGATTGTGCAAAAATTGACGAGACTTGGGAGATTGGAGTCTCTTACAAAAGGCAATTGATCGTTTTATTTCTAATTAAACTGAGACAGGCTAGGGTTTCTAAATCTGCAAGGGTTCTACTTGCTTCTGAAGTTTGATTAGAGAACAACGATTTTTGGATGTAATATTGTGCTTGAGCTGTTGATTTTCCTGCGTTATTCATAATCATGCATGAAAATGTCACAGATGGATCAACTTCTTCACGGGTGAAACAAAAGACTCACCCTGTCAAAATAATGATAACTCTCTGGATGGTCAAATAACAGGACACTCAGGACCAAATCTGCCAGAGGTATGGCTTTTATGATGAGTCTTTTACCTGTATGCCATCGAAAAAGATGGTCTTTACCTGTGCGCTATTGAAAAGTTCGTTCGCACCTATGTGCCATTCACCTAAACTTTTTTGCCCTCCACGCCATTCCGTCCGATTTCTCCTCTAACGGTGTCAAATAGACATGTGAAAGGACCATTTTACCCCATGTGGGCCCCACCAATCTTCTCCTTCCTCCTCCCCTTCTTCCTCCTCTGCTCCAGCACGAGCGGCGCCACGTTCTCCGCCTACGCCCATCCACCCGCCTCTGGCCCCGCGCTGTCCTCCCTCGAGTCCGCCGTGACCGCCCATTACTAGCTTCCTTGCTTGCTTGCTTCCATGGCACATACAACTCCAGCAGCTTGCTTTACTCAACGCAAATCAAATGTTCCTTGCATCCGCAAGCCAAGCAACAGATCAGCGCGTACCCAACTATCGATTATTCATTCGTCTCTATTTAACCAGACAATCTTTTTTTTAGCTGCTCATCTCGTCACTCATCATCCATCGCTCTGAAGCACAACGACAGAGCTAGAAGAATCGCAGGGACAAGTTCACAGAATGGAGGGGAAGAAGCAGATGCTCGCTACCTTGGTCGGCTGCAACTACGCCGGCACGCCCCACCAGCTCCGGGGCTGCATCAACGACATCCTCGCCATGCGCGACACCCTCGTCGCCCGCTTCGGCTTCGCGCCCGGCGACATCACCCTGCTCACCGACGACGATGGCGGCGTGTTCCCGACGGGCGCCAACATCAAGCGCGCGCTCGCCGACATGGTGGCCCGCGCCGCACCCGGGGACGTGCTCTTCTTCCACTACAGCGGCCACGGCACGCTCGTCCCGCACCGCCGCGGCCACGGCCACGGCCACGACGAGGCCATCGTGCCCTGCGACTTCAACCTCATCACGGACGTGGATTTCCGGCAGCTGGTGGATCGGGCGCCGGCACGGGGGAGCTCGACCCCAGCCGCCACGGGCGCGGGCGCGGGGGAGCTCGGACCGGGCGATGCCGCCGGCCGGCCGGCGGCGGCAGTGTACACGGCGTGAGAGAGAATTAGAGAGTGAGAGGAAGGGCAAAATGGACATTTTATCAGCCCGGTCCCACGTGTCAGAGCTCCAAAACGGCGAGAACCAAACAGATTGGAGACGGAATGGCGTGGAGGGCAAAAAAAAAATTTAGGTGAATGTCACATAGGTGCGAACGAACTTTTCAATGGCGCCCAGGTAAAGACCATCTTTTTTGATGGTATACAGGTAAAAGACTCTTTTATGATGGAGGACTTCCATTGCTCACTAAGCCCGCTTGAATCTAACCTTATTAAAGGAGGCAGGTACCTCGGCCGGCCAGGGTGGCCACGTTTTTTCGGCCGTCGGATGGCCATCCGACGGTTAGCCATAAATCATCTTTTTTCTATATTTAGACCCTTGCATTTTTAAGAAATCAAATCCCATCAATTATTAACGTTTAGACCCTCGTATTTTCAATTTTTCTATATTTAGACCTTCCGATTTCTAAGAAATTAAATCCCACCAATTATTTAAGTTAGGCCCTCGTATTTTAAAAAAATCAAATCCGCGGTCCTAGATAAAGGTGCCGGTATTTTGTATTTAGACCTTCGTGTTTCCTCAAATTTTTTTCATCCATTGCCATAAGCCACTGGTTTTCCATATTTAGACCCTCATATTTCTCAAAAGCCAAACTCAAGGTCCTAGATATAGGTGTTGGTGTTTTGTATTTAGGCCCTCGTGTTCTCAATGAATCAATCTTATCCTACATTGAGTGGCGTGATCATTTTACAATTATTCCCTCGCATTTTAAAGAAATCTAATCGTGTTTCGAGATTGCGTGTAACGAACATTTTCATTTAGACCCTCACGTTTCTAAAAAATCTACTCAACACCGTTCGATCGCGTACCGACGGCTAGCGATAAACCGCTAATTTTTTACGTCCAGACCATTCCATTTCTAAGAAACCGAACCCACAGTCCTAGATATAGGTACCGATGTTTTATATTTAGGCTCCCACATTTCCAAGTGAACAACATTGTTCTACATTGAGTGGCGTGCTCATTTTTTAATTATGCCCTCGCATTTTTTAAAGAATCAAATCGTGTTCCTAGATTGAGTGTGGCAGACTTTTTGCATTTAGACCCTCACATTTCTAAAAGATCAACCCAGATTGAGTTGAGTATCGGGATTTTTTTGCAATTAGCCACTTAGGTCTTTAAGGAACCAACCCGAGATTGAGTTGAGTTGAAAGCACATTTCCCAATTAGCCCTCACATTTTTTAGAAATCAATCCACGCTCCTAGATAGAATGGTCAGACATTTTGTGTTTAAGCCCTCGCGCTTATACGCATTGTATGTACACAATTACTTATAACCACTTCATTTCTCATACTTCATCCACAACAAAATTTTTAAATCATGCAAAACATCATGTACTCCATCGCGCGCATGGGCGCGCACCAATCACTAGTTGCATACAATTTAATGCTAAATAAATTGCATACAATTTAGTGGACCTCCAATACCTAAACAAAACTTTATGAGCTAACATTCTTGTGTTGTTGCTGGAGTAGTAACTGTTTTATTCCATCAGTTGTGAATTTAACTCTCCTGCAGGAATGTTCAGTCATGAATTGTAGATCCCCTTATATCTTGTTAAGGAGTTGACTTCCTATAACTAAATAAAACCCTCAAGATGTGATTTGTTGCTAGCCAATTCCACATTTAGCACATGCCATGCAAAACTGGCCCAGATCAAAACCAACTCTTTAGCTCTGTGTTTTTTGGGGCTCCTAGATTCTCTTATTGCTTATGTTCTCATTCTTTGAGCTTTTCTGGGAGAATCTGTATGCATATCCTACACAGTTACATTCCAAAGCACTGTTCTGTTCATCTCTGTAACTCAGTGGTCAGTGCACTTTACCAAATGAAGTAACCACTGCTTTCTGGGTAAAAATTAATTTTGCGCGATTATTTTTTTGGATAAAGACTCTTTCCAATTCTTTTGTTTTTGTTCTCCAAATGAAGTAATCGTTTGCCTTTACAAATTCCATTTTTGATTTTTTTTCTTCCACGTGCTCTTGTAGGACATCTGGTGTCATATTCACTCCCTAATGCCAATGCAATATGCCGCCCAAGCTGCCTGTGTGTCTCGAGCATTTTTAGGTTCCTGGAGATGCCGTCCCAACCTCACTATTAGTAGGAAACATTGGGCTTAAATGACAATGCAGGCAGAAATGATGAAAAATCAAGAGATTTTGCCAACACAGTTTATCATATTCTGAAAAAACACTCTGGAATTGGCGTGAAGACATTCAGGCTTGATGTTACTTCTGGTTACAATAATCATAGCTGTTTTCATGTTGATCTCGACAATTGGCTCCATATTGCCATTAAACCAGGGATGGAAGAATTGTACCTTTCTCTAACTCTAAGGAATGCAATGTACAACTTCCCGTGCACACTTTTATCTGATGGAATTGGAGACTCACTTCGATATCTTCACCTTAACAGCTGTAACTTTCATCCCACGGTCAGACTTGGTTGCTTGAGAAGCTTGACAAGACTCGAGCTGTGTACGGTGTGTATTGATGGGGACGAGTTAGAATGTTTACTTTTTGGTTCTTTTGCTTTGGAGCGGTTGGAACTCAAAGTATTGTAGTGGAATCATTTGCCTGAAAATACCTTGCCTGCAGCAGCTCAGCCACTTGGAGGTGTTAACTTGCATCAGGTTACAGTTGGTAGAGATAGAGAGCAAAGCTCCGAATCTATCAAGTTTTCGCTTTGCAGGTGACCTGAATGTACAACTCTCGCTTTTGGGAGCATCGCGGATTAAGAGATATGAAAGATCATTATGTTCTGGTGCTGTCTTTTATGCTCGTACTGAGCTTCCGTCTAGCATGCCAAATCTTGAAACTGCAACTGCCTATTTTTAATTTATAGCGGGAAATACACTAGAATATAGTTAAACATGACATTTTGTTTTGCAGACAGTCAATACACCAATGGTGCCTAGCAAGTTCCTCCACCTCAAGTCATTGACTATTGTTCTTGGTGGACAGACATATGACATCTTTTCTCTGATTTCTTTTTTCCATGCTGCTCCTTCACTGGAGACATTCTTCTTGAATGTAAGTCATTGTTCATCCTGCAGAGATATTAAGTAAGCACGGTAGAATCGTTAATCTAATTCTGGTTTCTCATCTTTAGGTCTGCTCGGAAGGCATGGAGCGTATCTCACTTCTTGAAGATCCCTCAAATCTAAGGAAGATGTCGGGGCACCGTCACGACAAGCTGAAGCGTGTGCAGATCGTCAGATTCTCTTCTGTAAAGAGCTTGGTTGAGTTGGCATGTTATATTCTCGATTCTACAACGTCACTCGAGTGCCTTACATTGGACACGACTCATGGTGCGCCTAGATGCTCTGTCAACAAATGTGGCAAATGTTTTCCTATACGCAGGGACGCACTTCTGGAAGCCCATAGAGCACTCTTGGCTATCCAAACGTACATAAAGCCGAAAGTTCCCTCCCCAGTCGAGTTAAATATTTTGGAGCCCTGCAGCCGGTGTCACGTGGTTGAGATTTAGATGTCATCATAAATACTCAGTGTTGTGATGATTTTTAAGTTATCCGGACGGTCGGTAAGTTTTCTGGTGTCTCTTAGTTGGGAAATATTCTTATGTTATCAGAACTGCCTAATGATTTCCTACTTGTTCCCAAAAAAAAATGATACTTCCTACTCGTACATCCTGACAATGTACCCTGTGTTTAATCCCAGTGAGTATGAAAGGAATCGATGCTCATGATAGCCTAAGAGGGGGAGAGGGTGAATTAGGTTTTCTAAAAACTTAACCCACCACATGCCTTCTAATTGCACAAAATGAAACTAAGACAAGCTATCTAGATGTGCAACTAAGGTTTTCTTCTAATGTTTGCACCCACCCAAAGAGTTTTGCGACCTAGAGCCAATCCTATCAAGATACTACTCTCGAAAGGTAAAGGCACATAAATTGCAAGTATGAAATGCGGAAGCTTAAAGGGTTAGAAGGATGCAAACTTGACACAAAGATTTATCCCGTGGTTCGGCTTACGCCTACTCCACGTTGGAGCTCCACAAAGGATATGCTCCCGGTTGCCAAGTCTTCTTCCCGGCCTAGGCCTTGAGCTCACCACAAAGGCTCCCCAAGAGGGATGATGAGCAAGTCACCAAGACCTTGCTCTCATCAACCTACTCTTCCGGAGATCTTGATGCCGCCTCCACTACGGAGCTTCTCCACCAAGGAAGGGGTCTCCTCTTCCCCCGCACAAAGTCGTCGTCGCCTCTCCACACCAAGCCGGAGGGTCGAAGACTTGCCGGCGAGTCTCTAAGACTCCAAGGGGCCGGCACAACGAGATTACAAGAGGTGGCTCACTCTAGAACCAACCACAAAGCTCAACACCTTGCAACTCACTCACTAGGGCAATCCTAGCACTCTCACTCACTATGGATGATCTATGTAGCACAAATGGTGGATTGGATGTCTTGTAGGTGTAGATGAACTTCTCTGGACTCCAGCAACTCCAAATGGCCGAATGGGGGTGGCATTTATAGCCCAAAGGCTTGAACTAGCCGTTGCCCAAAAGCTGCACAGAATTCGTGAACGCCGTATATTCCGCCGTGCAGCAAACCCCCATCGGCGGATCATACGCCGTGTGCTTTTTCCAACGGTCGATTCCTTTTCCAACGGCTCTCTGCACACGCCGTATGCTTACTAACTTGTACGCCGATGGCCGGCATATCATACGCCGTGCCTTTTCCTCCACCTTCACTTGACATCGTCCCTGTGTAACATGTACGCCGATTGTCCGCCGGGGGTCGGCGTATAGTACACCGTGTAGATTCTTGCGGACCCTGTCTTGAGCTTGATCATCCCTTGAACGCCGTATTATCCGCCCTGTATCAGCACAGTGACACCGGATCATACGCCATAGCCTTTTTTCGGGATCCTTTGAACGCCGTATACTTCAAACTTGTACGTCATGCATCGCCGTATAATACGCTGTTGCTTTTCTTCATGGAATCTTCACACGCCGTATGCTCCCAACATGTACGCCGATGATCGGCGGATCATACGCCGTGTGTAATCTCTGCGGGCTTCTCCAATTCAATCAACTCATGCTCTTTCCATGATTTCATATGTTAGCAAAGTTGACACTCTAGAGAATAAATTGTGATCAAGTTTATAGAAAAGTGTAAAAACATTTATATCATTTACAATACCAAATAAATCTCTATTAGAATATATTTCATGGTGGATTTAGTGAAACCAATTTAATGTGGTAAATGTTGATGTTTTTTATATAAACTTGATTAAAATAAGACTAAATTAGAACAAAACTAAAGTAAACAATTTAGAACGGTGGAAGTACTAAAGAATAATACTTCACGTGTCAAAACTTATACTTCTGGTATTATAATCGATGAGCAAGGGTGCAATTTTTCTTTTGTTTGGATCTTTTGGGCCGACCCAAAACTCATCCAAATAAACCAGTCTGAAGTTGAGAACAAGAAATTTCTTGTCAAAAGGAATTTAGGGAGTGACTTAGATGTATCCACCCTGCTAGACCTGTCACTAGCAAGGGTATGGACAAACTCATTCTTGTTTATACCCAAATCCAAATATATATTATCCAATCCTCACCCTCTCCATTATGGATACCCAACAACAAGCCTACACAACCATTAGAAAAAGTCCTTTCACATCGAGATACCAAACGGATTCGTTGAATGACATTCAAACCATCTAGATGCGGCCTTGTTCGACCACCGTAGTCTGCACAGTTGTATTCAAGCTAGACCTAGTCAGAAACTGGCTATTGAAACTCCCAGTCGCCAAAGAAGATTCAGAATGCAGAAGTCTTTGCTTTTTTTGAGACCATGCAAAAGTCTTTACATGGGCGTATCTACAGTAATCTGAAAGTTTTTTTTATAAAGACGTACCTATATTTCTAGATATGGTAAACATACAGATACGTGTACAGATACAGGAACGTACTGGAAGGGTACAGAGACAGTTGTTCCACCCAAACATCACAAATGACCCAGGAGAAAAGAGAAATTACAACCAAGTCCCTAGGTCCTTGAGAAACCGATGATGCTCGAGATCTCCATCGCTGACCGCTGCCATTGCGAAGAACGCCGAGCAAAACCTTGAGATGAAGGACCTCCGTCTCTAGCCAGCTTTGAAAAGAGTCGCAGTAGACACCCGTCCCGAAGGGCGGGATGGAGCCATCGGCAATCGCACATCAACCGGGGCCGCGCCCCAAGCTCCTCAGCTCCTGGACCTCTACTCGCCGTCGACAACCGCCGTCATGGGGGGAAGACCGAGTTTGGTCCAGCCTCCAAACATCCACAAATCCTCCAGACTGCTCTACAACCTTGGAACAAAAGCCTCGTACCTCCGCCGCCCGCCGGAGACGAAGATGAACCGAGGCCGGACTCCTGTACAGGCGTTCCTCACAGGGAGCGCCTCCTCCATGCGCTCGTCGCCGGC
Source organism: Alloteropsis semialata (assembly GCA_004135705.1). Taxonomy (NCBI): domain Eukaryota; kingdom Viridiplantae; phylum Streptophyta; class Magnoliopsida; order Poales; family Poaceae; genus Alloteropsis; species Alloteropsis semialata. The sequence continues at coordinate 60,631,054 of CM014270.1, forward strand.
ACCGGAGTAGAGCGCCGCCGAGATGGGGAAGAGCATGAGAGGACCTTATTTCTTCGCCGCCGCCGCTGCCGCCGCCTCGACGTCGATGCTGGAAACCAAATCCTACAGACCCTACATCTAGAGGGACCTAAACTACACCACCGAGCAGAGATCCACGCGTTCCCCTCACATCCGAGACCTATAAGGCCATCGAAGGCGAGGAAAAACGGTGATCTCGCCGGCGGGAACACCTGTATCTCTCGCCGCCTCTACAGTCGCCTGGAGAGAGAGGCTTCGAGAGAGGACTGCTCTCCTCTGTTTACAGTAATCTGAAAGTTAGTAGGAAGAAAGAACGTCCCAAACAGTATAGTTTTCTCCAATGGCATTGGCTATTGGGTTCATCACACAGCATGGGCTTGGGCTCGCATCACAACGGGCCGCTCCCGCTTCCCTCACAAATAAATCTGCTAATGGTTTGGTCTCAAACCGGTTTTTATGGTTTGGTTTTTGATTGGATTAGCTTGGTTTGGTGAATAATGAGTTGCAACACATAATGGTTTGATTTGGTTTGGTTTAATAGTTACAACGGTCTAGAATGGTTTACAATTATAATGGTTATGTGTGTAAGTAACATCTCGCGTTCACATATGAAAATTTTAACGAATTTGATTGAAATTTGTTAGAAATGTCTCAGAATGACAATCCGCTACTTTGTGCAAATCAGTGTAGCCATATCTATATGTGAGGCCCACGTCCAAAGCCGGATCCTAAAATTAAAAGCTTGCGTTCACACCTTAAAATTTTAGTGGATTTTACCGAAATTTATTGGAGATGTCTTAGAATCACGGTCCGCTACCCCCGTGCAAATTAATGTAGCCAAATTTGCATGTGGGCCTCACGTGTAAAGTCGGACCCTAGAATTAAAAGCTCGCGTTCACACTTTAAAATTTTAGCAGATTTGACTGAAATTTGTTGGATGTTTTTCAGAACCACGGTCCACTACTTTGTGCAAATCGGTGTAGCCATATCAATACGCGGGCCCTACGTCTAAAGCCACACCTAATAAAACTATAGAATTGGACCGATTTAGTTTGTTTTGGGAAACTAGTTTAAGTGGTTTGGATTGGTTTAGAGGAAGAAGCAAATAGATAGGGTTGAATTGGTTTATGAAGTGTAGTATAGTCTAAATAGTTTGGTGTGGATTTGGTTTGGTTTTTGAACCATTACCAGCTTTACTCACAAACGCCTCCCAAAGCCCAATACTGTGAATTACCCAGCCCACGAACAGCACACACAGTATAGTTAGCTTCACCCTGACTCACTGTTTTTTTTTTCCATGCGAGTGAAACCGCACGATTCTGATTATTCATGTAGACAATGTGGCTTGACGATTTTCTCTAGAAAGTTGTGACTTGACTGCAAACCTATCTCCATTCTCCTAATCTGTGTTTTTTTCTCCGTTTCTCACTTCAGCAAGGAGAGAGGATGGTGAAAAGAAGCAGGACACCGGCACACCGCGGGGTTGCAAGTCCCTCTCCGACGCTGACCCGCCGGCGGCTCCCGCCTGGTCGCCACCGTCATCGACAGCACCGCACCGTCCAGCCCAGTCCCATCCACCGCGCCATTTTCCCCGAACCCCTTTGAAAAAGGCACGAGGTTCGCGCGTCCCATTTCACTTGTTCTCGCAGTTGCTCCCTGCACCATACTCTGTCGCTTGCAGCCTTGCACCAACATTCTCCTTCTCTACCTCTACCTTGCCGGTTCTTGCTCCGTCGATGGCCTTGGCGATGGCGGGGTGGTGGGAGGCGGCGGCGGCGGCCATCGTGGCGTACACGGGGATGTCCCCGGCGGCGTTCTTCACGGCCATGGCGGTGGCCGCCGCGCTGTACGTCGCGGTTTCAGGCCTCCTCGCGCGGCCCGCTCAGGCGCCAACGAGAAGGCGAGAGGCGGAGGAGGATAGGGCGTTGGAGCCGCTGCCGCCACCGGTGCAGCTCGGGGAGGTGACGGAGGAGGAGCTGAGAGCTTACGATGGGTCCGACCCCAAGAAACCGCTGCTCATGGCCATCAAGGGCCAAATCTACGACGTCACGCAGAGCAGGTACATCTCTTCGCTGTTGCCCACGTTGCAAGGTTTCAGTTCTATTTTCTGATGGAAAATATTGTCCCGGAGACACACCAGCACTTGCAAAACTCTCATAGGAGGAACAAGAGTACATTTTTTTTATAAGAGAGATGAGTACTAGTCGTCAGACCTTCCTTCAGTAAGTTCTTATAGGAATCTTTCGGTCTATAATTTTCATGTGTGCAAAAGCAACGGAATGTTAAACCTTCTTGTGGTTACGAACCTGCTTGTGGTTTCTAGATGCTGATCGTGTCCATATAAATTTACTTCTCATGTGAAAGAGAGTGCTTGAGGGCACCTAAATTCAGCAAAAGCATTTCCAGCTTTCGTGAGGCCACTTGCTACTTCCATTGTCAACTCTGGTTTGTTCAGATGGAATTGTAGCTATCTGAGCTTAGAAAATTCCAGTGATTCCTAATCTAATAAAATGATGTAACGTCCCGACCCTCCGGGTCCGGGCCCGCTTACGCCTGGCAACTCTCTAGGACCTCGAGAATGCCCTCACAGACCAACACGAGTCTTTTCTGCGTACTTTGTCCTCACTCATGCGCACCCAGGAAGGACTTCCCGGTCGGTCACCCATCCCGAAATTGCTCCAGGCCAAGCATGCTTAACCTCAAAGTTCTTTCGAGATGAGCTTCCGGAAAAGAAGTTGCAACTTGTTGGTATGAGTATTCTATCAATCCTGTTAAGCCTTGGGCCAGGATGTCACAAATGATCTGTCCTTCCAGAGAAAAATCAGGTATTTATTCTCTTTTAGAAGATTCGTCAGAAAGGAACAGCTTATCTGATAGCATGAGAATGGATGGTTGGCCAACCAAACAGCATCAAATTACTCGTTCTGAACAAAATCCTATGTGAAGACTTCTCCATAGTTTAGATGCTGACACTATACATATTTTCTTCCAAGTTGAGCCCTTTTTCCACAAGTAATCTTAAAGGAATCGATAATGCCCTTGACCATTACATATCCCTGGTTGCAACATGTTCATCCTCCTGTTTCACCTCACTTTTGCAGGATGTTTTATGGACCTGGTGGCCCTTATGCATTGTTCGCAGGCAGAGACGCAAGTAGGGCATTGGCAAAGATGTCATTTGAACCAAGTGATTTAACCAGTGACATTTCAGGGTTAGGCCCTTTTGAGGCGGAGGCCTTGCAAGAATGGGAGTACAAATTCAAGAGCAAGTATGTTACGGTTGGAACAATCAAGAAGATCGTTCCGGTCGCACAGGGAGATATTGCCAGAAGTATTGTGACAGCTGAAAGAGACATTGATGCAAGCACTCTCGAAAGTAACCCTGTGCCAAAACTAAAGGAAATTGAAGCGACAAACCAAGGGAGCGTAGTTGAGAAGACAACAGAAACGCCAGATGTCGATGTGAACATCAGCAGCCATGAAGATATAGAGGAGAAGGGGAAGGAATTGCTAGATCCAGATACAACGAATGTGAGCAGCCAAGCAGATGAATCTGATGTAGTAGAGAAGCCAGACGAAACACCAAATGTGGCTGTAAAGAACAGTAGTACTAAAGAAACAATTAAGTCAAAGGAAACACCGGAAGTGGCTGTAAAGAACAGTAGTAGCACTGAAGAAGTAATTGAGTCAAAGGAAACAACTCAGGTAGTAGACGGGGTGAATAGATATAAACCTGAAGATGCAACGGAGAAGCTAAATGATGCAGTAGGTTTGAAGAACACAACCAGCCATGAAGATGATGGGCAACCAAAGGAAACACATAATATAGATGAAAAGGATGCAAGTAGTCGTCAAGATGGTGAGGAGAAGCCAAAGGAAACTTCAGATGTGAAAAGCAAGAATGCATAGAGTTGTGGCTGCAGCTATAAAACTTTCTGGCGGTCAGCAGCTAGTTAGCACAATAAAGTGTAAGCACATTGTGGCATGGATTCAGTTACAAATCCTAATTACACTTAAACTAAAACTAAAATTAAAACAATAAAAGTATGCGTACACTCCCATCAAAGTGAATCTTCCTTCACATTTGTGCCATGGCTGCAATTATGCACGCTATAAATTCAGTAGTATTGTACATGTAAACATTTGTGATCTTGTGTAGTATGATAGTATCAGCTAAGAAAGTTGTAATCAGTATCTGCATACACAATTTGTCCGTTGGTTACTATAGGTAAGGGTAAAAACTATTGGAAAATATGCACATTATTTGAATTTCGCGAGGATGGTACTAGAAGCAAGATTTGGTAGATACCTGACTGTTAGTGAGCGTGTTATGGGCAGCCAGCTGGGCCCTTTGGGTCGTTTCGTAATAATCAGGTAAGACAAACCGCAGGACCAAAAATGCAGTTCTACACCTTCAAATCATTGGTTTAAACACCTAAAAGACACGAATTACCTCTTACTGGACACCATTTATTATACACAATTGCAATTTAATCATCACTGCAAGCTTCAGCACTGAGTTCAAAAGGAGTAGCAGTTGCACTGTGCAGTGTGCACAATTCTTCAACAATTCATGCTCTTATGCTTCTACATCAGCAACCGAATTAAGGCCTGACAAAGCATATTCACATCAGGCAAGATATATTAACGCCAAATACCCTTTTTTTAAACAAAAATGCCAAATACCATTTTGGACACTAAACAAGCTTACATGTATGTTGATATACTTTGCGATCCAACACCATTGATTCTGTATTTCTTTGTATGTGGAATTGTGAAACTTCTAAGAATCAGCATGACCTATGTACACCAAATAACTGCCAGCAAAATCAACTGGAAGCTCATTCTCAGCACCAACAGTTGTTTCATAATTTGACATGGTGTCTGGTTGTTTGCAGGACTAAATATAAGAGAGTTCATATACTCTGCTTGTGCATCCTATTCTTTCATGTGTTGATCATCTATCAGATCACTCTCTTGTATGTGATCCTATGAGGACAGACTCGAGATTCTGCATAAAAGACAGAACAACAGAGGATGTTGAGCTACCACCAGGAATTAAATGATATAGCATTGCACAGATTAAAGTCCCAAACCTTCACTGATCGACTAACTTCTTCAAGCTTGTGGAGCAATATATTGTCAGAAATTTTTCCCTTAGAATCGAGGAAACGGATGGAGGAAGCTTTGACCTGCACATACATCCACCCTTAGAATCAAGGGCATGAGCAATGGACATATGAACAGGTCCACAGCACTACCTTTGCACTAGGAGAGTGAAATGCACTAGTTGGTGGAACATAGGAAGGGCCTTCCTCAGAGTACAATCTAGTTTTCCAACTTTGGACTTCATGGTTTCTCCTGGAAGCTTCTCTGATGATAACCTTCACAAAATAATAAAACAGACAGCACCAAACAATCAGCTAAGAACATGTATGCGTGCTAATTCTATGAATAGAAAACCCAAGACTGAATTATTGACCGTGTTCAGATAACCCAGGACAATTTTTGGATCAATTGAAATCTTGCATGCATGGAGCCCTAAATGAAGTTTATTTACAAAACCTTTTCACAGATGAGTGCAACTTTGCGCGACGAATCTAATGAGCCTAATTAATCCACGATTTGCTGCAGTAATGCTACAGTAATCATTCTCTAATCGTGCGGTCAAAGGCCTCATTAGATTCGTCTCGCGAATTTGACAGGGGGTTGTGGAGGTAGTTTTGTAACTGACTTTATTTAATACCCTTAATTAACGGTCAAAGAGGCATTTAATGCAGGGATCAATTTTTTGATCCCCAAACGAACACGGCCATTATTTTCAATCATAAAAATAGTACTATGGATATAAGATGGCATAACAGATTAACTGGTGTAAAATACATCTTATAAGGTCTGCTATTAGCAATGGCACACAGTGATACCTTTCTTAGAAGATCTGGATTATGGACACCAAGAAATTGCAGTTCATCCACTGGAGCAGGTTTCCCATGGGCTATGCTTTCTATTCTAAATGTGTATAAGCTATAAGCTGATTGTAGACAGCCTGCATAATTTAGTTTTTTCTTCAGAAACATTCAAAAGGCCGTTCAACAACTTTCTGATCACATTCAACTATTCAAGTATGTGATATGAACTGTAAGAAAATAAGATATTCTCTTAAATATTACATAAATAAATTCATTAACATGGGCTTCTTTCAGTGAAGTTTAACCCCCCCCCCAAAAAAAAGTGCATGACCAAAGGAGGTAACAGAAATCAGAAATGATAGGTTTACACAAATGAACCCACCAAGATAGCATAGAGGTGAATTAAAAAAAAATTCCAAAGCTTCATACACATCATAAAAAAGACTTGCACTATATGAATCAAATAATGAAAGGCAGAATACTGTATTTTCAGCATAGTAAAATGCAGAAGCTGTATTGCTAGTATTGATTTGCCTAAAACAGGAAGTAACATCTCACTATATCAGTAGTCAAAAATTGAAATAGGTTCCTATGCTCTCATCTACCTTGCTCAATTATAACATCGACGATCAAATGGAGAGGTACTTTAATCTCTTTCTTGACTATCCCCATGAACGGCAAGTAGGAAGGTCTAGTCGCCTGCAAAATTTCACATCCATTGAGCACCAATTTCTGACAACTCCAGCACAAATGCACAACCAACCAACCAATCAATACAGCAGGACTGCCGTTCACGGTTACCTTGTAAACTATGTTATTTTCGGTGACATAGAGTTGGCGGGACAGGATGTCCCTCTTGAGCACGTATCTCTTGTACGGCAGGTAGAGAAGCAGGAGCACACCGATCCCCCACGCCAGGACAAGCAGCAGCGATATCATCGCCCAGATGATGGTGTCGTACTGCAGGTACCCGGGCATCAGCTCCTGGAACGAGGCCCGGTACAGCACCCCCGAGGTGGACTCGGCCTCCTCGTCGCCGGCCCCGGCCTCGGACGCGACATCCCCGATCAAGCGCGCACCGGAGGCGCTCCTCTCGCTCAGCGTCACGGCGTGGCCACTCAACATGCCTTCCTAGTTCCTACCAGTAGCCTGCAGGATCAGTACTTCAGTAGCTACTAGAATCGATTAGCCAACCAGATCCCCGCACTCTGCAGCCGATTCACTTGCCGAGAGAGCGAATTGGTAGCACCGAAATTTGGTGCTGAATGCTAAATGCTGAGGAGGGGAGGGAATCACCTGGGGAGGCAAGCGGGAGCGGAGCTTAGCGGCGCCGGGAGAGGGGTAGGAGCTGAACCCAAATCACACCGCGGGAGCTGGACCTGATGGTCTCGACGGAGATTTTTCCCTCTCGCCTTGTCCGAATCAACGAAATCTTCTTCCCTCTCGCATCTGTCTCCAGAATCCTCTCGTCTCGCCGTCACGCGAGCGGAGAACGAAGACGAGGGGGTCCCACCACCTGTTTTTTGGGCCGAGCGAAACGAGATCCCACCCGTGCCTTAATTACAAATGGGCTCTGTTTCTGTAAAGAACAGAGTCCAGTGAACCCAACTACAAGGACCGCGCAGCCCATCCAGCTTTCTCGCTGCGGTGCCCAGTCCGCGCGGCCCATCCAGCCTCTTCGGCGGCGGCACGCGGTGGACGACGGGGATCACTGCCACAGTGCGTCAGTGCCTCAGGTTAACCTTTGACGCTTTGCCTTTGCAGTCTGCACGCGGTCAACCACGCCCCATGGAAAAATCACCGGCTGCCGCGCCGACGCCTGCTACTCCTGTAGTCCTGTTTCCCGCGCACGCTAGAGCCAGCTATTGTGGAACCGTCCCCGGTGCCTTCTTCTCCAGTTCTCCTGATCCAGATGTTCAGGCACATGACACTTCAATTCGATGTGCTTCAGGCTTCAGCTGACAGCCTGACATCACATACTCGCATTCCTGCTCACGACGCCTGCAACACGATGTCCATGCAGCAGAGACCAACAATGGAGTGACGCCCAACAGAAATGTGGGTGGGCTCTGTAATGTAATCACTGAGCGTCCATCAAAGAAGCGCGTCCCTGCTTTGCTTGCGGTCTCTACACGCCCAGCTCATTGCAACTACGGAATTTTAATGGCATTAGCCGGCCGGCAGCCACATAAATTGGCCAGCGGCGGCGGCAACCAATCCTGCACACACCTGTCTGAAGTTTTGAACGCAAGGCTCCGTCGTCGGCTCGGTCGACTTGGACATGCAATTAGAGCCAACAGTTGGGCGACTAGCCTTCATCGATACGCTTAATCAAGAAGGAGTACTACTCTCTGTTTGCAGTGTATGCTTATGGTGATGGATCAATTCATTGTGTTCGTCAAACCAAGCAACAAATGAGAAAAAAAGATGGTTCATAAACACCCCCACTCATCAAACCGAGCACATTATTAAAGCCGTTTAAAGTGAATGACACCACAAGATTCTTCATCCTATGAGCAGCGAGTAAACGCTATCTATGATGTTCCTTCAAAAGAAAAAAGAAAGAAAGAAGTAAACGCTATGATGAGCCACTACTTGAGAGGATTTTCCATGGAACATAGTTGGAGCTACTGTAGCCAAGTCTATGGATACGGGGCTAAAGTGGGCGAGCAACGCAAAGCGTTGTCTCTTCTACAAAATGGGAGGGGATCCAATTCCAAGCTAGAGAAGAGAAGAACGTCTAAATTTGAGTTAACAGATGACTTAAACCTGGGTGCTAAAGATGTACATCTGACATCTCTACACCTCACTGCTCTAAAATAAGATTTGAGGATATAAGTCCCTACCAGTAGTCTTGTACAAGGATTGAAGGAAAGTCACATTGACTGGGGTTGTCAAAAGGGATTGAAAATGCTGGCCGCCAATTAAACTATTTTGTACATGTCCAAAATTCAAAAGTGCATGAATTTCATATTGAGAAATCGGTATCTCCAACGTAAATGTTGAGAGAAAGAGAACTACCATGGATATGATGCTAAATCTTCTATAGATTTTATACCCGCCGGGAGCAGATCTTTTGCTCTGCGCTACACAAACTGTTTTTATTAGTTAGCCTCTCCTTAGTAGTTACTAGCTAGTACTTCCTCCGTTTAAATTGTTGGTTGTTTTGAGTTTTCAAGATTCGTTACTTTTGTCATATACTCCGTACCTAGATATATATAATGTCAAGATACATGCCAAAAATAATAAAACTTGAAAAGTCAAAACGACTTACAATTTAAAATGGAGGGATTACTTGCTTTCTCATATACAGACGACATTGTGGCAACGAGTCTCTCTCATGCTTGGCATAGCCTATATTCGGTAAAACAAGACCGTTAAGCACTAAGTATCAAGAAAATGCTAACCACCGCATTACACTTGACTATTAACACAAACAGCTGGGTATATAGAACACTTAATGATACGTATAGTATGAATTTCTCTAGGTTCTATGCTATTCCAAATTTTCATAAACAATAGCTCTGCATTCGTAATGCAATATCTCAATTTTTATAGAACCTTTAAAAGTACGCATTGCTATTTTCAATGTTTCATAGAAATTAGTATAGTGCTTTCCCTTATAAAAATTATAAGTCCATGTAGATTTGTGCTTAAGCCAATCTTTTTTATTTTTACAATTATTTTAGTCTTAACTATCAATATATGCAATTTCACATAAACTGATATCACAAGATTAGTGGGACTAAATACATAAGTTCTCTATAACACATAAATGTTTCTATTTAACTCAATATATTTTACACTTACTAGTCAAAATATTATATTGAAGATTATACATAAATATCCCAATGCATACTTGTGATGAAAGGAAGTACTCTCTAAGCTTACACAAGACTATTAGCTTTCATTAGGACAAACCTTTGACCAGCAATTGCTCTAATAATACATAACTAATACACAATATTGATCTTATTAGATTTGTATATGAAAATACTTTCTTATAATTCTAAGGCTTACTTTATTTCATTAGGACAATGCTTTGAGCAACAATTGCTCTGGTAACATATAAATTTTTGATACAAACTTGATGCCACTATATTCATATTCAAAAACACTTTCTTATAATTTTAATCTAGTATCACAAAATAAAAAGATTAGTCGAGTAATTATTTCAAAGTCATGTCCTAACGAAACAAAATACAGACTTGTAAAAAATAGTGAAAGTAGCTGAGTCAAAGCTTTGTAATGAATGAAATACACCTCTTTAAAAAAGAGAGCAAAAGACTCTACAGTCTACACGAATAGTAGGACTTAACTTCAGCGCAACATTACACGGGCCGTTTTTCTCCTCTTAACACCGAGTGATGGCTTGTACCGAATGAACCATTTCCACCGGCACCACCATATTTAATGCAATATAAATGACCACACGAACCAAGGAAAATATAAACATGTGCTGCCTTCATCCGAGCCCACGGGTCATCTGAGGGCCGAGGTTTCTGTCTTCTGAGCAGCCATGAGCTGATCGACTTCCAGTTCCAGGCGGCCACCTACATCCAGTGATCTCTCCCTCTACCTTCCACTCGAAAAAGAAAAAAGAAGCACCGTCCTAGCTAGCTTGCACTCGCAGGAGCTGCCCGGGCAGAGAAGCTAGGAAAACAACCCTCTCGATCCGCTCCTCCAGCTATCCAACTCCTGCGCCGCCATGAGGCACGCTCCATCGCCGGCCGTGCTTCTGTTGCTGCTGTTTCTGGGGATCGAGCTGGCCACCTTCACCTGCAGCTGCAGAGGTCTGAAGTCGGACGTGGCGGCAGCGGCGCGGAAGCACGGCGGTGGTGCTGCGCTGTGGGCAGCAAGCGCCCCGCCGCGGACGGCGCCCGGCGTCGTGGGCGGCGACGTAGGCGCGTGGGCGGTGCAAGGTGAATCGAAGAGGCTGGTTCCCCAGGGCCCCAATCCACTGCACAACTAGCTTCAAAGCCTCAACGGGTCATCCCTCAGGTACTGCAACCTTACGTACATGCTCTGTCATGCTGAGGACTGCAATCGTTGAGGAGTACTGCACCGCCTCCTTCTCCTATCTGAATTTTTCCTCTGTTTTTTCTTCTGTTCTTGTGAGAAAGAGCACCAGCAGGATGCAGCGTACAAGATTCGGCGTTGTAATTAGTTAGCACTTAGCAAAAAATAGAGTCACCATGGAAACACAAGATTGTACTAATGCCATTTCCATGTGGATACCGAGTAGTACAAAGGTTGTGAAGTGATACCCGCTCCAAGTTTAATCTCTCAAGAGTTCGAGTTTGCATTCTTCCTTGTTCTTCTTCTTCTTGTGGTGGTGGTGGTGGACTGGACGACTGGTGGTGGTGGTGGATGCAGTGATTTTTGAGGGGCCTTGGTGTCATACTCGTGGTCTCGTGTGTTGTGATCAGAGAAGCAAAGGGACATGGGGAACCTGGTCAGGCTTAAGTTCTAGTGAGTTGTCTCATCTCACCAGCTATTGTGACCAGCTCTTTGTTCTGTTGCTTCTTGCTTTGCAAGCTTTTCCAGTGCCCACAATGCTAGTGGGGAAAATTGGTTGGTGCCTATGGGATCTTGGAAGCCTGAACACTGCCATTGAGACGGTGATACTCTTAAGTCTTCCTTCTAGAATGGTAGAATTTCATTGGAAATTTTAGTGAAGATCATACTTATTCATGCAAAAATTCCTCCTTTCTGGACTAAAACAAAGAAAAATGCTCAATATCAAAAGTAAATAGCAACAGTAGAAATTCGTTCGTTCAATTGTTCCGCACACTTCAAGGATGACAGGGGCTCCTTATCAACAACAAAAAAAAGCATGACAGGGGCAGCGTTACTGGATTCAGTATGTAGAAAAATTGCCAGCGCAACCATTTATATGCAGATCACAACACCCAGGAGAAGGTGTGTATACATTTTGCAAGAAGACTTCTGCCATTCTGCGGCTTCAATGCCCTTACAAGGCAAGTAGGATCTATCAGCTTCACTTCTTAGCAAGAAGTTAGAAATAAGGTAAGGTTATGATTAACTCATCCGGCTACTACTCAAGGGATCAGTTGCTGCTGCAAAGGCAATGCATCCAATATTACTAGAAATAAGGAGTACTCAAAACCTCAAAATCATAGAGAGAAGTAAAGAAGCAAAACTAGTTACTGCAACCATTGATCACAAACGGCCTTAAAATTCCCAATAACCAAGGGACTATTAATACAACAAATGCAGCTGTTTTTAGTTCAAACTCACTAATAACATGTCTTTTAAAACAATTAAAAAGAAGATAAATAAATGAATTGCACTGGCATGAAATGTGATCGAGGGCTCAGGCGCACAAATTGCTGCTGTGCTCTGGTGAAACCTCAAAGGATCTTGCTCTTATTAGCGAGATTGCTTCCATCCACCGCAGTCCTCTGGGAGACCCCTCTGGCGAGTATCCTATATTAACAACAACAGTTAGCTTACTGAAAAGCTCAAGAGTTTCTGTTTGCAGCCTAATACTAGCATATCAAGGCGAGGGATATAAACCATAGTATTCTGCAACCAGGTTTCTTATAAACAACTGACAAATAAAAGAGCATAATCTTTACTCAGTGCTAGATGAATGATGAACAGAGCTACAAGACTGAAAAGTCACGTTTCAGGAGATTCCGAGGTTGCACACTAAATGAAAATATTTCAGGAGCTTCCCTGCTGCCAACTGTATCTCAAGACAGATGTATAATTGGTAGTACTTGACATCACTGCATTGCCTGCAATGGCATCGCATGACTAGACAGTATAGGATGCTCACGCTACTATGCTCAATTACGGAGTGTACCTAAAAAGTAGGAACTCGTCACAATCTATACTTGTAAAACAAATCCTTGCCCTAGACGGGCAGAAAAAGGTAGAACCTTGGTAGTTTGCAGGTTATACAATAACCGCAGAAAACAAAAGAGTTGGTTTAAATTTCAATTTTCCTAGATGTAATTAACAATGGCCAGGAAATCTGGACAGCAGAAAACATGTCAAGCAGGCTGGCAGATAGTTCATATTTCCAACATAATGTGAAAGCAGTCGACAGATTGAGATGCTAGCGAAATGTTATAATTTAATGCAGCAAACTGCCAAAAGCCATGTTCTTGACATCCATAAGTTGCTTCTTTTGTGACATAATTAGGTACCAGTGAACACTTGTTCTATGCTGCATAACTTTTTACTAAACAAATTTGAATCCTAGCATGGGCATGAATATCATGGAAAATAGAAGTACTTGCATTTGTCGTACAAAGTAGTATTGAAGGATTCAGTCTTAAGAGTAATTATTACATATAATGTTGTTTTGATAGTCTTATGTACCAAATAACTAAAACCATGTTAGCTTTTAAAAGGGCAGTCAAAAGAGAGGGGATGCATGTAGTGCATATCCAAAAATGTGTTACATTAAAAGTTAGATTCAGGAATTTTAATTTTCAATGAAATATAAACACATCGGCAGATTTTCAGAAACTACCTCAGGAGTGAATGTGAGACCAACTTTGATTTCCCCACAGTATTTTTCACCTTTCACGACATTATAGATCGTTGGTGGAATGCTCCTTTCAGTATACACTGCTTCTAGTGGAATCCTGCAGAGACCAATTCAATTGGGCTCTTTAAAATTTGAACCACCTACAACACTACAATTTTCTAATTAACATTAATACAATGGCAAAACCACAGAAGAGTGGTCACTTCAGGAAAGATGCTCTCCAAAGCTTATGAAGACTGTGTTACCAACATTACACATTTTCAATTTCTTCCAAACAATAAAGTAGAATTGCAGACACGATTTAAAATAAGAATTCAATTGCAATATTTACTTACGTCGCTTCACCTACAAAGTCATCTGCTGTGCATGTATCACTGTCCATAAGCTTGATTAACAAATCTGTAGTTCGGTCAGACACAGTGAAGACAAAGTTTTCATTCCACTCAGGGCTAGCTCCTTTTCCTGTATTCAATGAACATAAATTAGCATCAGACGGTGCCTTAGAAACATTGTATATGTACGACACTGGCATGTTTTTTTATTTGTCTTTAGAAAAGGATATGCCCATCATTACAACAGAAATTTGAACCCTATGCAAACAAACTATGGTTTTTTTTTGCATTGAGGAATTGAAACCAGGATACAGATGCTCAACAAAACACAAAGTGCAATTTTTACCTTATTATTGACATCATAATCACTTTGTAGCGCTATTTTATTACCCTCATATTGTTTTATCTAGCAAGTCATTATCATATATGAATTATTTCCTTTTTAAGGGAATGCCACTGGATCCCTGAAACTTTGTGAAACTATCATTTGACTTGCATCATAGTACTACTTTTAAAAGATGCCCATTATTGTTCAAGCAGATTACATTACAGCCCACCTGCATTTTAGTATTCTACAAAACAGAATTTGCACAAGAGAATGCAACGTTTCAGTGTACTTCTGAATTCTGATCATCAAATTGCTTCATTAGATCTCATTAGGCAACTAGAGAACCGATATTCCTAGTGCAAAACATGGAAATACTCAGAAAATGCATAAGCAGAATGAGGAAAGAAAATATAACTATTACGAGGGGGACAAAATACACATAGATGGGGGCATCCACCTGCTGCAATACTGCTCCTCTGCTCCTGTGATCGGCACTTGAGAATTGCATACGGATCCATGTTGCCTGCGCAATATGATTTTGCCATAGAAAAACTCATCACAGAGGAACCTTACCAGCAATTAATCACAGAAAAAAGGGGGAAAGATAGACAAGCGACGCAGCTGGTTTGAGAAATCTACCGTATATTTGCTAAAATCCACAATCCCCCAGGGCTATCTAGGCCAACAAGTGTGCCAACAACCCATAAAATCATTGGATTCTTTGCAATGGCAGGAAAACAAAATATTCCTTAAAAACAACCCATAAAATCATTTCCCCTAGCATAACCTAGAACCCACCGAAGACCGAAGAAGTAATCAAATTATCAAGCAACATGTTGCGCTATTAATCGACAAATCTAGGTTAGCAACGCAATTAATGGTATTAATCCATCGACCAATAAAGATCAGCTGAGCAATTATTATTAGCCTAGATGCTTCGGTGCCTCATGGAAATAAACAATAAATGGACTTTAAAAAATCACATGAAGATTGAAAATTAAAAGAACGGGGAAAAAACTATCTTGAAAATTTAGTCGATATACGTACAAAGGTAGTCGGTGTTCTCGAGGCCCTTGGCCCCGACGAGCAGCACCTCCAGCGTCCCGTGCACCATTGTCTTCCTCCTCCTCGCTCTTCCTCACAAATCCCTGGTCTGTGGGCTGTGGCACGAACGAACGGAGACGCAGACAGGTGGATCCGAATCTCTGGCTGCCCTTTATACGCGTCCGTCAACCAGCCTCGCATGGGGACGAAGGTAGAGGCAGAGACGGAGGGGCCATGCCACGGATGGCCATTAGCTTCGCCCGCCACCGCCAGTTCCGCGCGCCAGGGGTTGAAGCCGAAAGCACCACCTGGCGCTGGCGGCCGCCGGTTGAGAGGGCTGATACACTCCGACGTGGGCTGAATAGCTGGGCTCACCACTCGTGCTGGTGGGCCTCCACCTCGGACTCGCTCGGACGCCACCAGCCCACCAAAACTCGTCGTGAGATTTTGCGCAAATTCTGATGGCGACGGACGAGTCGCGCGTCCACATCGGCATCACATGGCGGTGCCACACGTCCCCCCACCGCGGGGCCCGCGGCCGTCTGTACTTATCTGTCCACCCATCTCACTCGCAACCGCAGCTCCTCCGGCCCAACCACCTTCCCTTCCACACCGATTCCCCTCGCCACCTCCCTCCTCCCAACCCGCTCACTCCCGTCCCCATCCGCCGCGATGGCCTCCCACCTCGCCGTCGCCGTCCCCGTCTCCGTCGCCGCGCCCGCCTCGTCGCCTTCCCCGGCCGCCGCCACCGCCGTCTCCCCGCCCCGCGTCGCCCTCCGCCGCGGCCTCCCGACGACGTGCCGCGTGCTCCGCGCCGGCCCGCGCTCCCGCGGCGCGGCCGTCGTGTGCCAGGCGCAGGGTGGCCAGGACACCGCCATCCAAGGTATATTTATGCTCGCGTGGGTTTCTCTCCTGCTGCTAGGCTTCGATTCATGTACCGATCTGAGATGAAATGGCGCTGGGCTTTTGATCTGGATTCTGGAACTGCCCTTTGATGCGAGTAAGCCGTTGAGCCAATTGGGTTGGTGATCTGACTTGTGTTTGGGAGTGTTGTAACAAATTTAGGGGTTTTATGTCCAATTTTTTGTTGGTTGGAACTGGGCTTGTTTCTAGACGAATAGGAAGTAGGAACAGCAGGCAGGGGCAGGGCATAGCAGTTCTAACGATGAGATGGTGAAGCAAACAGCCGTGAATGATCAAAGGCATGACGGTTTATATGTCTATATTTGTTCCTGCATGCATGTATCATGTATGTTGTGTGTATATATCCAAGCTGCATCACTAACCATGTTGTGTGGTGCAGACTTGTGTGCACCAATGCATGTACATGGCTATGTGTGCATATCAAATTTGACAGAACATGGGCATCGTGTGTAGCTAATTATGCAATGCATGTATATGTCTACGCACTTTAGGCTTCCTCTGCATGTACGCAAAGGCGCGAAAGCTAGTTTAAGTTTAAACCTATAAACATCTAGCATTGATTTGTCGTGGTCTGTGAAGAAAGCTATGAATTAAACGTAATTTATGGTTGCTGGCTTACACTGACTTTTGGCATCACGCGCCGAAAATGCAACAATATGCCATTTTTAAAGTTGACCAAATATAGGCAACATGACATACAATGAGATAAGAGAGCTTTATTTATGCTTTCACCGTAAGTGTGTTATTGAAACATGGTATTATTCTTATTCTGAATCTAATTTTATTTAGCCATTAACTTCTATGGTAGCTGTTGTACACCCATACTTGACCATACTTGAACTTTTGTACTTGAACTTTTGTGAGATGTAGCAATGAAATATTTCCCTTTTTAAAATTTAGGACTATTAGAGTATATTTGGTAGTTGTAGATATACGTATCGTAGACTGCCATATGTATCCCCGGGGGGTTGCCTTACCCCCCAAGTCATGTACTCTCATATATACCGGCCGAGGCCTCAATGCAATACATCCACAACATTATACGCATCTCTCTACTCTCCTACATGGTATCACGAGATTAGGGTTACTAGGGCTAATCTTCCGCTGCCGCCGCCCACGCCCCTGCCTTCCTCGCGCCGCCGGTCGTCCCCAACGGCGCGCCTCCAGCCCGCCCCCTCGACGACCTAGCGCGCCCCCGGGGAGGTCGGCCATGACCTCCGCCGGGGGCAGCGCGCCCCTGCGCGGCGGATCGATCTGAGTCCGCCGCCGTTTTTTGCGTCAAGCAGCAGCAGATCGGAAGTACCTCATCATCCGCCTTGGAGCCGTCGTCGACAACTCCGTCCGTGCTGCCGTGGTGGCAGCCGCGGCCTCCCTGCGATCTTCCCCGTGCTGCCGTGGCGGCGGCAAGGTCCTTCGCATGGTGTGCTCAGTCGTCGCTGGCGGATTCCTGGCGGCGCCTCCACTCCACCCCGGCGGACGGGCTCCACTCCGTCGACCCGCGCTGTCGTCGCAGCCGGCCGGGACCTCCGCCGCTGCCGCTTGGACCCGCGCCTCCTGGTGCGACTCCGCCACCGCCGGCCGGACCCGCGACTGCGGAGTCTTCATCGCCTCGGTGTGGATCCGCGCCCGTCCCGGCGGGATCCGCCGCCGTCCGGACTGGAGGGGGGCGGCGTCCTCCACGGCGGGATTCCCCGCCCACCCCGGAGGACAGGCTCCGCTCCGCCGGCTTCCTCCCCGCCCGTTGCCATCGCCGTGGCTGGGTCCCCTTGACCCCTCTGTTCCTCTCTCTCGTGGTTGTTTCAACCGTGAGAGACGGAGAGGGATAAAGAGGCTGAGGGGCTATGCTACGTGCACCCCGGAGGTACTACACGAGAAGCTGCTGCATGTTTCTGTTTTGCCCGATCAGAGATCGGGATTGCGTCGCCCACCGCCCGTCGACCCCGCGCCACGACCTCGACATCGGCATCGACTTCACCGGCCTCTTCTTCCTCTACGACCGTGCGGCATGGCGAGATGGCCGGCACCTGGGGGCGCTTGTTGCGCCGCCGCCTACATCGCCGCTTCTTCCGCACGTCGTCCTTCGCCGGCTCGTCTTCGCCTCCACCGATCGGGATGCCTCCACCGACTTCGTCCACCGTCGTCTCGCCTCGCGCATACTCGGTCTGATCAACCGACGTGCGTGATCCACCCGGCTCCCGTGACATCTGTCCTCGTCGTGCGTGCCCCTTCCCGAGCGCAGAGGGCTGCCGCTGCTTCGCCTC
>CM014270.1:60662324-60762195 GCA_004135705.1 Alloteropsis semialata
GATCTTCCACTATTTCTTCTACTAGAACATTTAGCGCGCGTTGCGCGCTCTATCTCAAGAATGAAAAGAGTTTCCAAAAATTAATATATCTGTTCATATTGTTTCTACGCACACAATAAATGAGGGCGTCCTAAATTAAACCTAACAGTTTACCCATGATGAATATATCTTTACTGGAATAACACACAACGACACAAGTGCAACCATGCATGGACTTACGCAAAGAGATGAGCACATGGAGCGTATATAAACACAGGAACCCAACATGAAAACCATCACTTATTGCATACTTATTTTATGGTACATAATAAAGGCAATAAAACATATCGGACACTAAGCAACAATTTCAGATGTCAAGAGATGCCCAATCAGAAGTTGTGGCACAAAACTTCTTTGTTTGATTGATATTTTCAAAGTGATAAAAGATAACTACCCATAACTCATGCTCTTCCATCCCAAAATAATTTTTTTTATAAAATTTCAGACACATTATTAGTTATGAAAAATAACTATATTGCCCCTTATTACTCATAGTAGTTGTGATTGAATGACATGCTATCAATAGAGGCATACATTGGAACGAGAAAAATAACATCAGTTAATCATTTGGTTGGTTCCACTTCTCTATATGATTTTTAAATAGTGTTTGGCATTGCTTTAATTAGATGAGTTACATTGCAACCTAAAAGAACATTTCTTAGGGGACAAAATTCAAATGCTAAAAGAACACTTCTTAGGGGGCAAGATTTAAATGCTATTAGAACAATACCACCTTAGTTGCAAGTTCTTCATCCCTGAAAGGTCGATGTAACGAACAAGTTGAATAAGAAATTGATAGATATGCAAACAACATGAACCATGAATTAAAATAGATTAATTAAGCATTTAATTAGTTCTATGCGATTCAGTATGCATTTTTTTCATTCAGTTTGGTGTTACTGTAATTAGATGAATCTCACTACAAGCTAAAAGAAGTTATTAAACAAAATTTTAATGCTAAAAGAATACTTATTTTGAGACGGAATAAGTGAAGTTCTTCGTCACAAGTCACAACAAGCTGAATCAGATATGTGAACCACATAAATTCTCAAATTAGTAGTCCTTCGAATATGTACATCACCAGTCATGACATTAACTCAGAATATTCATTTATCTAGGTGCACCAATAGCAAAAATATTGAAGCCGTACATCCGTCAAATATCAATACATTAAAAAACAGTAACTGTAGCTGGGGTCCACCACGTGGCGCAGCTAGCAACAGTGCTTGCTGATCTGTGAGGCTGCAGCTTGAGGCCACGCGTCGGCCCATGGGGGCAGCTCTGGGACGCCAAATGCGGAGAGAGCTCCGGGACTGGATAACCTTTAAGAAACCCCGATGCCCGATCCAGTGCTGTATTATTTGTGCAAGCTTTCCATAGTGATTAATGCTCTAGAAATAAAGAGCTGTTATTGGCCTTTGCCCGGGGGTGAGGAAGAGGGCGGGGGGGAATGGGGGAGATGGTGGCGCTGGTATGGCGCAAGAACATAGGGAGCAGGAGGGGTTGAGAGAAATCTCTTCCTTCTTGATTTTCAATGTTTACATCTCCCTCAATTATATAGGGACCGGTAACTAGGATTGAATTTCCTTATACATTGGACCCATCCTTTCCTAAACCAAATCTTTCCAATTATGCTAATACTTGACTCCTAAGGCAACTAGAACTAGACTCTTTTCTTCTACCTTTACTCTTAATTTCTAATTTATTGACCCATCTAAGGAAGTATATCTTGGGGGAAAGCGGGGCCCGCCTGCCCTTGGTGGCACCCCTCCTTTGGGTGCCCCTACTGGTGGGGCCGGCTGTCTCCCCTGGTGACGCCCCCACCTAGGGCGCCTCCTCTGCTGCCTCGCCTAGGAGGGCAGCAGCCACTCTAGCGCGCCTTCGCGCTGACTCGACGAGATTGGATTGGCCCTCTAGGCCCATAACAAGAGCACGTATGTGTAGCCTTTTCCGTGGATAGTGCATCAGATATGTTTTCAATCCCTCTCATCTAGCATCTCACAGGAATATTTTCAACAATGCCTCATATTTAACAAAAACATTTTACCTCATATCATGTTTACTGGTTCAATATTATCATATCATGTTTACCGGTTCAATATTATCAATGGAACCGTAGAAACCTCACATTTTTTATGAACTATAATTTTTATTAAAAAATATACGCCACAATTGGAGCTGTTTTTTTATTTAAATAAATATTTGCCAAAATTCTGATTATTGAAGATAATTAACAACATACTTTTACACATCAAAATAAAACAAAAAAAGTTCTCCATATATAGCCACGCCTAAAATTATATAATTGCTAGACCGAGATTTGTTCGTTTGGCTGGCGGCTGGTGGCTGGTGCTGATTTATTGTGAGAGAAAAGTACTGCTGGCTGGTGGCTGGTGCTGATTTGTTGTGAGAGAAAAATACTGCTGGCTGGTGGCTGATAAGCCAACCGAACAGGCTTCCTTGGATTAAACAACGCTATTATTCCAGTGGTAGGTGACGTGGCCGTCCATCGCGAGGCATCATAGTGACTTCGTCATTCTCAAGATTGAAACAACCAACTCAATCTGTCGGAGGTGCTCATAAGGGTAAGGTTTGTGTGCATATATACATAGAGTTGAGTATGCGTGTGTGAATGTGTGTTTGTGTATGTAGTGGTCTTTAAGAAGAAAAGGAATTTATATAGTTGCTAACAAGTATTCGTAAACAAAAATCAATATGTATCTAGAAGATGGGAATATATGGGTTTACAACAAGTACATATATAATAACACACTATTTATTTAATTGCCATGGAGTGATAATGACATAGACCTTTATTTGAGTACACATGAGATTGCGGAATAGAAATAAGTGACGCAAGGTAGCCACTTGTATATTTATTACTGTCTCTGCTTCTACCATGGGCAGGCATGTATATATGATTCGATGTGTCTTTCGTCATGCCATTGATGCCACCTCGCGCAACTGGCTACAGTCATCACGGTAGGCATAGAGCTGATGGGGTGGTTCATGTTTGGCCGGCCACTAATTTACCTTGAACATGTGACTAACCTCGGTCAAATTTGACCTAAATTCGGTAACCTTGATGTAGTCCACAAACCAACCTGGCTTATTGCCAGAATTGTCGGACTCCAACAGCATCCTGCATGGCTCAAGGCTCAGGCAATTACCGGAACCACCGAACATGTCGGTGTGGCCTCGCTCGAAGTAGTCGTAGCTAGCACCCATCTCCCCCCATGTCGTTAGGTCCTTTATCGACAGCGTAGTGCCGTCCCCGTCGGCCACCGTCAGAGAGATGACAGCGTCAGTTCCAGCATCTGCTGACATCACCTGTCAGCACTACGATTTCATAACGGCACTGGACGGCAGAGGTGGTGGTGATCCTGGATTGAGTTGTGCTTGGGTCTCTTCCTGCAACCGGAAGGATGGGTTGTCCTGTGCTCCAACCCGTGCAAAGGCAGCGCTAGCAGAGAGTGCGATGAGAGAGAGGATAATGAAAATTTTCATGATTGGTAGATTCAATGGATACATGCAAGCTTAAGCTGAAGGATGAATGCGTTTGCTGCGTTAGTGGGTTTATTTATCGATGCAACTGACACGGCAAAGCTTATCAGACTCTGGAACAAATACGTGATGCCAAGATCGCGCCAACTATGCACATTCATTTGAGCATGCGGAATTCATGTGTGGCGAGCGAGGTCAGCATTTAGAAAAGATGAGCTGCCATACGTACGGATGCATGAATATGTGCACTCTCATTAGCATGGTGTGGAACACGAGGCCAAGTTTTGTCCAAGCCTGGATAATAACCTGCTAGTATATGGGCTTTCAGAACTTGAGTAAATAGAGCACATTTCCACTGAAAATAGAAGACTGAGAGGTGGCCGTGCCCTCACTCGGCTCAAGCTCAACATTGTGTGTACATACAGGCTCAAGCTCAACTGAGAGGTGCCCGTGCACTTTTGATACATTTTCCATGTATCAAAAGCTATGTGTGGGCATGTTTTCTTCTGCGCGCCCGCTCGTTTATACTCCCTCTATATTGAAATATTTGTTGGTGTTGACTTTTTAAACCGTTTGATCTTTCGTCTTATTCAAAACTTTTATGCAAATATGCAAAAAAATGGTCACACTTAAAGTAAGTATAATGAAAAACAAATCACAAGCAAAATAAATGATATACATAAAATATTTTGAATAAGACGAATGTCAAAGTTATGATAAAAAATCAACAGCGATAAATATTTCGATACAGAGATAGTACATGAGAAGATCGTTGGGATGATAATTCCAAGAAATTCTATCGAAAAAATACTAGATTTTAGCGGCCTCCGTGGAAATAAGAGGCAACAATGTTTTTGTAAGCATATCCAAACAGGGATATTATATTAGAGGCACAGCTCTAAATCCAGCAAAACCTCCACTTCTCCTATTTTCATGTGACTACTTGGTTACAATCCTGAATTAGCCCCCCCCCNCCTCGACGTGTCGCAGCCGGCGCTCGACCGCCGCTCCGAGATCCACCACGCCATCACCGCGCGCGCTCTGGCCCCGACGGAGGACGGCGTGCACCGGCGTGTGCAGAACACGCGTTGCGGCGGCGACAGCACGAGGCCGCCGTGCGCCGGGTGGGTGGAGGTGATGGTGCCCGTGTTCTCGCGCGCGGCGTGGCGGTGCGCGTGGCGCATGCTGCAGAACGACCTCATCCACGGCTGGGGCCTCGACTACAGGCTCGGCTACTGCGCGCAGGGTGACCGCACTCGCAACGTCGGCGTCGTCGACAGCGAGTACGTGCTCCACCGCGGCGTGCCCATGCTCAGCGACGGCGGCAAGGCCACGGCGAAGGCAGGACGAGCAGCGGTGAGGTTGAGGTCATTCAAGGAGATGCAGATGTTCAACAAGAGGTGGGAGAAGGCTACCGCTGAGGACACATCATGGACGGATCCTTACGCCGCACAGCCAGCGACGGCGAGCTCCAGATGACCGGCCGGCGCGCACGTCACCAGTACTGTCGGAGCTGCAAGCATAGATGACTCATAGATGCATATACCCTAACAAGTCTAGTCTTACAGTAGACTCTAGAGAGATTAGATGCATTTTTTCTACCCCAATGCATTCTTACAGTATAGAATTGTCTGTGTATATTGACATGGATTTGTAACTAGTCCAAACTTCTTGATGACTGGCTACAGCAGTGTATTCCTTTGGATTAATCTGAAACATCAGAAGGGATGACAAAGACAAACCGTGGTGCCGTAACAACTAGCAAGGCATAGCCTATTGTTCATTTGAGACCAGCAAAATTTCATACTGTGTTAGCTTCACTCAATTTTTTTTTAAAAAAAACATCTTACTACCTTCGTTTCTTTTCAGTAGCCGTATTAGCTTTTCAACAGCTCTTCAGAGTTATATACTTTGACTTTATATCATCAATTGTACGATGTTTGAGATACGACTTTATTCATATGATTTTGGACTAAAGCATACATATAATTTTAACTATTCAAAATTTATGAAGTTGTTTTTTTTAAAAAAAAAACTTCTAAATGCTAGAGGGAGTAGCAGCTTCACCTTGGGGTCTACCCACAGAAAGAATGAAAGATGACCAGTTCACTGATTTCAGGGTCCCATTCTATACAAGACAGCAAACAGCATTTGCTTCACTCTTTCTTATGCGCATGCTGCTGTGCGCCTGAGTTCATTGCATTAACATACTACACTTCCAGTAAACCAACTTTAAAGGAAGAAGCAGCAATAACAAACACACAGCATTCTGCAGGAAAACTTTGTATGCTAGAGTAACATTTACAGTTCTTTCTAGACCTATACATATATTACAGTTGGTGACTGAGTCGCCTTTGCAAAGCATTCACTCGTTCCACGCCACTCTTTCAGAGCTTGGAGCAAGCGAACATCGACATACTTGCTGAAGACTGAAGTGGACCTCAGATGTCTGCATTGATTCCAAATATGCGGACTTTGTGCATGTTTGGCAGCTTCGCCACAACTAGCACAAAAACTGCCACTGTGTTGAGGAAAAACATTGGCTGCTTGTAGTCGGTCAGGTGCGATGCAATCAGGTACCTGGAAAAGAAGCACATTTTAGAACATGTCCAACTCAATCTGATTATATCACCTTTGTTTCAGAAATCCAATGATATTAACAATGGCATGCAAATTTCAGCAATGTTGACTTCAAACCAAGAATCATATATTTGTTGAAAGTGTAGCTAAGGTACCAGCCAAGGGAATCAAAGGATCCAAGTGATTTCACAAAAGCAACACAAGACCAGAACTTGATTAACACAACAAACTTATCAAAAAAAAAACACAACAATAAAAAGCTCACTTTCCTTCTTCTCATGGTATGCTAAATCATGGCACCTAGTTTAACACAATATACAACTAGCGTCTCTTCTTAATGAAATGATACGCAGCTCTCATGTCCGAGGAAAAAAAATACAACTTCCACATTTAATGGCCATTGTGGGCTTTGTGGCAATGGCAGTAACTAATTCTGACAGACATCAATCAAACTTTGCATTCTTCGCAAAAATCATAATTGGTTCTTGTTTCACCATTTGGATCACAGTGATCAAATTATTCCTTCAAGACATATGAGCAGGATAATAGCTAGAAGAGAAATTTCCCTAATGTTCAGGTTTGACCACTGGATGAGTTAGCTAAAGTGCTTTACTACTTTTACATATTCCAACTTTTCTTCCTGTAAACAAACTCCTCCTGTTCTGCAGTTTACTAACATATAATGCATAAACTAGAACAATTCTTCATAATGCACTAAAGTGTTCTGCCCATTCTCTGATGTATGAACCTTTCCATTTGGCAACAAGCAGACTTATGCCCAAACCTTGTTTTGAAAGGTAGTCTGACAGATATGTAAATAATCCACCAAAAACAAACAGAGATTAGCACAATCTGCAATATTATTTCATTAATGTGATAGTACCATTTAGTGAAAGCTTTGTTTCCATACTGTAAAGTAATTTTTGCAGTGTTGAATTCAGTATGATGATGGAACTTACAGCACCACAGGTACCACGGTTAAAAACTTTCTGTTACGAGTAAGCTGCTGGCCATTGTCAATTTGCTCCCACCATGTCAATCGGCTGTAGATGCCCTGGTCATCAGATGCAAACGGCGTCCCTTTCTTCCAATGGAAGAAGTGGTATGTGATCTGAAATAGAGTGGTTTCAGTGGGCTAACGAATATATCAAAAGGCAAGGTAAACATAAAATAAAAGACTTGGGGGGCATTTGATTTGTGCCCGCGTACGCCCAGCCAACGCGTGAGCTCGCCAAAAATTTGGCGAAGGTTTCGCTCGCCCGCGTCTCGACGTCGCGCGGGCGTAAAAATCAACTGGCGCAGGCGTTGGTTCAGATGGCACACTGTTGATTGGCTTCCATCCAAACAAACATCGCTGGTTCGGTCAATGACCAATATTTTGGTCAGGCGTCAGTTGGCTGTAAACCAAACGCCCCCTTGAACTCTTTTACTTAAGTGAGTCTGTCTACCAATATGAAATCCACACGTTTGTCTAAGGTTAAGATATCGGAACAAGCATCCAAAACATGAAGGTATGCCATCAACTTGGGTTAATAACAGTATAAACTTACTGGTGGCATGAAAATCCTCTTCTTAGTTGAAAATACAAATTTGTTGAAAAACACTGGCCCAACAAGAGACAGGATATCTTTGTCCCAAGATGACAACAGCCAACCCATAATCTACTCAGCGCATTAGTTAAGACGCATTATATAACTCAGCGCATGGCATGTGAACCTTGTCCTGGAACGGTCAAATGAAATTTCCTATTCCAAAAACCAAACCAATGTCACCAACTAGTCTTCATAGTATACATAGATGGACCTTTGAATAGTCAATATCTGACACTAGGTTCTGCATAAACTAAGAAATGGTCTCAGGCTCTCAGCCAAGGATGGCATGCTTGTTTTGACTTTTGCGCAAAACCTCAGTCCCCATTCCATTTCACACACAATAAGTGGGGAATTTACTCAAAAAAAAATAAGTGGGGAATAAATTCTATGATAAACTTACAGAAAACCCAGCTTCGCCATAAGGCAATTTATATTTCATCTTGTAAAAATCTAGTGGAACGTCATCTATGGCTACCTTTATTTGTAAGAATCCATTGGCATGTTGTAAGCAAGCAATTTAATCAGATGCCCTCCTCAATCAAATCATAAACCGAACCCATATTAGCACCATGTCATATCCCTGAGTTAAAGAAGATTCTCCATTATCCCTCTTCGCTAATCAAGAATATTCCCACATATTTCAACCACTCCTAGTCAAGCCTGAATGGCTACGAACAGTCGGGAAGCAGAAAGAGCTCCCAAATTGTGCAGATCGACGCTGCAGAGCCTAACAAACAGAGAACCAGTTCCGCAGATAAGGCGGATGGAAGAGCCCAATTTGAGGAAGAAATGGACAGGCCAAAGAACAGAGAGCACGCCCTATCGAGATCCGCGGATACGCTGGGGGGACTGGGGGAGACTTACGGCGAAGTGCGCGAGGTTGACGACGGTCCAGCCGGCCCCCGGCGAGCAGCCGGAGACGGAGAGGACGAGGAGCCAGGCGAAGAAGAGCAGCAGGATGTAGGTGGTCCAGACACCCGGGTACATGAACCACTCGGTGTTCTTGTTGACGTCCACCGGCGGCGCCGCCTCCACGTAGTAGGGCTCCCCTCTCCGGCCCATCGTTCCTCCCCCGGCCGGCCCGGTCGACGGCGGATTGTCGGATCTCAGGGGCTCCCGCGGCGGGTCGGGCGCACAGGAAGGGAGGGTCAGGGAGGTTGGGGCGGGCCGGACGCGTGCGTGTGAGCGACGGCGGCGGGCGAGCCGTGCGCGGTGGTGTGGAAATGGTAGCCGGCTTGTGCTGCGTGTTCGGTTTCGGTCTGGGTGCGGGCTCGTGATACCCATTGGTGGCGCTGTCTGATCCAGTGGGCAAATATCTCAAATCTTCTGGATTGTTCCGCAGCCGACATGGCAGTATCAGTTCTCACTCAATTAAGGCCATGTTTAGTTCCTCAAATTTCAAACATCGCTATTCATCAAAGAAATCATGCATAGAGTAGTAAATATGTGTTAATGACAAAACCCATTCCATAACCCCGGGTAACTTCGCGAGACGAATCTAATGAGCCTAATTAGGCTATGATTATACAACATCGTGCTACAGTAAACAATCTCTAATGACAGATTAATTAGGCTTAATAGATTCGTCTCGCGATTTTCCGTCCATCTGTGTAATTAGTTTTATAATTAGATCATATTTAGTCCTCCTAATCTTGGGTTTAAAATTGCGAATCAAAAAAGTTTGAATAGTTCTGGAAACTAAACATGGCCTAATGCATCTTTTCTTTTCCTCTGCAAAAAAGAATGCAACTCTCATTTATCGAGGACTCAAATAATTTCAAGTTTGACCAAATTTATATAAACAGTTAATAATATTTATATTTTTAAATAGATTAGTATGAAATTATATATTCTATGATTAATCTAATGATATTTATTTTGTAGCATAAATGTTAGTATTATTTTTGGGATGACGCTATTTAACATCCTGGGTGTAGAATAACTATTAAGCGCGCCGGAGGCTCCGTGGAGCGAGGGATTGAAAATACCACAACCGGAAAACATCGCTCTGACCGGAAAATCTAAGGTGCTGACCGGAAAATGTTTAGGTGTACAATCTCCGCAACCGGAAAACATCGACTATGTCCGGAAAATCAAAGTTCTGACCGGAAAATGCTGAGCGAGTTCCTTGCTTTGAGAGTCGACAGGCAAAATTTCTAGGTGACCGCGGAAAATCGATGTGTGACCGGAACATTTTATGTGTAACTGGAAATTGATATTGTTTGACTGGAAAAATTTTTTTAGGAAAATGATAAGCGTGTGCAGGGCTACCTGGACGCAACCGGAAAATTTTAGCTGCGGCCGGAAATTTAATGTTGTTTAACCGGAAAATTTAGGTGTGGCCCGAAACGTTTGTATAACCAGGAAATAATGGACGCGTAGCCTAAATGGTCGTTAATTGTGGTTCAAGACTTCAAGAGGGAGAATGATACTTTTGTTCATTTACTAATAAACTGAAAAATCCACATATTTATTCGGTGCAACATATGTTTAAAGATATTTACATAGATGTACTAGTCCAAACAAAATAAAGTTCGATGCTAGGCTTGCTAGCATTCTTCCTCTTCCGTCTATATGGTCATGCCGTCAGACATGAGATGGTTCTCTAAGGTTGCACATGGACACTTTAAGCTTGCAGCAGCAGCAGCGTGGCTTAGCTGCAGCTGCAGCAACCAATGCCGGAAGCACCTTTGGTGCGGCTTTTACCTACAAAATTGGTCGGCAAGATTGAATCAATTGTTTTGGCATTTAAGTACAAAAGTTTATGCCTCGTACTTGAAACTATCAAAGAGATTGATTTTAGGTACATGAATCACTAGTTTTTTCAATAATTTCATACACATCTTTGTGAAGCTAATCACCACACGTTCACCAATCCCAATTTTCTAGATTCACACTGAAAACGAATTGAGTAAATGGTATGAAACAACATGCATACATGTGAACAAAGATGCAAATGGATTCAGGGCATGCCAACTAACATCACTATGTGATTAAGATCAATGCAGACGAATGCACCTATCATGCACGTATACAGACTCTATAGAATTTACAATTAACAGACCTAATTGCAGATTAATCTTTTATTTGCCTATCAGATCCACTGCAAAATCTGAAACCGCACTCCAAACACAGTATTCTTTCATGAAGCTCACAATTTGAAATTAGCAGGCTACGCCAATGGATCATAAACTAATGGCATGGAATTGTAGTTCAGTTAAAAGAAAGTCACCCCACAACAGAGAATACCAATTGACCTTCTCTGCATTAAAAGAAAATAAAACTGACAGTATCAGATGATTGCTAAATTAAGCACAAAAATTCTGAACAAGATAGGATCAGAGAAGCAATATGGTGAATTCTGAACTGAGATAAATAAAAGAACTAATCACTAGCTGCTTCAAAAAAGGGGAAATTAAGATACGACAAATCAAAACTGGGGATGAATTACTCACTATATATGGTACAATATGGGAACCTATCAGCATGAATTCGATTACACATCGTTGGTTCACAAGAGAACTGACAACTGACCAGATTTTAGTTGCTGACCATGGACCCCACCGGCGGCATGAGCACATCTACCATGCTCCTGTCGCCCGCCCCTAGTACCTTAACGAGATCTGGGCCGCCGTCAACCACCCACCCATGAGCAGATCCATCGTGCTTCTAAGTACCCATGTAAGCAGTGAAGAAATCTACCAACGAGCAGTGAAGAAATGATGAACTAAGGAAAATCTGGAAAGAAGGTTGATCGGAGTGAACGAACTAATCCACCTTATTCATTCCACACACATCCTTGTAACCTTGCATCATGCGTCGAGTTGAGACCAACGAGGACGTACCTTGCGATCTGCCGGGACGTCCCCGCGGCCGGGACGTGGGCTGCCGCCTTGAAGAGGAAGGAGGCAGCGCTAGATCCCCGCACCGGAAAGGAGAAGCACGGCGCCATTCTCTATTGTACTAGATCTATAGCAGTTACGGGGAACAAGACAGGAAAAGAGTAATTAGAGGCGCTGCCTGAACCCACGATCGGAGCAAAATTCCATTTTTCCGTTTTAGTAGATTATTCCGGTTAGGAAGGCCATATTTTCTGTTTGCGGAGATTGGGTTAGTGCGCCGGTGTGCAACTCGCGCCGGTTTAGAGGCGGACGGTGGCCAGCGCGTTAAATACTTATTCAACACCCAGAGAGTTAAATAGAGAATATATATTATTTTATCTAAATTTAGTGAAACTTGACATTGTTTGACTTCTCGGAAAACGAGAGTTGCATTTTTTGGGACGAAGGGAGGGTGATTTTACATCTTTACAGTCTTGATCAAGCGATTTAGTGTTTTTTTATTATAATTATTTTGTTATATTTGACATCTTACTCAAAGACATCGAACGGCCTTTTGCTAGAACGTAGGTAAGGACTTCGTGCCTAACGGTGTCCTGTTAAGTCCATGTGAAGGATTAAGCAATGTGTAATGCAACCATCAAAACAACAAATAATCTTGACGTGTTGGTTTGGAGCATCTATATTAGATGCACAACAACGTCTCCCACTCAACTCAAACATTACACAGCTCATGTGGTTTGTGCTACACTCCACCACCAAAACAATATGGCATGACATGTCGACACGCCATAGCATCATTTGCACCGTCTTACCCAAGGATACCCGCACCAAACCAACCATTGCCATGAAGGGTTGGTCACCACGGACCGTTGCAAGTCATGTGGCTGCCCCTCCATCATTGCCGCACGCACTGTCTATCAATATTGTTATGCACCGAGCTAACTCCTACCATGCAAGGCTAGCAGCCAAAATGTTGCATGATGTGAAAACTGATAAGCAGGCGGCTGTATTTGGCCGTCGACGAGCACTAGTAGAAATACGAACATCTATGATGTTTTGCTAGTGACGTTCTGAAATAGCGTCACAGTAGATGGTGTTACTATGACGAAAAATAATGGATCGTCATGGTAGTCAATGGATGAAATTTTAATGACGAAAATTATGACGGAGCGTCAAATAACATCATAAAACAGAAAATCCAAATCGACATAGAACCCCAGCCCATCCGCGCCAAAGAGCTGTCACAGTTTCAATTCGTCATAGAACTGCATCAAGCGACACATATGCCATATATGGGTCCAACATTCCAACGTGGCACGCGACGGGTCTACTGTGTCCAATGCAATGGGCCATCGTGGCACTGGGTCCACATGTAAGCGCGTTCGTCCAAGTTTTTGTAAGTTAAAAACAAACCGCGGGTGCCAGGTACTCGAACTCGCGACCTGCCCCGGCAAACCGAAAGACTTACCACCGCGCTATGACGCCTGCTTGGTTCCAGGGCCATAAATTTTTCTTTTCTATGTAGATGCTCGCTCTTACTGGACTGGGCCATTTGTAGGTTACAAATGAAGCCCATGCGCAGGCGTGCGTTTCCTTACTGGACTGGGCCATTTTACCTCCTCGAACTGTTGGTCGAATCTGCAATTCCTCCTTGGATTCGAAAACCGTCGGACGCGCACATGTCAGCACCACGCATCCTATCCGACGAGGCAGGGCCCACATGTCAGCGAAGACATTTATGTTGACCATTAAGAAGCGGAGGCGTCGGCTTCCGGCGGCATCCATCCCCTTTCTTCCCCGGTGCGTAACCCTAGCCCCTTTCTTCCCCTCTTCTCCTCCGGCGATCCCGAGCGATGTCGACCTCGTGGAGCTCCAGCCATTCGCGCGGGACATGGTACGGCGAGGTGGGAGAGCAGAGGTCGCCAATCCCTTACCGGCGCGGGCCTCTGGACTACTCTCCTGATGTTCTGTGTCATTGCGGCAAGAAGGCCACGTTGTGGATCTCGTGGAGCGACGCCAATCCAGGGCGGAGGTACTTCAAGTGCTACAATGCTCGGTTAAGTGATTGTAGATCTGGTGTCATGAGTTTGGATTGGAGGTGTTATACGATTTAATTTGATTTCTTGGTTGTTTCCAGTATGGAGGGTGTGACTTCTTGGGTTGGTATGAAGGCGAGGTGGATGAGTTCGTGAGAGGCTTGCTGGTGGATCTCCGGGATGCTGTGAAGGCACTGAAGCGTGAAAGGGCAGAGCTTAAGGCTGCTCTCAGTGATACTGTGATTAAGCGTGAGATGCTGGAGAAGGAGAATGTAGGTTTGAGCTCCGCCTTGGAAGAGGGTAGGCCCTGGGTGAGCAAGAAGATGTCAAAAAAGAAGCATTGGCTCTTTGGTCTGTTTGTGGGTTGTGCTACTGCTGCAATGATGTTTATGCGTTCAGCATAGACAGTTAGTATGTTTAATTTGTTGATGTAATGTGGAATTTGTGCTTGTATGTTTAATTTGTGTTTGGAATTTGTGTATGAGGTTGTTGACAATGTGCCATTGTTGTGGTGGTAATTTGTGTATGAGGGTGATTTCGGCTGGGCCAAGGTTGGCCTTGAACTCATTTGGGCCACAAACACGGGGCTGAGGGGGAAAAGAAATGTATCTATCTTGGGCCACAAATGCAGCCCAAAAATGTTAGGTAGATGAGCACGCGCACAGGCTGACGGACGTGGGCAGGCGGCAGGTGAATGCGCATTAAATGATGTTCAACTGTTCACGTCCCCTCACATGTCCCGTCACCGGTGAAGGCCGCTTTGACCACTAATTTCGAGTTCGTTTCCACTCGAAGCTTCGCGTTGCAACCGTTCATGTTCCCGCAACCGTTCGATTCGTGTTCGCATTCCCGCAACCGTTCGGTCCGTGTTAGCCGGTGTTTAACGATGCGCGCGTTTGTGGGCGCGGCGTTCGTGGGTTTCGTCATCATAGCCAATACAACAAACAGAATGATGAACACAGAAACTAAGATCATGAAATACAAGCACATTGTTCACAGACGACGACACATATTTACAATCAAACTAAACAAACTAATTGATCCACCCCTCTCGACGAGCAAATTGGCAGTGCAGGTCCACCTGGGCATCGACGCCAGGCTCCGGCCCGTTCATGGTGATGCCCATGACATGGAGCTGCACTTTGGGGTTGCTGTCGTCCTCGAACGGGTAGACGGGGCACTGGAACTAGCACTTGCCGGAGTCGGTGTACCTAACGCGGATGCGCATCCGATCAGGATCGTCGTCATCGTTGTCGTTGTCGTCGTCGTCGTGGACTGCCCCCGCCGGATCAACCTCGACGAATGCGTCGTCGTCGAGCTCCGACGGATGGTGGTCGTAGTCGTCGTCGCTGTCCTCCGGGCGCGCTGGCTGCGTCGGCGGCAACTCCGGGCGCGCTGGCTGCGTCGGCGGCAATGCCGAGCCCGACGACTCCTAGACCGGGTCGGCTGCACCCCGAACCCACTTGGGAGACGGCGAGCGCATGGCGGGAGACGGCGGCGGCGAGGCGAGAGAGCGGCCATGGCGGCGTGCCCCGACGACCTGCCAGCAGCACCCTGGAAGCGATGAGAATAGCACAAAAAAATCCTAATGAACAGTGTACACAAAGAAAACCCTAATGAACCCGACTAGCCTGGCGGGCACAGCGTGCACCACCATTCTTACCAAAGACGTATGGACTTACCGAAGCGCGGGTGAGATCCATGCTCTTCATGGAGCGCGGCGAGAAGGCGGAGCGCGGCGAGGTGGAGAGAAGGCGAAGCACGGCGAGAAGGCGTGTGTGGAAGGAATAAGGATGAATGCGCCCTGCGCACCTCTTTATAGCCTCCTACGAACCGGGAATAAGGATTAATCCAACAGACTCAATCCATCCCAAACTCACTGACGGCCGGGCCCTCTTGGCATTGGGGCCCATCCATCATGGACTAATGTTGACGGGACCTTGGGACGAGCATGGGAGCCGACGGGACGGGACCTTGGGAACCGACGAGCGTGAGGCAAAGACGAGGGGACGTGGGGGTCAGAGAGTTTTGACTTTTGGTGCAGCGGTTCTTCGGTTCACAGTGACTGACAGCCGGGCCCTATTGGCATTAGGGTCCATCCGTCATACACTCACCTACCAGTGAAACTGGTATCTCACCCCTCCCATCTTTGTAGCAAATGGATCTCACCCTCCCATCTTTGGAGCAAACAGTAAATGGGTCCCTCCCTCTCCCATCTTTTGTCTCTTTTGTCTCTTGGAGCAAACAGCAAATAGCAAACAGCAAACAACAAACAGCAACATTCATCCAGCAAACAAATCATGCACACAGTCAGGTCCTAGCCAGAAAACAGGAAATAACCAAGCCGGAATGATCGAGTTATACATCAGACCACATCAAATGCAGTTTCATACACAGAACACAAAATCACAAGAACCAAACAAAGCAGCAGCATCATAAATCATCATCATCATCGCATGTGTTGTCATTTATAGAGAAATACCCATTGTCGCTGTCACTATAATACTGCTCCATGGTTTCATCATCCTCAACATCTTCAGGCACGTGCACTGGGCTTTTGCTTCTTATAAGGTCTTCCAAATTAGTTTCAATGACAGTCTCATCTCCACTCTGATGGTGCATCACATCAACATGATCCTCAAGTAGATGCACAACATGCTCTGAATCAGAAGAGTACTCATCTGTTGCACACCAACTTCATTTTTAGACACATTATATGTGGACCTATGCTCAAATTTTTGGACAACTCGCCATCCTATATCTACTTTGCCATTATAATTGTCCTGCAAGTAAAATATCTTCACTGGCTGGTTGGCTAGGATGTAAGGATTGGACTTGTACCAATATGAATGAATGTTGATGGACTTGAAATAGGGATCACTTCTAATGCCGACAGTCTTGCTGACTTGATTGTACCAATCACATTTGAAAATAACCACTGTCCGGTTGAAGTTGAGGCTTGAGGCATATTGCAACTGGATAACCTCCCTAAGCACACCGTAGTAATCAATCTCTTGTCCTTCGTGCATGCCCTGTGTCATGACTCCACTATTCTGTGGCTGAAGATGTTTCTCACGATCAAGGGTGTTATAGCAGACTCCATTAACCTTGCAAGCTGCACACCGCTTCACTCGAGTATCAGGACCACATGATAGTGTATACAATCCTTCACTGACTTCATTTGGATTGATTTTACGCTGCTTCGCAATCTGCACCGACATATAAGACGATGATGAGTACTAATCAAAGATGTTGTTCAAGTTATTTTCAATTGGGGAATGAAACAGCAGGTTACTTACATATGTCTGAAACCATTTTGCAAATCCTTCTGCAAGCCTTTTGTCCATATCATCAGCATGTACCCCCTTCTTTCGTTTACTCCACTTCGTATAAGCTACAAAAAAATAAAGTACAAAGGTGATAAACACATCATGTGTAATGCTTTAAGTAGGCATTCAGCAGGTACAATTGATACTTACTCGACATATGGTTCAACTTGTTCATAATTATTTAGGACATACCAAACTATCTTCTGAAATGCTTGGTGATCGATGTTTTCAACCTTTGCCTTGCCTTGTAGCTCAACCTCATGCTTGAAAACAGAGATTTCATCATCTTTTGGCTCATTGTTTTCATGAACGGTGCCGTCCAGGTTGAAATCATCAATATACCTAGAACAGAATGCTAAAGTTTCACTTGCTATGTAAGCCTCAGCAATCGATCCTTCAGGCCTAGCCCTGTTGCTTACAAAGTTTTTCAATGTGCCTAGTCACCACTCTATTGGGTACATCCACCCATACTGCACAGGACCTCTAATCAAAGCCTCATCAGGAAGATGGACAGCTAAGTGAACCATAACAGTGAAAAAGGTCGGAGGGAATATTTTCTCAAGGTTGCATAGGATGAGTGGGATCTGGCTTTTCAGGTGTTGGACAACATCTTTCCTAAGAGTTTTGCTACACAACTCCCTAAAAAAGCCAAGTTGGGCAACTGTGTTGTATACATCTGAGTGTGAAAACTTTCTTAGCCCAACAGGAAGAAGTCTTTGCAAAAGGACATGGCAAGAGTGAGTTTTAAGCCGGCCTAAGAACTTGGAACCATCTGCGCTTACACATCCTGCTAGGTTGGCTGCGAATCCATCTGGAAACTTGACACTCTTGAGGAACTT
Organism: Alloteropsis semialata; assembly: GCA_004135705.1. Lineage (NCBI taxonomy): Eukaryota > Viridiplantae > Streptophyta > Magnoliopsida > Poales > Poaceae > Alloteropsis > Alloteropsis semialata. Next base: position 60,680,086 of record CM014270.1, read on the forward strand.
ACAAAACTCTGTTCTGTGCTCTGGTGTCAAGATATACCAAGCTAGTGGAGCTTTAACCTTGGTTCCATCCTGCTGGCAGTGCAATTCATGCCTTATGCCCATATCATACAAATCCAGCCTAGCATTGACTGTGTCCTTTGTCTTTCCTTCCAACTTCAAGATAGTGGAAACAAGGTTGTCACATATGTTTTTCTCTATATGCATGACATCAAGGTTGTGTGGCAGCAACATGTCACACCAATAGGGAAGCTGCCACCACGCAGATTTCTGGCTATAAATCACTCGCTCATCATCCTCTCCACGCTTTCTTTTCCTACTTTCAACATTCTTGCCCGGCCTGATATGTTCCACCTTCTGTAGTTCCCTCAGAACCTCCTCTTTAGTGAACTTCCCTGGCGCCTCCTGCTCTTCACGGCGCCCATCAAAAGCCAGGCTCCGCCGCAAATAATGATCCCGTTCAAAGAAATGGCGATGCCCAATGTATCCTAACTTATTCCGTAGTGGCCGTGACAAAGGATTTTTGTCGCAATAAGTACAAGCATAATAGCCCTTCATAGTTCGTCCTGACATTGTGCTTAAAGCTGGAAAGTCATGAATGCACCAAAGAACCGCTGCACGAGGTTGAACTTTGCACGACTGGCTACGTCGTAGGTACTAACACCTCTCCATAGTTCCAACAGCTCATCGATGAGCGGCTGCAAGAAAACATCAAAATCCTTTCCTGGAGATGCTGGACCGGGTATCAGTAGAGACATGAAACAATGCACCGGGTTCACAATTTCCCACAGTGGAAGGTTCAATGGTATCACAAGCACCGGCCGCATGCTATAGGTTGTGCTCAAGTTGCCAAAAGGATTGAACCCATCCGAAGCAACCGCAAATCTCAAGTTCCTTGCCTCACCTGCAAATCCTGGATACACTTTATCAAAGTGCTTCCAAGCCTCTCCATCTGATGGATGGCACATCACACTGTCCATTGGCTTGTAGACCTTCTTGTGCCATTGGGTGTCCGTAGATGTTCGGCTTGAAGCAAACATCCTCTTCAACCTGGCTATAAGTGGGAAGTGCCTCAAAACCTTATGAGGAACACGTCTGCCAATATCGTTGTCTTGCCATCTTGATTCTTTGTATATGTGGTACTCCTCATCGTTAGCATGGACTCCCAGAAATAACATCCAGTTATTCTTGCACACATAGATGGTGTCATACCAAAGGCCCAAGTCACGAAGATATTTCTTTGCTTCATTGTATGATTTGGGTAACTTGCTCTGAGGGAATGATGAACACAACAGACCCACTATTGCATCAAATCCTATAGTACTGATTTTATGGCGGGACTTGATCCGGAGCAACCTCACAGTAAATGAAAATCTGCTGTATCTAGATCCTAGGGACAGGGATGTTGTCAAGTCATTCACCAATTTATGGAACTACATTGGCTCTATTTCATCGTCCTCCTTTGCGACTGTGTATAAATCTGCCAACAATTCCACATCTGGAACTGCATCATCACTGTCCTCTTCCTCATCCAGTTCCATCCCAGTAGCACCTTGTGCATCATCAGCATCATCCAGATGCATCCCCAAGCCATGTGCATCCTCAACAACATCAACATCATCTGCTTCACCATGTAGAAACCACCTTGTGTATGTAGCTGACATCCCAGAATAAAGTAGGTGGATGTTGACTTCAATCTGTGACAAATCATGCAGATTCAAACAACGGCGGTATGGACATTTTATCAGCTCATCCTTTCCAAACTTCTGCCCAACAAAATGCATAAATTCTACAACCCCATCTCTGTGCACCTGAGTAAATTTCGGTCCAAGGACTCCAACTTCTGTCCACCAAAAATTGAAGTGTGATGAACAAAAAAACATGTTAACTTCTGTCATTGAATCAATTCCAATGCCCCATGCCCCAAGATACCTAAAATTGGAACAAAGAACGCATCTGGGGACTGAAAGTTACCGACATTGTCCGAGTAGCAGATGAACGCCTGAAGGAAGGCTGGGTCGTCGACGATGCGCTGCGCCGGGTGGGGGGAGTGGCTCAGGCCAACGGGACCGATGGTGATCCCTCCTCCGCCGCCGCCGGGTGAGGGGGGAGTGGCTCAGTCCAATGGGATCGACGGTGATCCCTCCTCCGCCGCCGCCGGGTGGGGGGGACAGGGTCAGGACAACGGAATGCAGCTCGACCATCTTTCCAAAATTTGTTTCGCTTTGTCCCAATGAAGGCATCTTTCCAAACTACGTTATCGCTTTGTCCTGGTGAAGCCGTGCCTCTGGAATTCGCTTTGTCTCGGAGAAAGCGTCTTTCAGATAATACGTTTTCCCGCTTCCTAATTATGAATTATTTTCTATCTCAAAGAATATGTCGATTCATGCAGTACAATTTTGTGAGCATGTGCATGATGTACTCCTCCACGTTCAGTAAATTTTTTGGATTTTTTGAAAAATTTCATCTAATGTGGGTGTTTTGAATTTGTACTCATGTGATGAGTATTATATGAAGTGCCCATGGACATAAATATCCTAAAAATTTCTAGAACATTTTTGTAGCTTGGGGTACACAATGTGCACCTCTACATCAAGTTATAGCTATAGACTCATGTTTTTTGCAACATACAAAAAAACAAAAAATGGATGATTTTTTAATATTTTCACATTTTTATCTCCCAAAGTATAATGAATTGTGGGTTCAAATTTGACACAGGTCTTTTCCATGACCACATAATCATGTACAAATTTTGTTACATTTTTTGGAAACTTTTAACATGGCATGTCCTTTGAAACCTAAGAGTGATCTTCATGTGATATGGAGTTTGGAAGCAACTTCACACTAAACTGAACACATGTAAGTTTGAATTATTGTAAACATCTCAACAATATTCTAACATGTTCAGGTGCATAAGATGTGCACGTTCACAAAATTTGGTAACCAAAATCATTTTGGTGTGATCTATGCAAGTTTTTACAAAATTTAGAAGATGTGCATAAGATATTAATGTTAACTAGTTTACAGATTTTAACTACCTTATCATAATGAAAAATAAATGACGATTTTAGAAAAATTTAGAAACAAAAATCAACTCTTTTGGACCTTATATGACCAATTTATACGTGTTTGAGTTGTTAATTGCTCAAAAACAGAAATGTAGTGTCTATCAAGATCTAGAGATGAGCTCGGACACTGCATGACATGTGGGTCCAACAAACGTACGGCGCTAAAACGGGAGTCGAAAACTTTAGACACCGAAATTTTGACCATGAAAGGACAATAATACCCCTGCATCCAAACGTCGGGTGGCACTGAGTATTCAAGGGCATTTTTGTGAACTCACGCTGGGCGCCTCAGTCCAATATATTGCCTCCCGTCCCGCTCCTGAAAAATCAACTCATTTCTCCCCGCCGTCGCCCCGGATCTCCTCCATGCCGTCGCCCCGCACCAGATCTCCTTCTCCTCCTTGGCCTCGTCCACACCGTCGCCCAGGACCTCCTCCACGCAGTCGCCCTGCACCACATCTCCTCCTCCCCGTCGGCGTCGTCCACGGCGTCACCCCGGATCTCCTCCACGCCGTCGCCCTGTACCGGATCTCCTCCTCCTCCTCCTCCACCTCGTCGACGCCGTCGCATCGCACCAGATCTCATCGTCATCGTCCTCGACCACATCCACCCCGTCGCCCCGCACCGGTTCCGCACGTCAACTCCTACCTCGCCTCACCGGATGGGAAGACGCGGACGCGGACGCCGAGGAGGCCGCGGACGCGCCGTATGTAACACTACTGTGTTACTTAAAACCTCTAAACACCATTTGGATGACTTTTGCAAGTTGTAAGGCTTAATTAGGGAGGATAAGTCAAAAGGAAAAGGGAAATTTGAAAGAAGGTTTGAAATTGAATCTTAAGGTCAAAGTCAACATCTTGTAGTTTCCAAACCGAGCAAAATCAGCCAAAATGTATTTAAGAGAAAATGAAGATCAAGGCATCAGCCACAAGAGTCATATGGGGAGTTTTGAAAGTTAATGTGTGAAATGTGGAGTAAAAAGGGCTTGATTGTGGCTGCTGCAAAAGTGACTCATCTGAATGTTTTCTGAAAATGGACAGCTGTATTGGTTCGGATTCACTGCAATTTAGCTCCTGATCTGGACAGATTTGGCTCTAGCTCATATTGAAGAAGATGAAGTTCATTGTATAGGCTACAACTTTTATATTTGGAGATTTGAATGTTTATATTTAACAGGGGGAGAAAAATAGGCGTGAATCTGCTGGTTTCCTTGAGTTTCAGCAAACTGAAGGTTTTCAGGCTGATATTAAGTGGCTTATATCTCAAAATTTATTGAGAATTAGACTGAAGTCATATTGAAGCAAGTGAAGCCCGATGTCCAAGCTACAACTTTTATATTTTGAGCTCCAAGGCTTTACATTGGAAATTTGAAGATAAAAGGGAGATTAATTCAGCGGGTTTGGGGGAAATTCAGAGTTAAGGGTCGGGTTCAGTTAGGATTCGGTGATTTGGCCGATCTTCAGAGCCATGGATTTTCGAAATGGTTCAGTTTTGGAGCAAGATCATATAAAGGAAATTGAAGGTGGATGTTCCCTCTACAATCTTTGTATTGGATGTTCACTGTGCTAGCATTTGAAATGGGGAGATCGGGTGACGGTTTGGGGGCGGGTTCAGGCGGTTTTTCTTCAGCTCGAGCTCGCGAGCTCAGGGTCGCCGCCGCCCCACCGTTCATGCCCGAGCGCCAATTTTCGTGTGCCTCGCGCCGGCGCGCGCGGGGCACAGCACGAACGCGTCCAGCAGGAGCTGGCAAGGCCACCGCTCGCGCGTTTTGGAAAGAAACGAGCCGGTCGAGCTATGTGTCCCTCGTTATCGAAGCTCGCCACCGTCGCCGCACCGTAGCTGCCGCGCCTTCTCCTTGACATTGTTTTGCAGCTTGGACGTGCTCCTAGTGTTCTAGTGATGCTTGTAGTGGCGCTTGTAGTCCTGGTCGGTGGTTCGTTCGGCCGGAACGCCGCCGCGCCGTCCAGGGCGCCGCTCAACGGCCGCCGTCGCTGTTAAGCTTGCGTGAGCGCCTAAGGTCCAGTATAGGAAGGGCGCGGAATGTCCTAGGTGGGAGAGGAGCTAGAGGTGCCATTTGTTGGCCTGGGGACGCTGTGCTTTGGTGTGTTGCGGAGCGCCGCCGCCGGGGATGTGGCTTGCCGCCGCCGCGATGGTGTTCTAGGGAGTCGGTCATCCGCGGTTGGGGCTTTTGCCCGGAGTGGGTTGGCCGTAGCCTGGAACAGGGAGCTGGGGGGCGGTTGGACTTTGGGAAACGCCGTCGCTGTTCACCGTCGCCGGCCGGAGCCGCCGGTGTCGGACGCGCGCGCGAGCGCGAGGGGGAAGAAGGCGCGGGCGGTGCCGAACTGGGCCGAGCGCCCTTGAGCGGTGCTGGGCTGAGCCGCCGTCGGGCCGAATGGAGGAGCAGAAGGGGGGAAGCAAAGTGGGCTGGGCCCGTTTGCCGGTCGGGCAAAAAAGGGAAAAGAAGAGAGAGTTGGGCCGGGCCGCCGGTGGAAAATGAGAAGAGAAAAAGAAGAAAAGAAAAAGAGAAAAGATGATGGGCCGAACCAGGCCGGCCCATTAGGGGAGAATTTTGGACTGCGGGATGAAATTGAAATTAGGCCAGGGGGTTTTCTGCAGATTGGGGAGTTTTAGTTTATTTAGGTTTTTAATGTTTTTATAAATGCATTTCATTTAGGAATAATATTTAGAATTTCATATCTTTTTGTAGGAACCTCTAAAATTAATGAAATAAATTTTATTGCAATAGTTGCATTTTCCTTTATGCATCTAGAGTATGGTTTAATGTATTAGATGCTTTAATAATTATTATCCTTGATTTTAGGAGGGTGTTTAAGGGTTTATTTAAATAGAAAATAGGTTTTTAATTAGTTATCCTCTTATTATAACCCTTGAAATATGTTAATTAATTCCTTGTGCTATTTAGGAGTTTAATTAAGTTTAGGTGGGCTCGAGGGTCTCTAATTTATTTCTCCCATGTTTTTGCATCATCTCGTGTAGACCAGGACCCGTTGCAGCCGGAGTTGGTGGAGGTCCCCGACGACGTCCAGGAGGGGGACGAGGTGGTGTTCGAGGCGGAGACTGAAGCCGTTCCGCGAGCCCCGGAGACCCCTGTTGCTGCAGAGCCGGAGATCAGTGAGCCAGGCAAGCCCCGGAGCATTCCCGTCCCAGTACTAACTTAACTATTGTTGTCATGATTGAGCCCATGTTTGTGCATTAGATTAGGATAGAATGAATCCTACTTTTGATGCATTATCCATCCTTGTTTAGAGCATCTCTGCCACCTTTTCAAAAAGATAAAGTAGAGTTGCTTAGATCTGCTCATAATAGTAGTAAATCAGGTATGATCCCAATCACCTGCCACTAAGTAATGTTGGTTTAGAGAGCTAAACCTGTTTAGTGAGTCTTTGAAAGTGTTGGGCAGGACAGATGGATGTTAATTAAGGAATATGTTGGACGCTTTGGTTTAGGAAGGTGGTCCTGCCCACTGGATAAGAATAGGAGTTGCTGTGGTCTGCCTGTGGTCAAGCTTTGAACGTACTGGACACATACCGGTATAGGGAGCCGGGAAACTGATGTACTTCTGTGGTACTAGCGGTTGAACTGTGACTCACCGTGTCTGGCGTGGAATGTGGGCGGGGTCGTAGTCAGTAACCCACATGCCTTTGCTCGAGCACTGTGTAGGGATTGGGGATGCGACCCCGGGCTATGTGGGCACAGTTCAGGCAATGGTGGCCGCAGCGGGAAAAGTAGCTTCGTGTGGCCTACCGGGGGCGCGCACGCGGCGTGTGTTCCAGGTTTACCCCTGCAGGGTTTGAAATCGATTCGAATCGCCGAGTGTCACGGTTTTGATACACGCTTGATCCTGACATATGAGTTTTGTTGCATGTTATGTATTAATCAGCTCTTATGCCTTAATTCCTCCTGTTTGGCAGTAATGGTTGGTTCACCTAGCTAAATAGAGTTTATTCTTGTTAAGTTAAAATTTGGTAAGTAAGTTAGTAGCTAATTAAGCTAAGCTAGCTAGTCAGTTTATTTCTGTTTAACTTCACAGCTTTGCATGCCCTTGCGATCCTTTAGTGTAGTTTGTCGGGTAAGTCTCGCTGAGTACCTTTGTACTTAGGGTTTCTTTGACCCTTGTTGCAGTGGAGCCCGAGGAGTAGTTTGTGCTGGTGCCGTGGAGGTCCGCAGAATCAGTCTTGTCAGGGCACGACAGGGACTGATGTAGTTTGTTTAATTACCCTGTTAAACTGTTGCTGAACTTAGAAACCGTGTGTAATACTTAAATTTGAGTACTCTGGTTTGTATAAATCTTATCTGCCTGTGTTGTATAATAATCCTGTGCAATATCTGTGATGCTTCCTCTGGTGTTGGGATCCTGAGTATATGTGATGAGAACAGCTGACAGTGTGAACTAGATGGAACCTCGGACTTATGCTGACCCAGGTGTGTGACGTGTTAGTGTTTCACACTACAGATCACACCTGAGTCAGTTTAAGTAGGGCTGTTCCGTCACAGCTGGTATCAGAGCTTATATCCTCAGGACATCACAGGTGTTGAGTTGAACCCAGTTAGAGTGCCCTAGTGGGTAGTTATGAGGTTATTATGAGGTGGCCCTAGTAAACTAACTTCTAGAGTTGTGTATTTACTTTCTGCTAAACTTGCGATTCTGTAACGACGCACCTCCGATCAGGTATGATGGTAAGTTAAATTCAGCAAGATATAATATTATGACTCTGACTTGCACAAGCTTGCTTGTGTGAGGGGCCCCGTTCACTGATTGTTCGGGGGGCGACCTGTCCATTGGCTAGCCCGTTGGGCTTGTCTTTGAGGCTTGTCGACATCTGCCGCCTGATGTGGAGTGCGGAGTTCCTGCCGTGTGATCTTACTAATCACGGTCGCTTAACCCTGGGAGTGGCTTACTCAGGGGCACCCCATATGGCAATGATATGGGGCACGCAAACGCTGACCATACAGTGGTGAGTATGGGACAAGTGAATACGCGTAAGCGTATGAAGCACTGTCCATGCAGTGTTGAACGCATGGGTGCCATTTCTATAGTGAATGGTAATGTATGGTCTTCTGCAGGTACCCTAACCCCGTTCGTTACGCTTAGAATCGGTAGATTATTATAAGTTGAGAGATGTACGAAAAAGCCACCGTGTCTATGCGAGAGGTTGTGTGTTCCTTTCAGGTCGTAGGAACCGAGCATGTGCATTGCATACCTTTGCATGGGTCTTTGGGTAGTTTCTGTTTCTTTAAAAACCTTTTGTTTTACCCTGGCTTAAAGGTTCTTGTCTATGTTGTACAGATGGCAGCCCAGTGGGTAGACGAGGAAGGTTGGACCCATGGTTTTTGTGAGGAGGAGCCTGGTTTTCCTCAGGTGCTTTGGGGAACGATGAAGCATTTGGGTTATGAGGAGCACCCGGAGTATGTGTCTAGGGAGGTTTTCACTGGGGGCCACAGTTCTTGTGATATGTACCTACACTTACCCTCAAACCCACAGCACCCAGAGTGGCCGCCAAAAACAGTTCATGCACAGGGGATGGGGAGATCCGACACTATCAACTTGGTAGCACACAAGGCTCTCACTGAGCTTTGTGATGAGCACGCTACTGAAGTTGGCCAAACCAGTTCTAGGTTTTACCCCTCCGAGGTGAGACCCTATGACTTATGGGGTTCTCGGATCAGAAAAATCCACCAAACTCCCAAGGCGGTGTACCATGAGTACATGAATGCCAACACTAGTTACATGCAAGCCCTTTATAATCTACACAATGAGAGGGAGCAGGGATATGAGCAATCCCTGAAGCATGGGGCAGATTTAGAAGCACAGCTTAGCCACCAACAGGAGATGGCAGAGGTTAGGAATGACACTGTGGGGTTGTTGGAGGATTCGTATAAAAAGCGAATCCACACTTTAGAGGAGAATATGCAGTCTGCACAGCACCATTTCCATACTCAGGTTTTAGAGTATGACCAGCAGATACAGGCGCTCAACACTAATGTCAACAACTTGCAGCAGGAAAGGCTGCAGCATGTTGATGAAATTGCTGCCTTGAGGGTGGCTTTAGAAGAAGCCCAAGCAGCAGCCCAGCCCCCACCACCAGAGCAGGTGCAGGGGCAGGGACAGGGTGTTGAGCAGGAGGGGGATAATTTTGAGGAGTTTGAGGAAGATCCTGAGATGCCTGGAGAGGGTGGATGGTTTGAGGTAGATGATTCTGATGAGGAGGAGGAAGAGGAAGACCCTGAAGAACCATCGTGGCCCATTAGTTTTGAGAACCATTCATCTGTGCCCTATCTGGAGGACTCAGTCTCCTCTTTTGGGGAGTACAGGGGCGATTATGGTACTTCAGGAGGTTTCCACATGAACTATGATAATCTGTTTGGACTGGTGAAGGATAACCAGGACGAGATTTGTGAGATGCTTCGCCAGTTGGGTCATGAGGACGGTGGAGACCAGTAGGGGGTTTTTGAGTGAGTGAGTGGGTGGTTGTGTATATGTAATAAACCTGTGTAATCATAATCAGAATAACCGAGCTGGGAGAGAGCTCGAGGGTTGTACTTTTCTTTTTGGAGTTTTGTAATGGAGTTTATATAATTAAGGGTGTGGGGTGAACTTTGTTACTTCAGCTTTGATGTAAGTTTCTTTCTTTTAATGTAAGTTTAGCCGAGATGTATGAAATGGATGCTACTACTTGTTGTACTTTTCTTTCCAATTGTTGTATTCTTACTATTGTAAGTATCAGCAAATTGAGATCAGCATTTAATCAAGCATTCGTACTTTTTGTAGAATGTCTGAGCCAGCTGGAAACGGTTCGGGAGGAAATGGGGCGACCCCACCAGGCGGGTCAGGACCCCAGCTGCCACATGCGCCCACTGTGGCGGATGTTATGGCACACCTTGTGAGTAATAATGATGAGCTGACAAGGTTGATGGGTATGATCGCCAACAGCATGGCGGGTTCTTCCTCTCGAAGGCAACATGAGCCTGTTGAGGGGGTGGACTATCAGAGGTTCATGGACGTTCATCCCCCGGTTTTCACAAAGGCAGAGCACCCTCTGGAGGCTGATGAGTGGCTTCGCGCCATGGAGCAAAAATTTCGTCTTATTCCTCGCATAACTGATGCACAGAAGGTGGAGTATGGGTCCCACCAGCTCCAAGGTCCTGCAGGGACATGGTGGGCCAACTTTATGGCTACACAGCCGGCGGGGAAGGTAGTGTCATGGGAAGAGTTTCGCACCGCTTTCCGTGCACACTATATTCCCAGCGGGCTGCTAAAAATGAAGTTGGAAGAATTTTTGAAGCTTCAGCAGGGCAACAAATCAGTAATGGAATATACCAACGACTTCAACTTCCTAGCTCAGTATGCCCATCCGTTCATGGACACGGATGAAAAGAAGAAAGATTGCTATTATCGAGGGCTGAATTTGAAGATGCAACACAAGTTGTCCACCTACAGTCTTCCAGATTTCAATAGTCTGGTCAGCCAGGCTATCCAGGCAGAGAACAGGATGAAGGCATACCACAGCGAGAAAAAGAGAAAGTTCACTCCTGGTGGATCTTCCAGTGCACCACCACCACCACAGCGGATGCGTACAGTGTTTCGCATTCCTACTCGTTCTGGATATCGAGCTCCTCAGCAGCAGCAGCAGCAGCAGAACAGGAACAGGCAGTGGGTTGTTCGTGCTCCAGCCAATGTGCCTCGCTTGGCTGGGCCTAACAACAGCAACTACCGTGCACCCAGTGGCCAGCAGCCCTGCTACAACTGTGGTAGGCCTGGGCACTTTGCCCGAGACTGCCGCTTCCCTAAGGCCAATCAGTCAGTGCCAGCTCTTCCAGCACCTCCAGCAGCCACTTCTGCACCAGCTCAGGGTGCAGGATCTAGGTTTGTGAAGAAGAAGTTCCTGAATACCCGCACTGGACGGGTGAATTACCTGAATGTGGAGGAGATTCCTGACGAGGAGCCAGTGCTTGCTGGTATGTTCACTATCAACTGTCATCCAGCTTTTGTGTTATTTGACTCTGGAGCATCTCATACTTTTATCAGTCGAAGTTTTGCATTGAAGCATCAGTTAGATGTTAAAGTTCAAGGAACTCGCTATATTATTAATGCTCCTGGTGCCCAGCAAGTAACTAATCAGGTGATTGATCAGGCTCAGTTAGAGCTTAATGGGATGGTTTTCCCTACCAACCTAATTGTGTTGGAGAATCAGGGGTTAGATGTTATACTGGGGATGAATTGGATGAGGCATTACCAGGCAGTTCTGGATGTAGCTCATCGGTGTGTTCAGTTGAAGACCCCTGAGGGGAAATCATTTACTCTTAGCCTGCCCAGTATAGAAACTGCAGTTGGGTCAGTCCATAAGACTGAAGCAGTTGATCTGAAGAATATTCCGGTGGTATGTGAGTTTCCGGATGTGTTTCCTGACGACCTTCCGGGAATGCCACCTGACAGGGATGTAGAGTTTGTTATAGAGCTTGAACCAGGTACAGCCCCTATCTCTAGACGATCTTATAGGATGACTCCTAAAGAGTTAGCAGAGTTGAAGGTACAGTTGAAAGAGTTGTTAGATAAGGGTTATATCCGACCTAGTTCTTCACCTTGGGGTTGTCCAGCCTTGTTTGTCAAGAAAAGGATAAGAGTTTGAGGCTTTTGTGTAGACTATCGACCTCTGAATGCAGTTACCATCAAGAACAAGTATCCTCTTCCGAGGATTGACTTGTTGTTTGATCAATTGGCCGGTGCCAAGGTGTTTTCCAAGATCGATTTAAGGTCTGGGTATCATCAGATCAAGATTAAGCCTGAAGATATACCAAAGACAGCGTTTTCGACCAGATATGGGTTGTATGAATATCTGGTAATGTCTTTTGGTTTAACCAATGCCCCGGCATACTTCATGTATCTCATGAATTCAGTATTTATGCCGGAGTTGGATAGATTTGTTGTGGTGTTCATCGATGATATCCTAATCTATTCCAAGAATGAAGAAGAGCATGCAGAACATCTTCGGATTGTTCTCCAGAGGTTAAGAGAACATCAGTTGTACGCCAAGCTCAGTAAANTTCATGTTTTGAAAATATGGCGCCACTATCTCCTTGGTAGTGTCTGTCATATTTACACTGATCATAAGAGTCTGAAGTACATCTTCACTCAAGCAGATTTGAACATGAGGCAAAGAAGATGGTTAGAGTTGATAAAGGATTATGATTTAGAAATCCACTATCATCCGGGTAAGGCTAACGTTGTGGCTGATGCTCTGAGTAGAAAAGCTCAATGTGCATGTATGACTGCGAGACAGCTAGATATTACCTTGTGTCTGGAGATGGAAAAGTTGAATCTCAGTATAGTGCCAGAAGGGTTTGTGCATAACCTCAGTGTTACGTCGACCTTGATGGACCAAATCAAAGAAGCTCAAAAGAGAAACAAAGGCATGGAACATATTAGGGAGAACCTGAAAGTGGGTCAAGCCCAGTGTTTCACTCAGGACTCAGAAGGAATCTTGTGGTTCAATGGAAGATTAGTGGTACCTAAAGTGCCACGGTTGAAGAAGCAGATTCTAGATGAAGCACATACCTCCTGCCTGACACTACATCCTGGAAGCAACAAGATGTACCAGGATTTGAAGCAAAGATTCTGGTGGACCAGAATGAAAAGGGAGATTGTTAAGTATGTGTCAGAATGTGACGTCTGCCGTAAGGTAAAGGCCGATCACTTGAAGTCTGCAGGATCAATGCAGCCATTAGCAATACCAGGATGGAAATGGGAGGATATATCCATGGATTTCATCGTGGGATTGCCTCCTACTTCCAAAGGTTTTAATTCAATTTGGGTAATTGTAGATCGACTCACCAAGACAGCTCACTTCATACCTGTGAAGATAGCTTATTCAGTCAAGAAATATGCAGAGCTGTATTTGTCCCGGATAGTCTCTTTGCATGGGGTTCCCAAGACCATTGTGTCTGACAGGGTTCTCAATTTGTTTCAAAGTTTTGGGAACAGTTGCACAAGTTGCTGGGTACTACCCTGATCAGAAGTTCAGCCTATCACCCCCAGACTGGAGGACAGACAGAAAGAGTGAATCAGATCTTAGAAGATATGCTTCGTGCCTATGTTCTCACCAATTCAAAGAAATGGGATGAGTGTTTGCCTTTGGCAGAGTTTGCGTATAACAACAGTTACCAAGCGAGCATCCGGATGGCTCCATTTGAAGCTTTATATGGAAGAAGGTGTAGAACACCGTTAAATTGGTCTGAATCTGGAGAAAGGACCATCTTTGGGCCTGACCTAGTAAGAGAAGCTGAAGAGGTAGTCCATCAAGTGCAGAACAACTTAAAGACAGCTCAGTCAAGGCAGAAGAGCTACGCAGATAAAAGAAGACGACCGCTCTCTTTTCAGAAGGGAGATTTTGTGTATCTCAAAGTCTCTCCCATGAAAGGAGTGCATCGTTTTGGAGTAAAAGGAAAGCTAGCCCCCAGGTTTATTGGACCTTTTCAGATTGTGGAGCTCCGAGGTCCAGTGGCCTATCGTCTTGCTTTACCTGAGAGCTTAGCAGGGGTGCATGACGTGTTTCATGTATCCCAGCTCAAGAAGTGTCTTAGAGTGCCCGAAGAAGCTATCAACGAAGCAGATGTGCAGCTTGAGTCTGATCTGACTTATGAAGAACGTCCAATCAAGATACTGGATCAGAAAGAACGAGAAACTCGAAGAAGGAGCATCAGATTCTACAAAGTTCAGTGGAGCAACCACACAGAGGACGAAGCCACCTGGGAGCAAGAAGAAGACTTAGTGTCCAAGTACCCAGAGTTGTTTGTAACTTAAGTTGTAATGTAGACACCATAGTACTTTGGTGAGAAATAAAAGAAGTTATGTATATGACACATTTTCCTTGCCGCTGTTTCGGTAAGAGTTTGTAATCCTGCCAAATCTCGGGACGAGATTTCTTTAAGGGGGGAGGGCTGTAACACTCCTGTGTTACTTAAAACCCCTAAGCACTTTTTGGATGATTTTTGCAAGTTGTGAGGCTTAATTAGTGAGGATAAGTCAAAAGGAAAAAGGGAAATTAAAAGAAGGTTTGAAATTGAATCTTAAGGTCAAAGTCCACGCCTTGTAGTTTCCAAACCAAGCAAAATCAGCCAAAAAGTATATAAGAGAAAATGAAGATCAATGAATCAGCAACAAAAGTTACATTGGGAGTTTTGGATATTCACATGTGAAATGTGGAGTAAAAAGGGGCTTGATTGTGGCTGCTGCGAAAGTGACTTGTCTGAAATTTTTCTGAAAATGGACAGCTGTATTGGTTCGGATTCACTGCAATTTAGCTCCTGAACTGGACAGATTTAGCTAAACTCATATTGAAGAAAATGAAGGTCATTGTATAAGCTACAACTTTTATATTTGGAGATTTGGATGTTTATATTCGAAATGTGGAGAAAAACTGGGATGAACTTGCAGGTTTCCACGAGTTTCAGCAAAGTGCAGGTTTAAGGGCCGACATTCAGTGGCTTGTAACTTAAAATCCGTGGGGAGTTAGACCAAAGTCATATAAGAGAAATTGTAGCCTGATGTTTGGGCTACAACTTTCATATTTTGAGTTTCAAGAGTTTAGTTACGAAATTGGAAGAAAGAGGCGAGCCAAGTTGCGGGGTTGAGTGATTCAGAAATCGGACGCGAGTGCAATCAGAGTTCAGTTTCTTTGGATCGATCTTCAGGGCCTAGGATCTCAGTTCTGGTTGGGTTTCAGAGCAAAGTTGTATAAGGGGAATTTAAGGTGGATGTTCCTTCTACAATTTTGATATGGGATGTTCACTTCACTAACATACGAAATGAAGAGATCGGGCGGTGGTTTTGGGTCAAGTTTAAGCTGTTCATCAGGTTCAGATTCAGCAGGGCATCGTTCATAGCCGCCGCCCCGCCGCTCTGGACCATGCGCCAAGGTTCGCGCGCGCCACGCGCCAGCGTACACCGTGCACAGCACGAACACGTCAAGCAGGAGCTGGCAAGGTCTTTGCTCGCGCGAATTGGATAGGAAAGAACCGGTCGCGCTGCTGTGTGCTGTTTCTGCTCGTCACCGAGGTCATTGCCGTCGCCGCTGCTCCCTGCCGCCACCGCTGCTGCTCAGCTCGTTCCCGTCGCCAAGTGAGTGCCATAGCTTAGTTCTAGCCACCCCAGCTTGTCCGCGTTGAGCCTCTTCGTCCGAAAACATCGCGCCGCCGTTCAGTTTTACCGCCGCCGTCCGCAAGCCCACGGTGAGAACACCTCTCCCGTTTTCCTTGTGGCCGTCATGTGGTTTGGCAGTGCTCGTAGTGCTCCTGTGTTGCTCGTCGTGGTACGCGTAGTCTTGGATAGGAAGTGGAGCGACCGGAACGCCGCCGCGCCGTCCAGTGCGCCGCCCAGTGTTCCGCCGTCGCGGTTAGGTTTGCGTAGTTGCCTAGGGTCTCGTTGGAGGGGAGCGTCGTGTGTCCTAGGTGGAGCAGATGCTCGCTGTGCCATTTGTTGGCCTGGGGAAGCTGTTCTAGGGTGGTTGGGAGGAGCGCCGCCGTCGGGGCCGGAGGTTGCCGCCGCCGCGGGGTGTTCCTGGGAAGTCCGGCCGTCCTTCTTTGGGGGAAACGCCGGGAATAGATTCGCCGTAACCTGGAACGTAGAGCTCAGGGTTTTGTTGGGGTCAAGGCAGCGCCGTCGCGGTTCACCGTCGCCGGCCGGAGCCACCGGTGTCGGTCGCGCGCGCGAGCGCGAGGAGGAGGAAGGCGCGGGCGGTGCTGGGCTGGGCCGCTCGCCGCTGAAGCGCTGTGAGTGGTGTTGGGCCAGGCCCGTTGTCGGCCGAGTGGAAAAAGGAAAGGAGGAGGGAGCGTTGGGCCGGGCCGGATCAGTGGAAAAAGGGAAAAGAAAAGAAAGAAAAGGGGAAAGAAAGGATGGGCCGGACCGGGCCGGCCCATTAGGGGAGATTTTGAACTGCGGGTTGAAATTGGAGTTTGGCCAAGGGGTTTTCTGCAAAATGGGGAGTTTAGGTTTTTAATGTTTTTAGAAATGCATTTCATTTAGGAATAATATTTAGAATTGCATATCTTTTTGTAGGAACCTCTAAAATTAATAAAATAAATTTTTTTGCAATAGTTGCATTTTCTTTTATGCATCTAGAATATGGTTTAGTATATTAGATGCTTTAATAATTATTATCCTTGATTTTAGGATAGAATTTAAGGGTTTATTTAATTAGAAAATAGGTTTTTAATTAGTTATTCTATTGTGTATAATCCTTGAAATACATTAAATAAATCCTTTTTGCAATTTAGGTGTTTTGACAAGTTAGGTGGGCTTGAGGGTCTCTAATTTATTTCTTTCATGTTTTTGCATCATCTCGTGTAGACCAGGACCTGTTGCAGCCAGAGTTGGTGGAGGTCCCCGACGACGTCCAGGAGGGGGACGAGGTGGTGTTCGAGGCGGAGACTGAAGCCGTTCCGCGAGCCCCGGAGACCCCTGTTGCTGCAGAGCCGGAGATCAGTGAGCCAGGCAAGCCCCGGAGCATACCCGTCCCAGTACTAACATGACTACTTTTGTTATGTTTGAGCCTATGTTTGTGCATTAGAGTAGGATAGAGTGAATCCTAGTTTGATGCATAATCCATCCTTGTTTAGAGCATCTCTGCCACCTTTTCAAAAAGATAGAGTAGAGTTGCTTAGAACTGCTCACAATAGTAGTAAATCAGGTGTGATCCCAATCACCTGCCACTAGGTAATGTTGGCTTAGAGAGCTAAACCTGGTTAGTGAGTCTTTGAAAGTGTTGGGCAGGACAGATGAATGTTAATTAAGGAATATGTTGGACGCTTTGGTTTAGAAAGGTGGTCCTGCCCACGGGTTAGGTAGATGTTGATGTGATCTGCCTGTGGTCAAGCTTTGAACGTACTGGGCACATACCGGTATAGGGAGCCGGGAAACTGATGTACTTCTGTGGTACTAACGGTTGAACTGTGACCCACCGTGTCTGGCGTGGAATGTGGGCGGGGTCGTAGTCAGTAACCCACATGCCTTTGCTCGAGCAATGTAGGGTTGGGGATGCGACCCCGGGCTATGTGGGCACAGTTCAGGCAATGGTGGCCGCAGCGGGAAAAGTAGCTTCGTGTGGCCTACCGGGGGCGCGCACGCGGCGTGTGTTCCAGGTTTACCCCTGCAGGGTTTGAAATCGATTCGAATCGCCGAGTGTCACGGTTTTGATACACGCTTGATCCTGACAGATAATTTTTGTTGCATGTTATGTATTGATCAGCTCTTATGCCTTAATTTCCTTCTGTTTGGCAGTAATGGTTGGTTCATCTAGCTAAATAGAGTTTATTCTTGTTAATTCAAAATTTGGTAATTAATTAGTAGCTAATTAAGCTAAGCTTGCTAGTCAGTTTATTTCTATTTAACTTCACAGCTTTGCATGCCCTTGCGATCCTTTAGTGTAGTCTGTCGGGTAAGTCTCGCTGAGTACCTTTGTACTCAGGGTTTCTTTGACCCTTGTTGCAGTGGAGCCCGATGAGTAGTTTGTGCTGGCGCCGTGGTGGTCTGCTGAATCAGTCATGTCAGGGCACGGCAGGGACTGGTGTAGTTTGTATAATTACCCTGTTAAACTATTGCTGAACTTAGAAACTGTGTGTAATACTTAAATTTGAGTACTCTGGTTTGTATAAATCTTATCTGCCTGTGTTGTATAATATTCCTGTGCAATATCTGTGATGTTTCCTCTGGTGTTGGGATCCTGAGTATATGTGATGAGAACAGCTGACAGTGTGAACTAGATGGAACCTCGGACTTATGCTGACCCAGGTGTGTGACGTGTTAGTGTTTCACACTACAGATCACACCTGAGTCAGTTTAAGTAGGGCTGTTCCGTCACACCCAGCCCATCCACAACAGCCACCGAAATTCATTGTGCCGCCACCACCTTCATTGTGCCCGAGCTCCGCTCACTGGCCAAATTTGCCGCCGCTGCTCACCATCTTCAAATTGCTCGCGCACACACCTTCCCAAGCCGCCTAGCTTCCTCCTCTACTACCCCTTCTCGAGCTTCGGGCACCACAACCCCGGCGTCCCTCTCTTATCTGCCCGCGGCCCGTCATAGCCGCCATGGTCACCCTCTCCGTCGACCCCCACCTTACCGAGCCGCTCCACCCAAAACGAGCATGTAGCTGAGCTTCTAGCGAGCTCGCGGTGCTCCTCTCCCACTCCTTGCCCTGCGCCGCCACCTGCCCTCACCGGAACACCGCCGCGCCGCCATGGCCGCCCGCACGCCGATGACGACCTCTGGCCAAGCCTCCGCTACGGCAAGGAGTGCCTTGCATGTGCCTTGCCTCGGTGAGCCTCGTCGTGCCACTCCCCTTCATCGGAGCTTCGCCGCCGGAAAGCTACGATCGGTTAAAGCCCCCAACGTTGTGCTTGACCGCGCGCGTGCCCTTGCCATGACCGCGCGGGTCAAGTTGACCACGGGCCCGCTGTCAGCCGCTGACATGTAGGACTCAACCCCACATCACGTGAAACCACCTTCAAAACAGCCAAGGGACCGAAAGCAAACGGTTTTTGAAGTTGAGGGATGACCAATCCCAGTTTTATACTGAGGGACGAAACTTGAACTACGGCAATACATGAAGGACGTCCAAAGGACTTTTTCCCTGTGGTTACTATCTGCTGTTGATCAGGCACGTGTAGCGTAACTTGGAGTGGGCTTTGGAGGGCTACATCGCCTGTTTGGCCCAGTGGTAGATTGGCACTGGAAGCCTATTCAATGGGCAAAGGGATTTTGGCTAACCATCGTGCCATGCCCTCGCCGTGAATGTGTGGCTGTACAAGTTCTTCAGACTCTACAGTTGAGACTTGAGAGCCTAGAACTTGGCAAACAGCTCAACGAACTGTTTCCAAGCTTCACTGGAGACTGAACTGCAGTGGTCTGGGTGAAGTGCAGCTTGCAGAGGAGTCCAACGACACGAGTCGTCGCTGCGCATCGAAAGCTGTTGCCAGGATCGGAAACTAATTGGACAGACCTTTATTCAGACATGAGAAAGAACAGCGATTGCAGTTTGGAAATGCAAGTCGATGTGGGCTATGCGCTCTGTTGCTCTCGCGTCAGTTTGTCGTCAATCGAACAACCCTTTCCGATGGAAGTGCTCGCCCCCAGGCTAGGAGGTCTAGGCACTAGGCACTACGTCGGCAGAGCTACCGATGTTTATCCCTTCCTGGGGGACTAAGATTTATAGTAGTAGGGTATGGGGGTAGGTTCAATCCTGTCCATTTACTTAAGCAAACAGTACCCCTCGAGATATGGACCAGGATCAGAGTGCCTGACATTATGTCATATCCTATACGTATATTGTATATGAATACAGATAGCATACATAATAAATTTGCTGGCCTTCCCGTCCGCAGATTTCAAAATCATTTGAACTTTCCCCTCTCTCTCTCCTCTTTCTCTCTCCGTCCATAGATCGGGCGTCCTGTTCACTCTCTCCTCTCTCACAATCTCTCTCTCTCCCCCCTTTCTCCCTCGTCAAATCCGGCGACCCGGCGCCAGATCCGGCTGCTGCAAGTTCAGATACGGCGACGGCGTGGCCGGAATCGATCGCCTCGTCCATGGCCGGCGGGGCAGCGGTTGGGATCGGTCAGCCACCTGTACCAGATCCGAAGGCGCGGTGGCCGGAATGACGAGGCGAGCGGTACCGCGTGCAGATCTCGCGCTGCCAAAATGGGGCGAGCGGTACCGCGCGCGAGGTACAGATCCGGCGTGGAACCAGGCAGTCCAGCTCGGCGTTGGGCGGCCGGGGAGGGCGTCCCACGGGCGCGCATCTCGCGGCGGCGACGCCGACCAGCTGCAACGTGGAGGGCCCGGCATGCCGCGGGCTCGGACGGCGACGGTAACGCGCCGGCGCTGCGAGACGACGCGGCCATCCGATGGCACCCACCAGCCCAAGCTGTTGACCGCTCAAGCGCGGCCCGCAACGGGTGCGAAGCGGCGGAGGCCGGCGATTCAAAATCATTTGAATCTTTTATCTCTCTCTCACTCCGTCTCTTTCTTTCTCAGATTCATCGTCGATCCGGCCTGATTTGCCGTCGTCTTCGGCCAGATCCAGTGACGCAGGGTCCAGATCCGACGCGGTACCAGCCGGTCAAGCACGCAGCGCGGCGGGTACACCGGCTCTGCACGGCCGGGCGGGGCGTCCCACGGGCGCGCGCCTTGGCGGCGTGGCCGGGAGGGGCATTTTGCGGCGGCAAGGCCAGCCAGATGCGGCGCAAGCTGTGAAGCCGCGACATGGCGGGCCCGACCTGCAGCGGGCTTGGACGGCGAGGGCACCGTGGCGGGCTGCGAGTCAGGGCCGTGCGCATGCGTACGACGCAGATCTTGCCGCCCGCCTAGGTTGATTCGATGGCACGGCAGACGAGGGGGTCGACGCCGGCGGTCGCCGTGGAAGCCCGGACTGCGCGATGTGGGCCGAGAGGTGGCGCAGCTGGCCGAATCTGGTGCGGCGCAATGGTGAGTTGCAGGCGACCAGAGCAGCATTAGCGCTGCTGGTCTCCTCGCGGCCAGCTAGCAGTCGGCGACCTGGAGCTGGCAAGCATGCGCTGTCAGAGGTAACAGCTACACTGCTCCTTGCATATGTACCACTCTTTTCCCCTGTCAAATTGCTAAACTTTCACTTGTGCGTAGGTAAGGGAAGCTGCAGAACTGAATCCAGAACTGAGACCCAGCCAGCGATAACAGCCATAGTCAAGAGATGGCTCTGCCTTGTTCTCTGTTTTTTTCTCCTCTTGTTTTTATCTTGGCTGAAGGTAGGTGGAGCACGTACTCGGATCTTGGGTGAAAGCAGTTTAGTTCTATTGTTTTGTCCAATTATGGGTGAGCGGTTCCAACTTTATTCCGGCAAGGAATGAGATGTACGAGGTACACGTCGTCATGCATAAATTGAGACTAGTTTCACTAGGTAAATGGTACAATTAATGCTAGTTTAATTAGATAAAAAAATAAGATGTACTAGGTACATATACAATTGAGGCTAGTTTCACTAGGTAAATGGTACAATTAATGCTAGTTTAATTAGATAAGAAATGAGATGTACCAGATACATATCTTGAAGAGCACAACAGTTGCTTTTTTTATTTCCTGTTCATATGGGTACATATTGCTTTTTAATGAAATAACTGTACTCGTGTATATTGACATGAAATGATGACTACAGACCATGCTTTGCCAATGTTTTTCTGCTATATTTTATGTATGGACCAAAAGATATGCTAGATGTCTGTTTAGTAAATGACTTTGCTTGGTGCAAAATGGTGCAAATGATTTGTGTATTTTCATGTTTTTCTTCTATAATTTGCCTATGGACCAACAATGTACTAGGTACATGTTCGTTATGGGTGTTTTTTTTGTACATATAAGATTCTCACAATTAAAATATATAAATCCAGGTAACTGTACCTTGATGGCACATAGCGACGCATCGAATCTTGCTCATTGACGGCTATAGTGTGGTATACTCATTGATTGGTTGGTACACACCATGTGGTACAATTTTAAAGCTAGTAACCTGTGTATGTATCGACAACGTTAGTATATTTTCATTGTAATATATGGTGCATCATTATATTCTATGTACCTTGAGTCCTTGACCATGGTTGGTTAACGTGTGATTAACAAAAACACACCAAACAAGAATTATGTCCATGTACTAGATTTTGTTATACCTTGATCACAGTGGTATATATGTCTTGAACCATAAAAGGAGTGCATTTTTTTTTACTAGAACGACTTATGAGTACATCTTGGGTACAATATACTGGTGATACAAATAATATAAAAGGAGTGTATTTTTTTACTAATAACCACATGTGCAGCTTCATTGTTTTTAGGACATGTAGTGTACCTAAATGGCTCATAAATATTGTTTAAATAACAATTAATAACATCAGCTCTATTGTTGAAAGTTTTCTGCAACAATTATCTAAAGTTTCACCCCTAACGGTTACATTTTCAAATTTCAAAACGAAGATGTATTAGGTACATGTTCTGATGTATGTGGTGCACATGTTCTGGGTACTTGGTACATGTTTCCACGTGTCAATAGAGTTCGTGAGTAAAATTTTGGTTTAACAAGGTAGTATTGTAAATTTTTTTTGTTCAATCATGCATTCAGCTTTGAATGGGTGGAGGAGATTTACTTTTTTCTATTTGACCGTCCATTCAGATTTGAATGAGTGAAGGAGAGTGTGTCCACGTGAGGGTTGGAAGAGCCGTTAGAGTAAAAAAAGCTACTGCTTTTTGTTGGAACCGAGGACTCACAGTGAGATTCTCTGGCGCGTGCACTGTCCAGTATCTGACACTAGAAGAAAATAAATCATATACATTTGAAATACATGGACATAAAACAGGATCTCACATTCTCCAATACAGAGCGAACGTCTGGGATAGAAAACATCCGCGTGACCGCGCGTATTCAATCTTTTTCCCTTCCTGGGCTCCTCGCAATTATTTTGCCCTTTGTGACTTCCTGTCGGAGTCGGTGCCATGTGCCTTCGGATGAAGCACACTGCCCACTGGTATGCAGTAGTCTCTGTTTGTCGACCAACCACGCTTTTCCTGTGGAGTGCAAACGAGCTCCTCCGATCAGCTCCAAGCCTCCAATAGTCCAATTACACGAGCGCACGAAACTTCACGCGACACGCGACGCGCGACGGGTGAACAGAAGCTGATAGGAGGCTCAGGTTCTGTCCCGCACCGGTTCTGCATGGAA
This sequence comes from Alloteropsis semialata, assembly GCA_004135705.1. Classification (NCBI taxonomy): domain Eukaryota; kingdom Viridiplantae; phylum Streptophyta; class Magnoliopsida; order Poales; family Poaceae; genus Alloteropsis; species Alloteropsis semialata. Next base: position 60,702,906 of record CM014270.1, read on the forward strand.
AATGGTGGGCCGGCCCACTGGCCACTGGTTCAAGTGGCTGGAAGCAGGTTTTTTCGGGAATCCTATGTATGAATTCCATTTGTTGGAGATTCGTGCAGCATTTTTCAGCGGTACAATTCTCTTCTTCCACCTCCCACTCTCTTTCTCACGAGCATTTTCCTCTCTCTTACAGGGCGTCGCCGCTGCCACTGGCTTGTTCGTCCGTCGCCGCAAGGGGTGGAAAGCCAGGCGTCCAAGCCAAGCAGGGTGATGTGTGGGCGAGGCGGTCGGCGGCGCGTGGTGGTCGAGGCGGCGGCACTTAGGATTTGGGGTTACCAGGGGTCCGAGAAGACAGCTGCAATGAACTGTGGCCATAGAAACGAGGGTGTGGGGGTGGCGGAGGACTGATGAAGGCGACGATTGGGTCGGCGGCGGAGGGCGCCCGCCGGGTAGGGCAGGATCTCCGATGGGCGGTGCCGGCGGCGGGGACGAGGATGGTCATCAAATTAGGAAGGACGGAGTCGAAGGGGTGGAGGTGGGCAGTACGCGGACGGCGCGGCGGGCGTTCTACCTCAAGAGGAGCCTCTCCGCCGGCTCCGGCACTGGCTCAATCTTATTCGTCTTCCTTCACTTCGGTAGGCGTGTGGTGGTCGAGGCGGCGGCACTGGTGGCGTGTGAATGGGCAACCGCACATGTCGAGTTTCATATGAAATCCGTCTACGCCCTACGAATGGGCGAGATCGAAGAGATGGAGATTCCTTTTCGCTGCATCATTTTCATGCGTACATCATCGATGACTTGTCCTCGACAAAAACTCAAGATTAAAGAACAGCCAACACTCAAGCAAGAAATCAAAAGCCGCAAGTTGAAATCTTAAACTAAGACCCCCTACAAACTGGCAATAGTATATTTAAGACCAGTTTAGAAGCAATTATAAGGATACTTTCAGTTTTTTTTCACAACTCCAATGGTAGGTAATGTAAAGAATGTGACGGTACTTGGGTTATTGTTACTCTCTTACTGATATATACTATAAATAAGGAAGAAGTGTATTTTTTATCCTTAAGTACAGTGAAAGTGTGACATTCATCATGTTTAAATTGGTGCAAATCAACCTCTTAACTAACTAAACTACACTACTGTTTGTCTGAAATGCCTGTACATAATCTCTACCATACCTCTATATTCACCTTATCTCAGCACAGGGCCCTTGAGTGAGATCCTGAGAGATATGCTTGCGTCCGCGTGCAAAGCCACTTGCCTTTGCCTTGCCGTGACCAGGGCCGGGAGAGCCTGGGCAACGGGCAGCGGCTCATCATCCATAGTGATGATCACGTCACGAAGCCGATTTTAACTGCCCGAAATTACCTAACTGTTTACCTGAAGGACCGAAACGGCGACCAGAGGGGGGTGAATGGGAGCCTTTAAAATTCTTTCTCAAGAATAAGGCCTATATCCTCGTCAAACCCCAATGACCCTCTCTTCTAGAGTTACCAAATCCACATAGCAATTTGAGATGCTACAGGACCTAGGAACAACTCTAGAAGTCTCTGAAACGCAGCGGAAAAACACACGGAAAAGCACCAAGGAAAATGCACCACTTGCAGTGCAAAAACCGGAACCTCCGGATTTGAAACCGGAACCTCCGGATTCCCAAAACCGGAACCTCTGGTTTCCAAAACCGGAACCTCCGATTTTCACTCAGAACAGCCTATAGGAACTACAAGAAACAAATCCAAAACCATATCAAACGAACTCCAAAAATCACAATATTGCAACCCCAACTTTCCTAGGCCATTGTGAATCTGTACCCAAAAGATCTCCTCAAAAAGAGAAAGATGAAACAAAAAACCGAAACCTCCGGATTTGAAAACCGAAACTTCCTGTTTTTTTCTGGGCGGGCGAAAAACTTAAGAAAATATCAAACTCAATCAAACGGCATCCAATCTTCGTGAAACTTGGACCAGAGCATCACTACTTCGTGGTGAGTCTATTTCCAAAAGATCTTCTCAGAAAGACCAAGACTTCCCCACTAATTTCGTGAAATCGGTCAAGAACACTAGAGAGGAAAGAAGAGAGGGGAACTTCAAATCTGAGGCGATTCAGTGGGTTTGAGGGGGAAAGATCACGGAGAAATTGGTCACACAGTACCTATGAGTGATCCCCTCAAAGAAATCCCGAAAGAAACGGCCCCAAATCCGAAGAACGAAAATTCCAAGAAAATAGCCCGAAAATGGCTTAAAAAGGAAAAACGGGAGACACAAGCCTTGAATCCACCATGAATGATTATAGATTGAAATCTTAACAAGATTCGTGGCTAGGAAACCACCCTCATCCTCCCACTTTTGGATTGGAGCACTAAACCTAGAGTAATCACTCTCTAAGCCTAATCCTCTCTCATTGAAGCAAACCCTAGCCTTGAAAGAGAAAACTAAACTAGAGATAATGGGAGAAGTGGCTGAAAATTTCAGCCCCTTCACTACTTATAGTCCTTGGCCTAAAGTCTAAACTACCCCTACTGCAGAAAATAAGATACACACCCGCAGAGGGGCAAAGTTGTCCATCTTTTCGCAGACTCATCGGACGGACACGGGACCTTCACGACTTCGCTTCGTCTCGACGCAAGCTTCGCGATGGCTCCACGTGCCCTCCATTCCGCCATCCGGCCGCACCGGACGCGCCCCCGGTTTTGAGGCCCAAACCGGCAAACCTGCCTGCCTGGTGGTTTTGAGGCCCAAACCACCCAAACCGTCCATCTCCGCTTGGCCGCCACGCGACCTCCTCGATGTCGACGCGTGTCCGGCCTCCGCCAAGCCTTGACGCCTCCGTCCTGCTTGACTCGACCGACGCCGTCTTCATCACGCCGTGAACTCTTGCTCTTCCATGCACCATGCGGATCGCACGTGACTCCGCCCGGCTTCTTCGGGTCCCTCGGTCCAAGCCTACTCGTTCATCCTTCACCGCCCTTGGTTCATCGGCATGAACCTTTCGCGCCTGACCTTCACCGCGCGCCGTCGGCCGCCATGTCGCATCCTGCACCTGCACATCACGAGCCAAGAGACACATCAATCCACTCAACGGTTGTCAATCACTCATCATCTAGGGATGACCACCATTGGTCCTCAATCTCCCCCTTGATGAGTGCATTGACAACACCCAACACAAATGACTTGAAAAAGAAAAAGAACGAGAACAGAAAAAGAAAAGAAAGAAAGAACTCATCCAAGTGATCAAAAACCTATCAAAGGCAAAGAACAAGATCACTTGAGATGAGAAGTCTCAGTCCCCTAAGACAAGGGCAACGGCTCGACACAACTGAGACAAGAACACATGATTCCTCAAGAAGAGGCAGAAAGGGCTCAACACCAATCATGTGACAAGCGAAAGCTCAAAAGAGCAACCTGAGCAAACTCCCCCTGAACAAATGCATGAAAGTCATGAACTCCCCCTGGCTAAATGCATCCTATCTCCCTCTTGAACGCAATCTCATAAATTCTCCCCTTGAGCATATGCAGCATAAATCTCTCCCCCTTGTTGNCTAGCCTTGAAAGAGAAAACTAAACTAGAGATAATGGGAGAAGTGGCTGAAAATTTCAGCCCCTTCACTACTTATAGTCCTTGGCCTAAAGTCTAAACTACCCCTACTGCAGAAAATAAGATACACACCCGCAGAGGGGCAAAGTTGTCCATCTTTTCGCAGACTCATCGGACGGACACGGGACCTTCACGACTTCGCTTCGTCTCGACGCAAGCTTCGCGATGGCGCCACGTGCCCTCCATTCCGCCATCCGGCCGCACCGGACGCGCCCCCGGTTTTGAGGCCCAAACCGGCAAACCTGCCTGCCTGGTGGTTTTGAGGCCCAAACCACCCAAACCGTCCATCTCCGCTTGGCCGCCACGCGACCTCCTCGATGTCGACGCGTGTCTGGCCTCCGCCAAGCCTTGACGCCTCCGTCCTGCTTGACTCGACCGACGCCGTCTTCATCACGCCGTGAACTCTTGCTCTTCCATGCACCATGCGGATCGCACGTGACTCCGCCCGGCTTCTTCGGGTCCCTCGGTCCAAGCCTACTCGTTCATCCTTCACCGCCCTTGGTTCATCGGCATGAACCTTTCGCGCCTGACCTTCACCGCGCGCCGTCGGCCGCCATGTCGCATCCTGCACCTGCACATCACGAGCCAAGAGACACATCAATCCACTCAACGGTTGTCAATCACTCATCATCTAGGGATGACCACCATTGGTCCTCAATCTCCCCCTTGATGAGTGCATTGACAACACCCAACACAAATGACTTGAAAAAGAAAAAGAACGAGAACAGAAAAAGAAAAGAAAGAAAGAACTCATCCAAGTGATCAAAAACCTATCAAAGCAAAGAACAAGATCACTTGAGATGAGAAGTCTCAGTCCCCTAAGACAAGGGCAACGGCTCGACACAACTGAGACAAGAACACATGATTCCTCAAGAAGAGGCAGAAAGGGCTCAACACCAATCATGTGACAAGCGAAAGCTCAAAAGAGCAACCTGAGCAAACTCCCCCTGAACAAATGCATGAAAGTCATGAACTCCCCCTGGCTAAATGCATCCTATCTCCCTCTTGAACGCAATCTCATAAATTCTCCCCTTGAGCATATGCAGCATAAACCTCTCCCCCTTGTTGGCAATGCAAACATCAAGGATGACATGAGAGAATACAATGCATGCTATGAAGTGCAAGAACTATCAAGCTTCTCAGATATATCACAAAGCATTTACAAATGCTACAAATGAACTAAAGCACAAAGAAGCAGTTCACGAGCAAGCACAAATAGCCGGCATGAGGATATTATGATAGAATCAGGAGGCTTAGGCAGAATTTCAAATTTCAATAATTTATAAAAGATATCACCACATGAGCAAAAGTCTAGCTATGATAACTCTAGCAAGGTCAAACTAGATCACAAAAGCTCATATAAGGATGACACATTCTCAACATAAGATCATTGCTAATACTTGCAAGACATCCCTACTCATTTTCAAACTCACTGAGACCATGAGCCTACTTCTATGGCAAGCACATGTAACAGTAGAGCAACCTGGTGAATGATTTTAAATGAGCAACATAGATTAACAGCATTTTCATGCAAACTATTTGCTTTCTTTCAAATTCTCATATTACTAGAATTTTTCATTAAGCACATATAAACCAAGGTTTATGAGGTGTCCCTTGACACAAGTGAAGCACAGAAATCATGCTCCCCTAGGTAATGCAAAGCAAGCACAATGATAAGCCATATGCAAAGAATAAATCGCCCGAGTACAAGCTAGCACAACCTAGCATCTCAAGCAAGAGCAGCGCATGACAAAAGACTACTCATGGGTGATAAGCATTCAAGATTCATTTTTATAAACAAGCTTAGCTCACAAGATTTCTTATGACAATATCATCAAGAGCATAAGCAGTACATTGCAAAATCACCACAATCCTATGCACTAGTTCTTAAGAGCATAAACAAATACTCAGGATATATAAGAGAAGCTCATCTAATGCAATATATTATACAAATGCAATATGAAATATGACATGCAAACGTATGAAACATATGATACAATATGATACAAGCGAAAGACCCCCCAGGAACCAACTCAGAAAGAAAACAAACTCCTAGCTCTCCACGCAGGCGAGCAAAGGTGACTTGATCTAGCGGTTTTGTAAATATGTATGCAAGCTGGTTCTGGGTGTCTATGTAGCAAAGCTCTATGTCTCCTTTCTCGCAGTGATCTCTCAGGAAGTGATAGCGCACATCTATGTGTTTGGTTCGGGAATGGAGCACTGGGTTTTTGGCTACACTGATGGCGCTGGTGCTGTCACATAGGAGAGGAACTCTCGAGTAGGATAGACCAAAATCTCTCAAAGTGGAAAGCATCCAAAGCAATTGGGAGCAACAGCTAGCAGCAGCGACATACTCAGCTTCTGTGGTAGATTGGGCTACACTGGATTGCTTGCGGGAAGACCAAGAGACCAAAGAAGAACCAAGAAACTGACAAGTTCCAGACGTGGACTTGCGGTCCAGCCGACACCCAGCAAAATCCGCATCAGAGTATCCGCGGAGTGTGAGTGTCGAGGAGGCAGAGTACCACAAACCAAAGTCAGGAGTGAAGAGTAAGTACCTCATGATTCTCTTCACCGCTTGGCGATGAGAGGTCCTTGGTGAAGCTTGAAAACGAGCGCACAGACACACGGCGAAGTGTATGTCCGGCCTCGTAGCCGTCAGGTACAAGAGGGAGCCGATCATGCTCCGGTACTCCTTCTGGTCCACCGGTTCTCCATCTTCATCCGCATCCAGAGCCGTCGTTGTCGCCATGGGAGTTGACATGGGCTTGGCATCAGCCGTGTCAAACTTCCTCAACACGTCCTTCGTGTACTTGCTTTGGTGCACATGGGTGCCTTCTCTGCTTTGCTTGATTTGCAGCCCGAGGAAGAAGGTCAGCTCACCCATCATGGACATCTCAAATTCCCTGCTCATAGTATCTGCAAACTTGGCAACAAGAGCATGAGAAGAACCACCAAAGATGATATCATCCACGTAAATCTGAACGATCAAAGTGTCATTGCCTTGCCTGAGGAGAAACAGAGTTTTATCAACTGAGCCCATCTCAAACCCATTTTGAAGCAAGAAAGTTTTCAACCTAGCATACCAGGCTCTAGGTGCTTGTTTTAGCCCATAAAGAGCTTTCTGGAGTTTGAAGACACGGTCAGGGTGTTTAGGATTCTCAAAACCCGGGGGTTGCCTCACATACACCTCTTCCTCAATGAACCCATTTAGGAAGGCACTCTTAACATCCATTTGGAAGAGCTTAAAACCTTTAGCCACGGAAAAGGCTAGAAGAATTCTAATCGCTTCCAAACGGGCAACTGGAGCAAAGGTTTCCTCATAATCTATCCCTTCTTTCTGGCTGAAACCCTGGGCAACCAACCTCGCTTTGTTTCTCACAACCAACCCATCCTCACCTTGTTTGTTTTTGAAAACCCATTTGGTTCCTATAGGATGGCAATTTGGTAGAGGTTCAACTAACACCCAAACCCGATTTCGCTCAAAGTTCTCTAACTCCTCATGCATGGCATTGACCCAGTTTGGATCAGACAGAGCGTGTCCAACATCTCGGGGTTCAAAAGAGGCAACAAATGCAGAATGTGCAAAATGTGAAATATGCTTAGACTTGTGCCTGGTGGTGCGATCATGCAAGTTACCAATCATTTGCTGAGGTGGATGGCGACGCTGAATGTGCCGTGTAGCTTCACGTTCTGAAGTAGCCTCCCCCTCAACAGCAGCTGTGTCAACCTGATCTTCTCCATCTTGATCATGTAGTGGTACATCTTGATGGCCTGGTGTAGTGGAAGTAGGGTCTGGACCATCAAGTGATGTAGTCGAAGTAGAAGGTACAGGTGCAACAACTGGAAGATGATTGATCACATCCTCATCTTCATCACCACCATCTGCTAGTTCAACCTCTTCCTCAAAGATGCTTTGTCCTATCTCATGGTCACCTGCAAGCTCAAAGACAGGGGTTGTGCAAGGCATAGTTTCATCGAAGGTAATTTCGCATGTCTCCATGATCCGGTTAGTTTCAAGGTTAAGTACACGATAAGCACGACTATGAGAAGCATAACCAAGAAAGATACCATCATATGACCGAGACTCAAATTTGTCCAAATTACCTTGTTTCATGATGAAGCACCTGCAACCAAATACTCTTAGGTGACTCACCTTGGGGGTTCGACGATGCATCAGCTCATATGAGGTTTTCTTCATGAATGCTCGCAAGAAGATTCGGTTAGCAATATAGCAAGCAGTGTTCACGGCCTCGGCCCAATATTTCCTAGGAGTCCTATGCTCATCGAGCATCGTCCTAGCCATCTCAACAAGGGTCCGATTCTTCCGCTCAACAACACCATTCTGAGGAGGGACATAAGGCGAAGAAAACTGGTGCTCAAGACCATGATCACGACAAAAGGTATACGAGCATTCTTGAATTCCGTGCTATTGTCACTGCGAATCGCTCTCATGGCATCATTTGGGTGCTCATTCTTCAACCTCAAGATCAGATCTCGAACAAAAGGGAAAGCCTCCTCCTTAGACTCCATGAAGAAAACCCAAGAATACCTCGAGAAATCGTCAACCACGACAAGGACATACCACTTCCCACCAACTGAACAAACGCGAGCTGGACCAACAGTATCCATATGTAACAGCTCCCCTGGATGATCAGTCATCACCTGATTTACAGGTGGGTGAGAAGCAGCAACCATTTTGCCATGCCGACAGGGAGAACAAACAAGATCTCTCTCAAACTTGAGCTTGGGCAATCCTCGGACAAGGTCAAGAGCGCTCAAGCGAGTGAGCAAGTCAAAGCTCAAATGACCCAACCTCCTATGCCACTTCCAAAGCTCAGACGAAGAACCAGCAACAAGGCAACGAGAGAAACCGAAAGACTTAGAGAAGTCAACACGAAAAACTTGACCCTCGGGCATGATCATACACACAAGATCGCTTCGAGAGTCCAAGATCCGAGAGGCTCCTTTCTTGAAGCACACCTCAAAGCCATCATCAAGAAGTTGCGAAACAGAGAGCAAATTGAAACCAAGCAAATCAACAAGAGCTACCTGCTTCAGCATGAAATTATCACTTACCTTGATGGCACCTACAGACAATACCTTACCTTTGTTGTTATCCCCGAAAGTGATGTACTCCTTGGTCATCACCGGGGTGAGGCTGGAGAACCATCTATGATCACCGGTCATGTGACGAGAACAACCGGAGTCGATGAGCCATGTGTTCTCCAGGCCTCCGACCTGCTCAGTAAGAAAGGTAAGAGTAAGGATGAGCAAACGTCTTGACACTGGGGTTAGTGTAGCCAGTATAGTACCAGTGTCGAGCCATCTGCTCAAAAGTGGGGTCAGCACAATCCACAAACTCACGTCTCATCGGAGGAGGACGTTCCCCGAAAGGAGGGTAACGAGGTCCGTGAAACCTCCGAGACGAGTAACCAAGGCCGTGTTGTCCAAAGTCAAACAGAGGAGGCCTTGGATCACGCCTGACAAACTCACGTCTACCACCACGAGGCAAAGGAGCTGGCCTAGGCTCATGTACACCATGGGAAGGGTGGTACATGTCCTGGTTACCCCACTCATGCTCACGCCTCAAAGCTTTCTTCCTGCGAAAGCAGAACTCCTCAAGGTGACCATCCCTGTGACAGAACTCACAGTGGAACCTCACACGCTCCTTTGGCTGTTGGTTTGCTCTCAGCTGTGGGTTCACTCTCTGTTGGGGATTCACTCTTGGTTGAGGGTTCACTCTGGGTTGTGGATTCACTCTTGGTTGGGGTTTTGCTTTTGGTTTTGGTGGAGGGCGCTCCCTAGCAATATCTGGAAGAGTGTCTAGCTTGTTCCGAAGGAAGTTTGGTTTCTCTACCCAGATAGTTTTCTTAGGTGGGTGTCTTGGTGGCTCAGTGAACACTCCATCCTTGGGATTTTCCTCACTCATGGGACTGGTTTGTTCCTCACTTGGAATGGGTGGCTTAGAGGTGCTGGCATCTGTTGGTTTCTTGTTTAGACTCACCCCTCGGCACTCATCCAGTTTCTCATACAACCAGTTCCACTTTTTGTCATAAGGCACACTCCCAACTCCAACACCATCAGCTCTCTTGAACTGCTAAATCATCATACCCAACTGAGGTTCCCTACTAGAGACCCAACTCAGAATGACACGCAAGTAGATATTCTCATCCTCAGCAAGACCCAAAGCAAACATGGCATCATTCAATTCAACTAGTTGTGCAGGACAAACAGTGCATTCAGGAATTTTAGACTTAGCTAAAACAGCAGATTTTTCAAGCTCTAAAATCCTAGCACATGCAACATCTAGTTTACTTTGCAAAACAGGGCAAGACTTGCAAGCACCAAGCAACACAGGTCTAGTCTTAACTTCATCTAAAGCAGCCCTAGCCAAATCTAGTTCCTCAACCAATGAGGCATACTTAGATTTCAAAGAAGCTAGACTAACCATATGAACTGAGCATTCATCACATTCAGGAACTTCAGAAACAGTAGGAGCAGCCCTAAGCAGTTCTAGTTCCAACAAAGCATTCTCAAGCTTGGCCTTCAGCTCGGATCGTTCACGAGCAGCCCTTTTCAACAGCTTGTCTTGATTGACCAAGCAATCATTCAGTTCATCATTCTCAAGAAGAAGTTGTTCGTGGGTTCGAGGTACCTCTGTGTCCGACTCGGAGTCGCTGTCGATGTCGTCCTTCTTGTCATCGGCGTTGAGAGCCATGACGCAGTACCCTCCACGCTTCTCCTTGGAGTAGAAGCAGAGACCGGTGACGTTCTTGGCGTCCTTCTTCTTTTCCTTGCGATCGTCCTCACTTGAGCTTGAATCAGCTTGATCTTCAGTGTCGGAGTCGACGTCGCTGAGGGAGGCGATGAAGGCTCGTGCCTTGGCCTTCTTGCGGTCCACGTGCTTCTTCTTCTTCTTGTCCCTCGACTTGGGCTTGCTGTAGTCGTTCTCTTCCTTGTACTTATGCTTCTTCGGACAGTCGGCGATGAAGTGGCCGGGCTTCCCACACTCGAAGCAGTTGTTGTGGCCCTTCCGCCGGTTCTTGCGGTTGTCGTTGAAGCGCATGAACCGCCTTGTGATCAAGGCAAGTTCCTCATCCTCCAGCTCGTCCAACTGCTCCTCTGAAACAGTCAACAAAGAAGACAAGGCAAACGACTTGGTAGAAGAGTTAGCGTTAGCCAAGGAAGAGGACTGTCCAGATCCTGTCATGAGAGCCATACTATGAGGATCAGTAGGGTTCACATGCTTGGATCTAAGCTGTATGTCAACCTCTGTCGACTTCAGCTTCGAGAAGAGCTCATCAAGAGTAAGAGTTGTGTAACCAGTGGACTCGATGATAGCATCAACCTTTGTTCCCCATACACCTCGATCCAAGGCATGTAAGAGATTCAAAGCACTATTATGATCGGTATAGGGAAGAACGGTGATGTTTGCTCTCATCTTGTTCACAATAGCTCTAAAGCGCTGAAAGAGAGAGTCAATAGACTCACCGGGAAGATGAGAGAAATTCTCATACTCACGCCGGTAGGTCTCAAAAAGAGACGTGCCTTGACCTGGCTGTTCCCCTCATGAGCCTCCTTGAGGCGTGTCCAGATTCTGTGAGCGACATCTAGGTCATCAACACGCTCAAACTCAGCACGACTCAAACTCGAAAGCAGGATATCGACCGCCTTGCTGTTGGCGTGAAATTTGTCTTTATCCGCTTGAGAAGCACGAACAGCAGGAATAGCATAAGTCGTATCCACAGTGATCTCCCAGACTGATGCTCCTTTACTATTGAGATGGGCTCGCATGCGAATCGACCAATATCGATAGTCAGTCCCATCAAAGTAAGGAGGCGCAGTCGAGGCAGAGCGTTCAGCGGTCGCCATCTTGGATCACAGAGCCGGTTAAGGTGGAGTGATCCTAACCAAAGCTCTGATACCAATTGAAGGACCGAAACGGCGACCAGAGGGGGGGTGAATGGGAGCCTTTAAAATTCTTTCTCAAGAATAAGGCCTATATCCTCGTCAAACCCCAATGACCCTCTCTTCTAGAGTTACCAAATCCACATAGCAATTTGAGATGCTGTTGGACCTAGGAACAACTCTAGAAGTCTCTGAAACGCAGCGGAAAAACACACGGAAAAGCACCAAGGAAAATGCACCACTTGCAGTGCAAAAACCGGAACCTCCGGATTTGAAACCGGAACCTCCGGATTCCCAAAACCGGAACCTCTGGTTTCCAAAACCGGAACCTCCGATTTTCACTCAGAACAGCCTATAGGAACTACAAGAAAAAATCCAAAACCATATCAAACGAACTCCAAAAATCACAAGATTGCAACCCCAACTTTCCTAGGCCATTGTGAATCTATACCCAAAAGATCTCCTCAAAAAGAGAAAGATGAAACAAAAAACCGGAACCTCCGGATTTGAAAACCGAAACTTCCTGTTTTTTTCTGGGCGGGCGAAAAACTTAAGAAAAGATCAAACTCAATCAAACGGCATCCAATCTTCGTGAAACTTGGACCAGAGCATCACTACTTCGTGGTGAGTCTATTTCCAAAAGATCTTCTCAGAAAGACCAAGACTTCCCCACTAATTTCGTGAAATCGGTCAAGAACACTAGAGAGGAAAGAAGAGAGGGGAACTTCAAATCTGAGGCGATTCAGTGGGTTTGAGGGGGAAAGATCACGGGGAAATTGGTCACACAGTACCTATGAGTGATCCCCTCAAAGAAATCCCGAAAGAAACGGCCCCAAATCGGAAGAACGAAAATTCCAAGAAAATAGCCCGAAAATGGCTTAAAAAGGAAAAACGGGAGACACAAGCCTTGAATCCACCATAAATGATTATAGATTGAAATCTTAACAAGATTCGTGGCTAGGAAACCACCCTCATCCTCCCACTTTTGGATTGGAGCACTAAACCTAGAGTAATCACTCTCTAAGCCTAATCCTCTTTCATTGAAGCAAACCCTAGCCTTGAAAGAGAAAACTAAACTAGAGATAATGGGAGAAGTGGCTGAAAATTTCAGCCCCTTCACTACTTATAGTCCTTGGCCTAAAGTCTAAACTACCCCTACTGCAGAAAATAAGATACACACCCGCAGAGGGGCAAAGTTGTCCATCTTTTCGCAGACTCATCGGACGGACACGGGACCTTCACGACTTCGCTTCGTCTCGACGCAAGCTTCGCGATGGCTCCACGTGCCCTCCATTCCGCCATCCGGCCGCACCGGACGCGCCCCCGGTTTTGAAGCCCAAACTGGCAAACCTGCCTGCCTGGTGGTTTTGAGGCCCAAACCACCCAAACCGTCCATCTCCGCTTGGCCGCCACGCGACCTCCTCGATGTCGACGCGTGTCCGGCCTCCGCCAAGCCTTGACGCCTCCGTCCCGCTTGACTCGACCGACGCCGTCTTCATCACGCCGTGAACTCTTGCTCTTCCATGCACCATGCGGATCGCACGTGACTCCGCCCGGCTTCTTCGGGTCCCTCGGTCCAAGCCTACTCGTTCATCCTTCACCACCCTTGGTTCATCGGCATGAACCTTTCGCGCCTGACCTTCACCGCGCGCCGTCGGCCACCATGTCGCATCCTGCACCTGCACATCACGAGCCAAGAGACACATCAATCCACTCAACGGTTGTCAATCACTCATCATCTAGGGATGACCACCATTGGTCCTCATTACCGAGTAGTACTTAGTAGATAAGAGCAAAGCTTTTATAAAAGAAAAGGTGGAGGTGAAAGAGGATCTGCACTGCACTGCCGCTTCCCAGTTCGGTGCCCCCATACTGCACCCACCGGCCACCACCGCTCCGCTCGCGTTCCGTCGCTTCTTCTTTATCCCGCATCCTCTCCGCCTTTTTATCCCCTGCAAGCACTGCACCTCGGGGCGCTGACGTTAGGGATGGGAATGGGCCAGGTCGACCCATTGGGTAGTTGACCCGACCCAAAAAAGCAAGGCCAATGGGTCATGTGGGTCGGCTTCAAATAGAAAAGGGGCCATAAGAGCCGAAACCTATCGACCCAATGGGTCAAGTAGGGCCGACCCAAAACCTTAAATTTGTGTTTTAAAATACCATTAATATAATTTGCATCTCTTATGTATTTAAAAGTGCTTGTATAAGTATAGTCTAAAAATGTATTGGGCCGACCCATGCGACCCGTTGGGCCATCGAGGCCATAGTTAACACTAAAATTGGATCGACCTGTGGCCCTTAAAATTAGCCTTGAGGCCATAGGGCCAGGTCCAAGGCCAGGGCCGGACCGACCCATTCCCATCCCTAGCTGACGTCGACGCGCATCCGCCGCCACGCCGCCCTCCTCATCTCCTCCTTTCCTTGGAACTGGCAGTCCCTTGCAACCACAAAAGCTGTTGGCGCCGGCACCAGTACCGATCTCTCTTTCCTCTGCATCTACACCACCTTTCTGTTCCTGCCTGCGCCAGCCAACTCCTCAACCTGCAGACGGATAGAGAGCTGCCCTCCGCGCCCTGCCGCCACAGGTCAGCCGATGATTCCTGCGCCGTCGGTTCTCGTGTTCTTATTGTTTCCTGGTGATGCGATGATCCGAGTATTTTTCATTCCCTTTCGTACTAGGAATGTTCTGCTTGATTATTATGTGTTCTGTTTCTGTTCATGGTTTGGATCATCAGCTTCGGCTGCTACAGTGCTATCGCTTCGCATTTTAGGGGAGTTCGTTGGGGTTGTTCCTGTGGGGATCGCTTGTAGCCTCTCGCTGCTCTTGAGTTGCTCCCGTTCCAGCATGATCTCCTCTCCCCACAAGGCCACAACGCTCCCGCTCCATTTTTCTTGTGGCTCCCAAATGGATCGCCATGTATAGGTGGGCATGGTTCAACCTTGGAGCGAACCGTAATTGGTGCTCCAATAGATATCACGGATCAGCTCATGCGTTTATGCTTGCTACTGCTCGTGGTTGCTCCGACGATGACGTACACCGTCTGCTCGGTGAAGAGGATCACGACATGCATATATTGAAGCAACTGGTCCTGCATGACCATGGAGAGCATCGCGGCTGCCGGTAAGAGGGGGAGAGGAGCACCGCGGCACCGGCGCAGCGAGGCCGGGCAGGGCCGCAGGCGCAAGCGGTGGAGCTCGACGAGCCAACGTGCGGGCGGGGCTGGGCACGGCCGCTTCGCTGAGCCGTGCGGCCACCGCCGGCGGCAGCCACGGCCATTGCTTCGCCCACCTGCGGGCGTACATCCGCTGTCGGCTTCCTCACCAGACCTCATCGGCAGCGGCTCTCCGTTCTCCTAACACCGAGCACGCATCAGCTTCAGACCCTCCATAGATCTTGTCATCAGCCAACAAATCTCAACTATAGTTTTATCAATTAACTAAAAGATGCAGCGGCCGCGGACGGCAACAGCCAAATCAAATTACTACAAAATGGTAGCCCTATGCTAGCTAGGTAGCAGCTAGCACCAACTCCGGCGGACATGTCCATTTATGGAGTAATCCATGAATCCACAGTCCAATAGCAGGTCACCAGCTCGGCAAAACAGGCTCTGTCATCTGCTTGCTGCGGGCTGGCGGCGCTAGGCCTCCAGCGAAAGCATAGGCAGGGATGACCTCTTGCATGGCTCGGAATTTCGGATGCGGAAGGGGAGGGCGAGCAGTTCAGCGGCGGGGAAAGGACGAAGAAAATCGAGCCTAGACTCCAGATCGATCCGCGCTATCCTACGGTTATCCTCGGATCGAACCGCTGCCCCTCCTCTCTTTTATCGTGCCGAACCGGAGCCCAATGTTTAGATGGAGGGTGAAAATTTCACCCTCCTTGACCACTAATTAGATGTATTAAATAAAGTCAGTTTACAAAACTAACTCTACAACCCCTGGTAAATTTGCGAGACGAATCTAATGAGGCCTTTGACCGCACGATTCGAGGATGATTACTGTAGCATTACTGTAGCAAATCAAAGATTATTTAGGCTCATTAGATTCGTCTCGAAAAGTTACGCTCATCCGTGAAGAGATTTTGCAAATAGACTTTATTTAGTACTCCATGCAAGAAAGATTCTTTTTTGCAAAAATTTTTAGAGTGCCAACGAAACACGGTCTTTGGAGCGGATCGACGACCCAACGGGTCGAACCGAACCGTGCCCATCCTTATCGCCATGGATCAGGCTATTGGGCCTGTTATTGTCTATAGTGCAGTTGTTAACGTGATGCGTCAATCTTTTCTATGTGAACGCCATTATTTTTCTGTTTTCTTTTTGTTTGGCATGGAAACTAAGCATTTGTTGTCTTTCGGTGAGCCGCAAGTCATTCTTTTCAAAATCATTCTAGTTTCCGATACGAGCTTCCTTACAATTGGCGGATCGGTCATAGGTTCAGTACACCTAATTAAAATTCTGAAAGGCTAACGTTACCCTCTGTCCCATAATTGGCGGATCGGTCATAGGTTCAGTACACCAGCCTGTTCGGTTGGCTGGTGGCTGGTGCTGATTTGTTGTGAGACTAAAGTACTGCTGGCTGGCTGGTGGCTGGTGCTGATTTGTTGTGAGACTGAAGTACTGCTGGCTGGTGGCTGATAAGCCAAGCGAACAGTAAACACTTATTATGGATGGAGGGAGTACAATTGGCGGATCGGTCATAGGTTCAGTACAATTGGCGGATCGGTCATAGGTTCAGTGCAATAAGCACTTATTATGGACGGAGGGAGTACGCCTCAAAGTCTCAAACTATTGATGTGTGTAGATAGATTACGGCTTTCTATGCATCGGTTTTGGAGTGCACTGAACCATCTGAACTTGGTATTGACTAACGTTGTAAACCATCAAAATTGACTGGATCCGTGGGCTTGGTTTGTTGAACAACTACAGAAATGCTGCTCTGCTCGCTTCGAGCTACGATTGGATCAGAATAGTTGTGTAGGGTGTGCAATTATGATAAGATAAAACAAAATCTAGGCCTTGTTTAGTTGGTCTTAATTTTTCAAACTTGGAGTATTGGAAAGCGTGTGCCAAAGTTTGTAAAGTAAGTTGAAGGAGGTGTTTAGTTGAAAGTTACATTGGGAAGCGTAAAAGTAGAGAGGGGGCACGTTTTCCAATGCGTTACTTTTGTAACTTTTCAAACTAGTTGAAGGAGGTGTTTAGTTGAAAAGTTGTAACTTTTCAAACAAATTGGAGAAGTTTGAGGAACTAAACAAGGCCCTACACACAAGCCCTTGATTTTGTCTGAACATATGATCTAACTCTACTCGATGCCTATATAGGCCTATATGTATGGAGCCTGTATTATTTAAGAAAAGATTCCCCAAGCTGGTGGCCAAATTGAGCACTGTTTCCCGATCCTATCGCACTTTTCTTTGTCTCAGCGAATATGGTCTGTGAGTGTGAGTGTGGAACCTGTACGATTCGAGCGAAAAAGAAAATCTAAAGAAAGTTGTTGAGAAAATTATTCCTAGCTTGTTTCCCGACCTTATCTTGAGCTGCAATCATTATCTTTGTTTTTTTGTTATTGTCTTGTCTGGTCAGTAGATTTAATTAAAAAACAAGTGATTTGCGGTGCTCATCCCCGTTGAATATCTAACGCTGTATGCTCGTGTTAATTCAGAACTGTTCCGGTATCTATCAGTAGCTCAGTACCATGCCTTGTCATTGTTTTTCAATTGCTCCTATAGGAATATAACAATTGATTGACTTAGGATCCAACCGATTATTAGAGTACAAGTGCACCGGCCATCTTCTCCCTCCCTTCCTACCGGTTCTTGCGTGGTCAGCTCTGCTCTAGTCTTTTATTGCTCCTCGACGAAAAACTGGAGTTAATCCTGTCATTGTCCAAAGGGACCTGCATCATCATCCATAAGACCATAATCAAGTCGGCAAGGCATGCTGCCTCGTCCGGTTGAGCAGCTGAGATTACGAGCGCTGGTAGCCTCCATCTCAAGGCAATCATGGATGCTGGGTGACCGCTACGGGGCCTTGGCCTGTGTAGCCCGGTCGTTTCGACCAAGTCCATCTCTGTATCAGGCCAAGTGGCCAACCATGGTGCCGTAGTGCCGGATAAGGAATGGCAATTGGCATGCGATGGCAACGTCAGATGATGACAAGACGCGGGGAAAGAAAGGAAGATCTTTCGCGGATACTGCAAGGGAGGTTGCGGTTAGTGCACGTCTTCTTTGTCGGATTAGTTGATTACCATGAGCCATTTGGCCCGGAGCAGTAGGAGCTGTCGCTTGCGTCGCTGTTTGCTCGCCGGGAGCGGTGCATCTCCAATTCTCGATTAGGACCCTCTTACGAGTGATAGCGAATAAACGATGAATAAGAACAAATCAAACCGCAAAGAAGACATGAGATTTAACGTGAAAACCCTCCCAATGCGAGAGGAAAAAACCACGGGCGCCAGCCAGCAAAAACTTCACTGTGTCGGGGTTCGGTTACAACGCCAATGCGGCGGCTTACAAGAATATGGATCAATCCTTCGATGGANAGCTAGCAGTATTTTTCTCTCACAACAAATCAGCACCAGTCACCAGTCACCAGTCACCAGCCAACCTATAGTACTTTTCTCTCACAACAAATCAGCACCAGCCAACCGACTATCCTCGGATCGAACTGCTGCCCCTCCTCTCTTTTCTCTTCTCGTGCCGAACCGGAGCCCAATAGTCTCGTATTTTTGGAGCAGATCGACCACCCAACGGGTCGAACCGAACCGTGCCCATCCTTATCGCCATGGATCTGGCTATTGGGCCTGTTATTGTCTATAGTGCAGTTGTTAACGTGATGCGTCAATCTTTTCTATGTGAACGCCATTACTTTTCTGTTTTCTTTTTGTTTGGCATGGAAACTAAGCGTTTGTTGACTTTCGGTGAGCCGCAAGTCATTCTTTTCAAAATCATTCTAGTTTCCCGATACGAGGCCCCGTTTGATTTTTCAATGCTAAAACTGTTCATAATTTTGACCACTAATTAAAGGTATTAAATAAAGGTATTTTATAAAACTAACTCCAGAACCCCTGAAGAATCTAATGAGGCCTTCGACCGCATGATTAGAGGATGGTTACTGTAGCATCACTGTAGCCAATCATCGATTAATTAGACTCATTAGATTCGTCTCGAAAAGTTACGCTCATCTGTGAAGAGGTTTTGCAAATAGATTTCATTTAGTACTCTATGCAAGAAAGATTTCCTCCATGCTAGATGCTAGACTGAAAAACAAAAGGTGCCCGAGCTTCCTTACAATTGTCGGATCGGTCATAGGTTCAGTACACCTAATCAAAAGCTCAAAGGCTAACGCTACCCTCCGTCCCATAATAAGCACTTATTATGGACGGACGGAGTACGCCTCAAAGTCTCAAACTATTGATGTGTGTAGATAGATTACGGCTTTCTATGCATCGGTTTTGGAGTGCACTGAACCATCTGAACTTTGGTATTGACTAACGTTGTAAACCCTCAAAATTGACTGGGCCCTGTTTAGATTCGCGAGAAGGCACCAATTCAATCAAAAGACAACGCATTGAATTATGTGTCATCTCTCTACTTTTTTAATTCCCAATACATCTCCAATCATTGAATTCAATCGAATTCACCCAATCTAAACAAGGCCTGGATCCGGCTTGGTTTGTCGAACAACTACAGAAATGCTGCTCTGCTCGCTTCGAGCTACGATTGGATCAGAATAGCTGTGAAGGCCTTGTTTAGTTGGCCTCAACTTTTCAAACTTTGGAACATTGAGAAGCGTGTGTCAAAGTTTGTAAAGTAAGTTGAAGGAGGTGTTTAGTTGAAAGTTACATTGGGAAGCGTAAAAGTAGAAAGGGGGCACGTTTTCCAATACGTTACTTTTGTAACTTTTCAAACTAGTTGAAAGAGATGTTTAGTTGAAAAGTTGTAACTTTTCAAACTAGTTGGAGCAGTTTGGGGAACTAAACAAGGCCCTACACACAAGCCCTTGATTTTGTCTGAACATATGATCTAACTCTACTCTATGCCTATATAGGCCTATATGTATGGAGCCTGTATTATTTAAGAAAAGATTCCCCAAGCTGGTGGCCAAATTGAGCACTGTTTCCCGATCCTATCGCACTTTTCTTTGTCTCAGCGAATATGGTCTGTGAGTGTGAGTGTGGAACCTGTACGATTCGAGCGAAAAAGAAAATCTAAAGAAAGTTGTTGAGAAAATTATTCCTAGCTTGTTTCCCGACCTTATCTCGAGCTGCAATCATTATCTTTGTTTTTTTGTTATTGTCTTGTCTGATCAGTAGATTTAATTAAAAAACAAGTGATTTGCGGTGCTCATCCCCGTTGAATATCTAACGCTGTATGCTCGTGTTAATTCAGAACTGTTCCGGTATCTATCAGTAGCTCAGTACCATGCCTTGTCATTGTTTTTCAATTGCTCCTATAGGAATATAACAATTGATTGACTTAGGATCCAACCGATTATTAGAGTACAAGTGCACCGGCCATCTTCTCCCTCCCTTCCTACCGGTTCTTGCGTGGTCAGCTCTGCTCTAGTCTTTTATTGCTCCTCGACGAAAAACTGGAGTTAATCCTGTCATTGTCCAAAGGGACCTGCATCATCATCCATAAGACCATAATCAAGTCGGCAAGGCATGCTGCCTCGTCCGGTTGAGCAGCTGAGATTACGAGCGCTGGTAGCCTCCATCTCAAGGCAATCATGGATGCTGGGTGACCGCTACGGGGCCTTGGCCTGTGTAGCCCGGTCGTTTCGACCAAGTCCATCTCTGTATCAGGCCAAGTGGCCAACCATGGTGCCGTAGTGCCGGATAAGGAATGGCAATTGGCATGCGATGGCAACGTCAGATGATGACAAGACGCGGGGAAAGAAAGGAAGATCTTTCGCGGATACTGCAAGGGAGGTTGCGGTTAGTGCACGTCTTCTTTGTCGGATTAGTTGATTGAGCCATTTGGCCCGGAGCAGTAGGAGCTGTCGCTTGCGTCGCTGTTTGCTCGCCGGGAGCGGGGCATCTCCAATTCTCGATTAGGACCCTGTTACGAGTGATAGCGAATAAACGATGAATAAGAACAAATCAAACCGCAAAGGAGACACGAGATTTAACGTGGAAACCCTCCCAATGCGAGAGAAAAAAACCACGGGCGCCAGCCAGCAAGAACTTCACTATATCGGGGTTCGGTTATAATGCCAATGCGGCGGCTTACAAGAATATGGATCAATCCTTCGATGGAAACCCTAACACCCCCCCTCCCACCCCCCAGTTGCGTCCTGGGCAAAACGAGGCGAACTGATGGGCCTACAACTTCAGCCTTCGCTTCGCTCCGGCCCAAGCCTCACGGCGACGGGCCTCCGCTTCGCTACGGCAGAAGTTGTCCGCCCAAATAGAATTTGGAACATATCCAACAAACTCCACCTTGAGACAAATTCCATCTTGTAGCATAAATCAACACCTTCACCCTGAACATATCAACAGCAACAAACAATACTTCTGGCGCCAAATAGCCTCTTGGGCTATGCAGTCATACCAACTAAGCTTGAGCAAAGCTCAAACTTAGCAACAGGAACAGGCTTTGTCAACATATCAGCAGGATTATCATGAGTACTAATCTTGCATACCTTTAACTTACCCTTTTCGATCTCATCACGAACATAAATGGTACTTGACCTCAATGTGCTTTGTCCTCTCATGAAACACCTGATCTTTGGTGAGACAAATAGCACTCTGACTGTCAGAAAATAGGTTAATGCAAGATTCAACTCCACAAAGCTCTGCAAACAATCCTTTCAACCAAATCAACTCTTTGGTAGCTTCAGCAATAGCCATATACTCCGCCTCAGTGGTAGATAAAGCAACAACAGGCTGCAACACAGCCTTCCAACTCACAGCACAACTGCCAACAGTGAACACATAACCTGTGAGAGACCTTCGCTTATCCAAATCACCAGCATAACCTGAGTCCACATAACCAATAAGTCCCTTTTCAGTTCTGCCAAACTTCAAACAACAATCTGCCGTCCCTCTGAGATACCTGAAAATCCACTGAACTGCCCTCCAGTGTTCTTTACCAGGATTAGACATATATCTGCTAACCAAACTCATAGCATAAGATAAATCCGGACGAGAGCAAACCATAGCATACATCAAAGAACCAACAGCACTGGAATAAGGAACCTTAGATATGAACTCAATATCCTCATCTGTACTAGCACACTGTTTAGCTGACAATTTAAAGTGAGGTGCAATAGGAGTACTAACAGACTTTGCATCATGCATGTTGAAATGGTGAAGAACCTTGTCAATGTAATTATGCTGACTAAGAAACAATAAACCAGCCTTTCGGTCTCTAGTAATTTTCATACCTAGAATTTTCTTAGCAGCACCAAGATCCTTCATGTCGAACTCACTACTCAACAATTTCTTCAATGTAGTGATGTCTTTCCTGCTCTTGGCAGCAATCAACATATCATCAATATATAACAGCAAGTATATAGGTGACCCATTAACATGCTTCATGTAAACACAGCTATCATGTTTAGACCTCTTAAAGCCATGTGACGACATAAATGAATCAAACATTTTATACCACTGCCGAGGAGACTGCTTCAAACCATACAAGGACCTTTTCAACTTCATATGTGGTTCAACGATCTCCTTGAAAACAGATATGTGGTTCAACACCGAACCACCCTCCTCCATCTTAAACGTGAACAGCTTCATCTTCATATGCATCTTACTGGTAAGATCTTTCGACATGCAGATCGATTCCAGTTTGAGCCACAATGATGCAGCAGTCTTTTCCTGCAGCACTTCTTGCAAGATATCATTAGATAGATGAAGTTGAATTAGGGACAGAGCCTTACGATCCTTGCGCTTCTCCTCATCGGTCAAATCCTTGATCGACTTCTTCCCGAAGTTTTCCAGCGCCTCATCTAGGTCATGAGTTTGCGCCAGAACAGCCCGCATCTTGACTTGCCACAGCGAGAACCTCGTGTTGCGATCCAACAGCGGTAGATCATACTTCATCGACGCCATCGCCAAACCCTGCTCTGAGAACAAGGCTCTGATACCACTTGTTATGAGTGATAGCGAATAAACGATGAATAAGAACAAATCAAACCGCAAAGGAGACACGAGATTTAACGTGGAAACCCTCCCAATGCGAGAGGGAAAAACCACGGGCGCCAGCCAGCAAGAACTTCACTATGTCGGGGTTCGGTTACAACGCCAATGCGGCGGCTTACAAGAATATGGATCAATCCTTCGGTGGAAACCCTAACACAGGGTATATAACATGTACCGTACCGCGGGGGCTTCGCCCCCCCGCACCCCCCCAGTTGCGTCCTGGGCAAAACGGGGCGAACTGATGGGCCACAACTTCAGCCTCCGCTTCGCTACGGCAGAAGTTGTCCGTCCAAATAGAATTTGGAACATATCCAACAGACTCTTTGAATTTTGGATAGGCTGGAACTCACTGAATGTTCTGGGCAACATCTGCCTGGTGAGCCTGAAAGTTTCTGGACCGACGCATAAATCCTTCCCATCGCTACTCTTCTTGTAGATTCATTGGCCCTTTCGCTGACGCCCCCACACTGGCGCTGTGCTACAGGCCATCTATCTCGCACATGACCCTGTACGGTGAGCCCACGGATGTGTAGTTACGTGGCGCGCTTTATCAGTCGTTTTGTGTTTGCTGCTGCCTGACCAGTCGTCTTGATTGGTGAGATGCAGCATTCAAGTCGGTGCCCTGTGCTTCTTTCTCCTTTCTGATTCATCACCTCACCGGTGATGGAATGCCCATCTGGTTTGTTTTGCAGAGCTACAAGAGGAAGACAGCAAGAGCCGGAGGGGCGGAGTGGCAGAGACCACCAGCCTTGTGGCTTGCTGAAAGTGCATGAAGCAGTACATGGATCAGGCGCGCACGGCCGGTGCCGGTGAGCAGCCTGCAGCGGCTGCCGGCGATGAACCGGCGAAGAGGATCGCTGGCGGGGACCCGCCGGCGCCTGCGGTACCGGCGACGGGAGGTGGCTGCTTCGACTGCAACATCTGCCTCGAGTGCGCCGCGGAGCCGGTGGTCACGCTCTGCGGCCACCTCTACTGCTGGCCCTGCATCTACGAGTGGCTGCGCCCCGACGCCGACGCGGGCACCGGGAGCGAGGCGAGGCAGCGGTGCCCCGTGTGCAAGGCTGCGGCATCGCTCGATGCGCTCGTGCCGCTCTACGGCCGCGGCGGGAGCTCCAGCGCCAAGAAGCCGGTGAACCTAGCGGCCGGCAGCATCCCGCGCCGGCCGACCCTGCGACAGAGCGCTCAAGGCAGCGACAACGGCGGCCACCGCCACCACCGGAGCGTCGAGACCGACGCGCCGGGCCGGTCACCACAGCAGGCACGGCACCACGCCGACGCCACGCCGTTCGACACCCTCCTCCCACCGCCGTTTCCGGACCGCAGCATGATGCACTCGACTGCCGGAGGGTTGCTCGGGGGGATGGCGATGGCCGTGCTCCCGTGGGTGCTCCGTGGGCAGTCGCAGCCGCCGGTCATGTACTGCCCGAGCAATTACCACCTGATGAACCCTAGGCAGAGACGGCGGCACATAGAGCTGGAGAGGTCTCTGCATCAGATATGGTTCTTCCTCTTCGTGTTCATGCTGCTCTGCTTGCTCCTGTTCTGATGTATGAAGCAGAGCAACCTGCCGTGCGCCATGTGCAGAAAAACAAGAGGAACCCAATGGCTGACATCCTGTGTACATAGTAAAGGATATCGTGTACTCGTATGATGCACCTGTCCAGGCTCGTGTAGATGTGAATGTAATTGAGCTATGCCGATTGCATGATCGCGAACGGTTCAAGATGAATATTGACGACAAACAATGACCAATCGACCATAGCTTGATCCTAGAAAGAACAGATGGAATTGGTTTCAAAACTACAACTGACCCTTTGCAGTTTATCAGTGTCCACATGACCATGGGCACTCGCAACACGGTTGATGTAGACCGTCAGACCAATGTTTAAGTACCTAACTGTTACGCTACCACCGATGATCACATGTGTTCCCTCACCTCTGTGGTCACCAGCTATCTATAGCATCAACTAGAAGCGTCTGCATTGCGCACAAAAAGAATGACAGCCATGGCACCTTACATGGCTCGTTTGCCAAAAGAACAGATAGCACCTAAATTCACAACGGCATTTGAAGATGTACGACGAGCTATTATCTTCTTCTGTCAGTTGTCACGCCACCTCTGTGCATGAACCTATCCATGCTGGTTCCCCAGCTGATTAATCCGGATGAGGATGTTCCCAGAGTGGGGTTCTTCTTCGGTCCACTGGATTGAATTCTTCTCCAGATACTTCATCACCTGTCAGTATTCAAAGTAGTCCAATGAAGATGTATAACAGCATCTGTGAGCTACAAACTGGATCGCGCTAATTACTCAACAAATAATTTTTAGTCATTTCACACAAATGCCACATATGACAAGACGTCTGACAGTTGAAGGTGGAAGGCAGAGAAGGGAGAAGGCAAAAGTCCACTACTAGCTGGAGTTTAATCACGATGAGAAGACTTTACAGCATTAACTATACCTGCATATTTACTATGCAGAAATCTAAGTAAGGGCCTGTTTAGATCACCACGAAGCTTTTGAAACTTTGAAACTTCACTATTCATCAAAGGGAATCTTACATGCATGGAGTATTAAACGTGTGTTAATGACAAAACCCATTCCATAACCCCCCGGTAACTTTGCGAGACGAATCTAATGAGTCTAATTAGGCCATGATTAGATAATGTCGTGCTACAGTAAACAATCTCTAATGACAGATTAATTAGGCTTAATAGATTCGTCTCGCGATTTTTCGTCCATCCGTGTATTTAGTTTTATAATTAGATCATGTTTAGTCCTCCTAATCTTCAATTTAGAATTGGAAACTTTCTTTCGCAAACTTTCTTTTCAAACTAAACAGGCCCTAAGCTCTGTCATGTCTCAGTTACAATTCTTTCAATTGTGTAGCAGGTATTAGTATTACATTTCTAAATATCAGTAAGCTTTTTTCTTGCCACAATTTGGCTGGATATCACGTCAATAGCTAGCTAGATGGGCTAATGGAATAAAAATGAAGAATTTCATATGATAGTGCTCAAAGAGCAAACAGAGTGATGTTGATGAAGCAAAAACATTACTTGATTAGTAGTACCCTAAGATATTTATGTGAATATTAGTACTTCCAGTGAAAGCTCAAAGTGCACCCAAAGCGTTGACTTCAGAATCGTGCATGCAGCTAAGCAGAAGGTATAGTACAGAAATGAGAAGTAATAGTCATCTAAAATATAATCTGATAAAACCGCACCTTTCTTCTTCTTTGTCCCATCTTGAAACTGCCATCATCAATGCCGATAATAACGTTTAGGTAATCAATAGCTGCAAACATGAAACATCAGGTAAATCAGATGGTTCCCAACAAAAGAACTGCTAAACTCAAAAAGCCATTCACCCATCTTACATGGAATGTTTGCCAACTGTTTAAGATGAAATCTCAAGAGATTAGGTACGTTTGCTGCATCTTGTGAGCGCAGATCAAGACACACTTCATTTCTGGACTCTACCTTCCTGCAGTAACAAGTCAATAACTTGTTATTGTAAGTTCAAATATTGCCCATTTTACTGCCCTAAAAAATCCATTTTGTCCGCTTAGCTCCCTGAGTAAAAGTTTGGCTCAATTTACTCCACTAAACTATTTCAATTGGTCCCAATCAATCCCCTAATGAGATTTTTCCTTTTTTATTTGTCTCTCTACGTACTAGTTGAGTTTTAAGATTGACATCATAACTTATGTTACAAAAATACACTGCTACTTTTTCTTGATTATTTCTATAGTTTAGAAGCATTTAGTACTAAATTAAACCTAGAGATATAAAAATGCTTGAAACGTAAGGATGAAACATTATTGAAGTATTTTCTAACACAGGATATCATGCCAAATGTCACCTCACAAAATGAGCAAACTAGATTGTTCAGGGTAGTAAAATGGACTTTTTCCATTACAGGAAATACGAAGCAGCCCAGCCAACACAGAAATGAAATTGCAGGCTTACTTGGACTTGATAATTTCCCCAGTAGATTTCTCATCAGCCAGTCGAGCCATTTGATAACAGCGCTTGCCCTTGATATCAACAAAGAATATATTCAGTCAGTAATTTATTTTCTTAAATTATGTTATGGTCTCTATGCAGCCGTCATAACCGGACAAGCGGATAGAATTCTTAGCATGTTTTATGTTCAATAATTTTCACCACATGTCAAGTTATTCACTTTTTATTATATTCTAGTGTAGCTCAAAGTCTGACAAGTGACAACAAAAATCTCCAACGGTAGTATGCAGTTGCTATGTAATCTATGTTGCCCAAAAGTGATTAAAAAAGTAGTCTCCACCCATTCTCTTCTCCCCAAAAAAGAGGGGTGACACTTACTTCCTGTATAAGATAATCAACTTCTTTCTTGTTACCCACCCTAAAAGCATCAGCAGCCTGCAATTTCAGGAGAATGTAGCACAGGTGATAAATAAACACCTTATATTTACTGGAAGTGAATTAAAGAAATGGATCCACCCATGCTATTAAAAAATATGAACATCATCTTTGAACTCCTTACCTTCTCATAGTACTGTTTCATCATATCCCAGTGCTGCTTTGCAGCCCTGCGGTAGTTCTGATAATCCTCCTCATTCACAGCTGGTTCTAAATATAAATCCAAACAACTCAAAATAAGTTATAAGCATTTTACATGAAACGTAGGATGATACTTGAAAAATATTTCACCATGATTGTACAAACATAGGCTTTAAATTATTTAGGGGCCTTGATTTCATGTTAGCTGTTTTAACCCAATTTATCAACATGTTACACCAAAGCATTTAAGCTCTTTGATCTGACTGGAAACATTTTTTGGTGCTGGTGCTGTGAGCACAAGCATCCTTAGTATGCTTTGACAAAGCATAGAAAACAGATAAGAACTTGCTGATTTACACCAAAATTCAGTGCCAAAAAAAGGGCAGGCTACATATCCAACATTGTCAGTGGATAGACATGTATACAGAACTCTGACACAATTCAGTACAACAATGTGGAATCAAAGAACTAATATGACTGAAAGCTTGATACTGATGTTGGCTTTAATTATCAGCATGATATGTAAAGTCGCAGGAAAAGTTGTATTATTGTTGGTTTTATCTGTTCCCTTTAGAGATCTTACATTGTTCTTTTTCAATCTAATCAGTAAATGTGGTACAGGCTTAACTGCAAATGTAGGCGCAAAAGATCAAAGATGTAGCAATAGCAGCACACAACAGGACAAATATTTAATACTAAACATGCCTCTCATAATGTGCATGATTACCCTGAACTCTGAAAATAAAGAAAGCAATAGTATGCTGAGTATACCTTTGCCAGCTAAGGTAACTTTGACAGGAAAATCAGTAGAATATGCTGAAATGTCCTCAAGAGGTTTCAAGACAGGTTTCTGATCTGGTACTCTGCTTCGATTTGCACCCAATTCATATCTTCTTAGTTTTGGCTCCTCCTCCAATCTTCCAGGTACGGTGAAGATTGCTTCTATCAACTCTCCTGGAGAAATCTGTGGTTTTGACCTCTGCATCCCCTCTTGTGATGAATGGGTGCTACAAAGAAAAGTGTTACAGAAAGCAAAATAAAAAAAGAAACTCCACAGTGGAAAGAGAGAGGGAAAACCAATAAATAAGAGAATAAGTAGAACCTAAGGGTGGACTGTGAGCCTAAGCCTTTTCCCCTGGAAACAGAACATTGTGCTGCCACATCCTGCACCATAGATATATAATGGACTGCAATCAGTCAAATATTTATACTGTTGAAACAAATGCCAAATGCATCCCAGAGGGAATTTCATATACAAACTAGCACAGTAAGAGTCTAGGAGCATTGGTACATCGATCAACAGTTGAATGGGCACAGAACTACCATTCAAAAGGACCAAAACAAGAAATTATCAACAAAGCAAATCATAGGGGCGGCCCTAAAAGATGTATGCTAAAGATCAAACACAGCACATTGAAACTATATCAGAGCCAAATGGTAATTTTATAAATGAAATATATTTCATTGAATATCAGCACAAGAAAATGGTGCGCAATCCAATCTGAAAAAGTGAATAGTAAAAAGCTACATTCAGAGTTCAGGACAAGGATCACCAAAACAAATGTAATAGTACATCTATAAATATATAGAGAGAACAAACAGCGCTCAAGAATCAAGATAATTCAGATGAACAACACAGAGTTTAGAAGTTATAGATGTAGATTCCAGAAGATGTCTTACTTGTACCGAGTTACGTTTGCTTTCTGCCTTTTTGTCTAGACCCTTTTCTGAAAATGACATCAATTCCTCCATGCTCTGTATACAACAGCACAGTTATATTAGTAGGCCAATAAGAAAATAAAATAATAACTTGAACTATGTACACACAGCTATACTAGTAGGCCAAGAAGAAATGTAATGATGATGAAATGATGTGCTCTAAAGTCTAAACTGTAAAGCCTAAATGCTAGACCCTTTCTTTCACTACATTTGTGACGATTAGGAGTGACACAAAATATACAGTAACAAAACTGATGTGTAAGGTACCTTTTTAATGTCGTATCCACAGCTACCTGAAAAAAAGAAATTAGAAACAGTCAAGACATATCTTGGAACAATGAAATGAATGGACAGAATGCAGGTCAGATAGCAGACATACTAACCTAGAACTTCACGGATTACTTCCATACTGAGCTTAAATCCTTCACCAAGCATACAAAACAGGAACTCCTCGACATCCCTGTTTTTCAAAGTCTCTCTCCTCGGTGCAGAATCAGATTCATCAGATTTCAGCTTAAAATCATCACGCATGCTCTCTGGCAGTTCAACCTTTAGAGGTTTGTCTTTTTCTGATGCTCTATTCGCTGTTGTTGTAGCTCTGGCAGATTTTTTTCCTAACATGCTGGAGACAGTACCAAATGCAGCACTAGATTTTTGCAACTTTTCAGGCATTCTTGTTTGATCAGAATTCTCCATATGCTTTTCTTCAACTGTCTGCTCAATCCGGGAAAGAGTTCTTGGTTGGCTTGAATTCTCCATACAGTTTTCTTCAACCACCTTGTCAGTCTGGGAAAGGTTAGTCTCAACATTTGGCTCCACATCATTGATATGAGGCAGCGAAAGTTGAAGGTCCGTTAAGAAATCTCCGGCTTTGTTGACATCACCCTTTGCTTTGACATATGCATCAGCTATATCATCAAGTGAAAAGGCACAGCCAAACACATCAAGCAATGTATTAAGTGCCCTGGTTTCATTGTCACTGGATGAGGTTAATGAATGTGATAGATCCATGGTGAGGACCTTTCCCAAAAGGCTCTTATGAACTGTAAGACCTGCCCAATAAAATAATATTAAGTGTTGAAGACATGATAAGGATAGATAAAAGGAAAAACATTAAGTGTAGCACTAGTGTTATCAGCACACAAACTATAGAGAATGCTGGACAAAGATGGTTGAATAAATCATGATAGAATGCCAATTTTCCAATTTGACAGTAAACTGACCACATACTAAAGACACTATAATTGGATAAAGGGCTAAGCTAAACAGAAAGTGTTCAATGGGGTCAGACAAGACATCACGTTTCCTAGTTCTTCCAAGGTGTTTTTGGGTTTTGAGAAAAAGCTACAGAAACCACTTACGGATAGGTATAACAGAAAAATTGAAGGTGTCAAATAGACCCAAGCCAGTAGCTGCAAACAATGTCGCAAACGAAGTATTTGGCTGTGACCATGATTTCAGGACAGCAACCTTTAATCTTCGAAGCATTGACATAATCTTAACACTCATCAGAAAAACATGAAGGCTAACAACAATACCATGATGACCACTGTCTCTTAACATATTCATCAAATACTCACTTACTGATGAAAGCATTATCTGTGGAGATATATATCCCACAGAAATTGATATCAGAACAAGCAAACGGCATATGGGTTACCCTCCTGGATTAAGTAACAGGACCAATCGTCATAAGCTAAAAAGAACCCATAAAACCAGAAATAAAAGAGAATAATCCAAATGACACAGCAAAATTGGGCATCACCATGTCTCTATATGGATGGGCACAAGCAACCTGTAAATTCCTAGCAAACAGATGAACATCACACTGCAGCACAACCAATGCAGCCATATTGCCCACTACTTAAGGCCCTAACCATCCCCCAAACCAAAAATAAACCCACCCAGACAGGCGATCAATCCAAACATCAGGGATACTAACGTAGAATTGGGGCCGAATAGTCGACCACAAATTGAAAGGACGCTCGTCACATAATCACATTAGCAAACCCAAGAGCACAGCGAATCAGCCACAACTGCTCCCGCACGAACCGAGCCGATCCGTTGTTTCCGAAAGACACTGGGACATCAAATCGAAAGACCTATCACGCGTTCAATCAAACAAGACGCGAACTGGGACGCAAAGGTTCAATAAAAGCAGAGAGGATCATGGAAACGACATTGCCAGAAATCGCCTGAATGCGCAGCAAAATTCTATAAAAACCACTAGGAAATGGGGAGAATCTAGAGGCTGCCTGCTCCATCGCGCCGTACCCATCTAATCAGAAAACCCACACCAAAACCCCCTCGATGGCGAACCAAACCGACACGGATGAACACGCAACACAAACAAAATTAAACTGAAATCGCGCATCGAATGGAAAATAAAATCGGAAAAATCGCGGAGCAGCGCAGCCGATCGCTTCCTACGCAAACCCCCCGCTCGATCAGAAACGAGGCGCCAACCCCACACTACATCGACCACCCACGGGACCCAGAGGCCGAGCAAGGGCACCAGATCAACCACCAACCCCAAACGGATCACGGCCACAGCAGCAGGGTTCGAGCACATTCCAGAAGGCTCTAGAGGGAGGGAGGGAGGGAGCGGCTTACGGCTTCTCGAGACGACCTCACCGCAGGCGGGCGGCTCCACTGCCCACTCCGCCCCTGCTGCTGCTCGGCCGCTCTCTGTGGTGCGCTTCGTTTCTACGCCCGAGGCTTTAAAAGGAGACGGGGGTCACTTAGGTGGGCCCACCTGGTGGCGATTGCTGAGCGGTCGAGGTCTACGAAGCGAGTCGATCCACGCCGTCCGAGTGCCGCATATGGACTCGGGAAGGCTTTCGAGTCGGGGTTGCCGCCGCGGTCTATGAACCAGGTCTACGTGCTGCTCCGTCCAGTGGGCCCCAGTTGCTCCGATGGTGTGGCTCCATTCTGCAGAGTGGATGTGTTTTGCAAAATACGCGTTTCCAATGTATTTTTTTCTCTCTGTACACGCGGTCCAACGCGTCAATTTTGCATTCTCATCTTGCATTCTATGCATCTAAACACCCCCTGTGTTTGGTACTGTTGTCGTGACTGCTCTCCCCGGTTTGCCCTCTGTTCGTACTGTGAATCTGTGATACGCTATCAATCTGTTTAGCTTCAATTACCTTTTTGTTTTATGATTCAAATTTCCACGAAGAAAAAAAACAAGAGGATAACCTTTACGCAGTAGAACAAACAAAAACGTAATTTCTGTAGCAACCTTGAAAAGCATTTTGGATTTGGAAGGCCATTTCTATACGCCACATGATCGTGAGACCCATGTTTCGTGTAAAGAAATAAATCACTGGGCGTCCTTGTGGGTTTTTTTTTTTTTGGCTGCAACCGCACACAAGTTTGCCACCCCTTCTTCAAGCGACCACGCCGCAGATGGTCAGTGCTGAATCGGCACCTTCCATTTTTAGATCGAGTGGTCCCAGTGGTGCTGCCAGCTAGGCACATTCATGTTGAAGATACGCTACGAAACTGCATCGCGGCGCGTCTGGCGTGATGGCACCGACCGTTGGAAAAGTGAAGAAGCGTCCATCATTGTTTGCTGAAGTTCTGCACAGATAACGTGATCCTGGTATCCCAACTTACTGCCGTTGATACGATTCTGATTCGCCCATTCATTGAAAAGCGAAGGGGGAAACTTGGTTTCAGTAAAAAACTTTTCAGCTACCAAACTGTTACTTAAAACTTAATAATGGCCAGTTCTCTGTTTCAGTTCAAGCATCGCAGAGGGCAGCATACATCGTGAACGGTGAACTGTAACGAACTAACGATTGATCATGTGAACTTGCATAATTTTCAGATGGCTCCATTCCTTGACAGTTAGAACTGACAATGTAAGATTATAGTTTACGGTGCACAAGTTACAACTTACTGCCCATACACCAAGGGCATAATAAATTAATAACAGTCCATTAACATAACAGTATCAAGAAGATTATAGATCATGAGTTCATCCTAGAGGAGCCACATATCTGGTTCCCCAGCCGGCCAGCCGCTCTTCACCGGAGCTCCCATTTCAAGCCTCTAGGAAGCATGCGACGACCCCGCACCATTGTGGTGCGGCACCAACCATTGACACGCTCTCTCTCCCGTTTTTTGGTGGAGAGGGCTACCTGGGCCCCAGATACTAATCCGCACCACACACACGTTCAAACTAGACAGAAACGAAATGGGCCTCCAAAACTGTATATAGGCCCATTTAACTGCACTACACGCTGAGAATCCGCACGGGCCTCGTCTACGCGAAATTGAGGCGCGAGGTGTATGTAGCCTTGGGGGCCCAGTTCTTGGGGATAACGTCCTGGGCCGTGAGGGTCTGCTTGCCGCTCAGGGTCGTCAGCCTCACGGAGAAGGGCCCGACGAGTGGGCCCGGGGTGAGGCTCCAGGTGGCCCCCCAGACGTGCTGCATGTCCTGCCACTGCGCCGAGTTTGCCTGCATCCACAGCGAATTTGCAATTTCAGTCACTCTAGAAAATCCGCAGAGTTGAAAACAGTGTGAGACCGGAAGACAAGTCAAGTGTTATCCATCCATAGTCCCCACATGATGGAGGAGCACTCGTAAAAGGTATTGTAGCATTATTGTGAAAGCAGAAGCACACCATAGGGGAAACAAGAAGATTATTCTCTCGACAAAACGAACAGGGGCACGTGTATCTGTCAACTCAATTGCCCATTGTCGTAGGGGCAAAAAAAAAACTGCTAAATTTAACCACTAGACTTGCCCGGCAAAAGGGCAAACAGTATCAACTATCAAGTTAGTCTAGTTTCCTTCTACTAGCTAGCTCCCCGTGGAGTTGTTTTCTCTGAGAAAGAACCTGCATGTGATTCTACATTTCTAGAATATGAAGTCTGAACCCTAGTAGAAGTTATTCGGCCAGCAACGGACAATGCACGACAAAGTGCATGAAAGAAAAAGTTGCGAGCAACAACAAAAGGGAAGGGGAGAGCAGACAGAAAAGGCCCTAGCCGCGGCCCATGCTGGCCCATCCGTCCAGAAAACCATCGCCCGTGTCCCTGCCCGCTTGTGAAAAAGGGAGGGGATCCCACTCACATGCTGGATGCTGCAGCCACTAGCGCGGCCCACAAACTCCAGCCTGTTCCTACGGAAAGAGATCGCCAACACCGTCCCCACGGATTGCACAGCCGGAGAGACGGACGGACTCGGATCGACCTGGACGCGGTGTGAAGTGGTGATTGTGTGAAGAAAGGCCCCGGCGATGTGTTTATTACCTGCTTGAGCTGCATGGAACCGATGTCGCCGTCGCCGTCCTCGAACTCCACGAGGAGCGAGAGCCAGAAGCTGGTGGAGCCCTCGTTCACGTGGAAGGCGATGTTCTTGCCCCCGTACCTGCACGCCGTCCTGCAACCATACAAACAAACGTCGTAAGCCCCCACGCTCTCGTCAGTACCGACACCTCTCCTTTCTCAAGATTCACCGCCCCGTTACTCCAAACGCCCGCGAAACATACACACAGGACGCTGCTCATTGTAAATTGTAGATGTTCATTCCATCGCACGCCATGGGCGAGTACGGAGAGGGTGAACTCTGTCGCGGTGTCGCGCATTCATTTCTGCCGGGTGTGCGCCCATGGCCATGGCGCGTCCAAGATCCAGCTGCTGCATGCAGCCAGGGCTGCAGATGTACGGAGTATATGCGTACCTCGGCCGTGTTCTGGTGGGGCAAATTTTTTTTCACCCTATTTTGACCACTAATTAGGGGTATTAAATAAAGTCAGTTTATAAAACTACCTCCACACCCCCTGGCAAATTCGCGAGACGAATCTAATGAGGCCTTTGACCGCACGATTAGAGAATAATTACTGTAGCATTGCTGTAGCAAATCATAGATTAATTAGGCTCGTTAGATTCGTCGCGCAAAGTTGCACTCATCTGTGAAAAGGTTTTGTAAATAGACTTCATTTAGTACTCCATGCATGCAAGATTCCTTGGGGGCAATTTATTGTCCCTAACGATCTGAACACGGCCCTCATGGTCCTCGCTTCTGACAGCAGCACATTTACGGACCTGAGCATTTGTGGCCCGGCCTGGTCCGACCCGATGGCCCGGCCCGAGCCCGATGGATTTTGGCCCGCCCACGATGCTTAATGGGATGGGCATAGGCAGAGCAAATGAAGCCCGAATATCATTTCTTGGCCCTTGCCCGGCCCGAACTATTTAAATAAATTATTTTCCCATTAAAAAGAGCAGGAAGCCCGAGCCCAACCAAGGCCCGGCCTGAAATAGAGGCCCGTAGTCGCCCATGGGACGGGCGTGGGCATGACTTTTAAGGCCCGAAAAATCAGGCTTTTTTCGGCCCGGCCCGGCTCGTAAAATGCTCAGGTCTCTACTCTACTCTCTTTGTGGTACCACTGCTGCCAGGAAAACACAGTACTGTAGAGTCTCTTTTAGGCCTTATTTAGTTGGGGGTAGAAATTTGCCGAAAATGTCACATTAAATTTGAGGATGCTAATTAGAAGGACTAAACATAATCTAATTATAAAACTAATTACATAGATGGATGAAAAATTACGAGATAAATCTATTAAGCCTTTTTAATCCGTCATTAAAGATTATTTATTGTAGCACCACATTGTCTAATTATGGCCTAATTAGGCTCAATAGATTCGTCTCGTGAATTTATCCGGGGGTTATGAAATAGGTTTTGTCAATAATCTGTATTTAATACTCCTAATTAGTGGCACCATATTCGATATAACTCATGAATAGTTAAACCTTGCTCATCTTAACCTGGGCATGTTTAGTTGGGTAGGTGAGATTGCGAACTTTACTGTAGCAATTCTAAATCGAAGATTAGGAGGACTAAACATGATCTAATTATAAAACTAAATACACGGATAGACGGGAAATCGCGAGACGAATCTATTAAGCCTAATTAATCCGTCATTAGAGATTGTTTACTGTAGCACGACGTTGTCTAATTATGGCCAAATTAGGCTCATTAGATTCGTCTCGCAAAGTTAGGGGGTTATGGAATGGGTTTTGTCATTAACTCACGTCTAATACTTCATGCATGTAAGATTCCCTTTAATAAATAGTGAAGTTTGATGAACAGTGAAATTTGAAGTGGGAACTAAACAGGGCCAGAACCTTGATCTTTTTGACAGAGTCGTGTCTGCATTCCCAGTAACGTCAGACGCAAGGCATGCAGTTCGCCTACGGTTGACCGCAACTAACGGCCACCCGCGTGCTTTGCCCTTCACAGAATCACACAGTACAGCATGCATCTCTGTCCCAACATGCCAGTACTGGTGGCTAGTAAATCCGTGCATGGTCGTCCCCACGTACCTGCGGAAGACGACGTTGATCTCGCCCCGGTTGCGCAGCTGCCCGCCGGCGCCGGCGACGGCGAGGCGGCCGAACGCGGCGCCGCTGAGGTCGAAGTGCGTGCGGCCGCCGGCGCACACGCCGCCGGGGCACTCGTCCGTGACGATGACCGTGACGGCGCGGCGCGAGCAGACGGCGCGGTCGAGGCACCGGACCTTGTAGCAGGCGCCGCAGCCCTCGCCGGACTTGAACAGCACGGGGCTCACCGCGCCCACGCGCGCCTTCATCGGCACTACGTCCACCAGCGTCCCGTACCCGCACGCGCCGCCTGTAGGTTCATTCGTCAACACGGTGAAATATAGTACTATTAGAGCAACTCCAGTGGAGGCATGTAAATTTAAGCCTCTAAAATCCATTTGCAGGCCGGATTGCAAAAAATAGGGGCCCAAAATTACTTCTCAACTCCAGTGAGAAATCAGCCCAGACCCCTATTTTCTTCTAAAAATAGTGGGATCCATGTTTTGAGGGTGGGATTGGAGGCCCCTAGGAATGGGGGCTTGGAGCTGGAATTTGGGTGGGCATGGAAAATGCATTTTCATTTAGGGGCCTGCTGGAGTTGATTTTTTGGAGAAAGACCCTAAAATTTAGAGTAGGGGCCCATTTAGGGTCCTCCACTGGAGTTGCTCTTAGAGGAGAAAATAGAGCCACTACTATCGATCATTGGCAGTTTCACAGTCTACAAAGGCCTGTTTAGTTTGGAGTTGTAAGTTTGCGAAAGAAAGTTTCCAATTCTAAATCAAAGATTAGGAGGATTAAACATGATCTAATTATAAAAGTAAATACACGAATGGACGGAAAATCGCGAGACGAATCTATTAAGCCTAATTAATCCGTCATTAGAGATTGTTTACTATAGCACGACGTTGTCTAATCATGGCCAAATTAGGCTCATTAGATTCGTCTCGCAAAGTTACCGGGGGGTTATGGAATGGGTTTTGTCATTAACACACGTTTAATACTCCATGCATGCAAGATTCCCTTTGATGAATAGTGAAGTGTCAAAGTTTCAGGTGATCTAAACAGACCCAAAGTTAAGCTCCAACACAAAAGGTAAAGTAAAACCAGCATGGCATGCACGTGGTTAGTGGTTACTGCGCTGTTCAGATCTAACAGTCTCTAGCCAGAGTGCCAGACGGCAACAGAATATTTCATATTTGTGGGGACGCTTGGAAATTCAACTGGTTCTAGCATGGACACGGGAACAGCATGCGGGTCAGCGGTTCCGTTGAGAGACGAGTATCCAAACTGACTCCCAAAAATAACCCATCTTGCATGCAGGGCTGTTCCCACTAGTTCACTTGCTCAGAGAAGCCTGTTCGGTTGGCTGGCGGCTGGTGGCTGGTGCTGATTTATTGTGAGAGAAAAGTACTGCTGGCTGGCTGGTGGCTGATGGCTGATGCTGATTTGTTGTGAGAGAAAAGTACTGTTGGCTGGTGGCTGATAAGCCAACTGAACAGGCTGCGTCGTTGTAAAAAAGAACAAAGTTCACGTAATTTCAGTACTGCGTCGTCTCTGCAGCAGGCCGGTCCTCCATTGACCATTGACCAATGTATTGCGTTTTCGACTGGCAAGTTATAATTCCCCATTGGAAAATAGTATAACGGAGTGTCGGTGGACTATACCCCCGATAAAGGTTGTTGGTTCCTAGTAAAAGCGGCGAGTTAAGGATCGGACCCGACACAGTGGAGCATGGCCGTGGGCCGTGGCTGCATGCTCCGTTGCCGGCCACAATCCTACGCACGAATCTTAAAGGTTGTTTCGCCTGACAATTGTCTGAAATCCACAGGACCAGACAAGAATCCATCTGTATCGGACTTTTAGCCTCAAGGCATGACACGCCGAGGAAGCGCAAAAAATGTTGCAACGGCCAGAACAATTTGCAGAAAAAAAAACAGTAACAGTGGTTAGAATCCAATGTTAAGTTTGGCAGTAACAGTAACTGCCACTCTCCGGTAATATAGCCGGAAATGGAAACACAAGTTTGGGTGCAGTGCAATGCACTCACAGTTGTTAATTCTTAGTATCTTAGCCGATTAGTGCCAGAACGAATGACGTGAGAATTGAGCATGCGAGCGAGGTCTTACCGTCGCTGCCGTCGCCCTCGGCGCTGCCGTACCAGGTGGCGGTGGCCGGGTGCCACTCGGGGTCGACCACCCTGTGCGCCGCGCCCGAAGCATCCGCGGAGCCGAAGAAGAGGCACGCGGCACAGACGAGCGACGCGAGGAGCGCGGCGTGGACGACGGAGAAGAAGCAGCCGGCGGCGGCGGCGGCCATGGCGCGCACGTGAAGGAGGGACGCACGACAGAGCGCGGCGGCACCACCGTACCAGCAGCGAGCGAGCCGACACTGGCGCTGCCTCGCGCGGTGGCAGGCAGTGGTACCCCCGTCCTCTCTTTCTGGGATCCCTTTTAAGCCTTCGAGAAGCCCCAGTCCCCGATGCGCAGAGCGCTCAGAGCTGCCCCGGCCCCTGCACAAATGGCGTAGAACTGCGGAAGGGACAATGGGGATGGACGGGTAGGGCGCTAGGGTGGTGGCTGCTCGGATTTATAATGTGGACAAGGGTAGAGGGAAACAGGAGCGTTTAGCTTCTTCTGCATGGCCGTTTGATACGAGTACCCCGGCGGCATCCGTTTTCTGTTTTTGCTATGATGGAGAGCTTGGCTTTTGGCACATGATGAGGGGTGTGTGGCCTTGCTTATTGGTGGGCATTATGTTTTCAAAAGCTAAAGATTTTCACTCAAGACATACTAGTACTACTCAAATACTTGTCGCCAAATTTATGTTCCTAATTGAAATGTCAAAGTTACAGAGTTGTAGTTGCATACAGTCCTCTAGGAAGTGACATCGATAAGTGGTAAGCACGATAGAGGTAAACAGAATAGTAGTAGAAGTGTACGCGGTGTTACTACTTGAGTACTTGTTCTTTCTAGAGTCAAGACCCTACACGATCGACCAAGATTTGAATAGTACTCGTTTACAAAAAAACCTACGTATCTTCCTCTCTTGAGACGAATCCACATGTCGATTATTGATGTGGGTTTGG
Source organism: Alloteropsis semialata (assembly GCA_004135705.1). Classification (NCBI taxonomy): domain Eukaryota; kingdom Viridiplantae; phylum Streptophyta; class Magnoliopsida; order Poales; family Poaceae; genus Alloteropsis; species Alloteropsis semialata. Next base: position 60,742,222 of record CM014270.1, read on the forward strand.
GATTATACACAAGTTACACTTTTCTCTTCCCCTTGGGAAAGAACAAAGAAGAAGAGGCGTGCCATCCAACACGGCCACACCTCCCAATCACCTTGAAGTCCGTTGTACACACACGACGCATCTGCCCAAACCAACCCACGTGTGTGAATCCGCCCGTAATCCCGAGATGGAATGGCGTGCGTTGCAGGGGGAGGGCTGCTGCCCACTGTCCCTGGATCCAGATTAAAATTCCAGAATGGTACGGGCACTGGCAGGCTGATCAGCTGATGGAAGCCCCGAGCGCCCGACGAACACGATGGGAAAGCACGGCGCCGCGAATGGCGCGCTGAGGATGGTGGCCGGAGCACCCGTACGAATGGCCACGGGCGAGTGGTCGACACTCGGCACTGTTTTTATCCACATCTGGCCCGTGTCGCCCATCTTGTCAAGTTGCGCTGCCTTGCCCCCCATGTGCGCGCGGGGGGCTCCCGGCTCCGGGCGCACGGACGCGCCCATCGCTGAGGCCGGGGCCGTTGCGGCTAGCGTCCAGAATCCGCGCGCCCCGCCGTAACGGCGCGGTTGCCTCGCCCCTCTCGCCCCGGCCGACCGTTGGCCGCCGTCTCGCGAGACGCACGACCCTTGGAGGCCGATGCCATGTGGGCGCGCGGCGCGGGTGGGGGTTTTGGTTTGCGCGAGTCGCGACGCGCGCGTTGGTAGCCTGGTATGTGTGGGGCTGCTGGGCGCGGGAACGTTGGAGCCGGGGGGTGGGCTGGCGTCGTGGTTAGTTGGCGGGTCGATGTCACCACACGACGAGCGTTCGTTTTTGTTCGTTGCGTCGCGTCGCGCCGTGCCGCCGGTGCATGAGCAACGGTGTTCGGGTACAGGGTTGCCGTGGAGTGAAGATGGGTGGGTGTGGGTGACGGTACATCCGCCTACCTGTTCTTCTGCCGTGAAAAGACGATCAGGCAACAGTGTACGGGAAGGGTGCTCCGAAAGGGAGAGGAGCAGCTTGCTCCTGGGCTCCTGGCCAGGTGGGATGCAATACGTACGGGGCATCAAGTGAATTTAGCTAGAGTGCCGGTTACTTTGGATCTCTCTCCATTGATGGTCACTTCATGATTCGAATCCCCTTACTTCAAAGTTCAATTCTGTTGGTGGTAGTTTCTTGCGGCTTTTTCAGCCTTGAGTAGAAGCACGGTGGTCCTGCGATTTGTAATCACGTCGAGACGACGCCACATGTTCTGGTCCCATACTCCCATGGCAATTCGCTTGCATGCAGCTACGTTCTTCCACTCAATCCAACCTGAACAAAAACTTTCCTTGTCCACAAGGAAAGGACACGGGAGAGTCGGAAAGATGCACAAATTACGCCGGTCGGACGATCCAGTACTCCCATTTTACTTGCTGTCAAAGGCAGTGTCAGAACGAGTGAACGACAGAACGAGCAGCAGGCAGCAAAATGAAGGCTGCCTCCAGGCCCCACACCATCGATCCCAAGCTTCTGGAAGCGCCACATCGCCGCCATCTCCATGCCTCTGCACACCATGCTTTCGTGGTTGCATTGCACGCACGGTGAAGAGGGGAGAGCAAATGCAGCAGAGGCGAGGTTGTTGAGGCAGCTCCCTTAATTAAACTCGGCCAGGACGACGTAACTGGTGGGTTTACTTGCTGCAACTGCAAAAAGGCAGCGAGAGCTTCCTTAAAGAAGACGACACACAAGGGAGAAGGGGGTCCACCGCGTGGATCCATCCATTCCTGCCGTACGTGCTCGATGACTCGATCGCCCGATCCATTCTTTTTTCTCGGCACTCGGGCACCGGGCTCGAAATCGATCCCTGGCCCTGCTGCACCCCTGGCGCCGTGCATCCACGTGAAGCCGAATAATGTACGAGCTCAAGCCGGGTGTGAATTCTGACGGGGCTTCCGCAGCAGCCGGAGCAGGCCGCTCCTTGAGTTGAGGCCGACAGAGTTTGAGGGCACGGCTCCTTTCTTTAGGTGGGGAAAGAGGAAAAGAGCGCGCGGCGGTGACGGACGGGAACAGCGGCTTTTGCCGTGCCTGCGGCACCGGCCGATCGGCGGCATCATGCTTAGGGGCTTAGGGCGCAATTTGACCGGCTGCGCTCAAAAGGAGGCGCGGCGTGTTTCGCTTTCGTAGCAATGTATAGCCCTAGCTCCTGCGATCTGCGTACGCTTTTGGGTACAAAGGGGGATAAGCATAATGCTGGCCCGTCGTACGGAGCGATGCCATGGGCATGTTGGAGCAGAATGTGTCGCTCAGATATGAAGGCAAAGCTGCCTGGTAATTCTCTCGGCAAGGTTAGTATTTACAAACAAATTGTTGTAGCCCTAGAGATATTAGCTCCTCTCAGCAAGCGCGTGGTAATTCTCTCTCAATAAAAAGGGTCAATACTCCGCCCGGAAAAAAATATTTATATAGGTAGATTACAAGTCAGATAGATTTTTTTTTTGAGGGGGAGAAGTTAGATAGAAATGCCAAAAAGCAGGAGACTTGTTTAGGGTACAAATGCCAAAAGAAGTGAGAGCCCACGATTCTCAGGGCCCAACGGCCCGTACTGTGACTTCCGAGCAAATTAAGATTCTGGGCCCTTTTCAGCTTCTGGGCTAAAAAATGCTCTTGCCGAAACAATTTCAATCCCCTTGGTTATGGGCTGTTAGCCCATGCCATTCTTATGGGCCGAGTTCCAGTACGCTCTCGTCAAAACTTGTGAAACTTTTCTTCAGTTCGAATTACAATTTCATTGAGACGGATTGACGGAAGAATATAAACAACTCCCAACTGTTTTAGCGTTGGAGATCTTTAAGGTTGAAAATAAGCTAATACGCAGATCGCTGTTCATCTGCATAGCACCTGGGACTGAGGGCGGAGATGCTCCCGGAGCACCGCGAGCACATCGGCGAACCGCACTACTCCGGCGAGCGCGCCGCTGTTCTCATCAACGACCCAGACGTACCCTACGCGATGCGCGAGGGCCTGGGCCATGACGGCCACAAGCGAGCTCCCGGAATGGCACGCCACCACGTCCTCCGTCGACCGCCACCCGAAGCTCCCGGACGACATCCTCCTTGGGCGTCGTCCGCGTCCCGACGGCGAGTCCTCGTCGGAGGAGGTCGACGTCGACGGGGACAAGGGCAGAGAGGCGGCGTCCAGGGTGTCCATGAGCTCGCCAATGGCGTCGAGGCCCTTGTCCTTGAGCTGGGCCCTGATGGCGCGGAGCAAGAACTCCGGCGGCGTGTGCGACAGAGAGCAGTCAACGTACGTCATGACGTCGCCAGCGGAGAGCGCGGCGAAGGCGGCCGACGCCGACTCGACGTCACACGACGCGAGCACGCCGGGGCAGATCTCGCCGACCAGCGCGTCGTCGTCGGCTACGACGGCCACGGCCGTGCCGTCCGCGACGGCTCTCCGTAGCAGCGGGACCGCGTCGAGCGCGTCGTCGTCGACGTGGACGGCGTGCGCGTCGCGGCGGACGAGGCCGAGGGAGGAGACGGTGAGCGCGGCGACCGGGGAGAAGTGGGAGATGGAGCCGAAGAGGTGGCGCACGATGTCCTCTCGCGTCAGCACGCAGCAGTCTGATGTCATTGTCGCCGCGGCATCGGAGGAGGGGAGCTGGTGATGCTGATGCCTCTTGCGGGCGCGCGCGTGGACAGGGACGAGCAGGCCTTGGCAGCCGTCGGTCAGCAACACGTCAATGGCGTTGAGCAGCCTGCAAAGTTTGACCAAACAGTAGTTGAGTTGAGCCGCCTTGTCACGACGACCGAGAACAGAACAAGAACCAGAAACGACGGCGCGGCGGCTATCATGCGGCGCACCTCGTCTGGGGGTCCACCCGGTGGGTGACGCCATGGCCGCCAGCAACAGCGGACACGGGCCGGGCGAGCGCCGCCGCGGGGTCCCTGAGGTTGCCTGCGTCGGCGCAGAGGTAGCAGAGGACCTCCGCGGCGCTGACCTTCGCGTACACCGTGGCCGCCGCTCCTCTCTTCGCGCGGTAGGCGGCCGGTTCGTTGGCGTCCACGAAGACGAATGGGTCGGCACCGGCCCGGAGCGCGGCGAGCGCGGCGGCGACGGGCGTGGTCGGCGGCAGCGTGAGCACCCTCGGCCTGCCGATGCAGAGGTCGGAGACGACGTCGGACAGGAGGCTAGCCGCCATGCACGCGCAGCTCGATCACTCGTGGGAGTGGAGCGGATCGGAGGAATGGTGATGCGCGCGGAGAAGAGAACGAATGTGCTTGTGCAACCGTTGGCTGGTGCTGAGAGCGTATGCCGGTGCGGGCTATTTATAAGTGGCGGAGAAGCTGATGTGCCGCCGTGGGGTCCGGTGAGCAGTGAGCTGTGATTTTGGAGTGATATGCTAATGTTCGGCCGGTAGTTGTTGGTCTAACACAGTAGTCTCTACACCTAAAAAGAACCAATTGTCGCACTTTCGCGTCCATCGTAGGTCCCGACGTCGGGGTTTCGTCCGCACCCGCGCGCCCCTTCCCCGCGATGTTTTTGCCTCCGTGCGACGGATCGACGCCCCCGGCCCCCCTCCACATCTGTCTTTCCAGGATGGCGCCGCCGCAATCCACGCCCCTCTCTCTCCCTCGAGTTTCCAGGATGGCGAGTCACACACGACGCGATCGACGCCCCCTTTCCCCCTCGCGCTCGCCCTCCTCCCCGCTGCCCTCAACCGCTCCTCATCGCCGTGCCGCCAACCATCCACCATCGATCCACCGCACTGCCCTCCTCAACGCGCCGCCAGGGATCCACTCCACCATCGATACATCACACTGCCCTCCTCAACACGCCGCCAGGATCCACACCATCGCCAACGCCGCTGCCCCGACCACTCCATCGCCAATCCCCAATCGTCTCACATCCACCAGCCGTCTCGGCCACTCCCTGGCGAACGGCGTCGTTATTTGCCGGTGAGAGGACGGAGGACGACGGCATCTGCCGTGCGCACGCACTGCCGACCGCCGATCCAGCCGCCGTCCTCATCGCAGACTGGACCCGCCGTCCTCGCCGCAGCCGCTTGGCAGGTGGATCCGCCTGGCCGAGACGCCGCCCACCGCCCACGTGACGCCGGGGGGAGGGTTGCCCCCTCCTCCCCGCACCTTCAGATTAGTCGGCGGCGAAGCGTCCCCGCCGCCGCCACTCCCTCTCTGGCCTACATCCTTCCTAGCGCTAACTCCTTTTCCCCGTTGGTCAGAGCAGGCAGAGGCGGGAGGAGTGATGAGGAGTGGAGGGGCATCGCGCCGGCGCTGGTACGCGCTCCACGCCGCGTTAGTTTGCCGGCGCTGGTACGCGCTCCACACTGCATTCAGCAGAGATGGAGGCGGGTGTCCGTGCACCGAGTGCACCGAGGTGGTGGTCCGCCCTCAAAGCCGTTGTGCAGCAGGACCTGCCTAGCTGTTCGGGGCATCGCCGCGGGCTCTTGGCAGTCCCTGCTCCAGTCGGTGATGAAGGCCACATCTCAGTGCCCGTATGCATCAGGGTGTGGCAGGCTGCCGCTGCTCCATGAATGCCCTTGGGGTGTTCGATAAAATACATGTTAAGAGATGTGCAGTGCAGTATGGAGGTAAGTGGATCGCCATCGCACTCTCTGACACTAGATTTCTGGGGTAGAGCCTATGGCAGCCGGCCAACTGGACCGGGCACTAAAGGTATGACCCGACACCTCCTGTTGCTTACTTCCATTGCCCTCTTCTTGAGCTCAAAATTACCCATATTTCCTCTATTAATCTACTTACTGCAAGTTCAGCTTCACCATGCTTGCTCAGTGCTGGTTGGTGAAACAAGGTACACTTGGATGATTTGGAGTAGTACTGATTTACCTGTATATTTCCTCCGTATAGTGAATTAGTATTGATTATGCATGCTAACTTCACATGATTTTACAAAACTAACACTACCATTACAGCATAAATGCTTAAACATGCCTCTCAAAATTAGAATTATCGGAGTACTGAGAATTGTCATCTGAAAATGGCAAAGACTGCACTGCCTTGCTACCACTGAAGTACTGAGAATTTAAACTGATGTTCCATTACAGTTCAAGACTTAGGGTAATATGGTTAGTGTGTGAAACTGAATGCTACTAGCAGGAGGACTCCGACGATGAAACTTAATGCAGTTGTGGGACAATTCTTAACCAAGGCTGAATATTCCCTTAGGTGAAGTAAATACCAATCCTTCAGATCTTAGTGTTGGATTAGTGATTTTTTTTGTCTATGCTACTAGCAACCTACGAACCTTGCAGTTTGGTTTGATCACATTGCTCATACTGGTGATCACTAGAAACTTATTGGCATTTGTTCGCATCATCTAGAGAAAGGGTAAACACACCAAGACCTGCTCTTTTAGTCTCCTAACAACACTAAAAAGTATTTTCTGAAGATTTAATCTGCCTTTGGATTAAAGGGTGCTATTTGATTGCCACTACTCTTACAGGTTTCTCATAGCTCTGATGCTGAAATGTGCCATAGGGGAAATCATCTGCAGCAAGTATATACACTGGAAATGATATCGTGGAGCTTAAAGGAGAAGAAGTAATTACTGCACTTTGCTACAAAGACCGTTAAGTTTGATACAAGATCTCACTAAAGGTACAATTCACAATTTTGACTGTTGTATTTTTCTATGGAGAATCTCACATGGCCATAATCTACCTTGTGCCCCTATGGCGTTAAGACGGTGCCGATGGATTGCTTGATTCAAGTAATCTGTGAGAAGTAGGTCTTTTGTATGTTTTCAAATTACCAAAGTGCATGTTTTTCTCTGCTTAGCCATGATACTAAAAATCAATCTTATATTATTACTGTGTATAGTGCATGCTGAAAACAGCAACACCATTGTTGATGTATCCAACAATACACCCTCTATGGACACATAGCTGGCTGAATGAGGTACATTATTATAATTTATATCTATGAACCATGTTCTTTGTTATTTACATGGCTATTAATTTAGTGTCAATTAGGTCTGATTCCGGTAACTAAATGTATCAACAATGTTATTATTTGGTTTACTTTGGATTTAGTTAGCCACATTCCCTGGCGTGCCCAAAACAGACTAATGTTTGTTGTGCCATTAAAAATGTGCATAAAGATTTTTTATAATCCAATTTTTTTGTATCTAGACCAGCCTTCACCTTCCTATGGCCGTTAAGCTGATTTTTTAGAGCTGTCTTGCTGCTCTCATTGGTTGGCCAGCTTATAAAGAATTTAGAAAAATGTTTGTTTAGCTACTGGATGATCTCCTAATATCAGTGCTCCAGCATTTTTTCTTGCTAAGTTTCTCTTTTCATTTCTTATCTTTGATCGTTTCTTTTCCATTTTAGAGGGACCCTTATGGTGGAGGCCGCCGCTGTGGGTTGGATGGAAGCCGGCAGCTGCAAACAAGGTGTGTCACTTTGTTTGTTTATGCATATAATTTCTTTCCTTTCTAATGTTGAACAGTTCGTGTGAGATACATACAGGGCTTGCTTAGTAAATTTCTCGACTTGCTTGCGATAAATTAAGACACTCTCATTGCTTGAAACACCCACTTTATGCACAGCAAGGTAAATCCATCAGTGCTGTTATGCTCAGCGGAGATAATGTCATGACGCATTCATGCATGTGTTGTTATTTGGTAGTCTTAGAGTCCGCATGTTTGTTATATGCTAAATAATTAATGGATTCATAGTTTTATATGCCAGTTGCTACTTCTACACCTGACTCCTACATAGCTTTAGTTTTTGAATGCTTTGGTTTAAAACTGAACAGTCGACTGGAGCTTTTTATTCTGCATAAGGACTGATACAAAAATTTCTTATGTTACCGAATCAGCATACACAGAAAAGAATGCTTCTATGCTTTAGTACAGAACAAAATACAAATTTTGAAGTAAACATGAAGCTCAGAACCTGATACCTGCAAGGCTGCAACTGAATTCTTTACCTCATACGTGCTTTTTAGAAAATTTGCGCAGATTTTAGTTTGAGAAGAGCTCTGAAATCTTTAGGCATTATTTTATGATATCAGGGTCCATCATCTTTGATATTATTGTCTCTCATCTTTCAGTGTACCTTCTATGCTAAATTAGTAATGAGATCCATGTTATTCTTGCATTTTTTTCGTGATTTTTTTGTGCAACAGTAGGAACATTATGCTTAAAGTGTATCTCGCGGGTGAGCATCAGTGGGGTGATTTCCTACCGCCGGTGGTGAATACAGTTTTGTTCTCGAGATAATTAGAGTGTTGGTTGAACTTTTTAAAATTATTGATGATTTAGTCATATTATCCAACCCATTCAAATTATTATGTATTGGCTTGAATTATAAAATATACGTGTCTGTCACTCATATTTGGTAATCTAAATAAGCATGATTTTTTGATGTGTCAATTTTATCGCTTCTACAATTTTGTTTCCTTCTCGTAGCAACGCACGGGCATGAACCTAGTATAGTAATATTACTCGATATATATGAATTCCTTAAATTACAGGTCACTGCTCACCGGACGCCATGGGGTAGTTGTTGGTCTTTGATACTGATATTCGATTATGAAAGCCTTAAATTACGCCCTCCATCTGTCTTACTCTAGAAAAAATCCCCAACGTACACTTTGATTTAGGCCCTGTTTAGATTCGCGAAAAGGTACCAATTCAATCAAAAGGCAACGCATTGAACTACGTGCCCCCTCTTTACTTTTTCAATTCCCAATACATCTCCAATCATTGAATTTAATCGAATTCACCCAATCTAAACAAGGCCTTATATGAAATGCCCATGAAATCGAGGTAATTCTATATGACAATCTGTCAGTCGAGAACGGTTAAAGCTTTCGAGATTCCAGATAGCTTGCTCTGCATGAGCATGTCATTTGGTACACTACACTCAGTAAAATACTCCCGCTGGCTCGTGGCACGTTTAAATTTTCAGCCATCCACGTGGTCCCACACATGCTGTCAATAGGAGTACTTTCAGCGTCCTCTCTGATTCAGATCTACAGGCTATAATAAGGGCTTGTTTAGTTCGCACGAATTCGATCGAATTGACTGTACCAGATTACCTTAGAAATTGAAAAAGTAAGAAGAAGACACGTAGTTCAATACGTTGCTTTTAATCGAATTGGTGCTCTTTCGAGCGAACTAAACAAGGCCTGCCCGCCTATTTCTCTCAAAAGTTCTAGCTCGTGTTGGAGTACTTGCACACGCAAGCAAGGGGCAACTGGGGGGTGCAAAATGCACATGGCTGAACTTGCTTACCAGCACTTGAATATTGGTGACGGCCGGATCCGCCGTCTGAAATCGGACGAAAGATGCGGCCTGTCCCCCCGAAACGCAGTGCCGTCCAAAACCCAGGCGGGCACCGATCGCGGAGAGCCGAGAGCTCGAGACAAAGGGCGGCGGAGAGGCGGAGAGGGCATGCGGAGCAGGAGCCGCCTCTACGAAAGCGGCCAAAGCCGCGGCCGTCATGGAACACGTCGGCGCGCCGTGCACGGACAGCTTGGCGCGCCGTACGTATTGAGACGACCAGTGGCAGTCTGGCAGATCACATGGCGGCGGGTGGAGCCCCGGGGGGACGTATCGCTACGCGACGCCGGGTAAGACGGCGGCGCCGCGAGGCGAGATGCCTGCTTTTTTTTTCTCGGCTCGGTTCCATTCCACCCCATGCGGCCATGCCTACCAACCCATGAGTGCGTGGTGGTTGCAGCACTAGCCTCCTCGTAGGCGCTTATCACCTTCCGAGGAGCTTCGTGTCAGGAGGCAGGAGCCGTGGAGGCGTGGACCGTGGTGTTTCGTCGCGGGTCCCGGGGTCCGGTCCTTGAGACTTCGAGAGGAGAGGAGAGATAAGGAGCCGTGCTTCTCCCCTGGCCACTTGATCTGTACGCATGGCGATTGGCAAATTGGCGAGAGTACGTGCAGCAGCAGCCTGGACCAGAGACGTCAGACGATGGATCGATCGCAGATCGCACGTTGCGTCTGCGAGTGCGAGTGCGAGAGCCGAGAGAGGAGAGAGATCAGAGATGACAGATGAGGGAACAGGACGTCCTTGGGCCCGAATAGAGGAGAACTTTACCCACGAAAGCGGAGCAGCCCATGGGCCGGAGTCGAAATGGAAGGCAATGTCGACCCAATTAAGTACGGGCCACGATGGACAGACTGTCAGTGCACACGGACAAGAGTCCCGGCTTAGAAAATCCTCCAACTCCTTCTCCCGTCGGTCTCAACTGCAGCGGCAAACCTATATATCTTCTGATTCTCAAAAAAAAAACCCTATATATCTTCCACAAATTTTTTTCCAACCTATCTACCAATGTTTGAGATTCGTGCGTGCACTGTAGAGTATCGGATCCCCTTCTTCCCCCTCCATTCCTCTAACCCTAGTTGCTGCCACCCGCACCGCCGTCAGCGAGACGGAGCTCCAACGACGAGCGGCGGGCCGTCGGCAATGGTCGAGGTGGCGGCGAAGTTAGGGTTAGGGTTGGAGATTGAGGATCAGGTTAGAGGTGGGAGCTCATCCATGGTCTGCGCCTGTAGAGGGATGTCGTGGGCTGCTCGCCGGCCGGCGGTGGTTGCGGTCGAGACGGCGGGGTGCGGAGGCAGTGGAGACGCCGTCGAAGCTGGGCAACGGGAGACCCCTAGTTGGCCTGTGGTGGCGGTGAAGGCGAGCACCGCTGGACACGAGCACGGAGGCGGTGGAGGGATGGGCGAGCCGCCGCCGGCGTTGGAGAAGGAGAGAGGGGCGAACCGCCGCTGGCGTAGAGAAGAAGAGAGGGGCGAGCCACGCGCAGCTACCCGTGTTGGAGAAGGAGAGAGGGGCGGGGAAGAAGATGGGTCATAGGTGGGCTGGAAGATGGTTGGCTTATCTGTCTTGCAGAAGGCATATCGGAGCCCTCCAACTACAGACCGCTTTGTAACTGGGTTAGCCCATGGATAAGGACCATTCATGGCGTGCTACGTGCTATCCATCTCTAGAAAGATTTTACTACAATATTTGAGATTCGTGCTACAGTAGTATAGCCCTCTTTGATAGAGCTCCACAGAGTGCTTCAACTCTATCAAACATTCAATTTGAAAATAGCTCCACTCGAAGAGCATCCATGAAACTGCAAGACAGCTTTCACTAGGTTGAAGGAGCTGAAAAAGTGGCTTCACCAGCTTCACTTTTTTTCTAGTTATTAATTGTCTCTAGAATAACCATTTTGTCATTAAGAAGTTGTTTTGCCAAATATTTTTCCAAACGACTCCAGCTCCACTGGAAAAGATGCTCCATCGTAGAAGTCAGAGCTGGAGTCATTTGTTGATTAGCTGGAGCCCTACCAAACGGACCCGACATGGACAAATATAACGAGATGGGGGGGAGTAAGCAAACTATCCTGCATCATTAGGGAGGATCGAACGGTTATTCGGACATCGCACCACACAAAAAGTTAAATTAGTCCATCAGAATTGTTGAGTCCAGGAGCAAGTAGAAAATATCGATGCATTTGAGCGAGAGATATCTTGCTCATGTTTCGGAGGATAGATATAAACACCAACAGCTACCGCTACCGTTCGTCCTTCCGCTTTGTCAACTGAAGCATGTATTAAGCTTCTAGAAAAATGAAGTCCAGCATTCTTTTGTGCTACCACGTCCAAGCAATAAAATCACATCGAGATCTCCGACCTTTGCCCATAGCTTTCCGTAAATGGCCGACGAGGATACAGGTGTAAGTACCAATTCTGGTCTAATGACTGAGGGTAATTAAGTATCTCATGCGCTGTTGCTGAGACCTGAGAGCAAGCTGGAATCAGTGACTTGGGTAGAGTTGGCGGGCAAGAGTCCTCCAGGAGAAAATGGTTACTAGTGGGTGAAATGACTACTCTGCCTCTAGGCAAAAATGTTAAATCTCGTAGTGAATCTTGTTCCCCAACCCAAGACACTACCCATAGTTTCCATAAACTCCACATCATCAAGAAGGAAAAAGTCTACTTAACCCCCTGACCTATTGATGTTCATCTACTTAACCCCCTTACCTATAAAACCGGGTATTCTACCCCCTGAACTTTTCAAAACCGGGCAAATCACCCCCTGAAGCTGTTTTGGATGGCGGTTTGCTACAGTAATGGTGGTTTTGTCTTTTTTTTTCTTTTTTGTTATTTTGGCTGAATCTTTGAAAAATCATAGTAAATCACAAAAAAATCGTAAAATGGAAAATCCAATTTTGTTGGACTCCACATAAGTAGATCTACACAGTGAACATATAATATGATATGCTTTAGAAAATTTTTTACAGCTATTAATTAATTACAGAAAAGCATAGATCTAAAGCTACAGCAAAAAAAATGTTCTAAAGCATACCATATTATATATTCACTGTGTAGATCTACTCATGTAGAGTCCAAAAAAATTGGAATTTCTATTTTACGATTTTTTTGTGATTTACTATGATTTTTCAAAGATTCAGTAGAAATAACAAAAAAGAAAAAAAAGACAAAACCGTTGTTACTGTAGCAAACCACTGTCCAAAACAGCTTCAGGGGGTGATTTGCCCGGTTTTGGAAAGTTCAGGGGGTAGAATACCCGGTTTTATAGGTGAGGGGGTTAAGTAGACGAACATCAATTGGTCAGGGGGTTAAGTAGACTTTTTCCTATGTGCTAGACACTACCTCTCCAATGCAGACACTACTATTCCATATGCAAATTTAATACCACTCATCTCTCATTGTGTCTTGGATATTGTGTAGAAACCATGTCTCATGCAAGACTCAGTTTTCTTCTCTTTATTCATTTACTCACTTGCCACATCATCTTTTATCCTAAGTGGCAGCTCATTTAATTCTATGGAAACCATCCTAGTCATTGGGTTGAGGATGACCTAGCAATAACATCGACACGCAGGTTAGCCTTTGCACGTGCGGGAGAGAGAACCAAATGTTGGCCTTGTTTAGTTTCTGCAAGTTTCTGCAATTCAACCAAAAGTAATACATTGGAAAACGTGCCCCCTCTCTCTACAACATGCTTCTCAATGCATTTTTTCTATAGAAAATTTAACCAATTTTCACGAACTAAACAAAGCCGTTGTTGAAAACCGAGAAGAACAGTCCTATACTTCCAAGTCCCAAGGGCAAGGATGCAGTCGGACGGTCAACCAAGTGTTGACCCGAAAGGCTCTGAAAGGCTTTCCAAAAAGATATACGGCCAAGCAAAAGTTTTGCGGCTGAGAGTCACTAACGTGCCTTTGCCAGCCTGTTCGCTTGGCTTATCAGCCACCAGCCAGCAGTACTTTTCTCTCACAACAAATCAGCACCAGCCACCAGCCACCAGCCAGCCAGCAGTACTTTTCTCTCACAACAAATCAGCACCAGCCACCAGCCGCCAGCCAACCGAACAGGCTTCGCTCCTCGGAGTCCTCGTCCACCTCACCTCGGTGAGCCTCGGTGGCTTTCGTTCCGACGCCGTCCGCTCACGTATCGCAGCGACACGTCCAGATTCTGAGAAATTTCAGGATTTGGGTCCGAATTCGATCGCCTTTCAGAATAAGGGACCCAATTCGCATGCCTTCTATAATTTGACACTGGAACCGCGAATTGTTTCGGTTTAGGTGTTTTTCCCTAATTTACTGAGTTTTCATGTTGTTTTTCTTTTTGTTTTTCAGCCCACGTGAAATGACTCTTTTGCCCTTGCCTTATCTTCTATCTGTTCGGTGGCCAGAAAACCGAAGCCGCAGCGAATTCTTTCTCACGCTCGTCTCTCGCTCGCTCGTCTCTCTGTTCTCCCCGGTGGCGCTAGGGTTCGTGGGGAAGGAGCTCCACCAGCCGATGTGGGCGGCCTGAATGGATGCCATGAGCCCGTCTGAGGTCCCTCCCGGGTAAGGCCGCATTCCCTAGTCATTCTCCTCATTGGGTTGTTCTCGCGGGTACAGTAGGCTTTGATTCGATTTGGGGGAAGACGCATCCACGAACGAGAATGGCGATTTAGGATTGAACCTAACTGATACATGGACTTGTTTTTTTTCGTGATATTCGGTAGGATCGATCCGGATGGCGCCTTTAGATTGTCTGTTCAGATTTCTCAATTCGTGGGGTAGTTGTGTCGATGTGCCACGAAAATGCTATGAATGGGTCATTGACTATCGCTGTTATAGCATGGATACATTAGAAAAGGATTTGGCAGCAAGAGTGACTTGGGGAGGCTGCCAGCACCTTGTGATATCTGAGTTTGACATGAAAACCAGTGGGGAAAGACCTTTGGTAGACAATTCAGCTTTGTCAGTTGCCTTCTTAGAAAGGACATCCGAGAAGAAGTTGATCATTTTTGTTGATGTTGAGGACAATCTGGGACAAATGGTTTCTAACTCAGTTGTTACAGAGGGAGGCATGAGCAATATTGTGTCAGACAATGCTATCACACAAGGAGACTCAAACAATCAACCAGATGTTGCACATGTAATTGACTGGAACAGCCTTGAGATATTGCCAATCGCAGAAGATCAGATAGGTGCAGCTATCACATTGATGGATGAAGATGCTATGTATGAATTTGTTGGTCTTAGAGCAGAGGATGAGAGAGCAGAACAAGCAAGAGTTTTAGATACAGATGTTTCCGCTCTTTTGGAATTGGAGGTAGAAGGGGCAGAATTACTTGTTGATGATAGAATTCCTGGTGAGGAGTCGGTCGTATATGATATGGAAGACCCTCCGATGAGTGTTGGAAGCATATATTCTAGTACGAATGAATTTAGAGCAGCAGTAAGGCATCATGCTATAAAGGGGCAGTTTCAGCTGGGTACAGAGAAATCTTGCAAAGATAGGTTCAGAGGATACTGCAAAGCTGAGGGCTGTCCATGGTCTATTGTGGCTAGGTTGATGCCTGATGAGAAGCAAGTAAGGGTATAACTTGTGATTTTTTTTGTCAAATGTGGACCTACATTTAGTGCTTGTTTTCTTAATTTTTGTTGTGTACCTGTACTAATATACATCCATTTTGCAGGTTACTCTGAACAAAGGAGAGCATTTTTGTCCATCTACTGCAAGAGTGAGGACCAAGATGGCTTCGTACCATTGGGTAGCTGAGAAGGCCATCCCTTTTCTCAAGAAGGATGCTAACATGGGTGCAAAGAAATTGCAAAAAGCATTGGAAGAAAAATACAATGTTACAATTGGATATAGTACAGTGTGGGCCGGTAGGCAGATTGCAGCTGAAAAGATTTTTGGTACCTGGGAAGAAAGTTTTGCTTTATTGTTCAACTTCAAGGCAGAGGTAGAGCTGAAAATGCCTGGGAGTGTGGTGGAAAATTGATGTCATAGAGAAAGATGATGGTACATATTTTAACAGATTTTTTTGCTGCTTCAAAGCAAGCATTGATGGGTTTCTAAATGGCTGTAGGCCATACTTGAGCATAGATTCCACGGCTCTGAATGGCAGATGGAATGGTCACATGCCTTCAGCTGTTGCACTGGATGGACACAATTGGATCTTTCCGATTGCATTTGGGTTTTTTCATAGTGAGACCACTGACAATTGGACTTGGTTTTTGCGGCAGCTACAAAAGGCGATTGCAATCCACCATATCTAGCACTTAGTTCAGATGCTTGCAAGGGCATAGAGAATGCTGTGAAGAAGGTGTTCGCTTGGGCAGAGCATAGAGAGTGTTTTTTCCACTTAATGAAGAATTTTGTGAAACTGTTCCAAGGTCCAACTTTTGGAAGGATGTATCCTGCTGCCAGGACATATCAGCCAGAATATCATGAGTATTGTATGAATAAGATGTATGCAGTAAGTAAAAAGCTGAAGCCATATCTGGACAAACATCATAGTCTGATTTGGACGCGGAGCAAATTTTCAGAAGAGATCAAGTGTGACCATATTTTGCCAACAATGCTGCAGAGGTTTGGAACAAATGGGTGAAGGATATCAAAGACCTTCCAGTAGCTGAGCTTGCAGACACTTTAAGGTCCAAGTTTATGGAACTATATGCAAGAAGGAGAAGAATAGGTGAAAAGTTTGAAGGCCACACTATGCTCCCAATTGTAGTGCGTCAACTCAATGTAATGAGTAGGCAATTGGGACACTTGAAGCTCGAAGAAGGTGGTAAGGATGATGCTCAAGTGACTGAAATCACTACTACCCATAAAGTGATAAGACATGTGGTAAATCTTAAGAATAAGACATGCTCTTGCAGGGAGTGGCAAGTATCAGGAAAGCGATGCGGACATGCGATGGCACTCATAATTACAACAAGAAAATCTAAGATGGAAGATTTTATGCACCTTTACTTTTCAGTTTATCATTTTAGGCTAGCATATGCTGGAATCATTAAACCCTTACCTGACAAGTCTCAGTGGCCCAAAGTGAAACTTGGCTACAAATTGCTGCCCCCTTTACAAAAGAGAGAAGTAGGGGGAGAGAGGAAAAACAGCCTCCTGGAAAGTGATTGGTGGGAGTTGTCTATCAAAATTCCCATTGGTCATCCCATTAGAAGTTTAGAACTCCCATGCCCCCCAAACAAACAATAGAATTTGTCTTTCACATCTAAAATCCCTTTCCCTCCTACCAATTACATCCAACCAAACGTCCGACAGCCTTCATCAAAACAAGACTTACAATAACACCAATCGCGTCCTTAGAGTATACAGCTATAGTGCCGGGAGATGGGTACGATGGCTGCAGTTTATCCAACATTAAAACCAAGAGTAGACAGTAGACACCGATTGGGTTTACATAACGTAAATGACAGGCATGACACTTCGTTTTATACAATCATCATCAAACGCCCAACCCCTCTAGGATCGCAGCTTGAGCACTAAGCCCTCAGGGTACTTCATTGTTCCAATCACTTCTGGCTTTTCAACCTCTTGGATGGTGGCTCCAACCCCCAGCTTCTCAGACCATCCTGGCTGTTCAACCTCTTGGATGGTGGCTCCAACCCCCAGCTTCTCAGACCATCTTTATCACTTTTTTCAGCCTCCTTCACACAAGATCGCAACTGCTCTGCCTTCATAGTCCTAACTTCATCACAAGACAACAATTCCTTGTATATCTTCAAGCAAATGGCATTATACATCTTGCCTTTATATTTATGTGCATCGTTCTTCAACTTTGATTTTACATCCTCTGAAAACATCTGAAAGAAACCGCACCAGCACATTACGTACAAGTTTCTGACAAATGCAATGTGAGAAGCAGAGCGGAATTACCTCATCAAGATCACCAGCTACAGTTTCTTCTCCTGGGTAAGATACCATCAACAGCGCCGTTGCAAGTTTCATAGGGCTCCAATCATTAGTGTCAATGCCGGACACATCCTTAAGGATGTTACCAGCATCGTGCAAAGACATAGAATTTACCTTGTCATTACCATCACAATCATACAAGATGCATGCTAGCCCGATGATACGGTCACTAACCTGGATACAAAGAGCAGCTTTATCATTTACAAAAAGAGCGAAAGGGAAAATCTTCTGTAAAAGAATACTGGATTGCACATTTTCATCAGGGCAACCAATTGATTCTAATTGAACACTGGATAGACTATCGCTATCAGATAACATAACAGTATGAGGGAGAAACAAAGTAAGTCGCATTTCATGGGAATGTTAATCATGTTAATGCCAGAAATACGAGAAGACAAGTGGCAAGCTCACCATCTCTGGTTTGATATCAACACCATAACGATTCAGGAGCATTTTAAGTCCTTGACTCATCTGGAGGCGGTCCTCTTTACTCAGCTGTGATTTTTCTTCAGGCACTAAACTATACATGAGATTCTTTAGGCCCCACATCACCTCCATCACAGCATCACTATACAGGCATTGTATTCCCTGGAAAAGGCAGCACAAAAAATGACGCTCAAAACTATTCAGAGACAAAAAAGTAAGGGAGCTTTACACTAACCAAGGAAGCTTCAATGATAGTTTTATATTCACTCTTTGCAACAGCTAGTTTGTACCCAGGGCAGCACCACTTCATAAGCATCTTACTAAGCTCATCGCTAACACCAGTTTCAGGGTTAATGGCGGCAGACTTGTCCTCGAAAAAACGAAATTCTTTCCGCCAAACAACCTGATAGAACATCAAGCATATTATCGGGGAGAACTAAACAATTGGTTGAAGATCATGTATTGCCTGTCATTCATGGGGTCCCGCAATTCCATGTCTTTTTTAAGTCCTCGTATTTAATGAATCAATCTATTTGAATTCAGAGTTATGTTCATGTGTTAAGGCCATGCATATTATATTGAAAATAGTCCACAGTAGTTTTTTTGGTAATAAAACCATGTCAGGCGCAATCATCCCTAGCTACAGATTTACAAGGTTATAAATTGGCATCTCAACCTGCGCCAATTAATTCATTGGAAATAATGCACATTATGGTGGTTTTTCTGGGAAATACTTTTGTGTATTGAGTTTGTCTTCATATGCCTATAGTCAATGCAAAAATAAGACATACTTCAGCGCCGTAGCACCTGGTATGATTCTCATGGACATGGAGAAGCATTGGCTGAATAAATACAAACAACCTCCATCTTAGAATACAAGGACCTCTGAGTTTGCACTAAGTCAAATAATTTCATATTTGACAAAATGTATAGAAAAACAAAAATATTTACGAAGAGATTAGCTTAGATCTATTATGAAGTATACTTTCATAGTTTACTTCTTTTGATGTGGTACTCATCTATTAAAACTTGGTCAAACTTAGAACAATTCGATTTAGGACAAACTTAGGCTCACTTATATTTAGTAAAAATGGTAATTATGAATAACGCATATCTACTCTATGTCTGAATTTTCAACAAGCCATTGAAAGAAATAACAATCAGAAAGAAAGAAGGGGGGCACTGACACATTTTGTCCTGTATTTCCTGCCAAAGTTTGCCCAGATATCCTGCAAGAGGACGAGAGAAACCAGAAACATTAAGTCAGTAATGATATTGGCAGGAGCAAGCACGTCTGCAGCAAAGGAAAGGACCTAGTACCTCCATGGCATCTGGTAGCAAGAGGCGAACCCCGTCAAAAGAGAAAATGGCGAAGCCAGAGGGCGTCTCAAACAGTAGCATGATAACACCATTATGCCCCAAACTGGCAGCTGCAAACACAGAAGATACTCAAGCGCGATTACAATAGAAGAAACACACATAGATCAGAGGCTGAAGGTCTCGCCTCCGCATAACCGCAACAAGAGTCGCTAGTGACGCGGTCCCGCAAGAACCCAAACCGCCCCATTCCCCCTCGCCGCCACCAGCGCGCGGGGGGGTGGGGGGTGGTATGGGGGCGGTGGACTTGCCATCGATCGTGGGGTTTGTGGGATCGAATCCTTCTTTCGTTAGAGCGCCAAATCTACCCACGGGCATGCATGTGCTAACACAAGGTGAGGATGCGTTTTAGGATTTCCTATACCTATCCCCACTGACCAAATTACATAGAGGCCCCTAGAAACAAGAGGAAAAACAAAAAGCCCTTTGGGGTCTATGCATCCTCCAGGACCGCCGCCCATCGCCAGAATCCGCCATCGCCAGAAGAAACCAGAGATGGCAGCCGCCCGCCGCAGGCCAAGATGCGCCATCGCACCGAGGCTTTGAAACTGAGCCGCAAAAGAGGCCCACCAGAAGCAAGACCCACAACACCGAGCAAGAACATCGGCCGGGGACACACCCCACGCCATCTTGGCCTTGGATCTGAGCTCGTCGCCTGAAGCCACCACAAAGAATGGCCAGATCCACATACCTTCCAACCACAGCACCATCTCCTCTGCAACCCAAGCACAGCGCCGTCGACGACACCTTCGCTGCCGGCGAAACCGCCGGACGGAACCAGACTCCTGTACAGGAGCTGGACAAATCCGAGAAGACCCTAGGGCCCCCAGATCCGCCAGCGCCCAACCTCACAAACCCATCACTGGCACTGGAGCAGGCACCACCGAGGTGGAGAAAGGGCCGGAGTACCTTATTCCACCATGACCGCGCCGTCTCCACCTTGCGAACACGGCCGGGACACCAAACCCTAACCCTAAGGAGACCTACTC